>CM069449.1:5788541-6047312 GCA_035610835.1 Ophiura sarsii
GTAACACTAACAATAAAACTAATACAGTTTTTCAGTTATTTTAACCGTTTGCAGCCATCTTATATATCTTTAAAATACTCAAACTAGATCTACAGCCCCTAGGCTTTATCATAGACATATATTGAATGCTGTCTTATTAGATTTGGAGGCATTGGTATTACATAGTATGGTCGTTTACAATACAAAACAATAGTTTTAGGTCATTTAACATCAACTTAACCACTCTGGAAGCCATTTTGGAAAGTGATACAGAGTCAAAATTGTCACAGAGGTGGGCCTTACATCTAAAAGCAATAGCTTAGCAGTTTCGAACATACTATTTGGTGAATGTGATGTAATATACACTCTTACAATTTCCATTGTGGATTATCATACACTCATGTAGACTATTTGTACATTTACAGCGGCCATTTTGGTGGCCATCTTGGATTTAAAGTATGTTATTACAATGCAAATATACTGGATATGAGTTACTAGTGGTCTAATACATACATCCCAATGTTAAAACTATACTTTCATACTTTCATCATACATTTTGGTTGATATTATACCATTTTATGGAATTTGGACAATTTGTTCAGTCATTTTGGGACCCATTTTGGGATCCATTTTGGGGGCCATTTTGGATTTCTAAGTATGTTAACAAAGCAAAAATACTAGATATGAGTTACTAGTGGTCTAATACATACATCCCATCATTAAAACTATATTTTCATCATACATTTAGGTTGATATTATCCCATTTTTTGGAATTTGACAATTTTGCAGCCACTTTAGGAACCATTTTGGGGGCCATTTTGGCAGCCATTTTGGATTTTGAACTATTTTAACAGAGCACAAATACTGGATATGAGTTACTTGTGGTCTAATACAAACATCCCATCATTAAAATTATATTTTTATCATACATTTCGGTTGATATTATGCTATTTTATGGAATTTTGACTACTTTTGACCATTAATTTGGCGGCCATTTTGTTTTTGAAGTATGTTAACAAAGCGAAAATACTAGATTTGAGTTTCTAGTGGTCTAACACATACATCCCATTGTTAAAACTATACTCTGATCATACATGTTGGTTTATATATGCCAATATATGGAATTTTACCAATTTTGGCGGCCATTTTGGCGGCCATCTTGGATATAGGTGTGTTAACAAAGCAAAAGTTCTGGATATGAGTGTCTAGTGGTCTAATACATACATCCCACTATTAAAACTTTACTTTCACCATACAATTTGATTGCTATATGTCATTTTATGAGATTTGACCAGTTATGGCGGCCATTTTGGACGCCATCTTGCATAACCCCTTAGCAATATAAAAATATTTTTGTTAACATCCTGATTATGTCTTAGGATCATAATAGGAAGTAAAAAAGTTGGTTTGGGGGAGTCCTGGGGGGTGCACACTAACCCTCTGTAGATACCCGACTAAAATGACACTCGAGAGTTCAGTAAAGCATATATTTTACAAGCATTCTCTCCTGCTTATTAGGAGAAAAGAATGAATGTTTTGTTAAACACGCTGTTCAAAGGATAAACTCACGTTTAAAGGGACATCAAGTAGTGTTGAAAATTTTAGATATTTAAAAATTTACTTCAGAATTCAAGATGAACATTGAAAATTGCCATTATGTTGTTTCTACTAACAAAAACACAGCAAAACTTGATTAAAACAATATCATCGCTATTTATTGAAAAACGCCCTCTATGCAAATATGGTTCGCGTTATGTATCACACGTACTGCAGGGGGATACTGTCGGACGTAAAATGCTGGTTGCGGCTCTACCAGCATTTTTGAATCGACATTTTGTTGTACAAAGAGGGCTGATTTTTCTTAATCCTCATAGGTGTAAGTTCATACATGTAATAATACAATTGTAAAAATATACAAATCTCAGTTTTTATCATATATTTTTGTAATTGAGGGCGCTGCCTCCACCACATCTCTTAATGCCCCTTTAAGTTAGACACACGTTTAGTTAAACACCATTTTAAGCTAAAACCGTGTTTAGTACGAGAATACGGCCCATATTGTTCAATGCATGTATTGCACATAAACAAATATTATTTATTTACCAATCATAAAGGGATGAACTGAGGCTGTGAGTTAAAACGCAGAGATAAAAACGGTATCGACACCTTCGATTTTCGTCAAATCAGTTGAATTGGTTGAATGTGTTTCTGACATACTTCTCGTTGTCCATGCATAATTGGAAAACTGATTGTACAATCTTGGATTTCAAGGTTTTCAGAATGTGCAAACACGATCGTAATCCATTATGTAAACGTAAAAATAGAGCTCATTCAAAATAAGTTGAATGTTTTCTGAGACATCCTGTAAAAAGGTGTAAACATAGTGGACTATGCAGAAGTCTTATAATTATATTCAATTTCATGAAACCCGGGGTCAGAACCTATTTTGGAGGTTTTTTTAATTATTTGTGTGGGTCCTTAATGATCCTCTCTAATGGGGCCCTCACATGTATCCGTGTGAGCTGGGCGGCCCCTTACCGTCTTATAGAAAAACAACAGAGTCCAACACGGTGAACAATCAGCAAAACATGTCAACCGCCGCATTGATTTATTTTTTTGTCACCGGGTTCATACTGTTCTATACCGGGTCCTTATCGGCCTGGAACCGGGCTCATACCACCTCCTCACCATGTCCTCACCGGCCGAAACGCTTGGGTACCGACCGAACCGCCTTGATAACGTCATCAAACTGCCCTGTATAAGCTGAGCGCTCAAGCTAGCCACTTCGCTCACATTCCGGGAATGTCTGTAAAATACATTTGTACTCACATGTATCCGTGTGAGCTGGCCCATTACCGTGTGACAAATTGGTGCAGACGGTGGCACACGGTGGGCCGTTTCCCGTCCGTTGAACACGTTGCCGGGGACATTGCCGGCCATCCGCGCCCGGCAGGACTTTTGAGCATGCTCAAAACTCCTGCCGGGTGAGTAAATGCTGCGGCAAACGGTGAGAGCCCGGTTTGAGGACGGTATAAAGACGGCGCACCCGTTCCACGCCCGTTCGCAGGGCGGTAATGGCAGGCGGCCACCTTACCGTCTAATAGAAAAACAACAGAGTCCAAACAATCAGTAAAAAATGTCAACGGGCGCATTAATCTTTTGTTGTGGCCACCGGGCCCATAACGTTATATACAGGGTCTATACCGGGTCGTCACTGGTCGGGTACTGGGCTCACCGTCCTCATACATTTCTAGCTTACCGTTCTTACCGGGTGCATAACACCTCCTCACCGGGTCCTCGGTCCATACCGTTCTACACCGGGTCTGTCCCGGGTTCTCACCGGCCTTGTCCCAGGATCACCGGCCTCATACAGTTCTAGCTTACCGTTCTAACCGTGTCCTCATCGTGTGCATACCACCTCCATAACAGTTCCTAACCGGTCGAAACGCCTGGGTACCGGCCGAAATGTCTGATTACATCATCAAATCGCCCTTTTCAAGCTGAGCGCTCAAGCTCGCCGCTTCATTTGTATTCCGGAATTCGTACGAACCACATTATAATACTCTCTAAATGTAAAAGAGCTAAACCTCTCTCTTTCGAGAGCTTTAGGAGGGACGGCTCTTCTAAGAAGTGAAGTTCACTCTTTTCAGAGTGATTTGTCACTCTTTTCAGAGTGATTTCCACTCTTTTCAGAGTGATTTTAACTCTTTTTAGAGTGATTTTTAACTCTTTTTAGAGTGAAAATCGCTCTTTTAAGAGTGAACTTCACTCCAAAAAAAGATCTGTTCCTCCTAGAGCTCTCGAAAGAGTGAGTTTCAGCTCTTTTACATTGAGAGAGTTGCAACATGCCTGCTGAGAGTCCGTTCCGCGAACGGTTACTAGGCTGCATGCGGCCATTCGCAGTCCGTCACTAAGATGGTCGACGTCCACCACCGTCAATCACCGCCGGGTGCGAAAACGGGTGCGAAACGGATGCGCCGTCCTTATACCGTCTTCATACTGGGCTCTCATCGTTCGTCGCCGCCGCTTTTACTCACCCGCCCGGAGTTTTGAGCATGTTTAAAACTCCGGTGGCCGGCAAAGTCCCCTGAACGTGTTCAACGGACGGGAAACGGCCCACCGTGTGTGCCGCCGTCCGCACCCATTTTTCACACGGTAAGGGCCGCTCAGCTCACACGGATACATGTGAGGGCCCCATAAATAATGACTATTGCAATGGCCATTTAATTCACCATTAAAGTTTGTTTTATTTCACTACTGGTGAAAAATAGGATACAAAAATCTGCATAACACACATTTATTTCTCAACAACAAAATGGTTTATCTGGGTTTTTTTGTTCTCTTCAGGAAATTTGCTCATCTACACATATAATAGGCTATTCTATTTCTAATTCTCACCCCTCATGACAATGACAGATAATAATTATATGGGTCCAATCTTCAAGAGGATACAAAATATTGGTCAAAAGTTCAAACATGTACTTTCCTATGTCCATACCCTTCTGGGATTGACCATGCCTGGTGGATACAATCCTGTATTAAACAAGATGTGAAATTTGATATTTAATTTCCTACTAAATTCGGCCAGTAATTTTAGTATAAAAGCGCTCTTTTGTAAATGCCAATCCATCTTTTGACTGCTGTCAATGGGGAGTTTAAACTGTCAATAGAGTAGTCTGCTTTATTCATCATTATCATTTTTTGTCTTCATACATTTATGGCATATTATATATTCTCATTAATCCCATTTCTATACAGAACATTTACACATTTACAGCTGTCGATGCGAAGAGTTGCAATTAAAAAAAAGTAGTCTGTTCAACATAATAAAAAGGAACATTCCAGGTATAAGCCCTACACCCTCAGTATGACACATAGAGGCTTTATTTGCAGCTGTGCCATCGGTAATAGGGCTGTCACACCTACTGCGATCAAGCCTTCTGCTCTCGTTGCGCTTAAAAAAGGATCAAAGAGTATCAAAGCGCCAAGCAAAATGCAGTTAAGTAGTAAGGTCTCTAAGAACCAATTGTGGACGCCATGGAAACTTTACACTCTGCTGCGACCAACAGCACTTGTATTGCACTGAACAGTATCAACACATGAATACACGCAGGAAGAGCGCGGAAAACATTCTAAGTGCGTCCATGTCGCTGTCTGCGTTACTAATACATTGTCAATATGTTTGCACAACATTCTCTGTGTGTGCAAGAAGAGTATCAAGCAATTGCATGAAGTTTATTAGTTCGAATCATCCCCCAGTACAAACTTATATTGATCCAAGTGATTGACTCCATCCATGATATCTTCATCTAAAGGATGATTTGAATAATAACCCTCGTGCAATCGCCTTATAAACAGAGCACAACCAGTCTGTTTCGGAGTTTGACAAGTGAACAACATATAGAACAACACAGACACCATGGGAACACTCAAAGACAAGGCTTCAGCACCCAGGGCAGAGGGAGGGGAAGAGGAAGGCGTTCTGCTCCACCCCCACCATACCCCTACTCCTATTGGGGTGTGTGCGTGGGTGAGCAGACTGCATTTCAAAATGAGATTGTACTGTTAACCTGCTTCAAACGCAAGAAGAACACCAATCATTACACTTGGACGTATAATCAGCACCATGGTTGCAATCCATAACGTCTCCTGACAGCGCAGTAACAGCGCATAAAGGAGAGAGGTATTGAGTAGGTCGGGAGAGACACGTAGTGAGAGCCTATTACTGCAGTAGCAGAGGACAAGTAGTTTGTATGTGTCCTTGCTAAGTCAACGGGATGCTCACGTCGCTCACTTTGCGCTGCCACAACAACACTACTGAGTCATAACAGTGCTCTAAACAGAACCCTAAACCTCCATGCTTGTTTCGTGCATGCACAAAACAAGTGCGGTGCACTGGCATTCAAGGGCAACCATGGGGACCCTCTTAACTCCCAGCCAGTTCCCAGTGCGTCACCAATGCATTCTTGGAGACATTGATGCACGTGGCTTGGCGTGTGGATAATTTTTCAGCGTATTGAAAGCGCCAGCCTGATAGTAGCATAATATGAAAGGGTTTTAGTGACCTTGATTTAAAAATTGATAGTTTTCCACGCTCTCACTGTGTGTTATTCATATTTTGATATTTTTTTTAGCGCAGTGCAATCACTGGCCTGATCGCCGTAGGAGTGACAGGGCTATAACTTAGAGTGGAATGGAACAGCCTGGTTTTGTGGCATGTTAATGAAACAACTGAAACATTTTACATATCTTTGCAAGAAACAATAACAGCAAACAATGCACATTTAGCTCCACATAACTTTGTTACAATTCTATATGTCCATGTTGGATTTGTATTGAAAGATATTTTTGGAATTGATGATCAAGCCTTTACATAAAGATACTTGCTGTACTGTCAGTTATTAACACTTGTCCTATAATTTTTAAAAAGTCACAGAAATCTTTCTTGCGTTGATAGAAATCCAGATAACATTTCAGAATATTCAAGACAAAAGAGATCATTATGCTTTGAGTTAATTATGTTAAACTTGAAGTGAAACCATCATTATAGCCCCATCAAAACATCCATTAAATAAAAATCTTTTTTGGTCCCCTTGGTGTATCATCACAAATCAGCCATTGATATTTGTTTGTAAACAACACTACTTACTGGGGATAATCGTGTTGTTCCTAGAAGCTGAATTCAAGTGTGTGCAATTGTGCATTGTCCCAATTTTACTATTCCTTACATGCCCATTTCACAATTCTATTTTTATTCTTTTAGTTTTGACAAGCATCAAGAAACCAAACTGACAGATACGGCGGCTTCAGAGGGTTTTCGATTCTACTCAAGTTGCACATTTTTCAGTTGCTGGACATCAGTTGGACATTCATTACTATTCTTGTTTGGTGTGTCCTAAGTCCCAACATTTCAATTAAATATCAAGAATTCAAAAATAAAAGGCCGCTTTCTAAGCTTCGTATGAACCATACGGCGATGGAGGAAAATAACCTGTTGTACGGGCAAACGGACCTCTCTGTTGTTGTTGTACGGGCAAACGGACCTCTCTGTTGTTGTTGTACGGGCAAACGGACCTCTCTGTTGTTGTTGTACGGGCAAACGGACCTCTCTGTTGTTGTTGTACGGGCAAACGGACCTCTCTGTTGTTGTTGTACGGGCAAACGGACCGCTCTGTTGTTGTTGTACGGGCAAACGGACCTCTCTGTTGTTGTTGTACGGGCAAACGGACCTCTCTGTTGTTGTTGTACGGGCAAACGGACCTCTCTGTTGTTGTTGTACGGGCAAACGGACCTCTCTGTTGTTGTTGTACGGGCAAACGGACCTCTCTGTTAGGGTCGGTCGGCCAGTCTTCTTTTTTCCTTACAAATTTTGGGCTATTTATGACATTATTTCACAAATTTTAAACAATTTTAACAATTTCTAAAAAAAAATGTTGGGAAATTCCAAAATATCGGGTCGATCGGTCGGGCCTATAATGCAACAGGGTTTTTCTTCTTTGTGGCAAGAACAAGAATTAATTAATTTAGCTAGTATGTCCATTTCACCAAATTAAATTGCCATCAATTATATTATTTGCAAATGGTTTTAGGTTTATAGGAAGATGGTACAAATACATGAAATTAATTTGACTAAATGCTCATTCACTAAGTTATGTTACCATCAAATTCAATTGTTTTCTATGTAAAAGATATATAACTATCAATTTATACTCTGAATGAAATAAAAATCACAAAAATAAACACTGTATTCTGGATCTTCATTAATAGTGCCCTCCCTCTTTACATTTGTATCTCACAGCAGCTATTATTTTGAAATATTAAGTTATGTGTATAATGATAGCTGCCTTTTCACTTATACTAAATAGAATAAAAGTTTTACAGATTGTCTAGTTGTTTAAGTACGATCAAGTTGTTTTACAGAAAGAGAACAGACACGTTTTTATAAACGCAAACAAAAAGCTTTTAAAGTAATTTTTAGTCACACATTATATACAGGCAGTAGTAACATTTTGTAGCGTAATAACAGTTAGAAAATCTATTTGTTAACTTAGTATATATAATTGTTTATTATATATAAACTTAAGTAGATATTAAGATTGTGAACCATAACCTAGTTTTATTGAACTGTTGTATTAATATTATGCCTTGTAAATCTTTTGTATGAATGATACTTATGAAAATTAAAATTGTTGAAATAATAGGAGTGTAACCCTTTTAAAAGGTTCACATTGTTCTATAGCTATAATATGCATATAGTTCTGGGCATATCTTGTTTGTTTGTTTGTTTACACGGTTGGTCCGTACGGACAGACGTTTGGGTCCTGAAGGGACCAGGCTCAAGCAAAATGCTCAGGCCAGGCTTAAAAAGTCTATATAAGCATGTTGGCTGGATGAAATGAAAGTTAAAAAATATGGAAGAAAAGAATGAAGTAAAAAGAGCCATCACTAGAGTTCACTTGATATAGTGTATACAGGGTGTCCCTAAAAAAAAAATTGTGCACATGTTTGCGCAACTTGTTGACCGTGAAGTCCTAAAGTTTGGTGTAATATATTTATACACACAAAAAGGGAAAAGACTCAGCTTTCAGATGCTGTTTATTTTATCTGATTTATTAAATTAAAAAATCCTGAGATATACCCAGTTTATCAAAGCTACCCAAAATCGATGTTGTGCCACTTTTACAGAAAAAATGTCAGAACGATACTAACATTGGTCTATCCATGGGCATCAATCGTCTTGAAACATTGGGCTGGGCATTTGACCAGAATTGTTTAAAAGTGGTTGATGAACAAAAATGATGTTCTTGGAATAATATGTAGTAAGGATTTCTTCGAGCAGTTATTGTGGGATCCCTCTGAAGTGCACGCCGCACGTTATCAATGTGTCACTGTGTCATGCCACTTTTCATATCTTAGTCTTCTAGAATGTTCTTTATTCACATTGTTGCTTGTACCATCTACCAAGCATTTCCAATACTCCTTTTTATATAGGTGTATTCCTAGATGGTACATGCGTGTTTGGGAAATGAATATGCAAACTCTGTGGTGACTTCTGCTGGACTTCTCGTTTCATGATATTTAAGAACATGAACACCCTCTTCTAATGAAAACCAAGGCCTCACCCAGACATATAATAGACGTCTGTCTTGTTTTGAAAATGAAAATGTAGGCCCAATAAACATTTTGTGAAACCTCATCAAAAGGACTGGTTCGAATCATGTAACAAACATCTTTATATTCAGTTCTGCTTGGATACACAGGCACTCATTTTATTATTTAAACCTATTCAATCTCAATACAAAAATGTTATATTGCATAACACTGGTGAAGGGCAATTGTACAAGTGAAAATTGTATCTTAGGAGTAAACCTTTGAAACTGTAAAGTGGCACAACGTCGATTTTAAGTAGCTTTGATAAACTGGGTATATCTCAGGATTGACAAATCCAAATCAGATAAAATAAACGGCATCTGAAAGCTGAGTGTTTTCCTTTTCCGTGTGTATAAACTATATTACACCAAACTTTAGGACTTTATGGTCAACAAGTTGCGCAAACATGTGCAAACTTTTTTTAGGGACACCCGGTATAACTCTATGTTTAAATCCATAGAGTTCTCTAGAGTTCTAGTAATGTAACGATATGATTGTAGCAATAAGGTTCTCATGTTCTATAGATGTAGGTTATAGCTCAACTATCTTGCATATTTCTTTGGCAATTTTGAAGTCAATATCAACACCATATCAAATCCAGAAAGGAAGGCTTGTCTCACAAATATTTGATCAAGAAATTTATTCATCATCTTATTTATTTAAAAATAATATAGGGCCTAGACCTTAAATAAAAGGATGCATCACAGTTAGTGTAAAATAAATGAGAAATTGACCAAGACCCAAAATATTCTTTCTAATACTTTTACATTGCTTATGCTTCTGAGACAAAACTTCCTTTTGTGGCTTAAAATCACACAACTTTGGCATATAAAACTGCCTCATAATCAGAATAATCGTATGCATATAAAAACAACAACACATTTCAAACTGATTGAATGACATGCTAAATGGGGGCAAGGTATTCTTTATCTACCCTAATTACAATGGGATGGTTTATCCCTTTATGCTGTTGAGATGGTCTCTATCACTTCCCCCTAATGTTAATGGGATGGTCTATCACTTCCCCCTAATGACAATAGGATGATCTATTCCTTCCCCTCGATGACATTGGGCTCCCTTCCCCCTAATGACAATGGGATGGTCTATCCCTTCCCCTAATGTCAATGGGATGGTCTATCACTTCCCCCTAATGTCAATGGGATGGTCTATCACTTCCCCCTAATGTCAATGGAATGGTCTATCACTTCCCCTAATGACAATGGGATGGTCTATCACTTCCCCTTGATGAAAATGGGATGGTCTATCCCTTCCCCTAATGACAATGGGATGGTCTATCCCTACCATAATGATAATGGGATGGTCTATCACTTCCCCCTGACAATTGGATGATCTATTCCTTCCCCCTGATGACATTGGGATCCCTTCCCCCTAATGACAATGGGATGGTCTATCCCTTCCCCTTGATGAAAATGGGATGTTCTATTCCTTCCCCTAATGACAATGGGATGGTCTATCCCTACCATAATGATAATGGGATGGTCTATCTTCCCCCTGATGAAAATGGCATGTCCATGTTTATTGAGTATTAATAATCCTAGTATAATAAGTCTCGGTCGACAGTGATTGCTACTCATGGGTATGATTCAAATTGGTGCATGTACCCAAAGATGAATAATACACTCAAACACCTGTCACTGGAATACTCTCAGACCTCACTGCATAGAGGACCATTGTAATATAAACTTCTTGTTTTACTATCAATTGCCATCCTTTTAGGGAGAGGGTGTACATTAACTATAAGCCTGTGAAAATGCTGTAACTGTCTGTTCTCAGATTCATTCATCTTGTTCTGAAATCAAATAAAACACTCTAATTTGCAGAAAAATAGTCCGACGGTCTTGTTGCCATCATTGACATATTGCGCAGCATTTTCACATGCCTGAAATATGTGAAAGTTATACACAACCAATAAATACACTAAACTTAGGCCTACATTTTTGAAGTAAAATAATAATGGCATTTTCTTTCTTGCAAAGATTTACAATATATTTCTGCATTTAGTTCACTGGGAAGTACTCTCTAAATCTAAAATACCACCAGTGATCTTTATCTGATTGGTTTGGTAAATCTAAAATACCTGCATCAATGATTCGAATCTGATTGGTTTGGTTATGTGTTGCAAGTGTTACTCAATGGAACACAATGTACCATTGAATCATCACAAGTATTTGCTAATTTATTGCAACTGTTACACAATAGCACAGATTTAGTTTGAAATCTGTAATACCCCTTTATGTTTTTACACATGTACATCACATGTAAGTCACATGTACATGTACACCACATGTATGTAACATGGACATCAAATGCATGTTATTGACATCACATGCAGGTTACATGTACCCCAAATGATGTCAAATGAATACCAGATAGTATATGTCACATACATCATATCAATGTTGCAGGGTCATTCCATGCATGTCACATAGTCTAATTACATGCATGTCACATGGACTCTACCATACAATACAGAGTAAAGCCTAGACCATAACCCTTGTTTTATTGTTCATATTCTATATATCTTGCCAGAGGTTATACTCCAAGTATAACAAATAACTACCATGTATGTTAACCACAGAATATACCTGTGATCCTGGGTAGGGTTATGTCAACTTATGTGCACCATCCTAGTCTAAACAGCATATAATATAGCTCATATGTGCACTGAAAAAGAAATATTCAAAGTTCAAACACTAACTTTAAACAAATAAAAAATTATATGGACACTGTTTTACTTATATTTATATCAATAGAATCTCTTTATAAACAAATAAACACAAAGCATCGTTTTCAGATCTATTAGTATTATACAAAAGAGCATACAAATTTAGCGATTTTTAAACAGGGCATTGCTCTAAATACATTTCAAAAAGCTTTTTTTATTTTTGATCAATTATTGATTTATGTATAAATAGTGGTGGTTTGTGCTTCTTTATAAGGTGAATTCACAGATGTATCTGTACCTTCAGAAGAACCATCTGTGTATAAGTATGTCCTTAAAAGGAATAGATATGTCCTTAAAAGGAATAAGTATTTCCTTAAAAGGAATAAGTATTTCTTAAAAAATAATCATATTCATACCTGGGCATAATCATAACCATGCAAAATATCTACTTTTCAGGGGTTATAAATAGAACAGTGTTATTGATTGTAAGATTACTTTGCTTTTCTAGTCTACCAAATATGGTAATAAGTCAGCCTCAGATATAATCTTAAGTTTACAGTCAGTCACCCTCTAGTTACAATTTCAAAAGAT
Organism: Ophiura sarsii; assembly: GCA_035610835.1. Taxonomy (NCBI): domain Eukaryota; kingdom Metazoa; phylum Echinodermata; class Ophiuroidea; order Amphilepidida; family Ophiuridae; genus Ophiura; species Ophiura sarsii. Next base: position 5,800,948 of record CM069449.1, read on the forward strand.
GAAAGTTAGCAACTTGATACTTCACAATGGGAACATGTCCCATCAAATTGACTAGATAACCCCTCATTGTATTTACATCATTTGTATAGTAGAGTATTCCCTAATCATTGCCCCACTGTTTCACTCTCTTCCTTTTCTCTGTTACGTAGTGTTATCAAAATTCAATTTCAATAATCATCAAAATTTGGTTTTTGTTAATTGATAAAAAGTATATATATTATCAACAATAACCATAAATATTACACTTGTAATTAACTTCAAGTATTTGTATCTTAATTTGGCACATGGTTAATCATCTTGAATTTAGTCACTATAATAAATTATTTGTACATTATTAACATTTCTAATCGGGGGTTTTATTTTATTTTAAAAACAAAATTGAAACATCACACACAATATAAAAATGGACCCTGAATCAAGCAATTTTGAAAACTGAATTGAGACCAATGCACATGTTTTCATTATAATATATTTGCATTGGTTTCAATTCAACCTTTGTTGGTGCTTGTAGGTATGGTAATGCAAAGTATGACGCTGGCAACCGTTATGTCTTACGTCACATAAAGGCTTAAAGAAAAGTAAGCCTCCCCCCCCTCAAATTTGATCATGTTTGTTTGCATAAATCCTCATACAATCGTACATTTTGAAAAATTGAAACGTTTATGAAAAGGGAAAACACTTGGCTACCCATTTTTAATATCATGTTCACCTTTTCCAAAACATTCACATTTCCCTAAAATGATGTTTTCATAAAAAGTGGCACATTTCAAAATTGTATGCAAGAAACAAAAATGTCGCCAGTGCTTTTTAAGAGTGCTTTTTAAGATTCATTTCAATTGTCTTCATTTTCAATTAAAAACTTTCTTCTTTAGCTGGTCCATATTTGAAATAAAAAATAAACATTATTTTTTCATACATGACTAGCCAATAATGTCCACCATTCACGTCAATAACTTCCCTGTATCATGGAAAAGTGCCACTTTTTTGGAAAACATCATTTTGGGAAATGTGACTGTTTGGGAAAAGTAAACATGGTATCAAAAAGGGGAAGTTTCTGTGGGTAGCCAAGCGTTTTCACATTTTGTAAGTTTTTCAATCTCTCAAAACGCCTAATATAATTGTGTGTGGAGTTATGCAAACTAACTCGTATAGGATCTTGAAAAGTGCCACTTTTTCTGAAAACATCATTTTTTGGGAAATGTGACTATTTTGGGAATTTTCTATAGGTAACCAAGTGTTTTTGCTTTTCATAAGTGTTTCAATCTCTTAAAACGTCCAATTGTTTGTAGAGTTATGCAAACAAACGTAATCTAATTTTAGGGGTAGCCTTACTTTTCTTGAACCCTGTATGTGCCATGCCATATACCAGTACATACTGGTTTTAAGTCTTACATAAGTCACTTAATGGGCCTTATACCGGTATATACTGGTTTTAGTTTTACATTTAAGTCACTTATACATATGGGCCTTATACCGTTACATACTGGTTAAGTTTTACATTTAAGTCACTTATACATATGGGCCATATACCAGTACATACTGGTTTAAGTCTTACATACAAGACACTTATACATATGGGCCATATATACCGGTACATACTGGTTTAAGTCACTTATACATATGGGCCATATACTAGTACATACTGGTTTATGGGCCATATACCAGTACATACTGGTTTAAGTCTTACATATAAGTCACTTATACATATGGGCCATATACCGGTACATACTGGTTTAAGTCTTACATATAAGTCACTTATACATATGGGCCATATACCGGTACATACTGGTTTAAGTCTTACATATAAGTTACATATGGGCCATATACTGGTACATATTGGTTTAAGTCTTACATATAAGTTACATATGGGCCATATACTGGGTTTTTTAAATCTTACATACAAGTCACTTAGGACTTACAAAATGTATCATCCTAGAACGTTGAGCAAACTGTAGATTCTCTAAACATTTCAGTTGGAAATTTAAACAATGGTATGTGCATAATGACTGATCTAAGGGTACTTGTTAATTATTGCATAAAGTTTCCTTCCATACATAGTCTTATGTAGCGGTGGTGTATTTATGTATTATATACATATAATAGTATGACAATCGTTACTATTTTAATACAAAAGTTTTACTTCATGTACACTTAGTGTGAATTCCTTACAGCACTCACATATAATATAAATATATCTAGGATATCTTTTTTTTCAGGAGGAAAAGAGATTACATGAAAGTTAATAAAGGGATCACACATTGCCTTCTTTAAATCACTAAAGAGATGTTCTCATAGTCATGGCAGAGTTCATCTCTTAGTCACTGCATAGATGTTCTCATAGTCATGGCAGAGTTCATCTCTTAATCACTAAAGAGATGTTCTCATAGTCATGGCAGAGTTCATCTCTTAGTCACTGCATAGATCTTCTCATAGTCATGGCAGAGTTCATCTCTTAGTCACTGCATAGATCTTCTCATAGTCATGGCAGAGTTCATCTCTTAGTCACTGCATAGATCTTCTCATAGTCATGGCAGAGTTCATCTCTTAGTCACTGCATAGATCTTCTCATAGTCATGGCAGAGTTCATCTCTTAGTCACTGCATAGATGTTCTCATAGTCATGGCAGAGTTCATCTCTTAGTCACTGCATAGATCTTCTCATAGTCATGGCAGAGTTCATCTCTTAGTCACTGCAGAGATGTTCTCGTACACTTTAGAGATCAGTCACAGTTGCTGAAGCGATCATCTAATAGATCTCATTGTTGATGCAGAGATGGTCTCTTAGCATATAAAGAGGGCCTAATAAGTGACAAAAACACACCTTTGTAAGAGACTAATTTCAAAATGATTTAAGAGCTGCATGCAGTAAACACATAATAATCATACCTCAATGTACATGATTCTTAAAATAAATAAATAAATCAAAATAAAATAATCCTCAAACATGAAGTGCTTCTTTTTTCTCAACGGCAAATGCCATAGGATTTGCCGTTACTGTAAGACCCAGATCATTAGTGTCTCTCATTAAAAGTTTATCTGAATGACTAACACCATTCTGCTCCTTTCCATGATGGGAGCCTCTCCTAGAACCAGTGTTAGATGGAGAGGAGTGTTTTGATGAGCCATTACTATGGTGTTCTGTTCCATTGCTATGGTAACCATTATTATGAGGTAATGACTTTACTCTTTGAAGCACCGGACTGTTGTTTCCATTTAAAGTTGCCTCTCCTATATTAAAAATAGAAACAAAATTGTTGACATTTGAATTTTGTTTTGATAGAAGTCCAGAATAACCATTTATAGAATCAAAATGATTCCAGTTTCCCGGCAATATATATATAACATAAAATACAGACAAACCAAAAATGCTGGCGGACATAACCAACATTTCCTGCTAGGTTGTCCGTTGGGCAACTAGTTTTCCCCTTAATTCGAACACTGCTGTTTATAGAGGGTAATCACTTGCAAATCTGTTGCTTAAATTATAAACACTTTCAAAATTCAATATGATTTAACACATAATTTCTCTATAAGTGAAAAACAATTGGTTACGTTATTGTGAGATAAGATGTATGCATGCCCGGCCATGCAACTCAATATATGATGAAATTTTGCGTGCATAATTTCATATTTTGCTAAATATGTGCATGTTAATCAATTTAGAATATCTACATAAAAACATGTTTATAAATGTGTACGATCCCAAATGAATATGATGATGCACAAAGTTATTGGAGGGCAAAATGATTGCATTAATGGTGCCTACCTTTGATGGTGTTTTCTGTTGGTTTCTTAGCTACAGGCGGTGGTTTGTTAGTGATTGGGGAACCTGTTGGGTCTGAGTTACTATGACAACGACCTTTGACCTTTGGGGATGCATTCGGTTTTGGATGCTTTGCTGTATTTGGATAGAGAAAATTATGTATAATAGCATGCATATGTTAGATGTTTGCATTCAAAAGTATGGACAAGACATGTCATGCCAAAACACAGGTTTGGTTTGGTAGGAAACTTATAACACGATTGTATGTGGAACAGACTACACACACATTATTCTACTGTGATCTGTGACTTAAAGGTAGATGACCCGATCACATTTTCGTAACACAGAATTATTTCAAACATACAGAGATTTTCATATCATATGAAAGTTCGTATTTTTCTCATCATCATACTGAAATTTGACGGCCTAAATCGGTATAATTACGGTGAAATCGATTAAATAACGTTGAATTACCGCGAATGGTGGTAACCACCGATATAGTTTGTGTACTACTCAATGGGTACAGTTCACAGCATCTTGTGCATCTAAAATAAGAACCATTAGAGCTATGCAACTCAAACTTTGGAACACAACTTTTTTAAGGATGACCTTTCATGCAGAAGAGAAAACTTCAAGTTGAAAATCGGAACATCTACCTTTAAAAAGTATATATTTTTGGAAAGGAAATGAGTCAGAGAATCCATTTGTGGTATAAAATTTCACTAAAATGCAGATCCTAATCGCAATAAATTCAATTTATTGATGCGTTCAAATTATTCCACACAATTAAATCATTTGCTTTTTATGTTTACAATGCTTGTTCCCAGAGAGCCAGGTTCCTAAATGGGTGATAAGTCGTTGTTATATTAATTGTTATATTATAACTATGTTACTGTATATTTATGATACATGTATGTTACTATAATTACTATGACTTTTGTAATTGTAAATCATGCCAATCGTGGCAATATTTTGTGAATTTCTTTTTTTTGGGCTAAAAATTGTTCAGACAACGTAACAAAATCAGCTTTTGGTAAAAAAATGTAGAAATTGCACCAAAATCATCTAAATACACTTCTTTTGACCAAAAAGTGCCAAAAAAGATAAATCGTTTACCTTTTTGGTCAACATTTTTAAAAACTAAACATTTTGTTTGTTTGTTCAAAAATGTAAAACAATCAGCATTTTTAGTAAAATGTGATACCAAACATGGATTCACTGACTCATTTCCTTAAAATGTATACTTTTAAATACATCACATTAATAGTTCAAAAGTTGAAGCGTTTGATACATTTCATGTAAGACATTTTTTACAATTGAGTAATCTAATTACATGAATTATATGATATGTAATCTTGCAATCAGATCTTTATACTGTTGACAATTTCCACCGAATTAATGTTATATGCTCTAACTACAAAAGGATTTGCTCAGGATGTTAAAAGTCATGCTTATAAGTTATTATTATTATTTACAATGTTAGTTTTAACATAGCATTATGTGTAGCATATTCTAATCAATTAATTAACAAAACCACATGTATATAAGCTGACAAAGGGGCATTGCATTAGAGGTCCCACACCACCAAATAACTTCCCTATTGCTTTGTGTGGTTAAGAGGTCAACACTGTGTTAATTTTGTTCACCTTTACAGCAAACTGGTTCATTCAAATCATTGTTTTTATTGAAGGGGTTGCGACGCACTTTTTGTGGGGTCGCGGACTAGCCTAATTTAACAAAAATAAAATGCTACATTTTCATGAAAAGTGCACTGTACTGTATAGTTATATAACAAATACAGGGTGTATCAAAAAAACGCAACACTTTTTGTCGCGAGCTCTCCGATTACGGCAAATCACAAATCACTCTGAAATTTATATATTCTGTTAGGTGTACATATTGGCTATCACATAGTCAAATTACAGCGATATCGATTATTGATTCGCTGAGATATCAACGATACACGTAGATAAGTGCAAAACACGTTTTACATCGTTTATCCTGTATGCCTGATTTTCTTGTCAGGTGAATATTAGCAAGACACTTTAATAATTCATTGTACTTAAATAATTGGAATCAAACTCATCATTCTGAGAAGAAAATGTCATGTTAAAGGTATCAATTTTTCAATCATATCAATATTAATTAAATCTGGCAATAAATTAGTTGATAGTTAATGACACAACTTGAAAATCCAGATTACAAAGTCTGTTTGCAAATCCTCTCTCTTTTTCTCTCGTTAATGTCATAAATAAAACAGTATGGCACATTATTCAAAAGATAAACAAATGGAATAGTCCAGTGAAGGTAGTAATTGTCTTGTATGAATCAGTCATTGTTAGTCTGTTGTGAATGGGAATGGGACATTATGGTGCTCCTCGACCCTCAAAATGCTGTCCTTGTTTTAAGATGCATCGATTATGAACTTTAATTTATGAAAGAACGTACCATAGACATGTGGCGATCATAGCAATCGGTGGTTCAGAACTTAAAAAGGGTGATTGACGTATTCAAATGGGCGAATGATTATCAGATTACACGATTCAATGATTTTATGTACCACCTTACTGAAACAAAGGAAATTAAGATACACCATTCCAGACATTAAGGTTACATAGTTATTAAACTGTTAACCCATAACACTAATCGGACAGGAAAATCCAAGTTTTTAGAACGAACGATGTAAAACGTGTTTTGCACTTCTTTACTTATACCTTAAATATCTCAGCGACTAAATATTCGATATCGTTGCAATTTGAATATGTGATAGCCAATAAGTAGACCTAACAGAATATATAAGTTTTAATTAGAGTGATTTGTCTTTTACTGTGACCGTACAGCTCTCGACAAAAAGTGTTGCATTCTTTTTGATACACGCTGTATATTGGCTAATAAGCCAATGTAACTTATCACCTCCCCGCAATATAATCAATCGATCATTCCAATCAATATCTGCACAGAGATTACGGAAAATTATTGCATGATCATTGACCTATTTACAGCAAAAATACCCTTTTGCTGTAAATTCCCCCCCCCCCCGACAAAGACCCCAGATACGCCACTGGGATGTAGAATTCATCACCCTAAAAGTATTGTGTTTGCTGAACCATGACATTGTTGTTGTTACTTATAGTACCCAGCTGTGGATGCAAATCGAAAACTTCTCACAGGGTTGTCCAGAAGGGCATGCCTGATTACACCTGTTCGTTTCTTATTACCCAAATTTTGAAGTTGTTACGATTTGTGACATATGACTTTGTTCTGTGAGGGGTCGCGCTCTGATGCTGGTTTCTGGAATGGGGTCGATCACTACCAGAAAAAGGTTGGGAATGACTGATCTAGATGTCTTCCTTAAAAACAATCACTTTTGTGGGGGGTAACCAGCATTTTTTTCCTGCTACGGGCCAATGATATCTATCTAAGGTACGACAGGCTGCCTATATTCTAAGAGCAGGGGTTTTAGCTCTAAATTGGTGGAAACAGTGAAATCGTGTAAAATGATACCATTCAAGAATAAGCTAGAGATTTTGGGCCTAATGTGGAGGAAATAACCTACAATTGCCAAATTATGAAACATTTAGGTACATTTACAGCACTTTTTACCTTTTCCAGGATGTTAAATTTAGACTTATCGTGGGGTTAATCTTAATTTCAAACACTGCCGTGTATGGCCAAACTGCAAAATATTACTTGGTGGTGAGCACTCGATCATGGAATTGGGTATTTGATTGCATGTCCCTTATTACATATCATGGAATTGGGTATTTGATTGCATGTCCCTTATTACATATCATGGGATTGGGTTTTTGATTGCCTGTCCCTTATTACATATCATGGGATTGGGTTTTTGATTGCCTGTCCCTTATTACATATCATGGGATTGGGTTTTTGATTGCCTGTCCCTTATTACATATCATGGGATTGGGTATTTGATTGCCTGTCCCTTATTACATATCATGGGATTGGGTATTTGATTGCCTGTCCCTTATTACATATCATGGGATTTGGGTATTTGATTGCCTGTCCCTTGTTACATATCATGGAATTGGGTATTTGATTGCCTGTCCCTTATTACATATCATGGGATTGGATTTTTGATTGCCTGTCCCTTGTTACATATCATGGAATTGGGTATTTGATTGCCTGTCCCTTATTACATATCATGGGATTGGGTTTTTGATTGCCTGTCCCTTATTACATATCATGGGATTGGGTTTTTGATTGCCTGTCCCTTGTTACATATCATGGAATTGGGTATTTGATTGCCTGTCCCTTATTACATATCATGGGATTGGGTTTTTGATTGCCTGTCCCTTGTTACATATCATGGAATTGGGTATTTGATTGCCTGTCCCTTATTACATATCATGGGATTGGGTTTTTGATTGCCTGTCCCTTATTACATATCATGGGATTGACTATTTGATTGCCTGTCCCTTATTACATATCATGGGATTGGGTATTTGATTGCCTGTCCCTTATTACATATCATGGAATTGGGTATTTGATTGCATGCCCCTTATTACATATCATGGAATTGGGTTTTTGATTGTCTGTCCCTTATTACATATCATGGAATTGGGTATTTGATTGCCTGTCCCTTATTACATATCATGGGATTGGCTATTTGATTGCCTGTCCCTTATTACATATCATGGGATTGGGTTTTTGATTGCCTGTCCCTTATTACATATCATGGGATTGGGTATTTAATTGTCTGTCCCTTGTTACATATCATGGAATTGGGTATTTGATTGCCTGTCCCTTGTTACATATCATGGAATTGGGTATTTAATTGTCTGTCCCTTATTACATATCATGGGATTGGGTATTTGATTGCCTGTCCCTTATTACATATCATGGAATTGGGTATTTGATTGCATGTCCCTTATTACATATCATGGAATTGGGTTTTTGATTGCCTGTCCCTTATTACATATCATGGGATTGGGTTTTTGATTGCCTGTCCCTTATTACATATCATGGGATTGGGTATTTGATTGCCTGTCCCTTATTACATATCGTGGGATTGGGTTTTTGATTGCCTGTCCCTTATTACATATCATGGGATTGGGTTTTTGATTGCCTGTCCCTTATTACATATCATGGGATTGGGTATTTAATTGTCTGTCCCTTATTACATATCATGGGATTGGGTTTTTGATTGCCTGTCCCTTATTACATATCATGGGATTGGGTTTTTGATTGCCTGTCCCTTATTACATATCATGGGATTGACTATTTGATTGCCTGTCCCTTATTACATATCATGGGATTGGGTATTTGATTGCCTGTCCCTTATTACATATCATGGAATTGGGTATTTGATTGCATGCCCCTTATTACATATCATGGAATTGGGTTTTTGATTGTCTGTCCCTTATTACATATCATGGAATTGGGTATTTGATTGCCTGTCCCTTATTACATATCATGGGATTGGCTATTTGATTGCCTGTCCCTTATTACATATCATGGGATTGGGTTTTTGATTGCCTGTCCCTTATTACATATCATGGGATTGGGTATTTAATTGTCTGTCCCTTGTTACATATCATGGAATTGGGTATTTGATTGCCTGTCCCTTGTTACATATCATGGAATTGGGTATTTAATTGTCTGTCCCTTATTACATATCATGGGATTGGGTATTTGATTGCCTGTCCCTTATTACATATCATGGAATTGGGTTTTTGATTGCCTGTCCCTTATTACATATCATGGGATTGGGTTTTTGATTGCCTGTCCCTTATTACATATCATGGGATTGGGTATTTGATTGCCTGTCCCTTATTACATATCGTGGGATTGGGTTTTTGATTGCCTGTCCCTTATTACATATCATGGGATTGGGTTTTTGATTGCCTGTCCCTTATTACATATCATGGGATTGGGTATTTAATTGTCTGTCCCTTATTACATATCATGGGATTGGGTTTTTGATTGCCTGTCCCTTATTACATATCATGGGATTGGGTATTTGATTGCATGTCCCTTATTACATATCATGGGATTGGGTATTTGATTGCCTGTCCCTTATTACATATCATGGGATTGGGTATTTGATTGCCTGTCCCTTATTACATATCATGGGATTGGGTCTATGATTGCCTGTCCCTTGTTACATATCATGGGATTGGGTATTTGATTGCCTGTCCCTTATTACATATCATGGGATTGGCTATTTAATTGTCTGTCCCTTATTACATATCATGGGATTGGGTATTTGATTGCCTGTCCCTTATTACATATCATGGGATTGGGTTTTATGATTGCCTGTCCCTTGTTACATATCATGGAATTGGGTATTTGATTGCCTGTCCCTTATTACATATCATGGGATTGGGTATTTGATTGCCTGTCCCTTGTTACATATCATGGGATTGGGTATTTGATTGTCTGTCCCTTATTACATATCATGGGATTGGGTATTTGATTGCCTGTCCCTTGTTACATATCATGGGATTGGGTATTTGATTGCCTGTCCCTTATTACATATCATGGGATTGGGTTTTTGATTGCCTGTCCCTTATCATATCTGGGATTGGGTTTTTGATTGCCTGTCCCTTATTACATATCATGGGATTGGGTTTTTGATTGCCTGTCCCTTATTACATACATCATACTCCGACTGTATTTTCCGTAAAAATCATCACAGAACTTTACTAATTCATAATGGAAATCATCTTCTAATTAAAGAATTTTTCAATATATTTGTTTCAATTTTCATCATAAAGTATTCCATCGGTGGGTGTTTACTTGTGTAACATTGCGGTCATAACCGGAAACACTTTAAACTGAATTATATTTACGAACGAAAAACACTCAAAAAATAAACTGTCCTTCTACCAGGACAACATATTTCAAAATTTGATTTTGAAGTGATTCGGAAACATATAGCTCTGTAACTTATAAGATATTTTAGTTTCATGGTTATGAATGTAATTTGACCTAAATAATGAATTTCTAGGAAAAAATCACAGATAGAGGGCATTTCATAAAATAGAACACATAATAGGCCTCACATATCGCTCTCAGCTACTCGACCGATCAAATGACCAGTCATCTACAAGAAGTCAACTGCAGCGATTTGGGCCTAGTGACATGTAGCCACCTGTCACAATTTTTGGCAATTTGCCGCTAAATAAAATACAAAAATTTGAAGAACAAATTATATAATAGGTCTTGCTCTGGTTGAAGATCAAGACACCTTGATTTTTTCTTATCAAAAGACATGAGATGCAACAAGTCCGATCAAAATCAGAGCATGTCTTAAATGTTACCCCTGTCATACGGGGTCACTAGGGGTCATTGACCTGTACAGAGGGAAAATTGTTCCGAAACTTGTCATCGTGAATGCCCAGGATCGCACAGCGACCTTAGTATGCAATGCAAACAAGGAGGTAATAGGGATGATGCTAAGGGAACCATCAATAGCTCATTAACATCATATAGGATATAATAGTTCAATTTTATCTGCACACTTTTGAATGTGTCATTGAAGTCTGTATGGGGGACTATAGTATTATGTCCATCCATACTAACCTGGTCTTTGATTGGCCATTTGTTGCGAGGCAGCCACCTGCATTCCAGCATGTTCTGCAGCTGCAGCTACAGCACTAGCAAAATCTGCATTGGTGAAGAAAGATCCTTCTGAGCTTAGACTTGCACAGCTATTATGTGGGCTACTGTTTGTGCTCCCATTTACCGAGTCCCAAGTTGCTAACATGGAATCTACACAGAGCAAAGACAAGCACAGTATACATGTAATTATGAGCTATTAGATAGAAGCAGGGGAATTAGTTTTGTTAGCTATAAAATGTTAATTGCAATTGGGTTCTTTAGAGATATACTGTAAACAAGTACATTTAAGATTTTAGCCTTATATATGACCATATGTGCATCAGCTGTTAGTGTGTTATCATTATGCGATATGTCTACCATTTTCAACTAAATCAATTCATCCCGGCGTTTTTATTGTAAACCTCACTGGGGAGTGCAACCCCTATCTTTAGTAGTGTCCCATAGTTAGCATCAATGATACAAATATCCTGATATCATTTTGGGAATTATCATCACCTGTCATGCACATTTTGCACCAAAGAAAAGAGACCAAATCTGACCAACGAATGTAAAAAATATGCTACCCATGTGGCATATTCTTATTATAATCTTCCCATTGGCTCTCTGCACGATATGGTCATTGTTAGATAGATAAATGAGGACGTTATGACCAGCATCATGGTAACTACTGTGGGCTACTTTAGTTGTACCACATAGGTACTGTACAGTTACCATACAGGTACTAAGCATACAATACCTGTACAGTAGCAGTAACTCTGCTACTGTGGGCTACTTTAGTTGTACCACATAGGTACTGTACAGTTACCATACAAGTACTAAGCATACAATACCTGTACAGTAGCAGTAACTCTGCTACTGTGGGCTACTTTAGTTGTACCACATAGGTACTGTACAGTTACCATACAGGTACTAAGCATACAATACCTGTACAGTAGCAGTAACTCTGCTACTGTGGGCTACTTTAGTTGTACTACATAGGTACTGTACAGTTACCATACAAGTACTAAGCATACAATACATGTACAGTAGTAGTAACTCTGCTACTGTGGGCTACTTTAGTTGTACCACATAGGTACTGTACAGTTACCATACAAGTACTAAGCATACAAAACCGGCAGGTAATGGCAGCAGAGGCCATGAGTAAGAAATATGTTGTGTTTATAGCATGTATAGAGAACATAATGAGAGATACAAGTACACAGAGATTAGAAAGAGGGAAGGGAGAGTGACAGGATGATTTACCTGTACAAATGCTAGCTGTCTCGTTATCAGTATCGGTATCACCTTTATGATTTACATCAGGAAGATACTGTTGTCTATGACCATTGGGTAAACCTAAAAGACATACAATGGAGAAATCAGGCAATTAGTTCAAGTTCAAAATATTCATAAGCATCACCAGGTAGCAGCCAGTCAGGCAACATTACCAGCCTACATTACCAGCCTGACAAGAAACTCAATTCACAAGTAGATTGAATCATCTTATATCAGAACTAAAATGTTGAGTTTTGCAGGAAGTCACCTGCCAGTCAGGCATGTACTTTGATTTTGTAGTATATTTTTCTGCCTAGAGTGCGGGTTACCAAAGTTACCATGATGTACCGTATTACCAATAAGCTCATAGACATCCCTGATGATCAACTTACCCCAGTCAACAGAATGACAAGAGGCAACAACATAAAATTCACCATTCCCACCACCCGCACCAACTTGATGAAAGGCTCATATTTTCCTGACACCATCCGTCTGTGGAATCACCAGCAAGTCGTGGCCTCTCCATCACTAGACGTCTTCAAGACCAGGGTCCGGGACGTCCAGTTCACATAGTCATAGCTCCGCACCAATATTTTTAATTGTATATAATGCATTTGTTATGCCAATGGAGTTTTTGTCTACTTCACCCTGAATGCACTGCCTCAACACTTGTGCAAGTATACTCATAACAGAGGTTTCTGCACAGTATAGGAAGATGATGATGAGATGAATAAGTACCAAAAAGGGATTAGTCAACTTCTATCGATTTTGCTGGAAAACTGCACCTAAAGATATTTACTTTTTAGCGGCGATTTCCTTTTCCAAATTGACAGAAGTTCGCAAATCCTTTTTCTTACTTTTTGCACTTATTACTTATAGAAAAGAGACCCGCCCTCTAGAAGAAAAACTGTTTGGTCAAAGTTTATGTATCGTTCAGAAAACAATCTTTATGTATTTTAATTCACAATTATTAACAAAAAAGTAAATATCCATGGGCTCAGTTTTCCATCAAAATTGATGGAAGTCGAATAACTCCTTGTTCATACTTATTGCGTTTGTAATATAAAGGAAACCCGTCCTCTAGACGGAAAACCCTTCGGTCAAAGTTCATGTATCTTTCAGAAATAATCTTTACATATGCTTATAATGCCAATATGTCAATATAGTACCAATATACCAATATGCCAATATACCAATATGCCAATTAGTGCTGGGCGCGGTCCGGGAAATCGAGTCCCGCCCGAAAATTTCAACCTTCCCAAAAATTGAGTTTTTTGTGATAGCGCCATATATTGTCGAAATTGTGACATTTTTTCAAAATGGCGACTCGCGAGCATTACGAAAGTGAAATATGTGGCGAAAAACCACATTTTAGCAAGCATATGAGTACAAAAATGCACTGATTTGATGAAATAAATCCATTTCAAATGAATCTCCACTATAAATTTGCATTCAATAATCATGATTTAGCCAACAAGTGTTTTTTTTAAAGTAAGCTTATTTCTTATTTATTTTTCATTTTGATGAATGAAATGAAATGATGGATAATTTCGGATTAAAATGTTTGGAGGAATTTCGGGAATCCCGGGTCCTGCCCGAAAAAACAAAACGGGTCCCGGGATTACTAATTCCTGAAAATCCCAGCCCTAATGCCAATATCGTGCTGGGACTACCGCGGTGTTAAATGTACCCTATTTACACTTACCATTCGGTTGTTTCATACCTTGCCCATTAAATACATGTGTACATTGATATCACTCCCTCAAGGAAGTTAAATAGACCCTATTTACCCTTACCATTTGGTTGTTTCATATCTTGTCCATTAGATACATGTGTACAACCTCCTCTCCCATCAACTGTCAACCTCTCATCCTCATCATCATCCTCATCATCCTCATTATCTGAACAACACAGCTCACTTTGAGACATATCATCATTAAATCCCAACAATTCCTTGCCAAGCTGCTCATGTCTTGGGTCCTCAAACACCTGTCTGGTTGCTATGGAATCTCCGGTTCTATCCGGTAAGTTGCTAAGCAACGGAACAGTCTGTTCCATGTGCAGTTCTTTTTGGTGAGAAGATAGATTATTTGGCATTAGATGTTCTTGAGCTCCCTTGGAGCCATGTATATTACTGTTATTATTAGGGTGGCCATTCAAGCCCTGTACAAGTCCTGTTGTTTCACCATTGCATACCGATGACATGGAATGGTGTTGTCTTACTGGCGGCAATGGGGCCTTGTCTCGCGGCATAGACAATGGTGGATCCTGGCGATACATCGTGTTGTCATGGCAACTGTTGCCAGGGCAAATTGTGGAAGACTGACAGCAGTTTGGTGTCCCATGTGCAGAGTATGTTATAGATGGACATGGGTAGTCTGGTGAGGAAGGGGGAGAGTCTATATCAGTAGGGGGCTGTTCTGGGGGTGGGGGTAGTAGTTCCTTCCAATTGCGGACTGGGTTGGATAATCCTCCTCGAATCTTGTACCTTCTTTGGCTTCGTCTTTCATCTACAATGAAAAAGTTTGTGAAATAGAAACAAGAGTTAATACCAAGTCTTTCGCAAAGAGTAGGGGATCATCCCGGTCTGTAGCTGTTCACACATCTAACGGACCCCAATGGAAATAAGCTTCAACGAGGCTTTCTTGGGTTATCCAGAGTCGTAAGGCCCAAATAAATAAATAAATATATCTGTCACATATCTAATTCAAGGATAAAAGTGAAAAAGAGTCAAAACCTGATGATTTCTATAACTTTTTATGCTCTTTTACTTCTTTTCAATGATGTCGTCTTATAGATGCAATATTTACATGCATATATATACACACCTCCCAGCTATGTATATGTATTTGTATATCAACACTTTGGAATTATAGCTTTAAAATGATATCTCATTTCATGACTCGGGATTCACAAGATATATGTGAATCAATTTTGTATTCTATAGGAAATAAGATGTAGATTAGAAGAATGACAATTTCATAGCATAATAGTTTGTCAATTCATCAATAGAATCTTATATCTACTTTCTGTCATATTGACATGTTAGTTCTGGGGATGTAGGAAAAATAAGCCTTCTCACGCCGATTCAATAATATATCTCTGAAAATCGATCTTTGATAGTTATTATTATACTGATCGGTCTTTAAAAAAGGACAACAGTGTTGGTATGTAAATGTAATTTAACATTAATGTTAAAAAAGCCATTTGTTCAATTTACCTGTACCTGTGCTGTTTCCTGAATCACTCGGTGGATGTACAGTTGCATACTCAGATAGACAAGATAATGGAGGGTCTGTATGGGGGCAAATGATGGCAAATTATTTTGATTTGCATAAAATCTTTGCATATTCATGATTCAAGCATACAATCAACCAATCAGAGATGCTTAGACAGACAAATAATGGAAGCTGTGTCAAACTGATGGAGGAAAATGAGGGCAAATCTATCAAATTTATTAATTTGATAATGTTCGAACACATATTTCTATGATTGTAGAGTAGGATCATTACAGTTTTGAATAAGTGTAATTGGCAAATAATGTATTGTCTTTAAACAGTTTACATTGGGATTGGATATAACAATGTGTATGCAGTATTGATGAATTGGAAAATAAACACAAATATATAAACACAAAATGGCTTGCATAAAAAGGACACTTTGGGAAATGTCACCCACACAGGTAACCCCGTTGAAAATTCACATTCCCTTTGGGGAAGATTAATCAGGACTCAAAACATTCTTATTTAAAGGTATATTATGTGATCTTTTCCAGGAGACGCCCCCAATCCTCAAATTTGTTTTGGAAGCAGATTTTCTTGCAGATTTATATTTCTGATCATAAATCATAAATATATTCCGAGTTACAGAGCCATACGATTCCTAATTATCTCAAAATCATGGTTTTAGAGTGAATTTAGAGTAAACAAATAAATATTTTCACTCTAAAACCTTTGGTATTTAGGAATCATATTGACTTGTAACTTGGAATATATTTACTATTTATGATCAGAAATGTAAATCTGCAAGAAAATTTTTTGCTCTAACAATTTTTGGTTGGTTTTTGTTCAGCGCAAGATTTGTAACAGATCATATTTCTTTTCTTTAACATTTCTATGATTTCAAATGCTTCACTGTATTGTTTTCTTGTTTGTTAATTGCCCCTTGGATTATATCTTGTTTCTAGATAAACGGCGCATTATTATTATAAGAATAATGTGTTCCATAGGGGGTATATAGACTTACCCATCCCAACTGGTTTATGTCCTGGTAATGATCCTCCATTATATGCCACATTATCCATATCACCAAACATACCAGAATCAACACGACTATTATGTCTACTAGAACATCTACTATCCCCACTAGTCTCTTGTTGACACTTATTCCTATGTGCCATGTACTCTCTCATATTAGGTGCTAGGAATAGCGTGGCCGAAGCATAAGGTACTGGATCTTGTGGCATGACCGTGATTACAGCGCCCTCTGGATGATTGGGACATTTTGAGAGAGGTAAAGAATTATGCTGACTCATGTACTCGTCATTTTCAACTATTGCATATTCTGGTGTGCTGCATGGTGAAGGTTTGGTCAATACAGCTTTTCTGTATTGTGAGAAATGAACAAAAGGTTGAGTTACTATCACAATGTTGTCCATTCCCTTGTCACTGTTGTTTCATATCTCATTCTTAGTCCCTACACTCACCAACACATTAAATAGGACTTTGCTTTGAACCAAAATCAGTTTTTGCATTTACAGCAAATAAAATCAACTGATATACACAATTGTACGGTGACATAACTTTCTCGACCAGGAATAAATAGACCACAATGTCTTCAAATTGGGCTACTTATCCTAAAACTAGGAGCCCAATTGGGCTACTTATCCTACAACTATGAGCCCAATTGGGCTACTTATCCTAGAACTAGGAACCCAATTAGGCTACTAATCTTAGGTAAAACTTACCCTTGTCTTGACATAGATCCCTGGAAGGTTGACAGAGTTGGATTGGATCCACAGAATCTACTGCTCTGTGTGTCTTGAGTATCTTTACTTTCTTGTGATTGTAGATTAGGTGGATAGGGATGCTTGCCAGTTTCAGCATCTAATTAAAATCAAATTGGAACAATAAATTACAAACAGACAAGGATTATCAACCAAGTATGTCAGCCCTTTGTAACACCTAATGGACTATTCCATTTGATATCCCTACACCCCTATGAAACCCATGATCTTAACCCTAACCCTACCATATACCACAATATACCATAACCCTAACCCTACCATATACCACAATATACCATAACCCTAACCCTACCATATACCATAATATACCACCACAGAGTCTGTTCGTATCACCCGGCGTGAAGTTTTTCGCTGACAAAAATGGACCCAGCCTATATACTTGGGCAATGCTACGGAATCTCCGGTTCTATATACTGCGCCAAGTAGCCTTGACACTGGAAAATCCCAAATCCAGTGTGCCGGAGGTCCCTGGTTCAATTCCTTTCAGTGTCATTTGAATCAGAATTTGAACCTCCCTTGTCAGCATTCATGGCACAATCTAATAAATTTGTAACTTTACAGTAATATGAGTGCTTGGTATGTACCAGCATAACATAAGTTTCAATCTTTCAATACAAGGTGTCTTACAGGTGTACATACATATCATTTAACATGCTGCACGATTAATTCCATATTATTTTTAAATTCAGAAAGTAATACATCAATTCAATCCACATAAATCTAATAACTACTACATCATCACTCTATATGCAATTATATCTATTTGAAGCCAAAAAGATGTATCTCACCTCGTAAAAGGGAATTGTACTATTATTTACCCATAATGGTATGTATTGTTTACTAACTTCTTCTAACATGGTTGTATGAAAATGGTAATAAAAACTGGTTGAACAGGATACAACTTTTTACCATGGGATAGTTGTGACAAAGTGAAAGATAGTAAAGTGTGAATAAATCGAAATGAGATACAACCTTTTGATATGGAATGTCTGTTTTAATGTATAAGTGGTCTGTGTAAGTGTAAGTAATTTATCACTTCAAATAATTATGGTTGACAAGGAAACTACAATATCCTCAAATAATGTCAAAGACAATAATTTAGTCCTCTCAATCTTAGATTCATTAATAATTTGGCATTATGTGATGGGCGGGTTAAAATGGTACACTGGTGATATTATCCCATCAATACTACTGGACAAAAGCAAAACATCTCCATAAGTTTTGATAATAGCTCATTGTATGAGGAACTTGGTTTTGGTTAGCTATGGCTTTATCTAAGGGCTATATGGCTAGCATGAGAGACATGTCACACGGCTTAGGCTAATATGGCTAGCGTGACAGACTTTAATAAAGTCTAAGCATTAGCGTGTTAATTAATGGCAAAATGTTGCTTTCTTTATTTTCAAAGAAAAGCAGATTAGTTGTTTTTAAGGGGAAATTAACATTGTAACAGTCGTTATTGGGAACAACTAAATTATTTTAGTTATAAATATATTATATTGTGGGACCGTTAGTGCAGTTGCATGCATTTAGTGCAGGGGAAGAACTATTTAAATCCAAATATGGTATAAAATTATGTAAGAAATGATAACACAGGCTAAATTAAATCCCTTGAAAAGTCCTAGCTTGTGATTAGGTGAGATTTTGTCATGGTGTGACTTATGACGTCGTGTATTGTATAGTCTGAAATCTCAAATGAATTTGGCAGATTAGAGAAGACAAAATACTCTCCCTGACACTGTGTTGAGAGGCCATTCATATAGTGAGTATCTCCAGATTCGTAGCATGTTATGGTGTTATTCAGGTAATGTGAGATCATTAATAGCATTTTGTGGTGCATATTAAGTGCAAACATTTAGCTCAGGCAAAAAAGTGGTTCATGGGTCTGGTTTTATTTATTCCCCAATTATAAAAATATTTTCCCCACATTTTATATTGAATAATAAACTTTTAACATTACATTGCACTTTTTTAAATGTAAAAAACCTCAACAATAATAATTATGTTCCACTGCCTAATCACTTTTACACCAGCGATTTAGCTATTGGCCAGTCATAAATTCTCCAATTATCGGATTTATTATGTTTTTATAACGTTTTTTAAACGTTTTGTGTTTGCTGGGATAATATTATGGTAACTTTGTTCTCAGAAATATTTGAGTCTTGAGTCAGTCATGTGATACCATACAAGCATTTAGTTTTTAATCCTAAGTTCTTAGTCCTATGCTATCATGAAACTTCCAATCAGACGACTTTGTTGTGTTTTAAGTCCTAAGCTATCATGAAACTACCATTCAGACGACTTTGTTGTATTTTAAATCCTATGCTATCATGAAACTTCCAATCAGATGACTTTGTTGTATTTTAAGTCCTATGCTATCATGAAACTTCCAATCAGACGACTTTGTTGTATTTTAAGTCCTATGCAATCATGAAACTTCCAATCAGACGACTTTGTTGTATTTTAAGTCCTAAGCTATCATGAAACTTCCAATCAGACGACTTTGTTGTATTTTAAGTCCTATGCTATCATGAAACTTCCAATCAGACGACTTTGTTGTATTTTAAGTCCTATGCTATCATGAAACTTCCAATCAGACGACTTTGTTGTCTTTTAAGTCCTAAGCTATCATGAAACTTCCAATCAGACGACTTTGTTGTATTTTAAGTCCTATGCTATCATGAAACTTCCAATCAGACGACTTTGTTGTATTTTAAGTCCTAAGCTATCATGAAACTTCCAATCAGACGACTTTGTTGTATTTTAAGTCCTATGCTATCATGAAACTTCCAATCAGACGACTTTGTTGTATTTTAAGTCCTATGCTATCATGAAACTTCCAATCAGACGACTTTGTTGTATTTTAAGTCCTATGCTATCATGAAACTTCCAATCAGACGACTTTGTTGTATTTTAAGTCCTATGCTATCATGAAACTTCCAATCAGACGACTTTGTTGTATTTTAAGTCCTATGCTATCATGAAACTTCCAATCAGACGACTTTGTTGTATTTTAAATCCTAAGCTATCATGAAACTTCCAATCAGACGACTTTGTTGTGTTTTAAGTCCTAAGCTATCATGAAACTTCCAATCAGACGACTTTGTTGTGTTTTAAGTCCTAAGCTATCATGAAACTTCCATTCAGACGACTTTGTTGTATTTTAAGTCCTAAGCTATCATGAAACTTCCAATCAGACGACTTTGTTGTATTTTAAGTCCTATGCTATCATGAAACTTCCAATCAGACGACTTTGTTGTATTTTAAGTCCTATGCTATCATGAAACTTCCAATCAGACGACTTTGTTGTATTTTAAGTCCTATGCTATCATGAAACTTCCAATCAGACGACTTTGTTGTATTTTAAGTCCTATGCTATCATGAAACTTCCAATCAGACGACTTTGTTGTATTTTAAGTCCTAAGCTATCATGAAACTTCCAATCAGACGACTTTGTTGTATTTTAAGTCCTATGCTATCATGAAACTTCCAATCAGACGACTTTGTTGTATTTTAAGTCCTAAGCTATCATGAAACTTCCAATCAGACGACTTTGTTGTGTTTTAAGTCCTAAGCTATCATGAAACTTCCAATCAGACGACTTTGTTGTGTTTTAAGTCCTAAGCTATCATGAAACTTCCAATCAGACGACTTTGTTGTCTTTTAAGTCCTAAGCTATCATGAAACTTCCAATCAGACGACTTTGTTGTATTTTAAGTCCTAAGCTATCATGAAACTTCCAATCAGACGACTTTGTTGTGTTTTAAGTCCTAAGCTATCATGAAACTTCCAATCAGACAACTTTGTTGTATTTTAAGTCCTAAGCTATCATGAAACTTCCAATCAGACGACTTTGTTGTGTTTTAAGGCCTAAGCTATCATGAAACTTCCAATCAGACGACTTTGTTGTATTTTAAGTCCTAAGCTATCATGAAACTTCCAATCAGACGACTTTGTTGTATTTGAAGTCCTATGCTATCATGAAACTTCCAATCAGATGACTTTGTTGTATTTTAAGTCCTAAGCTATCATGAAACTTCCAATCAGACGACTTTGTTGTATTTTAAGTCCTATGCTATCATGAAACTTCCAATCAGACGACTTTGTTGTATTTTAAGTCCTATGCTATCATGAAACTTCCAATCAGACGACTTTGTTGTATTTTAAGTCCTATGCTATCATGAAACTTCCAATCAGACGACTTTGTTGTATTTTAAGTCCTATGCAATCATGAAACTTCCAATCAGACGACTTTGTTGTATTTTAAGTCCTAAGCTATCATGAAACTTCCAATCAGACGACTTTGTTGTGTTTTAAGTCCTAAGCTATCATGAAACTTCCAATCAGACGACTTTGTTGTGTTTTAAGTCCTAAGCTATCATGAAACTTCCATTCAGACGACTTTGTTGTATTTTAAGTCCTAAGCTATCATGAAACTTCCAATCAGACGACTTTGTTGTATTTTAAGTCCTATGCTATCATGAAACTTCCAATCAGACGACTTTGTTGTATTTTAAGTCCTATGCTATCATGAAACTTCCAATCAGACGACTTTGTTGTATTTTAAGTCCTATGCTATCATGAAACTTCCAATCAGACGACTTTGTTGTATTTTAAGTCCTATGCTATCATGAAACTTCCAATCAGACGACTTTGTTGTATTTTAAGTCCTAAGCTATCATGAAACTTCCAATCAGACGACTTTGTTGTGTTTTAAGTCCTAAGCTATCATGAAACTTCCAATCAGACGACTTTGTTGTATTTTAAGTCCTATGCTATCATGAAACTTCCAATCAGACGACTTTGTTGTTTTTTAAGTCCTATGCTATCATGAAACTTCCAATCAGACGACTTTGTTGTATTTTAAGTCCTATGCTATCATGAAACTTCCAATCAGACGACTTTGTTGTATTTTAAGTCCTATGCTATCATGAAACTTCCAATCAGACGACTTTGTTGTATTTTAAGTCCTAAGCTATCATGAAACTTCCAATCAGACGACTTTGTTGTGTTTTAAGTCCTAAGCTATCATGAAACTTCCAATCAGACGACTTTGTTGTGTTTTAAGTCCTAAGCTATCATGAAACTTCCATTCAGACGACTTTGTTGTATTTTAAGTCCTAAGCTATCATGAAACTTCCAATCAGACGACTTTGTTGTATTTTAAGTCCTATGCTATCATGAAACTTCCAATCAGACGACTTTGTTGTATTTTAAGTCCTATGCTATCATGAAACTTCCAATCAGACGACTTTGTTGTATTTTAAGTCCTATGCTATCATGAAACTTCCAATCAGACGACTTTGTTGTATTTTAAGTCCTATGCTATCATGAAACTTCCAATCAGACGACTTTGTTGTATTTTAAGTCCTATGCTATCATGAAACTTCCAATCAGACGACTTTGTTGTATTTTAAGTCCTAAGCTATCATGAAACTTCCAATCAGACGACTTTGTTGTGTTTTAAGTCCTAAGCTATCATGAAACTTCCAATCAGACGACTTTGTTGTCTTTTAAGTCCTAAGCTATCATGAAACTTCCAATCAGACGACTTTGTTGTATTTTAAGTCCTAAGCTATCATGAAACTTCCAATCAGACGACTTTGTTGTGTTTTAAGTCCTAAGCTATCATGAAACTTCCAATCAGACAACTTTGTTGTATTTTAAGTCCTAAGCTATCATGAAACTTCCAATCAGACGACTTTGTTGTGTTTTAAGTCCTAAGCTATCATGAAACTTCCAATCAGACGACTTTGTTGTATTTTAAGTCCTAAGCTATCATGAAACTTCCAATCAGACGACTTTGTTGTATTTTAAGTCCTAAGTTATCATGAAACTTCCAATCAGACGACTTTGTTGTGTTTTAAGTCCTATGCTATCATGAAACTTCCAATCAGACGACTTTGTTGTGTTTTAAGTCCTAAGCTATCATGAAACTTCCATTCAGATGACTTTGTTGTGTTTTAAGTCCTAGGCTATCATGAAACTTCCATTCAGACGACTTTGTTGTATTTTAAGTCCTAAGCTATCATGAAACTTCCAATCAGACGACTTTGTTGTATTTTAAGTCCTAAGCTATCATGAAACTTCCAATCTGACGACTTTGTTGTATTTTAAGTCCTAAGCTATCATGAAACTTCCAATCAGACGACTTTGTTGTATTTTAAGTCCTAAGCTATCATGAAACTTCCAATCTGACGACTTTGTTGTATTTTAAGTCCTAAGCTATCATGAAACTTCCAATCAGACGACTTTGTTGTATTTTAAGTCCTAAGCTATCATGAAACTTCCAATCAGACGACTTTGTTGTATTTTAAGTCCTAAGCTATCATGAAACTTCCAATCTGACGACTTTGTTGTGTTTTAAGTCCTAAGCTATCATGAAACTTCCAATCAGACGACTTTGTTGTATTTTAAGTCCTAAGCTATCATGAAACTTCCAATCTGACGACTTTGTTGTATTTTAAGTCCTAAGCTATCATGAAACTTCCAATCAGACGACTTTGTTGTGTTTTAAGTCCTAAGCTATCATGAAACTTCCAATCAGACGACTTTGTTGTGTTTTAAGTCCTAAGCTATCATGAAACTTCCAATCAGACGACTTTGTTGTCTTTTAAGTCCTAAGCTATCATGAAACTTCCAATCAGACGACTTTGTTGTATTTTAAGTCCTAAGCTATCATGAAACTTCCAATCAGACGACTTTGTTGTGTTTTAAGTCCTAAGCTATCATGAAACTTCCAATCAGACAACTTTGTTGTATTTTAAGTCCTAAGCTATCATGAAACTTCCAATCAGACGACTTTGTTGTGTTTTAAGTCCTAAGCTATCATGAAACTTCCAATCAGACGACTTTGTTGTATTTTAAGTCCTAAGCTATCATGAAACTTCCAATCAGACGACTTTGTTGTATTTTAAGTCCTAAGTTATCATGAAACTTCCAATCAGACGACTTTGTTGTGTTTTAAGTCCTATGCTATCATGAAACTTCCAATCAGACGACTTTGTTGTGTTTTAAGTCCTAAGCTATCATGAAACTTCCATTCAGATGACTTTGTTGTGTTTTAAGTCCTAGGCTATCATGAAACTTCCATTCAGACGACTTTGTTGTATTTTAAGTCCTAAGCTATCATGAAACTTCCAATCAGACGACTTTGTTGTATTTTAAGTCCTAAGCTATCATGAAACTTCCAATCTGACGACTTTGTTGTATTTTAAGTCCTAAGCTATCATGAAACTTCCAATCAGACGACTTTGTTGTATTTTAAGTCCTAAGCTATCATGAAACTTCCAATCTGACGACTTTGTTGTATTTTAAGTCCTAAGCTATCATGAAACTTCCAATCAGACGACTTTGTTGTATTTTAAGTCCTAAGCTATCATGAAACTTCCAATCAGACGACTTTGTTGTATTTTAAGTCCTAAGCTATCATGAAACTTCCAATCTGACGACTTTGTTGTGTTTTAAGTCCTAAGCTATCATGAAACTTCCAATCAGACGACTTTGTTGTATTTTAAGTCCTAAGCTATCATGAAACTTCCAATCTGACGACTTTGTTGTATTTTAAGTCCTAAGCTATCATGAAACTTCCAATCAGACGACTTTGTTGTGTTTTAAGTCCTAAGCTATCATGAAACTTCCAATCAGACGACTTTGTTGTGTTTTAAGTCCTAAGCTATCATGAAACTTCCAATCAGACGACTTTGTTGTCTTTTAAGTCCTAAGCTATCATGAAACTTCCAATCAGACGACTTTGTTGTATTTTAAGTCCTAAGCTATCATGAAACTTCCAATCAGACGACTTTGTTGTGTTTTAAGTCCTAAGCTATCATGAAACTTCCAATCAGACAACTTTGTTGTATTTTAAGTCCTAAGCTATCATGAAACTTCCAATCAGACGACTTTGTTGTGTTTTAAGTCCTAAGCTATCATGAAACTTCCAATCAGACGACTTTGTTGTATTTTAAGTCCTAAGCTATCATGAAACTTCCAATCAGACGACTTTGTTGTATTTGAAGTCCTATGCTATCATGAAACTTCCAATCAGACGACTTTGTTGTCTTTTAAGTCCTAAGCTATCATGAAACTTCCAATCAGACGACTTTGTTGTATTTTAAGTCCTAAGCTATCATGAAACTTCCAATCAGACGACTTTGTTGTGTTTTAAGTCCTAAGCTATCATGAAACTTCCAATCAGACAACTTTGTTGTATTTTAAGTCCTAAGCTATCATGAAACTTCCAATCAGACGACTTTGTTGTGTTTTAAGTCCTAAGCTATCATGAAACTTCCAATCAGACGACTTTGTTGTATTTTAAGTCCTAAGCTATCATGAAACTTCCAATCAGACGACTTTGTTGTATTTTAAGTCCTAAGTTATCATGAAACTTCCAATCAGACGACTTTGTTGTGTTTTAAGTCCTATGCTATCATGAAACTTCCAATCAGACGACTTTGTTGTGTTTTAAGTCCTAAGCTATCATGAAACTTCCATTCAGATGACTTTGTTGTGTTTTAAGTCCTAGGCTATCATGAAACTTCCATTCAGACGACTTTGTTGTATTTTAAGTCCTAAGCTATCATGAAACTTCCAATCAGACGACTTTGTTGTATTTTAAGTCCTAAGCTATCATGAAACTTCCAATCTGACGACTTTGTTGTATTTTAAGTCCTAAGCTATCATGAAACTTCCAATCAGACGACTTTGTTGTATTTTAAGTCCTAAGCTATCATGAAACTTCCAATCTGACGACTTTGTTGTATTTTAAGTCCTAAGCTATCATGAAACTTCCAATCAGACGACTTTGTTGTATTTTAAGTCCTAAGCTATCATGAAACTTCCAATCAGACGACTTTGTTGTATTTTAAGTCCTAAGCTATCATGAAACTTCCAATCTGACGACTTTGTTGTGTTTTAAGTCCTAAGCTATCATGAAACTTCCAATCAGACGACTTTGTTGTATTTTAAGTCCTAAGCTATCATGAAACTTCCAATCTGACGACTTTGTTGTATTTTAAGTCCTAAGCTATCATGAAACTTCCAATCAGACGACTTTGTTGTGTTTTAAGTCCTAAGCTATCATGAAACTTCCAATCAGACGACTTTGTTGTGTTTTAAGTCCTAAGCTATCATGAAACTTCCAATCAGACGACTTTGTTGTATTTTAAGTCCTAAGCTATCATGAAACTTCCAATCAGACGACTTTGTTGTGTTTTAAGTCCTAAGCTATCATGAAACTTCCAATCAGACGACTTTGTTGTCTTTTAAGTCCTAAGCTATCATGAAACTTCCAATCAGACGACTTTGTTGTATTTTAAGTCCTAAGCTATCATGAAACTTCCAATCAGACGACTTTGTTGTGTTTTAAGTCCTAAGCTATCATGAAACTTCCAATCAGACAACTTTGTTGTATTTTAAGTCCTAAGCTATCATGAAACTTCCAATCAGACGACTTTGTTGTGTTTTAAGGCCTAAGCTATCATGAAACTTCCAATCAGACGACTTTGTTGTATTTTAAGTCCTAAGCTATCATGAAACTTCCAATCAGACGACTTTGTTGTATTTGAAGTCCTATGCTATCATGAAACTTCCAATCAGATGACTTTGTTGTATTTTAAGTCCTAAGCTATCATGAAACTTCCAATCAGACGACTTTGTTGTATTTTAAGTCCTATGCTATCATGAAACTTCCAATCAGACGACTTTGTTGTATTTTAAGTCCTATGCTATCATGAAACTTCCAATCAGACGACTTTGTTGTATTTTAAGTCCTATGCTATCATGAAACTTCCAATCAGACGACTTTGTTGTATTTTAAGTCCTATGCAATCATGAAACTTCCAATCAGACGACTTTGTTGTATTTTAAGTCCTAAGCTATCATGAAACTTCCAATCAGACGACTTTGTTGTGTTTTAAGTCCTAAGCTATCATGAAACTTCCAATCAGACGACTTTGTTGTGTTTTAAGTCCTAAGCTATCATGAAACTTCCATTCAGACGACTTTGTTGTATTTTAAGTCCTAAGCTATCATGAAACTTCCAATCAGACGACTTTGTTGTATTTTAAGTCCTATGCTATCATGAAACTTCCAATCAGACGACTTTGTTGTATTTTAAGTCCTATGCTATCATGAAACTTCCAATCAGACGACTTTGTTGTATTTTAAGTCCTATGCTATCATGAAACTTCCAATCAGACGACTTTGTTGTATTTTAAGTCCTATGCTATCATGAAACTTCCAATCAGACGACTTTGTTGTATTTTAAGTCCTAAGCTATCATGAAACTTCCAATCAGACGACTTTGTTGTGTTTTAAGTCCTAAGCTATCATGAAACTTCCAATCAGACGACTTTGTTGTATTTTAAGTCCTATGCTATCATGAAACTTCCAATCAGACGACTTTGTTGTTTTTTAAGTCCTATGCTATCATGAAACTTCCAATCAGACGACTTTGTTGTATTTTAAGTCCTATGCTATCATGAAACTTCCAATCAGACGACTTTGTTGTATTTTAAGTCCTATGCTATCATGAAACTTCCAATCAGACGACTTTGTTGTATTTTAAGTCCTAAGCTATCATGAAACTTCCAATCAGACGACTTTGTTGTGTTTTAAGTCCTAAGCTATCATGAAACTTCCAATCAGACGACTTTGTTGTGTTTTAAGTCCTAAGCTATCATGAAACTTCCATTCAGACGACTTTGTTGTATTTTAAGTCCTAAGCTATCATGAAACTTCCAATCAGACGACTTTGTTGTATTTTAAGTCCTATGCTATCATGAAACTTCCAATCAGACGACTTTGTTGTATTTTAAGTCCTATGCTATCATGAAACTTCCAATCAGACGACTTTGTTGTATTTTAAGTCCTATGCTATCATGAAACTTCCAATCAGACGACTTTGTTGTATTTTAAGTCCTATGCTATCATGAAACTTCCAATCAGACGACTTTGTTGTATTTTAAGTCCTATGCTATCATGAAACTTCCAATCAGACGACTTTGTTGTATTTTAAGTCCTAAGCTATCATGAAACTTCCAATCAGACGACTTTGTTGTGTTTTAAGTCCTAAGCTATCATGAAACTTCCAATCAGACGACTTTGTTGTCTTTTAAGTCCTAAGCTATCATGAAACTTCCAATCAGACGACTTTGTTGTATTTTAAGTCCTAAGCTATCATGAAACTTCCAATCAGACGACTTTGTTGTGTTTTAAGTCCTAAGCTATCATGAAACTTCCAATCAGACAACTTTGTTGTATTTTAAGTCCTAAGCTATCATGAAACTTCCAATCAGACGACTTTGTTGTGTTTTAAGTCCTAAGCTATCATGAAACTTCCAATCAGACGACTTTGTTGTATTTTAAGTCCTAAGCTATCATGAAACTTCCAATCAGACGACTTTGTTGTATTTTAAGTCCTAAGTTATCATGAAACTTCCAATCAGACGACTTTGTTGTGTTTTAAGTCCTATGCTATCATGAAACTTCCAATCAGACGACTTTGTTGTGTTTTAAGTCCTAAGCTATCATGAAACTTCCATTCAGATGACTTTGTTGTGTTTTAAGTCCTAGGCTATCATGAAACTTCCATTCAGACGACTTTGTTGTATTTTAAGTCCTAAGCTATCATGAAACTTCCAATCAGACGACTTTGTTGTATTTTAAGTCCTAAGCTATCATGAAACTTCCAATCTGACGACTTTGTTGTATTTTAAGTCCTAAGCTATCATGAAACTTCCAATCAGACGACTTTGTTGTATTTTAAGTCCTAAGCTATCATGAAACTTCCAATCTGACGACTTTGTTGTATTTTAAGTCCTAAGCTATCATGAAACTTCCAATCAGACGACTTTGTTGTATTTTAAGTCCTAAGCTATCATGAAACTTCCAATCAGACGACTTTGTTGTATTTTAAGTCCTAAGCTATCATGAAACTTCCAATCTGACGACTTTGTTGTGTTTTAAGTCCTAAGCTATCATGAAACTTCCAATCAGACGACTTTGTTGTATTTTAAGTCCTAAGCTATCATGAAACTTCCAATCTGACGACTTTGTTGTATTTTAAGTCCTAAGCTATCATGAAACTTCCAATCAGACGACTTTGTTGTGTTTTAAGTCCTAAGCTATCATGAAACTTCCAATCAGACGACTTTGTTGTGTTTTAAGTCCTAAGCTATCATGAAACTTCCAATCAGACGACTTTGTTGTCTTTTAAGTCCTAAGCTATCATGAAACTTCCAATCAGACGACTTTGTTGTATTTTAAGTCCTAAGCTATCATGAAACTTCCAATCAGACGACTTTGTTGTGTTTTAAGTCCTAAGCTATCATGAAACTTCCAATCAGACAACTTTGTTGTATTTTAAGTCCTAAGCTATCATGAAACTTCCAATCAGACGACTTTGTTGTGTTTTAAGTCCTAAGCTATCATGAAACTTCCAATCAGACGACTTTGTTGTATTTTAAGTCCTAAGCTATCATGAAACTTCCAATCAGACGACTTTGTTGTATTTTAAGTCCTAAGTTATCATGAAACTTCCAATCAGACGACTTTGTTGTGTTTTAAGTCCTATGCTATCATGAAACTTCCAATCAGACGACTTTGTTGTGTTTTAAGTCCTAAGCTATCATGAAACTTCCATTCAGATGACTTTGTTGTGTTTTAAGTCCTAGGCTATCATGAAACTTCCATTCAGACGACTTTGTTGTATTTTAAGTCCTAAGCTATCATGAAACTTCCAATCAGACGACTTTGTTGTATTTTAAGTCCTAAGCTATCATGAAACTTCCAATCTGACGACTTTGTTGTATTTTAAGTCCTAAGCTATCATGAAACTTCCAATCAGACGACTTTGTTGTATTTTAAGTCCTAAGCTATCATGAAACTTCCAATCTGACGACTTTGTTGTATTTTAAGTCCTAAGCTATCATGAAACTTCCAATCAGACGACTTTGTTGTATTTTAAGTCCTAAGCTATCATGAAACTTCCAATCAGACGACTTTGTTGTATTTTAAGTCCTAAGCTATCATGAAACTTCCAATCTGACGACTTTGTTGTGTTTTAAGTCCTAAGCTATCATGAAACTTCCAATCAGACGACTTTGTTGTATTTTAAGTCCTAAGCTATCATGAAACTTCCAATCTGACGACTTTGTTGTATTTTAAGTCCTAAGCTATCATGAAACTTCCAATCAGACGACTTTGTTGTGTTTTAAGTCCTAAGCTATCATGAAACTTCCAATCAGACGACTTTGTTGTGTTTTAAGTCCTAAGCTATCATGAAACTTCCAATCAGACGACTTTGTTGTCTTTTAAGTCCTAAGCTATCATGAAACTTCCAATCAGACGACTTTGTTGTATTTTAAGTCCTAAGCTATCATGAAACTTCCAATCAGACGACTTTGTTGTGTTTTAAGTCCTAAGCTATCATGAAACTTCCAATCAGACAACTTTGTTGTATTTTAAGTCCTAAGCTATCATGAAACTTCCAATCAGACGACTTTGTTGTGTTTTAAGTCCTAAGCTATCATGAAACTTCCAATCAGACGACTTTGTTGTATTTTAAGTCCTAAGCTATCATGAAACTTCCAATCAGACGACTTTGTTGTATTTGAAGTCCTATGCTATCATGAAACTTCCAATCAGACGACTTTGTTGTATTTTAAGTCCTAAGCTATCATGAAACTTCCAATCAGACGACTTTGTTGTGTTTTAAGTCCTAAGCTATCATGAAACTTCCAATCAGACGACTTTGTTGTCTTTTAAGTCCTAAGCTATCATGAAACTTCCAATCAGACGACTTTGTTGTATTTTAAGTCCTAAGCTATCATGAAACTTCCAATCAGACGACTTTGTTGTGTTTTAAGTCCTAAGCTATCATGAAACTTCCAATCAGACAACTTTGTTGTATTTTAAGTCCTAAGCTATCATGAAACTTCCAATCAGACGACTTTGTTGTGTTTTAAGTCCTAAGCTATCATGAAACTTCCAATCAGACGACTTTGTTGTATTTTAAGTCCTAAGCTATCATGAAACTTCCAATCAGACGACTTTGTTGTATTTTAAGTCCTAAGTTATCATGAAACTTCCAATCAGACGACTTTGTTGTGTTTTAAGTCCTATGCTATCATGAAACTTCCAATCAGACGACTTTGTTGTGTTTTAAGTCCTAAGCTATCATGAAACTTCCATTCAGATGACTTTGTTGTGTTTTAAGTCCTAGGCTATCATGAAACTTCCATTCAGACGACTTTGTTGTATTTTAAGTCCTAAGCTATCATGAAACTTCCAATCAGACGACTTTGTTGTATTTTAAGTCCTAAGCTATCATGAAACTTCCAATCTGACGACTTTGTTGTATTTTAAGTCCTAAGCTATCATGAAACTTCCAATCAGACGACTTTGTTGTATTTTAAGTCCTAAGCTATCATGAAACTTCCAATCTGACGACTTTGTTGTATTTTAAGTCCTAAGCTATCATGAAACTTCCAATCAGACGACTTTGTTGTATTTTAAGTCCTAAGCTATCATGAAACTTCCAATCAGACGACTTTGTTGTATTTTAAGTCCTAAGCTATCATGAAACTTCCAATCTGACGACTTTGTTGTGTTTTAAGTCCTAAGCTATCATGAAACTTCCAATCAGACGACTTTGTTGTATTTTAAGTCCTAAGCTATCATGAAACTTCCAATCTGACGACTTTGTTGTATTTTAAGTCCTAAGCTATCATGAAACTTCCAATCAGACGACTTTGTTGTGTTTTAAGTCCTAAGCTATCATGAAACTTCCAATCAGACGACTTTGTTGTGTTTTAAGTCCTAAGCTATCATGAAACTTCCAATCAGACGACTTTGTTGTCTTTTAAGTCCTAAGCTATCATGAAACTTCCAATCAGACGACTTTGTTGTATTTTAAGTCCTAAGCTATCATGAAACTTCCAATCAGACGACTTTGTTGTGTTTTAAGTCCTAAGCTATCATGAAACTTCCAATCAGACAACTTTGTTGTATTTTAAGTCCTAAGCTATCATGAAACTTCCAATCAGACGACTTTGTTGTGTTTTAAGTCCTAAGCTATCATGAAACTTCCAATCAGACGACTTTGTTGTATTTTAAGTCCTAAGCTATCATGAAACTTCCAATCAGACGACTTTGTTGTATTTTAAGTCCTAAGTTATCATGAAACTTCCAATCAGACGACTTTGTTGTGTTTTAAGTCCTATGCTATCATGAAACTTCCAATCAGACGACTTTGTTGTGTTTTAAGTCCTAAGCTATCATGAAACTTCCATTCAGATGACTTTGTTGTGTTTTAAGTCCTAGGCTATCATGAAACTTCCATTCAGACGACTTTGTTGTATTTTAAGTCCTAAGCTATCATGAAACTTCCAATCAGACGACTTTGTTGTATTTTAAGTCCTAAGCTATCATGAAACTTCCAATCTGACGACTTTGTTGTATTTTAAGTCCTAAGCTATCATGAAACTTCCAATCAGACGACTTTGTTGTATTTTAAGTCCTAAGCTATCATGAAACTTCCAATCTGACGACTTTGTTGTATTTTAAGTCCTAAGCTATCATGAAACTTCCAATCAGACGACTTTGTTGTATTTTAAGTCCTAAGCTATCATGAAACTTCCAATCAGACGACTTTGTTGTATTTTAAGTCCTAAGCTATCATGAAACTTCCAATCTGACGACTTTGTTGTGTTTTAAGTCCTAAGCTATCATGAAACTTCCAATCAGACGACTTTGTTGTATTTTAAGTCCTAAGCTATCATGAAACTTCCAATCTGACGACTTTGTTGTATTTTAAGTCCTAAGCTATCATGAAACTTCCAATCAGACGACTTTGTTGTGTTTTAAGTCCTAAGCTATCATGAAACTTCCAATCAGACGACTTTGTTGTGTTTTAAGTCCTAAGCTATCATGAAACTTCCAATCAGACGACTTTGTTGTCTTTTAAGTCCTAAGCTATCATGAAACTTCCAATCAGACGACTTTGTTGTATTTTAAGTCCTAAGCTATCATGAAACTTCCAATCAGACGACTTTGTTGTGTTTTAAGTCCTAAGCTATCATGAAACTTCCAATCAGACAACTTTGTTGTATTTTAAGTCCTAAGCTATCATGAAACTTCCAATCAGACGACTTTGTTGTGTTTTAAGTCCTAAGCTATCATGAAACTTCCAATCAGACGACTTTGTTGTATTTTAAGTCCTAAGCTATCATGAAACTTCCAATCAGACGACTTTGTTGTATTTGAAGTCCTATGCTATCATGAAACTTCCAATCAGATGACTTTGTTGTATTTTAAGTCCAAAGCTATCATGAAACTTCCAATCAGACGACTTTGTTGTATTTTAAGTCCTATGCTATCATGAAACTTCCAATCAGACGACTTTGTTGTATTTTAAGTCCTATGCTATCATGAAACTTCCAATCAGACGACTTTGTTGTATTTTAAGTCCTATGCTATCATGAAACTTCCAATCAGACGACTTTGTTGTATTTTAAGTCCTATGCAATCATGAAACTTCCAATCAGACGACTTTGTTGTATTTTAAGTCCTATGCTATCATGAAACTTCCAATCAGACGACTTTGTTGTATTTTAAGTCCTATGCTATCATGAAACTTCCAATCAGACGACTTTGTTGTATTTTAAGTCCTATGCTATCATGAAACTTCCAATCAGACGACTTTGTTGTATTTTAAGTCCTATGCTATCATGAAACTTCCAATCAGACGACTTTGTTGTATTTTAAGTCCTATGCTATCATGAAACTTCCAATCAGACGACTTTGTTGTATTTTAAGTCCTAAGCTATCATGAAACTTCCAATCAGACGACTTTGTTGTGTTTTAAGTCCTAAGCTATCATGAAACTTCCAATCAGACGACTTTGTTGTCTTTTAAGTCCTAAGCTATCATGAAACTTCCAATCAGACGACTTTGTTGTATTTTAAGTCCTAAGCTATCATGAAACTTCCAATCAGACGACTTTGTTGTGTTTTAAGTCCTAAGCTATCATGAAACTTCCAATCAGACAACTTTGTTGTATTTTAAGTCCTAAGCTATCATGAAACTTCCAATCAGACGACTTTGTTGTGTTTTAAGTCCTAAGCTATCATGAAACTTCCAATCAGACGACTTTGTTGTATTTTAAGTCCTAAGCTATCATGAAACTTCCAATCAGACGACTTTGTTGTATTTTAAGTCCTAAGTTATCATGAAACTTCCAATCAGACGACTTTGTTGTGTTTTAAGTCCTATGCTATCATGAAACTTCCAATCAGACGACTTTGTTGTGTTTTAAGTCCTAAGCTATCATGAAACTTCCATTCAGATGACTTTGTTGTGTTTTAAGTCCTAAGCTATCATGAAACTTCCATTCAGACGACTTTGTTGTATTTTAAGTCCTAAGCTATCATGAAACTTCCAATCAGACGACTTTGTTGTATTTTAAGTCCTAAGCTATCATGAAACTTCCAATCTGACGACTTTGTTGTATTTTAAGTCCTAAGCTATCATGAAACTTCCAATCAGACGACTTTGTTGTATTTTAAGTCCTAAGCTATCATGAAACTTCCAATCTGACGACTTTGTTGTATTTTAAGTCCTAAGCTATCATGAAACTTCCAATCAGACGACTTTGTTGTATTTTAAGTCCTAAGCTATCATGAAACTTCCAATCAGACGACTTTGTTGTATTTTAAGTCCTAAGCTATCATGAAACTTCCAATCAGACGACTTTGTTGTGTTTTAAGTCCTAAGCTATCATGAAACTTCCAATCAGACGACTTTGTTGTCTTTTAAGTCCTAAGCTATCATGAAACTTCCAATCAGACGACTTTGTTGTATTTTAAGTCCTAAGCTATCATGAAACTTCCAATCAGACGACTTTGTTGTGTTTTAAGTCCTAAGCTATCATGAAACTTCCAATCAGACAACTTTGTTGTATTTTAAGTCCTAAGCTATCATGAAACTTCCAATCAGACGACTTTGTTGTGTTTTAAGTCCTAAGCTATCATGAAACTTCCAATCAGACGACTTTGTTGTATTTTAAGTCCTAAGCTATCATGAAACTTCCAATCAGACGACTTTGTTGTATTTGAAGTCCTATGCTATCATGAAACTTCCAATCAGACGACTTTGTTGTATTTTAAGTCCTAAGCTATCATGAAACTTCCAATCAGACGACTTTGTTGTGTTTTAAGTCCTAAGCTATCATGAAACTTCCAATCAGACGACTTTGTTGTCTTTTAAGTCCTAAGCTATCATGAAACTTCCAATCAGACGACTTTGTTGTATTTTAAGTCCTAAGCTATCATGAAACTTCCAATCAGACGACTTTGTTGTGTTTTAAGTCCTAAGCTATCATGAAACTTCCAATCAGACAACTTTGTTGTATTTTAAGTCCTAAGCTATCATGAAACTTCCAATCAGACGACTTTGTTGTGTTTTAAGTCCTAAGCTATCATGAAACTTCCAATCAGACGACTTTGTTGTATTTTAAGTCCTAAGCTATCATGAAACTTCCAATCAGACGACTTTGTTGTATTTTAAGTCCTAAGTTATCATGAAACTTCCAATCAGACGACTTTGTTGTGTTTTAAGTCCTATGCTATCATGAAACTTCCAATCAGACGACTTTGTTGTGTTTTAAGTCCTAAGCTATCATGAAACTTCCATTCAGATGACTTTGTTGTGTTTTAAGTCCTAGGCTATCATGAAACTTCCATTCAGACGACTTTGTTGTATTTTAAGTCCTAAGCTATCATGAAACTTCCAATCAGACGACTTTGTTGTATTTTAAGTCCTAAGCTATCATGAAACTTCCAATCTGACGACTTTGTTGTATTTTAAGTCCTAAGCTATCATGAAACTTCCAATCAGACGACTTTGTTGTATTTTAAGTCCTAAGCTATCATGAAACTTCCAATCTGACGACTTTGTTGTATTTTAAGTCCTAAGCTATCATGAAACTTCCAATCAGACGACTTTGTTGTATTTTAAGTCCTAAGCTATCATGAAACTTCCAATCAGACGACTTTGTTGTATTTTAAGTCCTAAGCTATCATGAAACTTCCAATCTGACGACTTTGTTGTGTTTTAAGTCCTAAGCTATCATGAAACTTCCAATCAGACGACTTTGTTGTATTTTAAGTCCTAAGCTATCATGAAACTTCCAATCTGACGACTTTGTTGTATTTTAAGTCCTAAGCTATCATGAAACTTCCAATCAGACGACTTTGTTGTGTTTTAAGTCCTAAGCTATCATGAAACTTCCAATCAGACGACTTTGTTGTGTTTTAAGTCCTAAGCTATCATGAAACTTCCAATCAGACGACTTTGTTGTCTTTTAAGTCCTAAGCTATCATGAAACTTCCAATCAGACGACTTTGTTGTATTTTAAGTCCTAAGCTATCATGAAACTTCCAATCAGACGACTTTGTTGTGTTTTAAGTCCTAAGCTATCATGAAACTTCCAATCAGACAACTTTGTTGTATTTTAAGTCCTAAGCTATCATGAAACTTCCAATCAGACGACTTTGTTGTGTTTTAAGTCCTAAGCTATCATGAAACTTCCAATCAGACGACTTTGTTGTATTTTAAGTCCTAAGCTATCATGAAACTTCCAATCAGACGACTTTGTTGTATTTTAAGTCCTAAGTTATCATGAAACTTCCAATCAGACGACTTTGTTGTGTTTTAAGTCCTATGCTATCATGAAACTTCCAATCAGACGACTTTGTTGTGTTTTAAGTCCTAAGCTATCATGAAACTTCCATTCAGATGACTTTGTTGTGTTTTAAGTCCTAGGCTATCATGAAACTTCCATTCAGACGACTTTGTTGTATTTTAAGTCCTAAGCTATCATGAAACTTCCAATCAGACGACTTTGTTGTATTTTAAGTCCTAAGCTATCATGAAACTTCCAATCTGACGACTTTGTTGTATTTTAAGTCCTAAGCTATCATGAAACTTCCAATCAGACGACTTTGTTGTATTTTAAGTCCTAAGCTATCATGAAACTTCCAATCTGACGACTTTGTTGTATTTTAAGTCCTAAGCTATCATGAAACTTCCAATCAGACGACTTTGTTGTATTTTAAGTCCTAAGCTATCATGAAACTTCCAATCAGACGACTTTGTTGTATTTTAAGTCCTAAGCTATCATGAAACTTCCAATCTGACGACTTTGTTGTGTTTTAAGTCCTAAGCTATCATGAAACTTCCAATCAGACGACTTTGTTGTATTTTAAGTCCTAAGCTATCATGAAACTTCCAATCTGACGACTTTGTTGTATTTTAAGTCCTAAGCTATCATGAAACTTCCAATCAGACGACTTTGTTGTGTTTTAAGTCCTAAGCTATCATGAAACTTCCAATCAGACGACTTTGTTGTGTTTTAAGTCCTAAGCTATCATGAAACTTCCAATCAGACGACTTTGTTGTCTTTTAAGTCCTAAGCTATCATGAAACTTCCAATCAGACGACTTTGTTGTATTTTAAGTCCTAAGCTATCATGAAACTTCCAATCAGACGACTTTGTTGTGTTTTAAGTCCTAAGCTATCATGAAACTTCCAATCAGACAACTTTGTTGTATTTTAAGTCCTAAGCTATCATGAAACTTCCAATCAGACGACTTTGTTGTGTTTTAAGTCCTAAGCTATCATGAAACTTCCAATCAGACGACTTTGTTGTATTTTAAGTCCTAAGCTATCATGAAACTTCCAATCAGACGACTTTGTTGTATTTGAAGTCCTATGCTATCATGAAACTTCCAATCAGATGACTTTGTTGTATTTTAAGTCCAAAGCTATCATGAAACTTCCAATCAGACGACTTTGTTGTATTTTAAGTCCTATGCTATCATGAAACTTCCAATCAGACGACTTTGTTGTATTTTAAGTCCTATGCTATCATGAAACTTCCAATCAGACGACTTTGTTGTATTTTAAGTCCTATGCTATCATGAAACTTCCAATCAGACGACTTTGTTGTATTTTAAGTCCTATGCAATCATGAAACTTCCAATCAGACGACTTTGTTGTATTTTAAGTCCTATGCTATCATGAAACTTCCAATCAGACGACTTTGTTGTATTTTAAGTCCTATGCTATCATGAAACTTCCAATCAGACGACTTTGTTGTATTTTAAGTCCTATGCTATCATGAAACTTCCAATCAGACGACTTTGTTGTATTTTAAGTCCTATGCTATCATGAAACTTCCAATCAGACGACTTTGTTGTATTTTAAGTCCTATGCTATCATGAAACTTCCAATCAGACGACTTTGTTGTATTTTAAGTCCTAAGCTATCATGAAACTTCCAATCAGACGACTTTGTTGTGTTTTAAGTCCTAAGCTATCATGAAACTTCCAATCAGACGACTTTGTTGTCTTTTAAGTCCTAAGCTATCATGAAACTTCCAATCAGACGACTTTGTTGTATTTTAAGTCCTAAGCTATCATGAAACTTCCAATCAGACGACTTTGTTGTGTTTTAAGTCCTAAGCTATCATGAAACTTCCAATCAGACAACTTTGTTGTATTTTAAGTCCTAAGCTATCATGAAACTTCCAATCAGACGACTTTGTTGTGTTTTAAGTCCTAAGCTATCATGAAACTTCCAATCAGACGACTTTGTTGTATTTTAAGTCCTAAGCTATCATGAAACTTCCAATCAGACGACTTTGTTGTATTTTAAGTCCTAAGTTATCATGAAACTTCCAATCAGACGACTTTGTTGTGTTTTAAGTCCTATGCTATCATGAAACTTCCAATCAGACGACTTTGTTGTGTTTTAAGTCCTAAGCTATCATGAAACTTCCATTCAGATGACTTTGTTGTGTTTTAAGTCCTAAGCTATCATGAAACTTCCATTCAGACGACTTTGTTGTATTTTAAGTCCTAAGCTATCATGAAACTTCCAATCAGACGACTTTGTTGTATTTTAAGTCCTAAGCTATCATGAAACTTCCAATCTGACGACTTTGTTGTATTTTAAGTCCTAAGCTATCATGAAACTTCCAATCAGACGACTTTGTTGTATTTTAAGTCCTAAGCTATCATGAAACTTCCAATCTGACGACTTTGTTGTATTTTAAGTCCTAAGCTATCATGAAACTTCCAATCAGACGACTTTGTTGTATTTTAAGTCCTAAGCTATCATGAAACTTCCAATCAGACGACTTTGTTGTATTTTAAGTCCTAAGCTATCATGAAACTTCCAATCTGACGACTTTGTTGTGTTTTAAGTCCTAAGCTATCATGAAACTTCCAATCAGACGACTTTGTTGTATTTTAAGTCCTAAGCTATCATGAAACTTCCAATCTGACGACTTTGTTGTATTTTAAGTCCTATGCTATCATAAAACTTCCATTCAGACGACTTTGTTGTATTTTAAGTCCTAAGCTATCATGAAACTTCCAATCTGACGACTTTGTTGTATTTTAAGTCCTATGCTATCATGAAACTTCCAATCAGACGACTTTGTTGTATTTTAAGTCCTAAGCTATCATGAAACTTCCATTCAGATGACTTTGTTGTGTTTTAAGTCCTAAGCTATTATGAAACTTCCAATCAAACAACTTTCTGTTTTTAGTCCTAAGCTATATGGAACTTTCATTCAGACAACTTTGTGTTTTAGTCCTATGCCATCATGAAACTTCCAATCAGACAACTTTGTGTAATGAGATCATATCTCTCAAAGGGCAGTTGACTTGTGCTTTAAAGCATGTTATAATATTAGCAATTAGGCATTCATGGGTTAAATGCATGCAAATCATTCTGTTAATAAAATAAAATAAATCATTTACAAAACCATGTTATTTGTATGTTCCGTTTTCTAAAAAAATAAACAATTAACTCAAGGTTTTGTTCACTTTGGACTACACAATGCCAGAGGTGTGTGGGGTGTGGACGTATACCAATTCATGTAAACCTGTCAAATATGCGTTAATCTTTTATCAGAACAAACAGTTAATAATTATTTATAAACAAGTGCTGCAGTTCGACATGCAAAAAATGAAAATTGTGTTGCCAAGGAAACCAAAGTGAGGAAACGAAAGTACAAACTTTATTTTGTAAAACAAAGTTCTCTATTATCTGAAGAAACCACATAATTAATCTAAAATTTGATACTGAATTTCAAATAGTGGTAAATCACAAAAATGAGGTCACAGATCACAAAGACTAGAGCCACTTTTTGGAATAGTTTAAACACCCAAATAATTATA
Source organism: Ophiura sarsii (assembly GCA_035610835.1). NCBI lineage: Eukaryota > Metazoa > Echinodermata > Ophiuroidea > Amphilepidida > Ophiuridae > Ophiura > Ophiura sarsii. The sequence goes on from CM069449.1 coordinate 5,841,823, forward strand.
CATCTCACTTCTAAAATTAATATGTAACAAGTTTTGTAAACTGAATTCTCTATAAAACAGAGCCTTTGCAAATCAAAAATACAAATGGTATCTTTGGTACGCTACATATTTCTACAGGCCATAGGCTGAAACGTAACAGAAAATACCTTTGCAACACTTATATTAGTGAACACATAATGCACATTAGTATTGACACATGCAAATATCAAATGCTTATCATCAAACACAACATAAATCATATATACATAGTGAAAGATCAATTTCTATGTATTGGAATATTTGTTTAGATATGTATTCAAATTTCACATGGCATCACTTTCAATGCCTACAGCAAAGGTGCATGCAGCATTGAAATAGTGCTATGATAAGCAAGTGATACAAAGAACTAGCAGAATCCTATCCAACAATAAGCCCTAATATTTGAAGGATATTTTGATCAGGGGAAACCAATATATTCAAGAATGTGATTTCTCTTGATAATCACCTATATAACCTATTCTACTGATTTCAAAGATCCCCATTTTAACTTGCTTAATCTACTCCCCCCCCCTTTAATTATGACAATTTACATTATAAAGCCCTTATCAAAAACCCTTTTTTAATTTCTGTTCTCAATATCTGACCACAAAAAGTTTCTAAGCCCTTGTTTTCCAATAAATAACAAAACCAATGCTTTGAAATTCAAAAAGTAGTTCAATGATGTTGTATGAATGTTTTAATGCAATGCAGATTGATTGAAAATTATCATAAAAAACAACCAATATCAATAAAATATGCCAATAAAATATTATTTGTCAAAAACAAAATCCTGAAAATACCTCATTGTACGAGGCCTTTTAAGAAGTATGGTGAACTTTGCACACCCAACTGCGCATTCTTTTACCCACACAAATGTACACCCCCTCCTATTGAATGTACCCAGTTCAAATACTGCTCTCCTATTGTGTCCACCAATTCTTTTTAAAGGCTTATAATAATTGTTGGAGATGAATTCTGTATACAAAGTGCATGCAATGAGACATATAAACAGACAAGTTAGTGTGTATTTAAGCAAGCTGCGCACCATATGCCGTGTACTGCTGCCATACATGGGGCGCCCCCGTAGCACCCCAGTTTGGATAGAGGAACTGACTTTTGTCCAGTGTATCAGTCAAAGACCCTTTGCCATTACAGCATGAGGCTGTAGTCATACACCCTCTGTTGTTACCGTGGTGATTGCACTTGTTCTCTTGGCAACTGTGGGGTGGCGGCCATGTTTGATCCGTCCAAACTTGGTGATTACTGCTTTGGTTGGTGTTTAGTTGACCTCCAAGACAAGGCCTACACAAGGAGATGCAAAAAAGTAAAATACAAAATGTTAACAGTTTTATACAAATTAAGCTCTATACATTATATGACATCAAATTCAACGATTCCAATATATTCTTATCTTTTGAATCACATCTTGTAATAAACATAGCTCAATAAGATTACGGCATTTGGGTTCATTTTTTGTGACGTAACTTTAAATAAAGATAACAGCATTTGGGCTTATATTTGGTGACATAACCTTTAATAAAGATCACAGCATTTGGGCTCATTTTTTGTGACATAACTTTAGATGAATATAATTACATCTGGGCTCATTTTTGTGGCATTTATTTGAATAAAGATAAAAGGGTTCAGTTTTTATGACATGACACATCTTTCATATCAACATTATGGTCTCACTATAAATCTTATTGTGCAAATGTATATATAGCATAATTAATGTTCAGTCTATTTTGAGGATGTCCTTGTTTTCCTAGGCGAGAGATCTTTGCTTTCAGCGCTGAGCATAGAGTTTGAATTAGGAATAACCTGCAGATTGATTAGTGAATGTATTGGTACTTTGGGGGTCTTCCCTGGTGTAGACGTTGATACAGATGCAAAAATATGGCCATCATTGCTCAAAGCTGATATACAGCCATGAACTTTGGATGTGCAGTATAGAAGTTCCTGATTTTGTGTGTGAGGTCTTCCTTTATGGTGATCTTTGTACCCTTCGTTTTCTTCTTTTCCTTATCGTTTTGGATCTCGGTTGGTAGCTGGTAAATTTTACTAGGATGTGTCTGATTTTGCCATCTTCTGGTTTGCAAACGCAATGGGCTCTGTCAATATCCCAATCATATAGCTCAACATTCAGATTCAGAACATATCTATTAGGCAATGACTAGCGCACAATGACTAGAGCACAGATAACATACCCATTAGGCAATGACTAGCGCACAGATAACATACCCATTAGGCAATGACTAGCGCACAGATAACATACCCATTAGGCAATGACTAGCGCACAGATAACATACCCATTAGGCAATGACTAGCGCACAGATAACATACCCATTAGGCAATGACTAGCGCACAGATAACATACCCATTAGGCAATGACTAGCGCACAGATAACATACCCATTAGGCAATGACTAGCGCACAGATAACATACCCATTAGGCAATGACTAGCGCACAGATAACATACCCATTAGGCAATGACTAGCGCACAGATAACATACCCATTAGGCAATGACTAGCGCACAGATAACATACCCATTAGGCAATGACTAGCGCACAGATAACATACCCATTAGGCAATGACTAGCGCACAGATAACATACCCATTAGGCAATGACTAGCGCACAGATAACATACCCATTAGGCAATGACTAGCGCATGGATAACATACCCATTAGGCAATGACTAGCGCACAGATAACATACCCATTAGGCAATGTCTAGCGCGCACAATTTTGCTTATTACATGAACACCACTACACCAGTGAGGCTGATGTCATGGCATGCAAATAGACCCTAGAAGTATAAGGCTCAATACCGGTCAGGAATTCTCAAGGCAATTGTAGGCTGTTATATGGTACATATTCTTTTATAAAGATCACAATCAGGCTTTTCAGACATAAGAGGAAATCCAAACCATAATTTGTGACATTTTTCAACTTATAGGAAATGTTATTGACTTACATGTTTTGTACTGCGCCATTGTCTCTGCTACTGGATGCTGTGGTGTTAAAAACAGAAGACAAACATATCAGGCAACTAGGCTGCATTTATTCACACTAAGGATAATAATCAAGTGTGAGCCTAGTATTTGGCCACCAACCATCAAAAGTTTATCAGCCTACCAATCTCATGTCATTTTTATAGCAATTGGCAACGAATGATGTAGTATCATCTTTTACTTCATATTTCATATTCCCTTGCTACTTGTGAACTTACTACTGCAAATAAACTCCATGGCTAGAATATAATGACTGGCATAATAAGAAAGTTTCAAATGTGGGCACAGGTATGGGGACGGGGAGACAAGCTTATCATATTAATTAAGGGCAAAATCATGGATTTTCCATTTAACACGGTCAAGTAGACTTGAGCATGATAAGGGGGCAAGGGGTCTGAGCAGAGTAATTCCTGCTGATTACCCCATGATAAGGGGGCAAGGGTCTGAGCAGAGTAATTCCTGCTGATTACCCAGCATGATAAGGGGGCAAGGGTCTGAGCAGAGTAATTCCTGCTGATTACCCAGCATGATAAGGGGGCAAGGGGTCTGAGCAGAGTAATTCCTGCTGATTACCCAGCATGATAAGGGGGCAAGGGGTCTGAGCAGAGTAATTCCTGCTAATTACCCAGCATGATAAGGGGGCAAGGGGTCTGAGCAGAGTAATTCCTGCTGATTACCCAGCATGATAAGGGGGCAAGGGGTCTGAGCAGAGTAATTCCTGCTGATTACCCCATGATAAGGGGGCAAGGGGTCTGAGCAGAGTAATTCCTGCTGATTACCCAGCATGATAAGGGGGCAAGGGGTCTGAGCAGAGTACTTCCTGCTGATTACCCCATGATAAGGGGGCAAGGGGTCTGAGCAGAGTACTTCCTGCTGATTACCCCATGATAAGGGGGCAAGGGGTCTGAGCAGAGTAATTCCTGCTGATTACCCAGCATGATAAGGGGGAAAGGGGTCTGAGCAGAGTAATTCCTGCTGATTACCCCATGATAAGGGGGCAAGGGGTCTGAGCAGAGTAATTCCTGCTGATTACCCAGCATGATAAGGGGGCAAGGGGTCTGAGCAGAGTACTTCCTGCTGATTACCCCATGATAAGGGGGCAAGGGGTCTGAGCAGAGTACTTCCTGCTGATTACCCCATGATAAGGGGGCAAGGGGTCTGAGCAGAGTACTTCCTGCTGATTACCCCATGATAAGGGGGCAAGGGGTCTGAGCAGAGTAATTCCTGCTGATTACCCGCTAAAATACCATCACTTATTGTTTCACTATTATTGTATATCTTGCATTTTAATGTATTTTGTGTATCTTGTAATTTGTAATATTGTGCCAATTCAGCCGGATGGCTGTGATGACAATAAACTATAATAAACTTTAGTTGGGCAGAAGAGTAAGACCATCCACTGCAGTTACAGCTTGATTAATATCGTCTATCAAACATGTTGATTCATTTTTATATATGTATTTATTTATTTACTTTATTTATTAGCAAACTGTGATTCTATCCATACCTTTATTTGTAGGCGATGCTTGTTTAGGTTTGTTATGTCTCTTATATGCATTCAATACAAACATTCCAGATACAAATACTCCTAACAAGATGACTCCAACCACTACAAGAAGTACTATGAGCCATTTCTGTTCTATCAATCTGTCAAACATTTGGTAAGATGTTGCTCCAGGCTCATCTTCTGAGGCAAAATTGTTGATAAGAATCAAAGGAAATGGAGTCAGATTTGGAAACACTTTGTTATTATTGCACCTTTCATGATTGATAAAAGCGCAAATAAAAATATGATGAACATAATATTAAAAATTTACACTTCAGCAAGAAAGGTACTTTTAAAATAGCGACAGAATATTACTGTACAACAATTTTAACAACACTCCAGCTATCTCTTTAGGACTGTTACAAACAAAAACAGTCCAAATACCACTGTATATCTTGGTGGTTTTTAGTGTACATACAGTCAGTAAGATCGAATTGAAATATGCAATTTTTAAATTTGTGTCCGACTATGGGGGGCCGGCATTTTGCTTTTGAAGTATATCAGTGTCCCGGATGTACACAGTTAAGTATATAGCAATTAAAGTTTTTTGTTTGCTGGGAAATTATATGAATTCTGGGGTATATTAAAAACTTGTGAATCCGATAGTTAAATGTATTTACTAGCTTTTCACCGACGGCAAGAAAAATCTATCGACGGAAAAAGGAGTAAAAATGACGTCACTTGTGTTTGAACGTACAAAATATAATCTGGAATCGAGTTTAGGTCAAATCTAGTTAATTGAATGATAAACTGAAACTGGGCACTCCATTCAAGAGAAGGTAACAAATAGGTGTTATTAGCAGCAAATATAATGATGTCATTTTAAAAATGGTGGCCTCCATGAATTCGCAGCACAAATTTGAAAATTCATATTTTTTTTATTCGATCTTACTAACTGGTGTATGGTTAATGCACATGGTGTAAGTATGGGGAGCTTGTAAATGATGGAGATGGATTGGACTTGCATAATAAATTGTAATGCAATTGAGCAGATTGTGTATGATTTTTTTCTATTTATTCAAGCTTTAATTTGGTGAAAATCCCATGTTGATGAGAGTAAAAAGATTCCTATTTCATTTTTTTACCCCATATCTCAAAATAAAATGTCCAGCTATCAGACCTGATCTCCTTGATCGCATCACAATTTAGACTACTATTTAAAAACAAAAAGCCTAATTAGTTGATTACCTGGCGGCAAGAACACATAAATAGGTTTATTAGGTGGTCCTGCTCCCACACTTGTATAAGCAGCTACATGTACACGATACATGCGTCCTGGTAATAATCCATCTACCGTCATATCAAGACTGGTATTATCAGCTGAACGATTCTGATGTTGTGTTGATGTGTTGCCAAGGCAATAGACATGGTATCCAAGAAGTACACCAGGGATTTCTGATGATGGCATTGCTAACCAACTGATATGTATAGATGTAGAGTTGACACTTTTAGCTTCTACTTTATATGGGGCTGATTTGGGAACTGTGTTATAAGAAGGATAGAAAAGACAAAGAATATTGCACTTAATACAAAGTTGTCAGTCATCTAGGCAAATCTGGCAATCTGGCAATCTGGCTTGCATTTTCTAATCTGGAAATTCAATACCTAATCAGTAGAAACTGCTTTTTTTACCATTGGTTATTTTTTGTTAATTTTAAAAAAATACTTCAGTGAGGTAGATACTTAATTTTATCAAGTCAATATCATTACAACATATTATTAAAACAAATTGCTATTTTTAAGTATACTCCCGAAAATTAATTTAAATTGCAAAATTAAGAAGTTTTTTGCCTCAATTTTAGGTGAATCATGCTTGGAAAATAATTTACAAAGTTTTGACCAAGGCTTTGAAATTTTGACTGTGCCATTAAATTATTTTTAAAGCTAAATAGATTAATTGATCAAGTGACTAAACAAATGCGATGACTCACCATCCTCGCCTGTCCTGAGGTGTGCCTGTTTGCTAAATTTTCCATTGAATCTATCGTTAAATGGCTGCACTTCTATTTCATATTCCGTCCAAGGCTCCAGTGAATACAAGAGGGCATTCTTCTCATTATCTGTGGTAACAGAATAAACTGAATACTCCTTCTTGTTCCTCCCTGGCCAAAAACGTATGTGATAACCATCTATGTAGGCTATGTAACGCTCCACCTAAACAATGAAATGGAGGAAAAGTAAGTACTGCAAATGACAAATGGACCCCAATTAATGGAATGTAGTCCAACTGTTCATTAACTATTGGTTTCCAAACAGGGAGTGTAGATTTCACATGGAGCCATCCATGCAGGTAACCCCATTTGAAAGTAACAATCTCTTTATAGAAGCTTAAGGGCATGTCTTCCATAGGGGGTGTGTGGATTTCAAATGGAATAGCCCAATTGTGGAATTTGTTAATTTATTCCATAGACTTGTACTTACCTCCCATGAAATCTTGATGCTGTATGGAGAAGTACCCAATACAACACTAGTTATAGCTATACCACAGGAATCCAACTTTTCTTGTAAGATGCTGTTGGCTGGCGGTGGTTGTGTGGGAAACAAGGGGCCTGCGTAGAGAAATAACAACAAATAGACAATCAATAAAACAATGAGCCGATGATAAATAAGTAATACCTCTGTCACACATACGGCGATCAGGCCAGTGATTGCACTGTGCTCAAAAATGTATCAAAATATGAATAACACGCAGTAACAGCGCGGAAAACTGTCCGAAATTGTCCATTTTTAAATCAAGGTCACTAAAACCCTTTCACGTTCTGCTGCGATCAGGCTGGCGCTTGGATTACGCTGAAACATTATCAAAACGCCAAGCCAAGCGCATCAAGATCTTCATGAACCCCTCAGTGACGCAGTGGGAACTGGCTGGGACGTGAGAGGGTCGTGAGAGGGTCCCAATGGTCACCCTTGAGCACAGTGTGGAGGTTCGGCGTTCTGTTCAGAGCGCTGTAATAACTCAGTAGTGTCGCCGTGGCAGCGCAAAGCGAGCGTCCCGTTGACGTAGCAAGGACGTATACAAACTACTTGTCCTCTGCGACTGCAGTAAGATCAATGAGGCGCTCACTACGAGTCTCTCCCAACCTTATTACGCTCAATAGGTCTCTCTCCCGTCCTTATGCGCTGTTACTGCGCTGTCAGGAGATAATCAAATTTTATAAGCCAAACATTATTTATGAATATCGTTTCAGAGTTGTTTTTTAATTTTTGTAAACATGGGATTGTGTATCTCAATCCCATGTATATTTGTATGTACTCAATATGGTTTTCTTATTGAACCGATATGAGCAGGGACAAACACATCATGATACTATCGCTATATCATTTTAATGTATTCAGATTCAACAATGTTATTGATACACCTGTTCAAAACTCCCGCAAAAGGCACGCTACTATGGTATTATCGCATTACGCTAAGCTAGGATTATGCTCTCTAATAGGATTTAAATAACAATCAATGTTAAAAATCGCCATGTGATTAGAGCTTTGATCATGGATCATTGTTCAGCCAGTAGGGAGGTCACGCTGCATGTCATATTTTGTTATACGCAAGTATCAGTGATTGCAATATTTGCTAGAAATAGCTTCGGAAAATGGTCTATTTGGGCTTCTCAAAAACAGAGAAACGTGTTAAAAATCATGTAGAATTATAGAGGGTCAATAACATCTGCAGAATGGTCAAATGTATAGTTTTAAATACGTTTGGTGACCAAATTTATGTCGTAAAATGTTGGACAATTCACGTTTTGAAAATCCGTGGTCTTCAAAATTACAGGAATCCTAACTCATTCTAAACCTCACCAAATCATGAAATGAACCCTCGTCTACAAAAAAGTCCGTGTACGTATTGCTCTATCTGCTTGGAGATAGCGAAGACCACGGAAACCTCATAGCTTTATACCACGGAATGAAATCTGCCATAGACATTACATGCGAATATCATCGGACAGATTTGCACAGCAGACCTCTGTATACGGAGTATTGACAATAGCATGACAATAGCAAGGTCATTTGACTATTGTGTTTGTGCATGTTTGTGACGACTGACCCCGTTTAACAATCTTCATAGCTTTCATGATAGGGCTTGGGTGACCTAACTATTGACTGTGTTATTCCTTCTGTATCTACTATTTCTATATGTTTGTTAATCTAATACCCTTCGTGCAATCGCTATGTACTCTCCGCACACACGCAGAGAATGTCGTGCAAACGTATTGAAAATGTAGTAACGCAGACAGCAACTAGAACGCACTAAAAATGTTTACAGTGAGTGGAAGCGCAGTGACAGCCCGTGAGACTTTAAAGTAGAAACACAATGGGTTGTAATAAGAGCGCCGTGAAAATGTGATAAGCGGGATTGGAGTGTACTAAGAACTACCTTGTTTTAAAAAAATGACAATTTTGAGCAGTTTTCCTCGCTCTTCCTGCGTGTTACATGGGGACTGCTTCCCCAATTGGTTCTTATGCGTTTGCTTGGTGCTTTGATACTTTTTTCAGCGCAAGGCCTGATCACCGTATGTGTGACAATGGTATAAGTGAATTACACTGTAAACACAGTGTTTAGAAACGGAGACAAGATTAGTGTTTGGGTAGTTCCGAGTTTGAGCAAACCTAAAGGAGGCAAGTTTGCCATTCACCAGAACAGGTAAAGCATATCACTGTATTTTAGGAAAATTCTATCAGGTTACAGCCAAATGCCAGCTAATATCCGCTCCACCATAATGTTGCATGTTATTCAGGGATGTTATTGTACAGGTTGTAATCTGCCGGAGTTCCTTTCTACTAATCTAAGTGTTTAACATCGAAGCACATGTTTCTATTTAGGTACCCTTATCTCACAATGTGATTGCACTCCCTGGGATTAGTGTGGATACTAATATTGCATACTAAACTGAATGTCATTTATGGCCATTAAGAATACTATAAGTACCCCCTTAACACATACCATCATTTCTGGTCGTGACTGTGGCAGGTTCTGAATCTGGTCCCTCTATTTTACCATGAAATGGCTGTACGATAACCTGATACTCTTTAGCTGGTTCGAGTCCTGTAAGAATACGATTACTAGATGATCCGTCTGTTACGACTTCCATACTGCTAAAGCTATGGTCGCTGTAGCGGGGCTTGTACTTGACGAAATACCCCTCCACGGCGTCCTGATTCTCTGTGACCTGGTGAGAGGGGGTAAAGAAAGGAGGGGGCGTTAAGATGAGGATCAATTTGTAAACTAGTATCTATTACATGTTTGTATGATTGTGTGGTGGCATGGGAAATAAAATAAAACATTGATGAAAACAGGGGTCATTTCTAGTTTATTTCACTAATAACCAAGATGTTTTAAGGGTGCTGTTACCATACCAATAGGCTATGAAAATACTGAATGTTTCCAAAAAAAGATTAAAATGTGTTGTCCATAAATTAGTCAATAATTTCACAAACTTGTCACTTCCAATTGTTTTACATGTTTAAAAGTTTAGATAAATTTCAAGTGGAAAATTCTAACAAGCAGAGTGTCAAAATTCTCAAAGAAAAATGAAACTTTCTGTAATTTTAGATTAATTAGTTAATTAGGTATATGAACAGGGATTAGTACCTTCCTAGGTATGTGAACAGGGATTTAGTACCTTCCTAGGTATGTGAACATGGGATTAGTACCTTCCTAGGTATGTGAACAGGGATTTAGTACCTTCCTAGGTATGTGAACATGGGATTAGTACCTTCCTAGGTATGTGAACAGGGATTTAGTACCTTCCTAGGTAAGTGAACATGGGATTAGTACCTTCCTAGGTATGTGAACAGGGAATTAGTACTTTCAGATAACCTGTCAGCTGTAGAACGGGACCCCGTTTCAATTGAGGGCGCTCTATTTAGTGACGCACTGCCATCATTTTTTACACGGCGATTCATTAAGTGACGGAAGTCCGTCGCCCGCCGGAATACGAACAAAAAACACTTTTCAATAGAGGGCGGGCTTGGGAACGGGACTACGTTTCCAAGGGAACGGCCTCACGTCACGGTTGTTTTCGATTATGCCGATTTTAAACAACAAAATAACTTTCTTATCACAGAGATGACCGTTACAAAGGCATCACTTCTGAACACTATAAGGCTTATATTTGATGTAAAAATTATCACACTTACCCTAAAAATTTTATAAAATGGTGTAATCTCGTTTATAAAATGGTAGTTTCATCGCAACAAACCGGACAAAAAATATATAATTTTAGCTTGGGTTGTGTGATGTTGCGGTAAAAGGTTAAATTAAATCATCGAACTGGATATCGCAAGGAGTTCTGGTACCTTATGCTGCCCTCAACTCGATGGATAGTTACTTTTTATGCAGATAATTGGGGGTAAAAGGCGAAAATTCAATCATTGCGCAAATTGACGGGTGTGCGTTACCTTGGTTACACCCGTCGTTTTAGAGCGCCCTCAATTGAAACGGGGCCCCGTTCTACAGCTGACTGATAACAAAATGATGGTCTCTATCTATCATGCTTGTGTATAATGCTGTAAGCATGGTAGGTACCTACCTCCCATACAATCTTTATTGCAGTCGAGCTGAGTGCTGTAGCACTGGTTATACGTAGTCTTGTGTTAGCCAGTTTGTGTTCCATAGTAGGGACTATCTGAGTCACCTCTGTATCTGAAACAACAATAAATAAGTAAACAAATAAACAGAATAGGAAGTTAGTGGTGAAGATGTATGATATTATTGTTTGTAAGGATAAAGTTGTTGCATTGTAGCATGGTAGTTCTAACAACCATGTGGTCTAGATTCATGTCATAGGATCTATGTACAAATGGTCCCATGATGATTGATTTACAATGGTAACACCATTTACATCTGTGCAGTCATGTCAGTGCATGTTCCAATGGTTGATGCAGCATTAGGATCTGTCTTTGATCCTATGGGTACTAATGCAGGTACATTATGGGTACTAATTACAATGGTTTATTGTCATAGACTTGATGGATGGGGAAGTCCTACTTTGATCTATACACTGGCGCGCTTGACTTTTGTGTAGAAGGTCCCGGGTTCGCAACCCAACTGGTGCCCTGAAAATGTCCCTGGTATGTCCTGTATACTGATGGGCAGTACATGACAATATTGTGTGATTTGGTTAGTATAAGGAAACTAATTTACCTATTGTCATAATAAGTTCTGACAGTTCACTCGGTGGTCCAATAGCTTGTGAGTTGACCGCTCTGACCACAAAGTAATAAGAATTTTCTCCCTGGAGGTTCCTTACGAAGTATCTTGTTTGTTGGATGTTCCTGGAGATTATATGCCAACCTGGAAAACAAATACAAGTATTTTATTTATTTCATTTGTTTGTCTAACGCATATTCTTATTAGTACGACCAATTTTGACTTTCATTGCAAATGGTGTTATTAAGGGACGATGTTAGCATAACTATCATATATAAGCGAGAAACCTAAGGTAGCGAACTACCAAATACCTAAGGTAGCGAACTACCAAAAAATGCTTTTATTTGATATATATAAAAAATAACATATTTCCAGAGGACTAAAGGAAGTTGGTGCGATTGGATAGTAATAAAATGACATGAAGAATATGAGTCAACATACCCTCCTCTCCCCATGATTTCAAATGGTCAATTAATTAACAACATCCAACATTTTCAAACATTTCAAGTTAGTTCACCAACATGTAACATTCTTAACATGGTACGTACCACCCTTTCACTGATCAACATTTGAACTTTCAAAAGTGGCACATATTTGTTATTCCTTTCTTTATATGAGCAGCTGTATTTGCTGCCAATTTCTAACAACACATTACATTTTCAGATATAGATCTTCTATAGTAAATTTAGATTTCCAGACAGAATTGCTAGACTTTCTTAAAAACTGTGCCTACATTGTGAAAAGTAGCGGTTGTTTTGTTGTCGCCTTGGTGGTACAGGTATTATTAGACTTACCAGAGTCTGTATCTACATTATGATATTCCAGTTGATACTGAGTGACCCCTTGACTTCTTTGTGGTTCATCCCAACGTAGTAGTATCGCATGTAAGGAAATATTACTGGCTATAGGGACACTGGGAGCATTGGGAAAGTCTGACATTGAGGGTGTTTCTTGGATGTGTGACTCATCTTCGTTGTCTGAAACGGAATACAAGAGAAATGTATAAGAGATGATATCATTTTTTCAAAGTTCTATATCTAGCCTGAATCCTTCCATCTTCACAATGTACAAATGTCCCTGCATAGGTGCTCAATATGAAGAGGAACATGGGGACACAGTCTAATTATATACAAACCTGCAGCATTTACTAAACCATTTGATTGGCTACAAAATATCAAATATTTGTGAATGAATGTTCTTCTTCAATTATTGAGCCATCACATACACTGTAAGAATGACATTAGGGAGATTATCAGAGATCTTGAACCTCCTATTTGATTGGTTACTCAGATACGGCCAATCAGAGACACTAGATCAGGCATTCTCAAATGGTGGCGCGCGCGCCACTTGTGGCGCATCAAGGCATCCTAAGTGGCGCGAGAGTGGTTAACATTTGTTTTAAAAAATAAATCATATCATGATATAGCCAAATTCCATAAGCATATGACAGTCAGATGTATAAATACAGCAATTTTCTCGCGCTATGCGCGTATGTGCCCTCAAAACAGTAATATTAGTTAATATGCTGCCTACATATGTTAAAATATTTTGAAATTAATGTTATAAAGGGAATTTTGCCATTGTAAATTCTAAAAAATATGACCAAGTGGAGCTTCAACAAGTTGGTTACTAAAATGTGGCGAATCAGTAAATCTAGTTGAGAAAGCCTGCACTAGATGATCGACTGTATTTTACAAAACTGGGAAAACTTGCTCATAGGAATAACAAAAAATCAAAATAGTACTTTTTGAAAGAAATATTTCTCATTTTTGTACACAGGCATATCACTGTCAATCACACAAGTCCATTATAATTGAATCAGAGATAATCAAAAGGGATTATCGTCTCTATTTAAATTTTGTAGAAAACGTGTGCTACGTCCGTCTCGCTCGCACATGTTTGACTCGCATGTTTGAAAAGCCCAGTCTTCAACAGGGGTACTAGTAGTCTGTTGCGACAACAAATAGTCTCTCATACTATATGTTATGATATATTAAACTATCTTTAGAAAAAATGCGTCGGTGGAAATTCAAATCCTTCAAACATTTTGAACAACTAAAATTATTGCATGAATTTACCAATGCGAACTTACGTAACAATGTTTAAAAAGTATTTTATACAACTGTTTCACTCATTGTTTTATTACATCTAAACCCACAAGCACTCGGGACAAAGAGTGCATCTTTTCAGATCGATGATAGTTTCTGGGAGTGAGAGTGTTGGTTTTTTTGTTACTGTTGAGGGGTTATTTCATGACAGCGCTAGAGGTTACGTGGCCTTTTATGATGCTTCCTTATGATCAATTTTAATCCGAGACACATAGCTTGAACAGTAAATACCTGTTTAGTCGCCCCTTTATTTGAAAGTCACTGATTTAATCAATGCAATAACCAGATGGTATACAATGTAAGTATAAAATACTAGAAGAAAAATATTGAATTGGTGTTAAATCAATCCAAGACAGTGTACCAATTACCTATCTTACCTATAATAGTGAGCGATGCTCCCCATTGTGTTTGTCCATATTCATTCCTTACTGTACATTTGTACAGCCCAGAATCTCTCTGTCGTAAGCTGGCGATATGTAGTGATCCAGTGTCCAACACATTAAACCTGTGTATGAAGGGTGGGGAGGAATAAGGACCGACACTGATAATAATAGTCAAATATAAAAAGAAATGTTTAGATATGCAAGGCATATGTGAGGATACCAATGTTTAGATATGCAAGGCATGTGTGAGGATACCAATGTTTAGATATGCAAGGCATATGTGAAGATACCAATGTTTAGATATGCAAGGCATGTGTGAGGATACCAATGTTTAGATATGCAAGGCATATGTGAGGATACCAATGTTAAGATATGCAAGGCATATGTGAAGATACCAATGTTTAGATATGCAAGGCATGTGTGACGTGAAGATACCAATGTTTAGATATGCAAGGCATGTGTGAGGATACCAATGTTTAGATATGCAAGGCATATGTGAGGATACCAATGTTTAGATATGCAAGGCATGTGTGAGGATACCAATGTTTAGATATGCAAGGCATATGTGAGGATACCAATGTTTAGATATGCAAGGCATGTGTGAAGATACCAATGTTTAGATATGCAAGGCATATGTGAGGATACCAATGTTTAGATATGCAAGGTATGTGTGAGGATACCAATGTTTAGATATGCAAGGCATATGTGAGGATACCAATGTTTAGATATGCAAGGCATGTGTGAAGATACCAATGTTTAGATATGCAAGGCATATGTGAGGATACCAATGTTTAGATATGCAAGGCATGTGTGAAGATACCAATGTTTAGATATGCAAGGCATGTGTGAAGATACCAATGTTTAGATATGCAAGGCATATGTGAGGATACCAATGTTTAGATATGCAAGGCATGTGTGAAGATACCAATGTTTAGATATGCAAGGCATATGTGAGGATACCAATGTTTAGATATGCAAGGCATGTGTGAAGATACCAATGTTTAGATATGCAAGGCATATGTGAAGATACCAATGTTTAGATATGCAAGGCATATGTGAGGATACCAATGTTTAGATATGCAAGGCATATGTGAGGATACCAATGTTTAGATATGCAAGGCATATGTGAGGATACCAATGTTTAGATATGCAAGGCATATGTGAGGATACCAATGTTTAGATATGCAAGGCATGTGTGAAGATACCAACATCCAAGGGGTTTTGGATGTCCATAATTTAAAATATTTCAAGCTCTTTGTCATGGAATATGTTTGCAAGTGGTTTGTAATCTTCAGTTTTGGTTTAAAAAAACCCACCCCAATTTGCATATTTGTCATGCTTTGTGATAAGTTTGACTCTCATAAGCATGCCATACTTCAAAAGAATTTGAAAAATCGATGCAAATACCTCAATTACACTATTACTACTATGGTTATAGGTTATATCTATAAATATACTGTTAGATTATAGGTTGTGGGGCCTTCATACCAATCAGTCATCCATTGTGTCTGCAGCATTTATCATCGATCCAAGTTGGAAACAAATGGCTCTCCATAACTTGACAATATTTGCTCTTATTTGGATTTATACATGAGCTACAAGGAATGAGCTATTCCATTTGATATCCTTACACCCTATGGAATACATCAACTTAATATTTCACACAGGGAGAGTCAATTTCAAATGGGGTTATACCTGCATGGGTGACTCCATTTGAAATCTACAATCCCTGTGTGGGAGATTTATGTCATGTCTTCCATAAGTGGTGTATGAACTGGAATAGTCCAACGAACGACTGACTAGTATGAATGCATCTTTATGCATGCTTATTAATCTTGAAACTGTGATATAATTATAGGTCAATAAATGCATATGTGTTGTTCCGAGAGAAATTAGACAAATCAATGCACACGCGTAGATGTTGATGTGTGAATAATGGCACGACCCCGCATCATACACGACACTATACAAATCAAAATTCACAATTTAAGCATAATTTTGATCTATGTAAAAACTAATAAAAACATGTTAACAAGTTTGCTAACACCCGCAGTGGAAATCAGCGAATCCGCGATTCGTAAACAACGAATCAAAACAAAGGGTGCAGTGCGTGCATTGAACGGCGCACACACAGAGTGCATTAGACACTTTCAATGCACTCCGCGTATTTTAGTTTCTTGCTTTCTGATTGGTTCGACACTACTAAGAGTGTATGAATAATGGCCAATAAAGTATGGAGGTCATCGGGCTGACATCACAGTGGCCATCTTTACAGCCTAAGTAAACTCTATTCCTAATTTGTCAGGACATGAACTGAAATCACAAGCGATCCACAGTTTGGTCCCATCTTAATGATGGTGTCAAATATAGGTTGAAGGTGAATGTGGATTATTCTGGTTCAAATCATGATACATAATAATAATAATAAACCATGCTTATTTAAGCGCACTCCGTCGCAAGACCCCAGTGCGCTGAACAAAAAAGTACAAAAATATGAACAAAGATGAGAAAGCCCAATGACCTCTATGGGTAATGACCTCTAGTTACTATGGGTATAACAACTAGAAATGTTATGGGATTCCAACAACCTCTATGGGTAATGGGTATAACAACTAGAAATGTTATGGGATTCCAACAACCTCTATGGGTAATGGGTATAACAACTAGAAATGTTATGGGATTCCAACAACCTCTATGGGTAATGGGTATAACAACTAGAAATGTTATGGGATTCCAACAACCTCTATGGGTAATGGGTATAACAACTAGAAATGTTATGGGATTCCAACAACCTCTATGGGTAATGGGTATAACAACTAGAAATGTTATGGGATTCCAACAACCTCTATGGGTAATGGGTATAACAACTAGAAATGTTATGGGATTCCAACAACCTCTATGGGTAATGGGTGTAACAACTAGAAATGTTATGGGATTCCAACAACCTCTATGGGTAATGGGTATAACAACTAGAAATGTTATGGGATTCCAACAACCTCTATGGGTAATGGGTATAACAACTAGAAATGTTATGGGATTCCAACAACCTCTATGGGTAATGGGTATAACAACTAGAAATGTTATGGGATTCCAACAACCTCTATGGGTAATGGGTATAACAACTAGAAATGTTATGGGATTCCAACAACCTCTATGGGTAATGGGTATAACAACTAGAAATGTTATGGGATTCCAACAACCTCTATGGGTAATGGGTATAACAACTAGAAATGTTATGGGATTCAATGACTAGTCTTACAATATGTTCACTGTATAACATTTATACGAGTTATACATTTTGCAAGCACACACAAAACTATTGAAGCAATGTTCATATGAACACCAGTGCTGTTTTACAGATTTCTCAATGAACACATTGTAAGACAGGGAGGTTAGTTAAAATGGGCAAAAAACATGTTTGTTTAGTAGCTAACACACCATATTTTGTGTTTTTGAAACAAACTAAATCATCAAATATGGATCACTGTTAAACAATCCTGCTTGACATTATTTATTCCAATTAATGAACTGAACAAACACCTTTTTATTCCGCCTATTTAGGGATCAGTCATTATTTACCAAAATAATTTTATTAAATATCATTTTTTGGCTTTTAAATAAAACAAAATATTAAATCATGCCTAGCCCGATAGTCAGAGCACAAGGTTCCAACTATCATTGAAAGATAATAATTGTACCACTTCTGATTAAATAATAATGACTGTTCCCTTAATACACACTGTATACAACAAGGTAAAATAAAACCTTTTCTGTTATCAGCTATGTACCAATTTGTGTAAATATAACCCTCTATACTCAAATTATCTACAGGATATTAGTCCTAAATAGATTGCAACCCTGGTTCAACCGGTACATATGGGATAGCATTAAGGGTCAATTTTAATCCTGTTGTTTTAAGTGTGTATTACAAGGCATCCCTGGGTTAGACTACAAACTACTCCATTTTCCAAATTGAAATTGGAATAGTACGTACCTACTAACATACCTCTGTGTGCTAAGCTCCAGAGGATTGCCGTCTTTGGTCCATTCCACTGTTGGCGTAGGGGTACCTCGAGTTTCACATTTAAATATGGCCTCACTTCCGACTGCTAACGTCTGATTGGAAGGACCATATGTGATGATAGGTGGCGGTCTACCACTGATAGCTGTTGGCGTAATATATGGGATTTTACTTTATTTGGTATATCATAAGTATTAGAACCCTAACTCTAGATCACCACTTGGCAACAGATTTCTTTTCCGACCCCCAAAATTTACCCCCCCCCCCCACCGTCTTTGAACCACGGACCTCCAGCACCCGGGCCCAGATCCTAGCCACTACACCATGGCTGTCAGTCGACACTCAGCGAATATATTCGCCTTGTTATATAGCCTGGGTCCGTTTTGTAGCCCAAAAACCTGCACGCCGGGTTATAAAAACATTTTTTCCGCACAGTTGCCGTGTGGTGTAGTAGAGTTAGGGTTAATAAAGAAGTGCAAGTTGTTTTTCAAAATCTTAAAAATGATCCAGTTAGTGACATAAGAGGTATAAACATGCTGTTATCAAAACCCTTCTCTATGCACCCACACTTTGTCCTTACCCCCTGAAAATAGTCAAGAGAAATTGGCAAGACATTGTGTAATTTGTGCATGCACAAATATCATATCCACACATAAATACAAAATAACCAGAGAAGAATGATAGTTATGAAAAGCTGTGTTTTTCTCCTCTTTTCTAGAAATGTGAAATGTTAAACTTATTTTCCATTTACTTATAATTTGAATAGAGACAACGGTAGATAGACAGTTGAGGTGTCCTGAAATATGCTTTTCTACACAAATGTAGGAGTTAGGAGTAAGTGGAAGTAGGAGTTGGTCAATGGTGAAAGAAGGTGAGGGTCTGGGCCACTATGTTAGGATGGTAAAACAAAATCAATGAATATATGGAGAAATCTGGTCTAAACTAAAGAAATGTAGACATGGGTAATGGGCTATGGGATTTCTACATAGGGAAACACAATGGCCCTGAGCTGTACAAGTATATGAAAATGTAATAAAAAAAAGACTCCTCACCTGGCCTTTGATGGTTCACTGGTACTATATTAAATAGAAAGCAAAGGAGGAAAGGTCCAGGGAAGAGTTTGGTTAAATCAGAAGCATAAAATAATTATTAATGAGGGGATTGACAATTACCAAGAACAAAGAACTTTAAACAAAATCTACATATTTACAATCTACAAAGACACTTAGACAGAGACCACAGGTATTGATACAAAGACACTTAGACAGAGACCACAGGTATTGATCAATAAAATGTCTGCTGTCTATACAGCACTAATACTGGAAATCCGGATAGAAGACAGCACTAATACTGGAAATCCGGATAGAAGACAGCACTAATACTGCAAATCCGGATAGAAGACAGCACTAATACTGGAAATCCGGATAGAAGACAGCACTAATACTGGAAATCCGGATAGAAGACAGCACTACTGGAAATCCGGAATTTTGTAACAAAATATATTTGATTACTCACTAGTGGTTCAACTTACCTACTACTCTGAGGAACGCCCTCGCTTGTACACTACCAACATTGTTGCGCGCGTTACATACATAGAAGGCTTGGTCTTCGTTGGTTACTTCAGAAATTTGTAAATCACCGTTGTCTGAAACTGAAATTCTGCCGTTCTTTGTGAAGAACATCGCCTGTTGACAGATAAAATAAGAGTGAAAACAGTCTTGCATTATTTACTTTAGACTTATGCACTTATCAATTGCAGTCCCGGCCCCGGGGGACCCGGGGCATGGCGGGGACTATGCGGGGACCGTACGCCAACGTACAAAAAACATGGCCCGGCTATGCGGGGGCGTATACCCGGGGCGTACAAAACGTGCTCCCGCTAGCCGGGGCGTGTAGCCGGGGCATAGCGGGGACGTACATTACTGAAAAAATAGGCCGGGCATTGTAGCGGGGCGTACGCTAGGGTACACAAATGTACACCCCGGGGCATAGCCGGGGCGTACACATACATAGCGGGGACGTACGCTAATGTATACAAAATGTACACCCCGGGGTGTAGCCGGGGTGTACGCACACATAGCGGGAATGTACGTTAAGGTACATATCATCCACACCGGGGCATAGAGATATAAAATACAGACATGCACTATATTAAACTTTAAAACTAGTCACCTCGATTGATCAATGCCTGGATTTTCACTACCATGACTACGGTAAACTTAGTACAATTTGACCATATAGTGCTTTTGCCTGGAATAATGTACACGGTAGGGCCCGGACAGATAGACAACACCTACCTACTTGCAGGCCCGTAAGTCAGGGAGGGGGAGCCCCCACCCTCAATTCCCCCTCCCAAGTCCCCAAGAAGGTCCAAAATACCCCTCCCAAGTCAATTAGCTAGATCAATCATCATGTTGTCGGTTCATTTTTAAAACTTAAATAGGTCTACTGTTTGTTCATAATAAATAAATTGGATCAAAACTTTCCAATGTTGCCGTTGGGTACGCATGATCTATCAAAAATATTAAAGCTACACAATATGACATCCATAAAGTGATTTTTTGACTCGATTCATTTCTGGTTGACAACAGACTGAGATAGATCATGCCAACATTATTGTATTTTTAGTTTTAGGCCTCTGGTAAGTTTTGTTCTGGAGCACTGTATAAACTAAAACTATTCACAAAACCATAGAAGTCAACGGTAAATCATGAAACCGTGTAAAAAAACATGATAACGATTCGCTAATATTGGCCCGGCTGTCTGAGGCCGGGAGTAGCCGGGGCGTACACTAGTACGCCGTCGTACACTTTGTCCCGGCTATGGGGGGGGGGGGGGGCCGGGACCCGTACGCCGGCATACACTTTGTCCCGGCCATGGGGGGCCGGGACTGTAGCGGGGGCGTACAAAAAGTAGTGCCCCGCACTGCGGGGACCGTACACGACTGTAGCCGGGACGTCACATCGGCAATTTGTACGTCCCGGCCCTAATCCCCGGGTCCCCCGGGGCCGGGGCTGCAATTGATAAGTGCATTAGGCCAAAAAAAAGAGAAGAAGTTTGTCTCAAATGACCCGCGCGCATTCCCGAAACCGCCCGTGTCAGCTCTTTTTTTTAGTGGGTTTTTTTTCATTTTTTTTCTTCTTCTTTTTTCTTCTTCTTTTTTCCCCATTTTTCTTCTTTTCAATTTTCTCAAAAAAATCTTGCAAAATCCAACTTTTTGGCCAAACAAATGATGATCAGAAAAATGATTCGAAAAAAAATCCGCAGACCGCATTAGATTTTCAGTATCTCATGTCATTTGAGACAAACTTTCTTTTTTGGGGGGGGGGGGGCCTTATGATAAGACGTGTGGAGTTAACTGAGTGGGTAGGTGGATGGAAGGTATTTTGTAAGAAAGTAGTAGTACTTTTTAGTACTAAAAAGGGATTCTCAATTGGATGATCAAAACCAACACAAGTGTTAACTATATCAAGGCAAGATGTTTTGAGCGAGACAACCAATCAATACCAATGTCAATCTGCTTATGAAGTTATGTTTGAAAATATTCCTTGTTGTGTTTATACATTAGTCACTAATAGTTATATTAGTATCACAGGTCAGTCCGAGTCTAACATTTTACTTGTATGCGAGCCAAAATAGTACCAGCCTGAGGTCTTAATCTATCATTGTTTCTAAACACTATAATTGCATTATTAGCCAGACCAGTAAGATGTTATGACCAACAGGCTGGTATCATTACCCCATACAAAACAAGTCAAAACATTTGTAATAATACCAAGATGTTATGATTATGCTACAACCGGCAGCTATTGTTTATGTAGAGTTTCTAGGATGTGTAATTAACAGCATGAGATATGGCAGCTATTGTTTATGTAGAGTTTCTAGTACATGTAACGTAGGTCACCAAAAAAACCCCATTGCAAATGAAATCCATACAAATATCCTACATTGGTTAAAATAAATGTTGCAATTTCTGTCACAGGTTTTCCATTTGAGAGAAGCAATGACACTTTCTTGTACAAATGTACAATTGGCTGACAAACAAAAGGAAACACAGATAATATCCAATAAGCACTGTTCTAGTATTCATATCACAAGCTTCCATTTGAGAGAAACAATGACGCTTTCTTGTACAGATTTACACTTTCACTGAATGTTTTTGGTTATTTTATCAAGTGTAAAGCATGATAAGGTTCTCTTGAATTGAAACAACACACCGATGGCAATTATAGAGTAGTAGGCCTATTATGATTTGGTCTATCAAACCATTGATAAACAGTGATCTCTCTTGCGCATCGGTTAAGATTAGAATACCCTACTCACTACTAAATTAACTTGTTAAAGACATGAAGCGGTAGGGTATGTTCCTGCTTGTCAGTACATGAATGACTAGAGTATAACATGCCTTATGTTTTACTATCAACACTGTGTGTTTAGCTCTTCGACTATGATCTAAAGCGTACAAATAGGTATATCAAATAAGGTGGAGGCCGTTTCAAAAAATCCTTAAAAACGTGATACGTGTCTCTATTTTAAATAGAAGTTGTAAAAAAAACATAACATTTTTGGTATCATATTAAAGACAATTTATCCAGCTACCGAATAAAAAAAGGATTAAAGCCACATGTTTAGCAACAGTAAAGTTATCAATCTAAACGTCGAGTGAGTCAAGGGTGGAGCCGGTGGATGAGGCGCCCATAGGTTTCTACACAAAATAGCGGAAAAATAGAACTTTTGAAATTGATGCCATTTTAAAAGTATACATAGGAAAGTTTTCAAACTTCTCATATGTGTTAATAACATGTGCCTGCTACTATGAATAATAATATTGAATTGTTATCTAGACATTCTCTACTAGAATATGATGTTCAATTCAGGGAGTGTTTTAATGTAAAAAATACACAGTTTTATTCATTTTATTGATTAAACAATGGCCAAATCGCAGTCTCAGTATTTCATTTGTGTGACTCTTCGGTCCTTTTCTACCCTGGGTAGTACGGTCCTTTTCTACCCTGGGTAGTAAAACATTTAACTAAAAAAAACCAGAAGTGTTTCTTCACAGAATTGTTCATAGATTTATGAAAAATTTGCTATTTAGACCTATTTTGGACCACCCTGTATTCAAAATAAAAGGAACTTTAATGATATAAATGTAGTTCATTTTGATAACCATTTTCTCTTTTAAATTAAATAGTCCATGCTAACTAAATTTCATAGAATATTATATACAAACCTTCATTTTATGCATTATTTCATCATAATTTTAGACACCCTGTACTTTTCCTGTGTACATTTTGGGCAGGTGATTCTTAGCAAATTTGGTAGCATGTTCTGCGGTTGTTCTGATTTTGGTGACTATCTTCAGCTAAACCCTAATTGTACAAACTATCAAAATATTTTGTGAGGAGCAAAACCGATCAACTTTTTTATGTTCCACCCTGTAAAAATGTTACACACCCTGTATAATTTAATTCTTTTTTTCAAAAATGAAAAACCTTGAATCATAAGCTTTCCAACAATATATAGTTTGTGGGTCATTAAGTATGTAAAACTTAAGTTTTGTCCCGTTTAATCAGAATTGGTGCATTTCTCAACATTATTAGAAGTGAAACATTTTTTTGGACCAGTTTGTGCTTTTACTAGTTTTACCTCTTCATTTTCCTTTTGCCAGAATATAACGGGTTGCGGGCTGCCTGTAGCTTCACAAGACAGGATAGCTGTTTCACCTAATTTCACTGTTTTATCGAGAGGCATCCTCGTAAATGTTGGCTCCACTGAAAGAAAGAACAAGTTTACAGACATGTAAATTATTAGTGAAAACCGTTGGTAACCTATATAATGTTCCAAAAGCTTTGTGATAATGGGCCATTCCATTTGAAATCCATACACCCCCTACAGAAGACATGACCTTAGTCTTCCACACAGGGAGTGTGAATTTCAAATGGGGTAACCTGCAGTAGTGACTGTATTTGAAATCTACACTCCCTGTGTGGAATTTCTTCCATAGAGGGTGTATGGATTTCAAATGGAATAGCCGAATACACACATTAGCAACTATCCTACTGTAAAGTGGGTCAAAGTTGTTACTCTAGAAGAAATTAGACTATGAAAACACCAAGCTTATCATGTGGAAAATTGTACCATGAATTAATCAAACTTTTATTCACACACCATTTTAACAAGGCATTTAGCCAATTGGGAGGAAAAGTAATCATACTGAAAAATAAATGCTTCTTTGTACATACACAATTCTACTCTCTAAAGTTGGTTGCTTGGGATAACTTTTTAATCTTTTCTCCCTTTTTATAAATTTCACTATTGCGCAAAACTAAATTTCCCATCTTCATCCAGAAACCAAACTTGGGGATACACAGTACAAAGGCCTATTTGCATCACAACTACTCTTTTTGCCTTGTTATTTTTGGTATAGCAATGAAAATATTTTGTTATTTTTCATCAATTATTTTCCAATTCATTTAATTAGACCTGTTTTAATTATATTTTAATAAACAGGATTTCCCTTTTACAATTGCTACAGTGGTGTATGGTGCCATGTCAGGGATAATGTATGAACATTTCCGATATATTCTAGTGATTTTGTAAATCTGAACACAGTATTGGGTTGAATTCAGTTGGCTAAGCATGCTTTTCTAAGAAATTGGTATTTGCATCGGTTAAATAAAATTTCCATCAACATTTTTTTCATTTCAGAATTGCTGAAAGTTCTACCTTAAGCAAACATTAGTATAGTATCAATCTCCTTATCCTACCAGCACACATATCAATACACATGATACTTTGCGCTAATTCATATAACTATATCCTACTTCTCTAGCTATCACACCTTAACACTCAGTCTTTCCTATACATGATATCATATACCAGCGCTGATTGATACACTTCATTACATCTCCATTAATCGTTTCTTATTGCGCTTTTAATAAGTGATTACTGACGTACCGTTCTGAGGAATATCACCTGGTGGTGAATTCTTAACAGGCTTTCAATGAAAGGTCACAAAGTTGTGGAGTGTGAGAATGTCTTGATCTTTCAGAGACAGGAATATATGCCAGGTTGATCTTTCAGAGACAAGAATATATGCCAGGTTGATCATTTAGAGACAAGAATATATGCCAGGTTGATCATTTAGAGACAGGAATATATGCCAGGTTGATCATTTAGAGACAGGAATATATGCCAGGTTGATCATTTAGAGACAGGAATATATGCCAGGTTGATCATTTAGAGACAGGAATATATGCCAGGTTGATCATTTAGAGACAGGAATATATGCCAGGTTGATCATTTAGAGACAGGAATATATGCCAGGTTGATCATTTAGAGACAGGAATATATGCCAGGTTGATCATTTAGAGACAGGAATATATGCCAGGTTGATCATTTAGAGACAGGAATATATGCCAGGTTGATCATTTAGAGACAGGAATATATGCCAGGTTGATCATTTAGAGACAAGAATATATGCCAGGTTGATCATTTAGAGATAGGAATATATGCCAGGTTGATCATTTACTTTCCTGTCATTTTCACCCTTTTACAAAATGTTGTGAATTTCTATCGTCATTAGGTTAAATTAAATGATACATTTGTGATTATATATTTACTGGAGTAAGGCATACATGTTACTAACCCAAGACAGGGGTGGGACTACTTATGCCTAATTTGTGATGGAAGGAGGGCTTGCATGGGTATTTACCCCTGACAGGGGGTCACACTACTTACTTGTGACTGTGAGCAAGGTGTGTATGGTATTGACCCATGTCAGGGGGTACCATTACTTACTTGTGACTGTGAGCAAGGCGTGTATGGTATTGACCAATTACTTACTTGTGACTGTGAGCAAGGCTTGCATGGTATTAACCCCATATCTGTTTTTAGCTGTGCAGACATAATAGCCTTGATCTTCTGTTGATATATGGTAGATTCGTAAGGAGTTATCACCACCCATCACTGCTGTCCTGTACAGGCAAGTAAAATAGAAAGTAAAACAGTTATCACCCATCACTGCTGTCCTGTACATGCAAGTAAAATAAAAGTAAAACAGTTATCACCCATCACTGCTGTCCTGTACAGGCAAGTAAAATAAAAGTAAAACAGTTATCACCCATCACTGATGTCCTGTACATGCAAGTAAAATAAAAGTAAAACAGTTATCACCCATTACTGCTGTCCTGTACAGGCAAGTAAAATAAAAGTAAAACAGTTATCACCCATCACTGCTGTCCTGTACATGCAAGTAAAATAAAAGTAAAACAGCTATCACCCATCACTGATGTCCTGTACAGGCAAGTAAAATAAAAGTAAAACAGTTATCACCCATTACTGCTGTCCTGTACATGCAAGTAAAATAAAAGTAAAACAGTTATCACCCATCACTGATGTCCTGTACATGCAAGTAAAATAAAAGTAAAACAGTTATCACCCATCACTGATGTCCTGTACAGGCAAGTAAAATAAAAGTAAAACAGTTATCACCCATCACTGATGTCCTGTACATGCAAGTAAAATAAAAGTAAAACACTTATCACCCATCACTGCTGTCCTGTACATGCAAGTAAAATAAAAGTAAAACAGTTATCACCCATTACTGCTGTCCTGTACAGGCAAGTAAAATAAAAGTAAAACAGTTATCACCCATTACTGCTGTCCTGTACATGCAAGTAAAATAAAAGTAAAACAGTTATCACCCATCACTGCTGTCCTGTACAGGCAAGTAAAATAAAAGTAAAACAGTTATCACCCATTACTGCTGTCCTGTACATGCAAGTAAAATAAAAGTAAAACAGTTATCACCCATCACTGCTGTCCTGTACAGGCAAGTAAAATAAAAGTAAAACAGTTATCACCCATCACTGCTGTCCTGTACATGCAAGTAAAACAGTTATCACCCATTACTGCTGTCCTGTACAGGCAAGTAAAATAAAAGTAAAACAGTTATCACCCATCACTGCTGTCCTGTACAGGCAAGTAAAATAAAAGTAAAACAGTTATCACCCATCACTGCTGTCCTGTACATGCAAGTAAAATAAAAGTAAAACAGTTATCACCCATCACTGCTGTCCTGTACATGCAAGTAAAATAAAAGTAAAACAGTTATCACCCATCACTGCTGTCCTGTACATGCAAGTAAAATAAAAGTAAAACAGTTATCACCCATCACTGCTGTCCTGTACATGCAAGTAAAATAAAAGTAAAACAGTTATCACCCATCACTGCTGTCCTGTACATGCAAGTAAAATAAAAGTAAAACAGTTATCACCCATCACTGCTGTCCTGTACATGCAAGTAAAATAGAAAGTAAAATAGTCACCGTACATCACTGATGTCCTGTACAGGCAAGTAAAATAGAAATTAAAACAGTCACCGTACATCACTGCTGTCCTGTACATGCAAGTAAAATTAAATTAAAATAGTCACCGTACATCACTGATGTCCTGTACAGGCAAGTAAAATAAAAGTAAAACAGTTATCACCCATCACTGCTGTCCTGTACATGCAAGTAAAATAAAAGTAAAACAGTTATCACCCATCACTGCTGTCCTGTACATGCAAGTAAAATAAAAGTAAAACAGTTATCACCCATCACTGCTGTCCTGTACATGCAAGTAAAATAAAAGTAAAACAGTTATCACCCATTACTGCTGTCCTGTACAGGCAAGTAAAATAAAAGTAAAACAGTTATCACCCATCACTGATGTCCTGTACATGCAAGTAAAATAAAAGTAAAACAGTTATCACCCATCACTGCTGTCCTGTACATGCAAGTAAAATAAAAGTAAAACAGTTATCACCCATCACTGCTGTCCTGTACATGCAAGTAAAATAAAAGTAAAACAGTTATCACCCATCACTGCTGTCCTGTACATGCAAGTAAAATAAAAGTAAAACAGTTATCACCCATTACTGCTGTCCTGTACAGGCAAGTAAAATAAAAGTAAAACAGTTATCACCCATCACTGCTGTCCTGTACAGGCAAGTAAAATAAAAGTAAAACAGTTATCACCCATCACTGCTGTCCTGTACAGGCAAGTAAAATAAAAGTAAAACAGTTATCACCCATTACTGCTGTCCTGTACAGGCAAGTAAAATAAAAGTAAAAGAGTTATCACCCATCACTGATGTCCTGTACAGGCAAGTAAAATTAAATTAAAACAGTCACCGTACTGCTGTCCTAAATTAAAAAAAGTAAGTAAAAATCAAAGGCAATGATGAAACTGTAATATTATAAGTCCATTATATTAGAGGACATATGTGGCAAACAACTGTAATCTGTTGACCAAACATTATCAACCATAAATACTTCAAGCCATTACTTTTATCAGTGATACATTAAAAAAGCTCTTAAGTTTGGTACATTTTCATCTTTGAGAAATGATTTAAATTACTCATCGTGTAAAGAAGCTGCAGTAAAAACAGAGCATGGTTCAAAAGTGTTTGAATTATGAAAGAATATATGTCCAAATTTTGCTTTCACTCTTGCAATATGCATCCATAGCATAAACTGGGTGTGATTGGCAGATGTGATAGGTTGAGCATCAGTAACAAATAGTGAGCCTATTGTATCAGGTTGAGCATCAGTAACACATAGTGAGCCTATTGTATCAGGTTGAGCATCAGTATCACATAGTGAGCCTATTGTATCAGGTTGAGCATCAGTAACACTTAGTGAGCATATTGTATCAGGTTGAGCATCAGTAACACATAGTGAGCCTATTGTATCAGGTTGAGCATCAGTAACACATAGTGAGCCTATTGTATCAGGTTGAGCATCAGTATCACATAGTGAGCCTATTGTATCAGGTTGAGCATCAGTAACACTTAGTGAGCATATTGTATCAGGTTGAGCATCAGTAACACATAGTGAGCCTATTGTATCAGGTTGAGCATCAGTAACACATAGTGAGCCTATTGTATCAGGTTGAGCATCAGTAACACATAGTGAGCATATTGTATCAGGTTGAGCATCAGTAACACATAGTGAGCCTATTGTATCAGGTTGAGCATCAGTAACACATAGTGAGCATATTGTATCAGGTTGAGCATCAGTATCACATAGTGAGCCTATTGTATCAGGTTGAGCATCAGTATCACATAGTGAGCCTATTGTATCAGGTTGAGCATCAGTATCACATAGTGAGCCTATTGTATCAGGTTGAGCATCAGCAACACATAGTGAGCCTATTGTATCAGGTTGAGCATCAGTATCACATAGTGAGCCTATTGTATCAGGTTGAGCATCAGTAACACATAGTGAGCATATTGTATCAGGTTGAGCATCAGTATCACATAGTGAGCCTATTGTATCAGGTTGAGCATCAGTAACACAAAGTGAGCCTATTGTATCAGGTTGAGCATCAGTAACACATAGTGAGCCTATCGTATCAGGTTGAGCATCAGTATCACATAGTGAGCCTATTGTATCAGGTTGAGCATCAGTAACACATAGTGAGCCTATTGTATCAGGTTGAGCATCAGTAACACATAGTGAGCCTATTGTATCAGGTTGAGCATCAGTAACACATAGTGAGCCTATTGTATCAGGTTGAGCATCAGTAACACATAGTGAGCCTATTGTATCAGGTTGAGCATCAGTAACACATAGTGAGCCTATTGTATCAGGTTGAGCATCAGTAACACATAGTGAGCATATTGTATCAGGTTGAGCATCAGTAACACATAGTGAGCCTATTGTATCAGGTTGAGCATCAGTAACACATAGTGAGCCTATTGTATCAGGTTGAGCATCAGTAACACATAGTGAGCATATTGTATCAGGTTGAGCATCAGTATCACATAGTGAGCCTATTGTATCAGGTTGAGCATCAGTACCACATAGTGAGCCTATTGTATCAGGTTGAGCATCAGTAACACAGTGAGCATATTGTATCAGGTTGAGCATCAGTAACACATAGTGAGCCTATTGTATCAGGTTGAGCATCAGAAACACATAGTGAGCCTATTGTATCAGGTTGAGCATCAGTAACACATAGTGAGCCTATTGTATCAGGTTGAGCATCAGTATCACATAGTGAGCCTATTGTATCAGGTTGAGCATCAGTAACACATAGTGAGCCTATTGTATCAGGTTGAGCATCAGTAACACATAGTGAGCCTATTGTATCAGGTTGAGCATCAGTAACACACAGTGAGCATATTGTATCAGGTTGAGCATCAGTAACACAGTGAGCATATTGTATCAGGTCGAGCATCAGTAACACATAGTGAACATATTGTATCAGGTTGAGCATCAGTAACACATAGTGAGCCTATTGTATCAGGTTGAGCATCAGTTACACATAGTGAGCCTATTGTATCAGGTTGAGCATCAGTAACACACAGTGAACATATTGTATCAGGTTGAGCATCAGTATCACAAAGTGAGCCTATTGTATCAGGTTGAGCATCAGTATCACAAAGTGAACCTATTGTATCAGGTTGAGCATCAGTAACACATAGTGAGCCTATTGTATCAGGTTGAGCATCAGTAACACACAGTGAGCATATTGTATCAGGTTGAGCATCAGTAACACATAGTGAGCCTATTGTATCAGGTTGAGCATCAGTATCACATAGTGAGCCTATTGTATCAGGTTGAGCATCAGTAACACATAGTGAGCCTATTGTATCAGGTTGAGCATCAGTATCACATAGTGAGCCTATTGTATCAGGTTGAGCATCAGTAACACACAGTGAGTCTATTGTATCAGATCGAGCATCAGTATCACATAGTGATACTCATACTCATCAGAAACATCAGAAGTTTAACTCCAAAGATGGATCGTTATGCTCACAGTTAAACAGTTTCTGACATAGAATTGAGGTGAATTCAAACATTGTGTTTGTTGTGGTTTTTGACATATTAGTCCCCTGTTAATTGCATGAATTCTACACAAGATCTAGCTACTATTTCCTTACCTCCCCTGGGGAAGGTCTCCACCCTGTTTAGTCCATGTTATAGTCGGTTGTGGATCTCCCTCTACCTCACAATACAGATTAACAGGATCCCCGGGTGCAACAATCACATCTTCTGGAACTCGAGTGAAAGTTGGACGAGCTATAAAAGAGAGAGCGAGAAAGTAAGTATTTGTCTTCTTTAAACTTCTCTTGTAAATGTACTTTATTAAAAGAATATCAGCATTTTCCATGAAGGCTGCAAATATTCAAAATGAACCAAGATAGCTGCCACATATCTAAAATTAGTCAAGATGGCTGCCACATATTTAAAGTGATCCAAGATGGCTGACAAAAGTACAAACTAATATATGAATGCAATGTTACAAAGCAATTGTTGATATTAATACTACTTACCCCGTATATTCACAACAGCAGGAGAACTTCTCTTAATATCAAAATATCCGTTTTCTACAACACAAAGGTATGTGCCTGTATCTGATTTTCTAGCCTGAAAATATAAATGGTAGAACATAGACATTAGTGGTAATATTGATTGATGAGTCTAATCCACATTAAAGACAATGCCTGCAATTTGTCTATTTTAAGACCCATCTTGATTGGTAAATAAGAGGGCTTTATTAATTGAACCAATCAGAGATATATAGTAAGTGGTGGTGTTATGTGTATGTATCTTGATGAACTTTATTTGTTAATTGAAAGATGGCTATATTATTAAATCAACCATTCAGAGACTTACTTAAAATTTATGGTTAGGCTATGTAAAGGGTTTAGTAGAGCTCTTTTCATTGGTTAATCAGATTAATATATCATATAAGTAGCCAATCAAAGTCACTGTAAGAAGTTTCAATAGTATTCTTCACTTACTTCTGATATCATAAGATTTCCATCTTCCATGATACGCACTCTATCACCATCTGGTTTCACAATTTCACCATCTTTTTCCCAGCTGACAACAGGTGGCGGGTGTCCTCGTGGTGGGGAACATTCCAATATGATTGGTTCCCCAACAACTGCTGTTGTATCATCTGGTTCTTCACGGAAATCGCCACGTAAATCTGTAAAACACGATGACAAAATAAAAAGTAAATTAAAGAAAAACCTTATGGCAATAAGCCTTATCGTCAATCGTAAAAAAAAATCATTGATTATCCTTTTCTGATGCATTGTGGGATCCAGGACGGGGCAGATTTTGCACTTTTGCGATCCCACAATGCAACAGAAAAAGATAATCAATGGCTTTTTTTCGATTCGCGATAAACCTTATTGAAATGATAAAAGAATAGAAGAATATCATTGGTGGGCTAAATCCATACACCACCTATGGAAGACATGATGTTAATCTTTTTTGCAGGGATTGTAGATTTAAAATGGAGTCACCCATGCAGGTAACTCTATTCAGTGATGTAGCCAGGGGGGGGGGGGTGGTGGAGCGATTGCCCCACCAATATTTTGAGTCTGTCGGTTGAGATTGGCACTGTCGGTTCATTTGACA
This sequence comes from Ophiura sarsii, assembly GCA_035610835.1. Lineage (NCBI taxonomy): Eukaryota > Metazoa > Echinodermata > Ophiuroidea > Amphilepidida > Ophiuridae > Ophiura > Ophiura sarsii. Next base: position 5,874,489 of record CM069449.1, read on the forward strand.
AGGGGATTCATGGAATTATGACAGTCAAATTAGTACAAAGATAGCCCCTATCTGACCCTATTTGAAATTCACACTCCCTGTGTGGAAGGGTTATGTCTTCCTCCATACAATCAATTGAGATATATCAACATAAACGTATTCAAAAGAGTATAAAATGTCAACAATTTTTTCTTCTTTCTGAGTAGAAAAAGCAATTCTGGAGTCCTATTCCGGAAGGCGATACCACCCCTGGCATAATACATGCACAAATGTATTAACACACCATGCAACATTAAACAGACTGCCTTAAACCAACACAATCAAGTAACAAAACACCTTTGTTTTAGAAAAAAGAAGAAAAAACCCTCATCAATTTCACTCCAAATCTGTGCATTATTCAACTCTCCTCATAATTCATCAGCTGCCAATCAATCAAGCCCAAGTAACCCTGCCCTCATCCATTAAATCATCCACTCTTCCATCATCACACTTGTAAGGCTAAAAAAAAGAAGGTTGTGTTGCCCTCAGCGACCGACCCTAAAATCGTAAAAACTAGGGTCGCTTTTTTAATTTTTTTTACAATTGTTTCAATTTTTTTTATAGATTTAAATTTGATTAAAAGTGTCTAAATGTTACTATTTCTTGCTTGAAATGAATAAGTAAGCAAAAATAAATGTTTTTTAAAGTATTGTCACACTAGAAACATTAGTTAAATTGACATATGGGCCTATACCAATTTTGTCTTGACATAAACCATATATTTTTCAGCCCCCAAAAAAATTTGGGAAAAAAAAGTTGAAAAAAAAGTTGGAAAAAAAAAATCCAACCAACCAACCCGATTTTAAATTGTTGGCACTTGAGGGCAACACAACTTTTTTTTTTGCCTCACCCTTCATCATGAAACAATACACATACTTCATAGTTGCTACCATCATCCATTTATCTGTACTCCCTGCTAAGCACTTTCTATACCTTGTAATGTAACGTAAACGCAATGTTTGTGTTAACTTTAACCAATTGTAAACTTACCCTTAAATAATGTATCGTCTCATCTTCTAAATGATTGAAGATGATACAATGTTGTTAATCGTATGTCACTACAGGTTGATTAACCAATGTTCAAATCATGACCATTCAGATTAAGTTACCATATTTTGAATTAAGAACTTAATCCAATATTTCCATTCTTACTTTTCAAGATGTGTCTTCTCATATTAGTGGTTAACTCATCATGCAAGATGGATCAAGTCTTCCTCTCCACTTACATCTCAATGTTTGTCTATGAATTCCTAGGCATTTAGGCAGTTCGCAGCCTGTAGCCTGAGGGCGCTTTGAAGCTGCGTGTAAGAGGACTAGATGGACACAGTGACTCACACAGGCTGTCATTTTAGTGAAAGCGCGACGACAACGAGAAAAACCAACTTGTTTGGATTTCTTGTCGTCTAGACCAGGTGATTCAAGAAATGATTAGGTAATTACACATTGCGGGTGTAAAATAGGATTATTGTCTCTTACACGCTAACCTGATGCATGCGTAGACCCTCCAGCTATTTGCTGTTACATCCTGCAGCTACCAAGTGAAATGAGCATTGCGCTGTGGAGATTGATCTCTATGAGTGTTCTAGTGCATTCACTATAACCATGATAACAAGATGAATCACAATGTTACTAAAAATCTGCTGACCCATGCCAACGGGTTATTATTCCTCAAAGCTTATAAAACTGAGTGATGTGTTAAAGTTTCCTACAATCAGCACAACTATAAAGTATAATTACACCAGGCTTTTACTAATCTGTACACAGTTACACAGCAAAGATTGCCAATACATGCTCCTTCTTCAAGTAAACATGGTATAGGATATCTTCCATTTCCACTGGGTTTTTAAAAATAGAAGCAAATTTGGTAAGTGTGGAATAAAGTAGAGAGGATTGAAGTGTAGGATTGCCAGGAGCAATTAATGCAATTATCGGGTGTTAACAAAATGTTTAGATGTTTAAACAACTGTTCTTAATCATGTCAAATTATATTTAGAATGTGTCATATATTCTAACAGTTTCAAGCCAATCCGATTATGATGATGTCATAATTCCCTAAAATAATATGATGTCAGTAACTAAGTATATGATGCATCATGGATCTGATAATCAACCAATTATATTTGGCTAAACACCATGGGCACTCATTACAAATCTTTATCAATCTTTTAGATTGGTTAAAAAGAGGGATAACTTCAGCCAATCACAAGCTCTGTAAGACTTTAACACTAATAGTGCTAGAGCTTTTTACAAAAAGGGATTCAAGTTAGAAGATTTAGAAGAAACCCTATTTTGTTAACGAATCAAAATTAATCCAAATTTTGTCACATGGTATCAAGTTTGTTGCAAATTTTGGTTTTAGTATACAACTATAGATTATTCCAATAAAAATGTGTTTTATCTCGCTATGAAAATTATGTCACCAAGTATAGAATTGTAGTTGGGCCTATCCATTCTGGCATGTCTGGTCAATGAAATCTAGTCAAAGTGACCTTATGACCTTTTTATTGTATCTAGTCAACAAACTCATCTTCTGTCACTCTATATATGGAAAGGTGTCTATAGGGTGGGTTCTTTTTGTAAAAATAGCCAGCGGGCGAAACAGAGTCTCACGCAATGACTACACAACAATCATCATCATCATCATTATATACTGGTCTCCTCGTGATACATATGATACCTATCAAGCTGGAAATAATCAAGTAATCGGGACAAGACAGGGTTATACCAGAAATAGATGACACCGTCACTGTGAGAAACGTAGAGCATCCGTTGATCATTGTCTGGCATTTACACTACTTTAAATCTCATGACAGTATTAATAAATAAATGTGAAGATTAATTTCAAATTAGTTTCCATTACCTCAAGCAAACATGCGGCCATAATAGTTGTTATCCCTATGATCCCCACCAAGTCCACTCATCCCAATCCCAAACTCATAGTTGTTATCCCTATGATCCCCACCAAGTCCACTCATCCCAATCCCAAACTCATAGTTGTTATCCCTATGATCCCCACCAAGTCCACTCATCCCAATCCCAAACTCATAGTTGTTATCCCTATGATCCCCACCAAGTCCACTCATCCCAATCCCAAACTCATAGTTGTTATCCCTATGATCCCCACCAAGTCCACTCATCCCAATCCCAAACTCATAGTTGTTATCCCTATGATCCCCACCAAGTCCACTCATCCCAATCCCAAACTCATAGTTGTTATCCCTATGATCCCCACCAAGTCCACTCATCCCAATCCCAAACTCATAGTTGTTATCCCTATGATCCCCACCAAGTCCACTCATCCCAATCCCAAACTCATAGTTGTTATCCCTATGATCCCCACCAAGTCCACTCATCCCAATCCCAAACTCATAGTTGTTATCCCTATGATCCCCACCAAGTCCACTCATCCCAATCCCAAACTCATAGTTGTTATCCCTATGATCCCCACCAAGTCCACTCATCCCAATCCCAAACTCATAGTTGTTATCCCTATGATCCCCACCAAGTCCACTCATCCCAATCCCAAACTCATAGTTGTTATCCCTATGATCCCCACCAAGTCCACTCATCCCAATCCCAAACTCATAGTTGTTATCCCTATGATCCCCACGAAGTCCACTCATCCCAATCCCCTATGATCCCCACCAAGTCCACTCATCCCAATCCCAAACTCACAGTCATTTCATACGCTCATTTACACTCACCAATCAACTCATTTCAATAGAGTTTATAAATGTGGGACAAATTGTCTACAGTCAAGATTGTCTTTGTCTTGAACTAGATTTGAGCTGTTGGAATCAAATGGAAATAATGGATCCAGACATTTATCATCTTGGAGGAGAATCAACCAAAACACACCTAATTTCAGAACAAATAAAAAACACTGACTATCCCAAAAAATAGTGACATTCAGAAATTAACAACATTTGCCAAAACCAGGTTTACTTATTATAGGACACAGAAAATGGGGTTACCTGCATGAGTGACTCCATTTGAAATCTACACTCCCTTTGTGGAAGATTAAGGGCATGTTTTCTATAGGGGTGTATGGATTTCAAATGGAATAGCCCATTGCCCATTGGGAATCAATATTTCCAGAAATCTTTTCCATATATTTGAATAATGGCACAAGGAAGAACACAATATTTATGACGTCATGGGGGTTTGTTGTGATCGACTTCACGATCACCGTATCCCCCATGCAGGTAACTCCATTTGTTCCACACACTCCCTGTGTGGAAATTTTAAAGTTTATGTCAACCACAGGGGGTGTATGTATTTCAAATGGAACAGCCCAATCAACATGGCCAGATATATTGGTTCACTTACAACTAATGGTTTTGGGGTTGGTCATTGTTCGACCATATCTAACTCTGATATTTGAACAATTAGACACACATTGGTAATTAACCGATTTGTGATGAGAACTGGGGTTACTGGAGTTGTCATCACCAATACAATTTCTTTCTTTCAATGGCCGTTTCATTTCAGTAAATTTTTAGTAAACTCCGTCACAAAAGTCACTGAAACCGACTACAATACAAGGGTGTGTCAACACCCTACCAATCATCTCTGTAATGGCCACTAAACTATTTTCAGTTGGTTTTCTTTGCGTCACAGATTCACAAACTACCACATGCCTAACTGCATCAACAAAGGGAAGTGGTTTTCACTGGTATTTCACTCATCTGCAACTCTTGTGTGGGCATTGGGGCACCTAAATTAAGGACAAAAACAAAGGGCATGGCTGCATGACCATTTACATCATATCTTATATCATATGGCAAATTTAATATGACAGATCCTAATTCAAATATGAATTGCACTGTATCAGATACAGACAGATTATGTCAATCATCTCTGTGCACTTTTAAAGGCACTTCAAACGAAAGGTACAAGATACACAATGGGTGCATCACTTTGCTCATCTTTGATGGCTAACTATTCAGGTATTCAGGCAACATTTCAAACCAAAATACCAGCAGATATATAAAGGGTGTGTCAATTCCAAACACCTATTGTCTACAGAATCCTGGAAACTGAAAACTTCCATGCTTAGAGGCACACTTTTGTCCAACTACTCTATTCCATACTCCTCAGCATGAGATTACAGTTGAGTGATTCTTCCATGGTAAACCATCATACAACCATCAATGATAACCCGCAAATGACAAGACCAGAATAGCCGCCTCTCATAACATAACATGATATGTCACCAGTTATCTGGCTTACCACTGTGCATCATCCCAATTATACCAATTAGCCCAACGCCACACAATCCAATATCCGATCTTAATATGCCCTACTACTCCGCTCTCTTTAACATTTGTATACACAGAATAAGTTACATTATAAATCAAAAATACTGCAACTATAAAATTAAATAAGCAAGCACTCGCTGTGAAGTTAATTAAAGTTTGTTCTATTGTTGCATTCCAAGCTGAGCTGGAGTTGTTTCAATTATTTCAACCCTTTTGCTTTATACTCATGTACGGTGTAAATACAAGTACAATCACGTCAAATTTTCTCTGCTTGATTACGACGACCGTGTCTATGGATGCTGTGGCGATGTCTACATAGATATTTGTTGGTTTTAAACAAGCAATATGCACAGCTTTAACAGTCTCTGCCTGTAAGAGTGTACCATTTTGGGGGGTGTTGTGATTCATGGGTCCTCAGATCAACTTTATAAAAAAATCAGTGATACATTACCATACCATTATACCATAGCCAAATTTTAAAATTCCTAACATTTTTTGTTCGGTCGTTAAAAATCACTGAAATTTCAGGAAAAAACCCCAGTAAAACGATTACTACAGTCCCCATAAGTATATCTATGCGCGCTACGTACATCCCAACGAATGGAAAACATATTTTAAAACCTCCAGTTAGGTACATAACAAAAGTGAAACAAAATCGTTGGGATCTCGTTGGCGTGTCACATTACGCTGACCTTGAACCATTGACGAACAGCGCTCTTATGCAGTTTCAAGACCTTATAATTCGATGCGCCAACAAGATCCCATTCAATAAACAAGTGCATATGAAAGAACTCGGAGCGTTTAACAAATTCAAAAGGAAACATTGTTGGGATCTCGTTGGCGCATGGAGATAATCAAGGTCAAAGGTCAAATGTTACTATTTTGAGCCATTTTTGCACCTCCGTACATCTGTGCGCCATCTTTAAAACACCTTGGAAATGATTTCCAGTTGCAAAGATGGGTTACCTTAAATCAAAAATGAAGATTCCAGCTTGGGATCTTTAAGATTTTTTTTTAAAACGATTTTTAAAAATTTGCTTAAGGTCAACTTACAGTGCATGCAAGTCAGTAATAGCCCCACATACATTGTTCAAGCTCTTATAAATCAGTGCGCCAACTAGATCCCATTATTTTTTTGATTTATTTGCTTAGTTTGGCCACCATTCAATAGATACCACTAGAAAAAACTTTGGGATTTTGATGGCGGTTAATTCTAAATGAGCGCAAAATTGAGGTGTCATCAGCTTTATTCTCAAGCCTATTTGAGCGATTTAAGACTAAGTCCCAGGATATCAGATTACTTTGGTGAATTTTGACATGTCATATAGGACATTGTTTTCTATGCATTTTAGACTATTCTGAACACATCTATGTTAGTCTGTAATGTCGATTTCAAAATATGCAAGTCATGTCTTCCGAATTCGACAGGGTTGTTGAATTCTGAAGACATAATATGCAATTTATGAAACATCATGCAACAGATCAATGTTGATGGGTTGAGAATGGTTTAAAATGCATGAAAATCATTGTCCTATATGACATGTCAAAATTCACCAAAGGAATCTGATATTCTGATAATCTGATAAATGGCCCAAAAAGGCTCGAGAATAAAGCTGATGACACCTCAACTTTGCGATCATGTAGAAATAACCGCCATCAAAATCCCAAAGTTTTTTCTAGTGGTATCTATTAAATGGTGGCCAAACTAAGCAAATAAATCAAAAAGTTGATGGGATCTTGTTGGCGCACTGATTTACAAGAACTTGGACAATGCACAAAGGGCTATTACTGACTCGCATGCAGTGCAAGTTGCTCTTAAGCAAATTTGTAAAAAATCATTAAAAAATAAATCTCTGAGATCCCAAACCAGATTCTTCATTTTTTATTCAAGGTAAACCATCTTTGCAAGTAGATGTCATTTCCAAGGTGTTTTAAAGATGGCGCACGGATTTACGGAGGTGCGAAAATGGCTCAAAATGGTAAAACTTGACCTTTGACCTGGATTATCTCCGTGCGCCAACGAGATCCCAACAATTTTTACTTTTGAATATGTTAAAGGCTCTGAGTTCTTCCATATGAACTTGTTTATGTAATGGGATCTCGTTGGCGCGTCAAACTATAAGGGCTTGAAAACTGCTAAGGACGCTGTTCGTCACGGTTTCAAGGTCAGCGTAATGTGACGCGCCAACGAGATCCCAATGATTTTGATTCACTTTTGTTGTGTACCCAACTGGAGGTTTCAAAATATGTTTTCCTTTCGTTGGGATGTGCATGGTGCGCATAGTTATACTTATAGGGAACGTAGTAATCATTTTACTGGGATTTGTTCCTAAAATTTCGGTGATTTTTTTACGACCGAACCAAAGCTTTTAGGAATTTTAAAATTTGGCAGTAGTATAATGTTATGGTAATGTATCACTGGCTTTTTTTAAAAGTTGATCTGAGGACCCATGAATCACCACATGGTACGCCCTTAGAGGCAGAGACTGTTAAATACATAGTCTGCAAAGGACAAGGACCATATTGATTTGTTGAGTAGTTTAGGTTTGCAATCCACCATTCTACGAGAGTCATTCAATAAGTTCTACCTCATAACACATAACTTTGCTTGAAATATTTCACAATTGTAGCTTTGCATCTCAGCTACTAATTCATAGTAAATTGTTCTGAGTAGTGGTTGTACTTTTCTGGAGATGCAGCGAAAACCAAACATCCATTTAGTCTTTAATTAGTGTGACGGAAACGGTTAAAAAACAGCAAAATATCACCAATTGTAAGAGACAAAAATTTTTACCTATAAGTCAATTATAACCATTCTAAATTTTACATTAACCCTAACACTTTTGAAGGATTTTCCAACAAAAAATTTTTCAAGCAAAAAAACCCACACACAACAAGAGGTGCCACGCCCCGGGGTTTGAACCCACGACCTCTCGGTTACAAGTCGAACGCTCTACCAACTGAGCCACGGGGGGAACTATGCTGGGCGAGTGTATTCGCCCAGCTATGTAGCCCGGGGCCATTATTTCACCCAAAAACCTCAGCGCCGGGTGGAACCGAGAGGCTGGGAAATGGGATTTCATGGGGTGCGGGGCTGTAAGGGTTAAGCAGTTTAGTTACTGTAAAACACTATAATTTCGTGGATACTTTATTTTGCAAATTTAAAATTACTGCTCTTTTAGCGGGCATTTAATTTCGCGAATCTGAAAATTGTACTGTTACTTTCAATGCAAAATTGTTAGTTTCACCGGTATTTAATTCCGCGAATCCACATCCCTCACGAAATTCGCGAAGTGGTTTTACAGTATTTGTTATAGCTGCCACATGTCAAATGTTGGTGGTGTATTCTTATGTCAAGGAAGCTTGATATTCCCAGTAACATGAAACACCTACATGTATTGTACAAAAAAGAGGCTGATTACCTTAGCTTCATGTGCCTGAAATGTTCTATCAGTGTACTTACATGCTATTTCCAGCGTAACATTGTTGCTATACGCCACACCCATATCATTGGTTGCTACGCACTGATAAACTCCAGTGTCATCTCGTTTGTTGCCTGCCACGACACGAAGAAAATACAGCGCCCCCGAGTGTGCGATTGTCCTGTGAATGTCATCTGTAATCAGTTCTCCATCCTTTAACCACTGTAATGAACAAAATAAAATGAAATACAGGATTAGACAATTTATTCTATACTCACTTTGAGGGGTTGAAATAAGGATTTAAGAACAAGGAGTTATGTTGATACAGATTTGCCCCTGGTTCCGGTTTTATGTCATGACCAGGGGCAATTTAACACAAACCAGGGGCTATTAGAGGATAACCCTCATAAATATGTCATCCTGAATATGAGTGCAACGGGAAAAACAGGGGCAATTTTCAATGTGAAAGTCGCTCTTGATGACACATTTTATAAGAATGAACCAGGGCTTCATGGGGTTAATTCGCTCCCTGTTCCTGTTTATTTCAAGCCCTGCTCACTTTTTAGTACCTTGTCTTTGATTGGTTCAGTGAATATACCATTTAACCATATCCCTAAATGGTATACATGAACCTGCTTTATAATCAACCAATCAATAAATGTTTTAAATTACACTAAGGTAATGCCCATGAGAGGACAGGTAACAAATATACCAAAGGTATCACAAAACCTACACAAAATGGAGAATAGGAGAGGGAGAGGGGGTGGGGTGGGGGGTGGGGGTAAAACATTTAATCTGCTTGGACCTCTTTATTGTGTCTGCTCTCTTGACACCATTGCTGCGTTTATGGATCGCTCCATGAGGTATCCATGTCTGCTTGCCTCCATAAAACATATCAGTTTCAACAAGACCAGTCTCCAAAAAAAGTAACATAATTTATATCTGCATCAGTTACATACTTGCATCGTGACAAGGCATCCAACTAGCATATTCACATACCGATATCTGACATTTGCTAATGGATAAATAATGGTGCCAGGAAGTTCATTTCACTAAAACGATGTTTTGCAGCTCTCCAAGGATTCATGACGGAAAAGTTATCCGATCATAAACTGGTTCTAAAAATATGAGTATTTAACGTCAGCAATATGGGATGAAGTTAAGGCCATGAGAAGAATAACAACTTTTTGATCAGACTCTTTAGGATGTTTTCATTGCATGAGCTAAAGCACGAGGCCCAAGATGATGGCAAAAAATATATACCACAAAAATGGGCCCAAATGTACACTTTCATTCAAATCATTGACCTTTATTTCCCTAAGATCTCATCATTTTCTTGAATAGCAAGGTGACTTATTTGTCTATGTAATGGTCCTGTGGCAGATTATTTCAACAAATAGAACTGTTCTTTCAACCTGAGTAAACTTGAACAATAATCTTATCCACAGCCTGATTTAAACAACAATCTTATCCACAGCCTGATTTAAACAACGATACAAAGAAAGTAAACAGACGGTCATTCTGAGCATGTAGTTTTGAATGATAAGACAAGGGTTTCCCACTCAATTCTCTTATAGACATAAGGCATCAAATAGCAAAGTATCCTTTTCACTTTGAATTTTTTTGTAAAAAAATTGAGGAAACTATTTTTGCGATTCAAAGCAAATTGACCTTCAGCTTATATCATTTTACATAGGTCAGAATACTGTTAAACAAGGCTTAATTTCACGTCAACTTAATTTAGTGAATTAGCATTTAGTCAACTTTTTGCGGCAATTAAATTTCCCCAATTTGTATCATCTTCCTATATACAGCCATTATAAATAATATAATTGGCTGCAATTTAATTTGGCGAACTGGATCTCCAAGCGAAATTAAATTGCTAGCGAAATTAAGTTGTTTTACAGTACCTACATACTATTTATCTTTGGATATGAAAAGGTATATCAACCATTGTTAAATATTAAAAGTTGTTTCAAAACATAAGTGATACATGTAATTACTGAGAAATGAAGGGTGATTGGCCTAATACCCTCATTTGTATAAACCTTTACAATGCATAAATGCTATTGGCATGTTTTTGATTCCAATATAAACAAGTTGTACTTTGTACTACAACTAGATCTAACTAACCTTGTTGACAACCAAACAAGAAAGTAAATAAAAAAGTGATTGATCTAGAGAGAAAAAAGTCAAAACTAGATTTTAGTTATTTGATCATTTTGTTCATCTACCTCTGTGCAGCGACTTCAGAGTTTATTCTGGTGATCTACACAGCATTTCAAGTTGATATCAATGAATGCCTACCTTAGTAAAACAATTCACAACTTTTTGCCCTTAACCAACTTTCAAATGACCGTACCATAACAGTTTGACAAGAAAACCTTCCAACCTTTGCCTACCCCCCATCTAAAGAAAGCAACAATGACCCAAGTACAAGACTAAAGCAACAGAACCACTTTCAGACTTGATGATCCAGAAATCCCTATCCAAACGATGCCAGCCAAACTTGTAAAGGCTTTATAACGGCTCTCAGCAACATTCACCTTGTAACAACAGTGGATAGTAGATTGCAAACTATACTGTGTGAGTGTGAAAAGAAAAGTGAGAAATTGTGTGCTATTGATGATATCATTATTTGTACTAGGAATCTCTTGGAATAGTCCAGGCTCTCAAAACTTGAAATATAGGCGCAATATTCTCTCATCAACCACCAGTTTGAGAAAACATTGGATTGGAGACTGCACTATTCTAATTCTTGTTCTTTGTTCCACTTACTCCATTAGATTTTTATGGGATAAATGTTTTTATTAAATCTACAGGAAAATTCATATGTTCAGTGCCTTCAATCTGTATCTACTACAGGAAATAACAAAAAGTGATCATTGTGATCAAAAAAGTGATTGTGTTGTGTGGTGTTTACAGCATAGCCCATGTTACAGTTAGTATAAAGGATTGAGGCTCAGTGATTGTGTTGTGTGGTGTTTACAGCATAGCCCATGTTACAGTCAGTATAAAGGATTGAGGCTCAAATGAGAAAGTGAGAACAAATACCTGATAATGATAACTGGTTACGGTTAGTTTTCACTTTCCATGGAAAATGGATTCAGGCTATTTAGCAAATCGCCCAGCATTATTATTCTAAATTTCAACCATTAAAAGGCAGTATGATGTCATATGGGCGATTTGAAAATCCAGGTCAGAGCTCACTTATCCAAATAAATGGTTGAAAAGCAATTTAGCCTTCAGCATTGTTTAGACCACTGGTAAACTTCTTATGAAATGTTTTGTACACAAATTATTTGATGGGACATAACCCCAAGTGACTTCCTCTTTCTTTTACTCAAACTAGCAGATCAAACAATACTTCACTACATTTGGCTTACTTTTCAAACGCTAGATTAAGTTGACATATTTTGTAGGATTTATTTTGTGCCTTTAAGCCTTAAAACAACCTCTTTATCCCATTATTTTGTGTTTGTAAGTCCTTGTAAAACATGTCAATTAAGCCATTGTTCAACTTGACAGATTCTATGGGCAAGTTTCATTGAAAATGTGAGGAAAAGTGCATAAACTAATCAGATTTTTCTATTGGTTTGAGCATAGAATTATTTCCATGGCTTCACTTTTGCCTGATACTCCCACATACAGAACAGGACGTTAATACAATCAGATACACGTGTCTCGAATAAAAGAAGGAACAAAAAACAGGTTAAAAGTTAGGGTTACAGTATAAGGCCATGATATTTTGAACTTCAATACTCTGTGACAAGCCTCTGTGACCATCAATACTCTGTGACAAGCCTTATTTTGTGTTTGTAAGTCCTTGTAAAACATGTCAATTAAGCCATTGTTCAACTTGACAGATTCTATGGGCAAGTTTCATTGAAAATGTGAGGAAAAGTGCATAAACTAATCAGATTTTTCTATTGGTTTGAGCATAGAATTATTTCCATGGCTTCACTTTTGCCTGATACTCCCACATACAGAACAGGACGTTAATACAATCAGATACACGTGTCTCGAATAAAAGAAGGAACAAAAAACAGGTTAAAAGTTAGGGTTACAGTATAAGGCCATGATATTTTGAACTTCAATACTCTGTGACAAGCCTCTGTGACCATCAATACTCTGTGACAAGCCTCTATAACCCTCCATAGCCATCACTCACGAGGCCTTGCTTCAATACTCTGTGACAAGCCTCTATGACCATCAATACTCTGTGACAAGCCTCATTAGCTGCGTTCAGACCTGGCTTTTAACTCGAGTTAAATATTTTATGACCCGTGATAAAATACCTGATTTTTTTTCGTAAACTCGACCGATTGTCCACACACAGGCAACACGTCGTTATCACGACCAAATTAACCCGACAAATTTAACTCGACCGCCTGCCCCTAGAGTTAAGTTCCGGATGTTAAATAAGAGGGGGTGCACGTGTTACACAAATCTATTAATGCATGTTTGTATGGCATTATACACGTTGAGTAATGGAAACTCACTATTTCCGTCATGTTTGGCTCAAGATTTAAACCAAAGCATGCGCAATTCTATGAAAAGTGAGACCAGTCGGTATTAAAATGTTTAAATTACCAATGTTTATAGTAAAAGGTGAGCTAGGAGTCAATCCTAAAAGAACTACCGGTATGTCGAAACATATAGTTAATGTTTATTAAGAAGAGATAGTATTAGTAGCACGACCGTTATTTTGGTATGATGCTATTTAAAATATTATACACCCGTGACGCGTGGTATTAACAAACAAGGATAGCAAGTAAGCGAGCTATGCGTAAAAACAAAGGCAGAGTGTGAAATAAACAATATTGTGAAATAAACAATATTGAGCCGGAAGGTCTTCAGCAGCAGGTCAATTACATTTGCGAAAGGTCACATTTACCTCAAGCTATCGCACGGTGCTGTCCAGACAGTACGTTAAAGGGACATTAAGTGGTGTTGAAAAGTTTAAATGTTTAAAAATTTACTTCAGAATTCAAGATGAACATTAAAAATCGCCATTATTGTTGTTTCTACTAACAAAAAACACAGCAAAACTAGATTTAAACAATATCATCGCTATTTATTGAAAAAACGCCCTCTATGCAAATATGGTTCGCGTTATGTATCACGCGTACTGCACGGGATACTGTCGGACGTAAAATGCTGGTCCCGCGGGATAAGCATTTTTTGAATCGACGTTTTCTTGTACAAAAAGAGCTGATTTTTCTTAATCCTTATAGGTGTAAGTTCATACATGTAATACAATTATAAAAATAAACTAATCTCAGTTTTTATCATAATTGAGGGCGCTGCCTCCAACATCTCTTAGTGTCCCTTTAACTCGAGTCAACTGGTCGAGATAAGACTTTACCTCTGACTTTTGTCAGAGGTAAATTGGTCGAGTTAAGGTCGGGTTAAGTTAACTCGACTCTTGTCCACACGGGCACTAACTCGACCATTTTCGCAAATTTACCTCGACTCGCCCTTAACTCGACCTTTAGCTCGAGTTAAATAGCCATGTCTGAACGTGCCTTATGACCATCAATACTCTGTGACAAGCCTCTATGACCCTCCATAGCCATCACTCACGAGGCCTTGCTTTATGCCAAATTGAGTATTACCAGAATTATTGGTTGCTAATTAAGATTTATATTTCATCATAATGACTGAATATTTTTAAAGTCTTGAGATTATGAAGCTTAAGACACATTAGCCACATAAGCTTATAACTATGGCCATAAAGACTATAAATATGTTCCAATGATGACAGACTTTTTATGCTGGAGAATTTAGAGAATTAATGTTACCGGCGGCCAGACACGCTTCGGCCTATACCATGAATAATTGTGACAATAATATCGGATTACTGCCACTGATTTACAGTGCAGATGAAACATATATAGAAGCTGAGATTTAGAAATCTTGTCTTTTCCTTTGTGCGGCCATCAGACTTCATATTCAACAATTTATGTCTTTGGAACCTTTTTGAATATAGCTGTATAGGCCCACACACATCGTCATATTTGGACCCATTTATCTAAATCAAATCAACTACATATCTATCACTGTGTTACAAATCTGGGGACAATGTGTATCTTTTTTTTTAACAAAGGCACTTCAACATATTAAGAAAATATAACATTTTTTTGATCAAAAGAAAACTAATTTGATAGTCAATAAGGATCCACTTTTTGATATAATAATTAGCCATCTTATCGTGTTCCAAACCAAGACATACAAATTAGGTTTATAGATATGACCCAGTAATCTACAACTACATCTTATCAGTGTGATGCATATACAACGCATACAACCATCTCATTAATGTCATCTTTTATGTCCTCTACTTAGTTACGGGATGATACTGATACAAGAAAGTAATTTCTTCCAAATTAAATGATCAAAATACAGAATATAAGGCCAGTGTTTGTCACTCCACTTTGAAAGACGATGATAGCAACTCCTGGCGGTCAAAATTGCTTAACACCAGAAAATTGAGTTTAGACGCAATTGCCATGGTTTTCTGTTATTAGGGAGACGGGGAGCCGAGACAGAGAGACGACACTTGTGAAATGGCAGCTCTAGAAGGGCATGCCTATTTTATTCCTAATTAATCTCAACATTGTAATACATTTGTGATTTGCTACTTGCTCATCCTTAACAATTCTAGTTCAGAGCATCATTTCTTCAAGTGGGACTTTAATGTATTGTCTTGTTAAGCTTCATCAAATGAATGGATGTATCAATTGTCAGAAAACCAATTCAAATGAATATTTAATACTTTCGGCAAATAAATCACACAAAATTAGTATAATGTAAAAACTTTGACAGACATGTTTAATTTGACTTCAATTGACTTCTACTTCTCCTCAAACCATCATGTTTTTCCGTGTTTTGATTAAGATTTAATTATTATACTCCATTTTGATTTTCAATTCCAGTGAATTGACGTTGACTTGTCATAAGTGTTCATTATATCAGTTCTGTTTGCTTCTCTGATCCAAACAATTCAATATAGGCTAGGGTCAAATCTAATTGCTTGACAGGTGAATTCAACATTTTAATATCTGCAAACGAATTCTTGTTTTTGTTTTCATCAACTTTATTGGCAAATATTAAAAAAGATTGTTTTCACTTTCACAACAATCTGTGCCTGCGAATTGGCAGCCTCGCGAGCAGGTCGGTGAAGTAATAACATCATAAATTCCATGGTGTATCCCTGATGATTTCAGTTTGTGAAAAACAAGTATTTAATATCGGGCTGTATACCACCACAGCGCAGTTTATTAGGAAGGAAGGACCCTATGCTGATTGCTCAGCCACCGCCTGTTCAGTTGTTCTCTCCCACTTACTTTCCAATTTCTTAGCAAATTATCATCACCGGTTGCCATGGTTACAAACAAAGAAATTTCACTCCCTGTTACACCTATTGTTTGGTTCCACATCATAACTGTGAAAAATTTGTAATAATGCTTAGTGCTGTGTCTTCCAAGGACATCATTAATATGAGTTAACGAACAGACTGGTTCACGACACAACCCTGGTTATTCATCTGGACAATTGTATTATATTTGAATTTCCTACCAGTCGCCATGACAACCAGAATGAATAATAGAAATTAGTAAATCAATTTCTACATGTGATATTTGTACTGCATGCTTTTTGTTTAACAATCCTTTTTATTGTTATGCAATTTTGAGGGTTACTACAGCATCAAAGGCAAGCAATAATAACAATTTTTGAGTCATGTGAAACCTGAAACATTTGCAATAGTGAAGGGAAAATACTGTTCACTCCATTGTTCAGTATTTAATGAATCCAATTTCTAAAACTATAGATGGAGTATTTTGGGTTCCCAAACCAAACATTTAGTTTAACAAAGACGAACAGGGTTGTAAATTGGTACATTAACAATATTTCAGAAATAGTATATTCTTTTTTAAAGCCCTAGCATTATGAAGTAGACCACATCCATCGTAGACATATCTCTGATATTTCATTCCAATCTAAAAGCTGCACATTATTGTACTAAGGAGTAAATTAAAAGAGTAGATTATCCCTAACGCTCCTAGGCACTCCAAAACCTGACAGTGCTACAATCTTGTACTGCATGATCACCTGGTCAATCTCGTAACCACGCTCCGCCAGGCATTCAACTTGTGAACAAAATTAAGTTTTTTGAACCTGACCCGTATAGCTCAGTCAGTAACGGTAGAGCATCAGACTTGCATGCATGTGCCTGGTTCAATCCCTGGCGCATGCGTAGACCAATTTTCTCCTCCAAATTTTGTCTCCCCTGATAATTTATTTCACTGAACCACGCCTGGGAAGTATGGGTTAAAAGTGTTAGTTATATTCTATTTCACTTAGCACAACATGCCCACCACAGGTTTATATCTTCTGTCTCATGGAAGTAAAATAGACTATAGTGTGTGTGTCAGTAGACAAATTCTATATCTACATACCAATTGTTTGAATCAGTGGGTACATTGGGGTGTCAATAGTTAGTAGGTTAGATTGAGCGGATCAATCTAGTCAAGTGTGTGACTCTATTTCCTTTAAAATATTATGGACTTATCAATTGCAGTCCCGGCCCCCGGTGGACCCGGGGCATGGCAGGGACTATGCGGGGACCGTACGCAAACGTACAAAAAACGTTGCCCGGCTATGCGGGGACGTGTAGCCGGGATGTACAAAACGTGCCCCCGCTAGCCGGGGCGTAGCGGGGATGTACATTACTGAAAAAATAGGCCGGGCATTGTAGCGGGGGCGTACGCTAGTACACAAATATGTACACCCGGGGCACAGCCGGGGCATACACATACATAGCGGGGACGTACGCTAAGGTACACAAAATGTACACCCCGGCTATGGGGGGGGGGGGTCGGGACAGTACGCCGCCGTACACTTTGTCCCGGCCCCTGTAGCGGGGCGTACAAAAATATGTGCCCCGCCCTGCGGGGACCGTACACGACTGTAGCCGGGACGTCACATCGGCAATTTGTACGTCCCGGCCCTAATCCCCGCTACCCCCGGGTCCGGGGCTGCAATTGATAAGTGCATTATGCATGCACTTTTAATCTTTGCTTCGTTGCTGCCATTTTGATGCATAATGTCCATAATATGCTACTCTCTATTTGATGTGTAGGTAGACAATTCCCCTTATTCTAACCTAATTAATTGACACTAGACAATGACATTATGTGAAGACTAGGACCAGGTTTCTTAATCACGTTATACCAGTGAGGTAACTGGGTTATTGTGTCATCACTTAACAATGAGTTCAGAACCAAATTGCCTTGATTTAATTATTTATGGCAGTAAAAGAATGATGACTACATGGAATAGAGTTCAAGTCACCCCCTGAGAAAACATTAGGTGGGTTATAAGAACTTTATTTCTATTTATCCTTTATTGAAACAAATAAAGAAAAGGGAAAAGAGAAAAGAATATTATGTTGCCAAGAATACAACCCTAATTTTGTATAAGAACATTTAATTACATAACCCCATACTTATTATCCCCTGCAGGGTCACTATCAATACTGCCCTCGCTCAGTATATTCACTTACTGTTAAAGTAGACATTTTTCGCGCTTGTAATTTTTAGCGCATTTGCACATTTTGTTGCGCTTTGCACATTTTGAACAACATACAAAATGAATATATTTGTGTGTTTCTATTTTCGCGCTTGCTGATTTTAGGGCAAAAATAACTGTAGCACAAACTTTACAGTGTTCACATTGGCAATAAATACCATGTAGTTGCTGTAAAACTTGATAATCACTACCATTACCAAACTTGATATTCAAAATGAGGGCAGAAGTGCTGGTCACTGAAGCATATAACCCTCAATAAAGAAAGCATAAATAAAAAATGAATCTAGTTAACCCCCTGGGGTCTACCTGTCTATATTACAGTGGTTCTGATTGGTGTATTGCAAGATATACTCATTTGAATAGCAAATTAAAATGCAGCTTGTAAAATATTTCACTCCAATCTTTATCAGGGATACAATTATTCTAACAGGCTGATTGGCGCAATAAATGATGTATCTATCTTTCTGACCAATCGGCCGGTAGTTCTCAGGGAGTTAAGTTGTGATTATCTCTAATTCCCACACCTCTTGGTCATCCCCCACTTTTATAATAATGAGCTGATTCGCATTCTATGATAAGGCCTAAAAAAATAGTTATGTTGCCCTCACAAGCCTAAAATCGGGAAGGACGGCCAGCCGGATTTTAAAAAAAAAAATTAAATTTTACCAAATCAACGATTTTATACCTATTATTTCAGTCAACATGTGTGAATATACTAAGGAAAACGCTTACTGGATGTATTTTCAACCCAATGGTGAATATTTTGTATCACGGCTGTTCTTGAAGGACTGGACCTGAGAACTACACACACTGTTCACCGATTTACCCATTACCGGGCCTCGTTGCACGCACATAGCATCACAACTCAACATAGTATATATCAAACTTTTATATCAAGGATATCATATTTCGATTCATATAGAGATATATTTCAATGGGAATAGTTTGATTGTCAGATTTCTATCATAGTTGACATTGTCAAGCCATCGTTGCCTTTGGGTAGAGACAGAGAGAGAGAGAGAGAGAGAGAGAGAGAGATGGTTTTCAACATCTTGGATATGCGGCTCAGGTAGATAACATGTCTACATATCACTTTAGTTGCTCAATACAAGACAACAGTGGTGAACTCAAGCCGCTATCCTTTCGGTCAGTAGGGAGACAATGGGCTATTACATATGAAACCCATACACCCCAATATGGAAGACATTACCTAAATCTTACCCACAGGGAGTGTGAATTTCAAATGAGGTTACCAAAAAAAAATTGAGCGGTGGGGGGGGGGGGGGGGGGGGGGGGGGTGGGTGGGGTGGGGGGGGGGGGGGTGGGGGTGGGGGTGGTCGACAGACAGTTTGCTATTATTTACTGCTCATGAGGGATCTGGTGGAATCTATTGGGCCCCGAGGTGAACTGGAGACCGTGGGGTACTATTTTCCCGAGACCGAAGGTCGAGGGAAAATAGTACCCCACGGTCTCCAGTTCACCGAGGGGCCCAATAGATTCCACCAGATCCCGAATAAAGAGCAGAAAATATTTGTTTTATATCCTTCATCAATATATTTCTTGTTCATTAATTTGTTAAAAGTAGACTCTCAAGACTGAGCTAAGCCTAGGCCTTACTAGGCTAAGACTAAGCTTTGTAAATGTTAGCCTAGGCATAGGGCGTAGGCAACGAGAAATATAAACAATAATTTTACTCACCACCTGGCACTAATAGAGTAGCTGCAATATGTTTCAAAGTCAAAAGCTAACTGTTCAAAAGTTTCAAAAAGTTCCAACTCACGAACTGTTCAATTCAAATTTCATTCGGTTACGGGCATCGGCATAAAACTTGAAAGCAATATGTCGAGTACTGCGTTTACCAATAAAGTGTATAATCGGCGTTGGTTTCCTTGCAAAATTCGCGAAAAACTGACACCCCATACTTTATTTGTTTTTAGTGGTCTTGCTGTCTGCGCTGTCAATAAATTGAGTCAATTGATCCTCATTTACACGCCGAAACCGTGGAGTTTCACCAGCAGCCTCCATTGTTGAAACTGTTGTTGTCTGTTTACGTTTTAAGGCTTGTCAATCCTAAAGTCAACTGTCATAATATTAACATAAAGAGAACTTTGACACGTAAATCGAGGTCATAGGGTAATAGTAGACTATTTCATTCTCCAAATAGTACCTCTCTCCCTCTCAATAGCATTTTTGGTCTTCTTGCCTAATGGTGAGACTATTTTTGATCATGTGACACACTTTTAACCAATTAATGAACAGGAATATATTGATGAAGGATATAATATTTAATATTTAATCAATCTTTTATTTTCGGGTAGGTATATTTTGGTCGCTCCCACCCATACCATGGATGACTCCATTTGAAATCTAAACTGCCTGTGTGGGAGATTTAAGGTAATGTCTTCCATTAGGGGGAGTATGGATTTCAACTGGAACAGCCCAATGCTTCTTTATTTTAAACATAAATGGCAAAAAAATGATTGGGACCTTGGCAATGATTTGTCCTGTGAAAATTACAAATGATAAATGATATGTTCTTTAATTTCTAACAGTAATGTGGTTTCAAAATGAAGCATATTATGAACATTTGTTTTGTCAAGAATCCTATCCCCAGTAAATTACTAAATTACAAGTATTACTTATATGACGTCTTTATCTTCTTAAAAGTTGAAATTGTAATCGGCCAAAAAAAGTGCAGTAAAACAAACCCTTCAAATTAGAATTTGAGGTTTGTCAACTTCACTGGAAGAGCGGAATATTTAATGGGGGATTTGGGCGCCAAAATATACAAATTAGGGAGGTCTTGGGATTGATGGTGTTTTAACATTGTCTGGGGTAAGGATGTTTCTAATTTGAAAAAAGACTACAAAATGTTTATAAAAAGGTTAAAGCTCAACACTTCAGAAAGACCGAATGTAACTACTGTGTATATATTTGCAATAATCTTCTCCGCCCCACTCATCAGCACACGCCTGGCTCCTATGACCCTACCCTGTGCTGTTATATAGGTCATACCGCAAACAGTCGGAAAAAGTACATTATTGAAGTTTGTGAGGTTTGAAGGTGGGCATCACACTACCAGTAGCACATACAAGGAGGTTTCTGGCATTTAATATGTTTGATTGGTTTATAAGTGATTTGGGACATGCCCCGCAAAGTGCAGCTGAGATGAGAGAGATTCTACTACCAGTTATGTTGTCCATTGGCGCCTGGCCACGCTATGATTAATCAAAAACATAAAATAGCTATAAATTCTATCGTTTTGCATAAAGAGGTTTTTCGTCAATGTTTTCTAGCAGCCCCAACACTTATCCTTTCTAATGTGTTCCAGCAGCCCCACCCTCTGTCCTTTCTTCAAAGTGTCCCGGCAGCCCCACCCCCTGTTCTTTCTTCAATGTGTTCCAGGAGCCCCACCCCTGTCCTTTCTTCAACGTGTTCCAGCAGCCCCACCCCCTGTTCTTTCTTCAATGTGTTCCAGGAGCCTCACCCTGTCCTTTCTTCAATGTGTTCCAGCAGCCCCACCCCCTGTTCTTTCTTCAATGTGTTCCAGGAGCCCCACCCTGTCCTTTCTTCAATGTGTTCCAGCAGCCCCACCCCCTGTTCTTTCTTCAATGTGTTCCAGGAGCCTCACCCTGTCCTTTCTTCAATGTGTTCCAGCAGCCCCACCCCCTGTCCTTTCTTCAATGTGTCCCGGCAGCCCCACCCCTGTCCTTTCTTCAATGTGTTCCAGCAGCCCCACCCCCTGTCCTTTCTTCAATGTGTCCCGGCAGCCCCACCCCCTGTTCTTTCTTCAATGTGTTCCAGGAGCCTCACCCTGTCCTTTCTTCAATGTGTTCCAGCAGCCCCACCCCTGTCCTTTCTTCAATGTGTCCCGGCAGCCCCACCCCTGCCCTTTCTTCAATGTGTTCCAGCAGCCCCACCCCCTGTCCTTTCTTCAATGTGTTCCAGGAGCCTCACCCCTGTCCTTTCTTCAACGTGTTCCAGGAGCCTCACCCTGTCCTTTCTTCAATGTGTTCCAGCAGCCCCACCCCTGTTCTTTCTTCAATGTGTTCCAGGAGCCTCATCATGTCCTTTCTTCAATGTGTCCCGGCAGCCCCACCCCTGTCCTTTCTTCAACATGTTCCAGCAGCCCCACCCCTGTCCTTTCTTCAATGTGTTCCAGCAGCCCCACCCCCTGTCCTTTCTTCAATGTGTTCCAGGAGCCTCACCCCTGTCCTTTCTTCAACGTGTTCCAGGAGCCTCACCCTGTCCTTTCTTCAATGTGTTCCAGCAGCCCCACCCCCTGTTCTTTCTTCAATGTGTTCCAGGAGCCTCACCCTGTCCTTTCTTCAATGTGTTCCAGCAGCCCCACCCCCTGTCCTTTCTTCAATGTGTCCCAGCAGCCCCACCCCTCTCCTTTCTTCAACGTGTTCCAGCAGCCCCACCCTGTCCTTTCTTCAACGTGTTCCAGCAGCCCCACCCCTGTCCTTTCTTCAATGTGTTCCAGGAGCCTCACCCCTGTCCTTTCTTCAACGTGTTCCAGGAGCCTCACCCTGTCCTTTCTTCAATGTGTTCCAGCAGCCCCACCCCCTGTTCTTTCTTCAACGTGTTCCAGGAGCCTCACCCTGTCCTTTCTTCAATGTGTTCCAGCAGCCCCACCCCCTGTTCTTTCTTCAACGTGTTCCAGGAGCCTCACCCTGTCCTTTCTTCAACGTGTTCCAGCAGCCCCCACCCCTGTCCTTTCCTCAATGTGTTCCTGTTCCAGCATCCCCAACCCCCTGTCCTTTCATGCAACTTGAACTGACAAAATGGATATTCCAAAAGAGAGACAAAAACTACAGGAATATGGTAAAGGATATCTTGAAAATTCCTTTCTCAGTCCCATTATGCCAGGTTTTAATATGTTTCTGCATCCTATGAAAAAATGCAGGTACATCAACATTTTACATGTTCACATCCATTGGTGAGTACAGGTTTTCCAATGACTGGAAACAGGGGATTGGGGAATCTACATCTACCATATAGCGTGTCATGATGTTAACACACTAAAAACATCGTCACCGATCACATAGAACATACAACTATTTATCATTGGTTTGTCATAACATCAGTTGACCCATAGCAATGCCAGGCCTGAGCAATGCATAATATGGTAAATATTGTTCCCTAAACTCTAATGCACAACAAATTGAATTCATTTGTCAATGTCAGACTGGTACAGAAGACAGGGTAAAGACAGATAGATAGTCTAGAAGATGGAGTTGTTTAGTCAATAGTATACAGTCTATTATAGTGTGTCTTTGAAATCATGAGGCAGGTGATGGAAAATTATCCATGGACTTCATGCTAAATAAACAAGGACAAGACAAATAAAGCATAATGACACTGTTTAGGCAAGGTTTGAATCAAGAATAATTGGTGCATTGCATTCAGTTATTAAATTATAAACCATTGTAGGGTGTTGTATAATGGCAATTTGAATTGAATACCAAACTGTACCATACAGTGCATCTATGAATTGACAACCAAACTGTGCCATACAGTGCATCTATGTTACCAAGAAGCTATTTATCAAAACATGAATTACATTTAATCTTCCCCTCATTTTAGACCCAGCGTTTTTTCGCTCCAATTTGATTAATGTCACCAGGACACATGACAGACGCCCCCGCCCATCAGAAAATGCTGTCAGTTTACTAATTTGTCCCGTCGTCATCTGCTTGAATAAAAACTTAGTGCTCCCATGACAGGAGCAGGGAAACTCACACCATCTCCACCATTTTCTATGCTCTATATGTGATAACTATTTGATCTCATTGCTGTGAGGTGACATTGTAATGTGATGCCTCCCTCCCTCCTAGGTACAATTATCAGGCTCTTCTATTCATAGTCAACATCCCCTCTTCAAACTTTATATTGTCAATGCATTCCCAAGGAAGTAAATAATACAATCGGAATATTTCAATACTACTATTTTAATTCTTCATATTGTTTGGTTCCTGCTTGGTTCTTAAACAACATGTCCCTAAAAGCCTCAACAACAGCCTGCACATTACCTTTAACAACAGCCTGCACATTACCTTTAACAACAGCCTGCACATTACCTTTAACAACAGCCTGCACATTACCTTTAACAACAGCCTGCACATTACCTTTAACAACAGCCTGCACATTACCTTTAACAACAGCCTGCACATTACCTTTAACAACAGCCTGCACATTACCTTTAACAACAGCCTGCACATTACCTTTAACAACAGCCTGCACATTACCTTTAACAACAGCCTGCACATTACCTTTAACAACAGCCTGCACATTACCTTTAACAACAGCCTGCACATTACCTTTAACAACAGCCTGCACATTACCTTTAACAACAGCATGCACATTACCTTTATGTCTACAAATTTCCAAAACCACCAAACTCCTCCCAGTCCAATTTGCCACAAATAAATACAAAATGTAATTTCCGCCTCCAGAATAAAATAATAGTAAAGATATATTGTGAAATGACCGAGTGTGGTAGTCGCACCCAGCGGTAGTAATTTGGTGTAATTTAGGGGGCAGTGGGGTCATTGGCCCAGAGCTAGCCCAGAGCGAGTAAACCCAGCATTAGGTCCGACCACAACTAATGGACCGTAAATAGCCCATTGGGAGGCACCCAAACAGTGCAAATGGTGCTGAGAATATTTTGAGGTGTTTTGTATCAAAAATTACAGATATTAACAATATTTCCATGTTTAATCATGGTTACTATCAGGGTTCTAGCTAGGACGGGCGGCGCCGGGCGGGCCCGCCCACCACTGGGCTAGCCCGCCCGGCGCTGGGCCCGGAAATGGGCTGGCCGCCCGGCACTCTAAAAAAAATATATATATATTATTATTATTATTTTTTTTTACAATTTGTGGATAAAATCATTAAACTGCCTCATAAAACAAGAAATTATGAGGCAGGAACCCTCAAAGTGCATTAAAAAACCCTAAAAAGACATTAATAGGGCCTCTGGATCCCATGCCATGATCCACTGCACTTCGTTCGCTACATTTTCTCCGTTCGCCGTCAGTAAATTTACCCGGTTCTAAAAAAAACCCACCCGGTTCTAAAATGGTCCTGGCTAGAACCCTGGTTACTATACATCCATGGAAACCTATTTGTGTATTTCAGCCTATAAATGATTGAAGAAATTACATTATAGGCAAGAAGAAAAAAATACGATTCAGATTTTTAATCCATACTTATAAATTCAATCAAATGATGATGTATAAGCATTTTGTAAAGATTAGCCATGATAAAGCACTATGATTTGACCATGTGTCAGCCTACTGCAATAACCATAACTTGTTATGAGACATCTCCTACAAATGAAATGATGCATGTTTTACACATGGTTCACATTACTTTTTCAAACCATCCATTCTTAATATGTACAGATCACATCATCACTAAGATGGGCATGTTGCAAATGTGGATACAATTGTCACAAATCTGTTCATCACCTGGCCTTATTTGGTCACATTATGACAAATATTCAACACATCGTAAGCATTTATCATAAATACTGGTAAGAAATCCAGATTGATGTATTTACTAACATACAGTTTTGTCCTCTTATTAAAGGGCTAGAATGTCCACTGTTCAGCATAGTTGTCACACTAATCCCAGAACATGCAAATAATGAGTGACAAACAAAGTTACTCCCAAAAAGTTTAGGCCTACATCTTTCACAAAGATTTGCACAAGTAAATTATGTGGTAGATACAGTGTGTTCCAGAAGAAAAAACCCACAATATTTTGGTTTGTCAAAAACTGTCCTCAAAGATGTTTGCTATTTGAGCTATTTCAACTTCCCAGAATAGCAGACTACCATCCTATGACCTCTTCATCAAGCTTGCTGACCAAGAGTTGAGTCTAATAATTGTAATCAATGTCAATTATTTCATATTCTAAATTCAATCATTCGCTTACTCATTCATTGAATCATTAATCAGATTAGGGGCCAGTATTTTGTATATGCATGATGAAGCACAAGATTATGTGGGCTGTAGGTTGAGATGCTGGGCTGTGTGTTTCTGTCCGACAATATGTGACCCAACATGAGTTATGAGGCGGAATGCGGCAGTAGCTTAATATTTGGTTTAAGAGCACAAATGTGGGACAAGGTCAAAATATTAAGTCAAATTCAGAACAAGTTTTATTCCTGATCTTTAATACATCATGTATCTAACCAAATACTCAAATTCATGAAAATAAAGATTTAAACTACATTTTGAGGCATTTAATTTTCAGTTACTTTATTGATATCATGATAATATATATATGTTAAGGGACACTATGGTACCAAAGTCAATGTCATATCACATTCCAAACCAAAGTTACAGACGATTGAAAATCACTTTGTCTCAAAACAACAAATACAAATTGTCAAGTTATGGGCAATTAAAGTTTTGGTTTTGTTAACAAATCAATTGCTCAATATTCATATTTCCCTCATTGTGCCTCATTTACTAGGGTTGGGTCACATATAATGAGATTGTGTGGATGTTGTTATTACATGAAACATTCAATCATGTCTACATGTACATTTGGTTGTGGCTAGATAAACATTGCATTATAAAAACAAAACAAAAAATATTAAAGGTACATCTTTAATTGTTTGATTATTTGATCAGGACCAGGGTTGGGTTGTAATGAAATGTACAGGTTGGTTTGAGATATTTAGCTTTTGAGACCCTTTTTCGGCCATCTGTTTGCCCCTAGATGCATGCGGCACTGCCTAAGAGATGTAATTGTTTGCTCTCCTAGATGCATGCGGCACTGCCTAAGAGATGTAATTGCTTGCTCTCCTAGATGCATGCGGTACTGCCTAAGAGATGTAATTGTTTGCTCTCCTAGATGCATGCGGCACTGCCTAAGAGATGTAATTGCTTGCTCTCCTAGATGCATGCGGTACTGCCTATAAGAGATGTAATTGTTTGCTCTCCTAGATGCATGCGGCACTGCCTAAGAGATGTAATTGTTTGCTCTCCTAGATGCATGCGGCACTGCCTAAGAGATGTTATTACTTGCTCTCCTAGATGCATGCGGTACTGCCTAAGAGATGTAATTACTTGCTCTCCTAGATGCATGCGGCACTGCCTAAGAGATGTAATTGTTTGCTCTCCTAGATGCATGCGGCACTGCCTAAGAGATGTAATTGTTTGCTCTCCTAGATGCATGCGGCACTGCCTAAGAGATGTAATTGTTTGCTCTCCTAGATGCATGCGGCACTGCCTAAGAGATGTAATTGTTTGCTCTCCTAGATGCATGCGGCACTGCCTAAGAGATGTAATTACTTGCTCTCCTAGATGCATGCGGCACTGCCTAAGAGATGTAATTGTTTGCTCTCCTAGATGCATGCGGCACTGCCTAAGAGATGTAATTACTTGCTGCCCCTAGATGCATGCGGCACTGCCTAAGAGATGTAATTGTTTGCTCTCCTAGATGCATGCGGCACTGCCTAAGATAATAATAATAATAATGAAGTCTTATATAGCGCCGGTATCCGCCAAAATTGACGCTCATGGCGCTTGTTGCATATACAACCACTTAAACAACAACAAAAAATATTTACAGTGCATAAAGTTCAAGTCTTAGTAATAGTATATTCATCATAACAAGATGTCTGGAAAACACAAATCTAAGTTCTATTGTGTACGACATGAGATGTGAAGTGTTGTTTCGATATGT
Organism: Ophiura sarsii; assembly: GCA_035610835.1. Lineage (NCBI taxonomy): Eukaryota > Metazoa > Echinodermata > Ophiuroidea > Amphilepidida > Ophiuridae > Ophiura > Ophiura sarsii. The sequence goes on from CM069449.1 coordinate 5,902,489, forward strand.
GACATCTACATGATCTTGCCACAGCGATTCTGAAGACGAGCGGATGCATGGATGAATAATGTACGCAGGGGTCTGTTGAATTGGTTCAGATGGATATTGTCCTTTAGAAATTATCAGTTATATGCAGTTGATAAGGAAAACGTGTCCATGATGAGTATAATAGAACCAAGACGATATGCACAAAGATGGAAACAGGGGTGAGAATATAAGCTGCAAACAGTCCAGTAAAAATGTTAAACTTGTAGGATACCAACAATTTGAGCTGCCGCAATGGCGCTGTGCAAATGTTTATCATCCCATGCTGTAAAACCTATCACAAAAACAGCAACAGTGTTATACTATAGTGGTAGTGGTAAAGTCCAATGTAGTTCTAAACAGGGGTGAGAATATAAGCTGCAAACAGTCCAGTAAAAATGTTAAACTTGTAGGATACCAACAATTTGAGCTGCCACAATGGCGCTGTGCAAATGTTTATCATCCCATGCTGTAAAACCTATCACAAAAACAGCAACAGTGTTATACTATAGTGGTAGTGGTAAAGTCCAATGTAGTTCTAAACAGGGGTGAGAATATAAGCTGCAAAATGCGGCACTGCCTAAGAGATGTAATTGTTTGCTCTCCTAGATGCATGCGGCACTGCCTAAGAGATGTAATTACTTGCTGCCCCTAGATGCATGCGGCACTGCCTAAGAGATGTAATTGTTTGCTCTCCTAGATGCATGCGGCACTGCCTAAGAGATGTAATTACTTGCTCCCCTAGATGCATGCGGCACTGCCTAAGAGATGTAATTGTTTGCTCTCCTAGATGCATGCGGCACTGCCTAAGAGATGTAATTGTTTGCTCTCCTAGATGCATGCGGTACTGCCTAAGAGATGTAATTACTTGCTCTCCTAGATGCATGCGGCACTGCCTAAGAGATGTAATTACTTGCTCTCCTAGATGCATGCGGCACTGCCTAAGAGATGTAATTGTTTGCTCTCCTAGATGCATGCGGCACTGCCTAGAGATGTAATTGTTTGCTCTCCTAGATGCATGCGGCACTGCCTAAGAGATGTAATTGCTTGCTCCCCTAGATGCATGCGGCACTGCCTAGAGATGTAATTGTTTGCTCCCCTAGATGCATGCGGCACTGCCTAAGAGATGTAATTGTTTGCTCCCCTAGATGCATGCGGCACTGCCTAAGAGATGTAATTGCTTGCTCCCCTAGATGCATGCGGCACTGCCTAAGAGATGTAATTGCTTGCTCCCCTAGATGCATGCGGCACTGCCTAAGAGATGTAATTGCTTGCTCTCCTATATGCATGCGGCACTGCCTAAGAGATGTAATTACTTGCTCTCCTAGATGCATGCGGCACTGCCTAGAGATGTAATTGTTTGCTCCCCTAGATGCATGCGGCACTGCCTAAGAGATGTAATTGTTTGCTCTCCTAGATGCATGCGGCACTGCCTAAGAGATGTAATTGCTTGCTCCCCTAGATGCATGCGGCACTGCCTAGAGATGTAATTGTTTGCTCCCCTAGATGCATGCGGCACTGCCTAAGAGATGTAATTGTTTGCTCCCCTAGATGCATGCGGCACTGCCTAAGAGATGTAATTGCTTGCTCCCCTAGATGCATGCGGCACTGCCTAAGAGATGTAATTGCTTGCTCCCCTAGATGCATGCATGCGGCACTGCCTAAGAGATGTAATTGCTTGCTCTCCTATATGCATGCGGCACTGCCTAAGAGATGTAATTACTTGCTCTCCTAGATGCATGCGGCACTGCCTAGAGATGTAATTGCTTGCTCTTCTAGATGCATGCGGCACTGCCTAAGAGATGTAATTACTTGCTCTTGATCCTTTTCAGCTGCTATGTATCAATTAAAAAATCATGTTTTAATAAATGAGGAGATCACACTTTAATAAATAAAAATGTATGAAACCTCAAAATAGCATCTTTCATGCTGACAAAGGTCTATGACTGAAAATGTGTGTCCATTAAATTGTGGTATTTTATACCCATTTACAACTTCCAGTTTGCTTCTAAAATTCTTTCATTAATTAAAGGGACTAAATTAGAAGCTATGTTGATAATACAAGTTATAGGTCTACTATATTATAATTATTGAAGAATCGCCTGTTAAAGAATAGACCCACCTGATTCCAAATAGGCTATTATCTCAAGCACACCCACCATGCCCACAATACCCCCACATCACCACAAAGTTATTCTTTCTCAGCTAACACCTCAACAAATCGTGCTGCTTTCTCTTGGTATTTCCGGACATGGAGCAGTGGTTTTAACCTCCACATCCCACCTCTGCCACCAGAAGGAGTGACTGAGTGAGTCCGATCACCTAAGGGCACTCAGAAATCTTGGTGGTGTCTTTCACGTTTACTCGTGGGAGGCGGTTGAGGGAGGGAAGTAAAACAAAATTGAAAATTAACTCAGTTTCAATGCTCTGGGAAACATGGAAACAGTCTATATCAGTTTTAGAATATAACAGATATAAAATCAAAATCAAAATGTCAGATTTTTTCTACAACTTTTTCAAAATACCAAGATACCCATGCCATTCCATGCATTGATTGGATTGTGGGCAAAATTCCATCGCGATATCGCCGTGTCACAATATTTGTTTCCAAATTGTAAAAAGGTTAAATCAATTTTTCAATGATGAAAAACTAACCTTATTTGACCCCAACATATATGATACAAAGTAATATTGTCCGCATACTATATTTTACATGCGTGTTTGTTCAAAGAATTAATAAATAAACAAGTTCATGAAAACAACATCGCCTCTTTATTCATTCACAAAAAGAGCCGCGTTATCAGAGAGCAAAGTTCAGGCAACCTGAACCATGTCCGGAAATACCACACGTTTTGAACCGCGCCTTTCGTGATCACATGTTAAAACATGTGGTTGATTTTTCTTTTTTTCTCCTAGTTTGAAAACTATTTATTCAAGCAAACTTATTCATCTCAAGCAGAAAATAGTAATATTTTAAATAAAAGTAAAATTTAAATCTTAAACAAAAATGCGACCCTGATTTTTGAGATTTTAGGGTCGGTTGCTGAGGGCAACACAACCATTTCGGGTTTTTTGCCTTAGGATGATTTGTACACACTTGCTCAGAGGTATATAGTTATAGGGTGAGCATTCCACAAGGTGAACATTCTGGCTAAAAATAAAGGGGTGGCACTGTATTGTAAAATCAAATTGGAAAATGTAACCCTTTTTGACAATTTTATTAACATTTAAAGAAAAAACTTTGACGGCCATAAGCATTCTACCTAAAAGGATTGCACATTTGAGGTTGGGGTTTTCCACACAACCCGACTTGTAGGAAAATCTATGTGCGCATTTTGTTGACAAAAATAGTTACTGGTCTTGCTGGTGGCTCTTTGAAAGATATGTAGGAAAATCCTAAGAAATAACAGTGATGACACCCCAATCTATTTTGAGAACAATATCTGTCAATCAATCTTCCCTAAAAAGTTTCAATAGTATTTATTGTTGATTTTCAAAAATCTCAACAACCTCCACACAGCAATTGGTAGAACTAAGGATCTATATCTCAACAACCTCCACACAGCAATTGGTAGAACTAAGGATCTATATCTCAACAACCTCCACACAGCAATTGGTAGAACTAAGGATCACTCTGTATCCTCTACAAATAATACGGCATTTCCTGTTTTTATCCAAAGTCCTTCAAAGAGATTTAAAGAAATTGTCCTGTGTCCTTGTTTCCCCCTAGTCACAGATTTCATGAACTGATTTCAAATTCATTTCACTTATCTTTATTAGCTTAATATTTTCAAGGAGTTCTGGTTTTGGTAAAGTAGTAAGAGGTAGATTATTGTGTAATTGTATTGGTTTACTTTGTGGGGTAGGTATGCTGGGTGTAAAGTCTCAATTACTGACAATTTAACTTGTTACTGGACACTTGAGAAGGTATAGGCAAACACGATGAGGACTGAGTGGGCCTACTTCAAGATACTGCTTTCAATTTGTTTGTGAGATGAGGGTTGAGATATTTTCGAATAGATAGAGCTAGCTGATGCCTAGTGTTGTACTAGTGTACAGTATGATTGAATTATCATTCGTGTTATTGCATCATAAGCATGCATTGGGCCTAACCAGTGGCCTAACGTTTACTGGCTGGCAGCTCTGCCTAGCTCGGAGAGACACTGGATTGGGGGTAGTCAGAGATTGGGGTATAGTACACAAGCCAAATCTGAACCAGAGTATAAGCTAGTACACAGGCCATATCTGACCCAGAGTATAAGCCAGGATGCAGGCCAAATCTGACCCTTCAAGAATATTGATGACTGCCTTTGAAAAATGTCTAAAAACAAGGGAACACATAAAAAACCAGGACAATTTGGTCCCTGAGAATATCTGAACAATATATGTGGCCCTCTATGGCTCTCAAAAAAGTTGTGAAACCCCTGGTATTAGTATACACCTATACACACACAGTGTCCCAGGTATTCTGGGTCAGTGTCCTATCTATATCAACAACTGAGTGAAATCATAGTCGGAAAGATTCTCATCTCATAACAAACAAAACGCTGACCGTTAAGTATGGCTGAAATCATCCTGAAGTTGCTGGAGGGTATAATGGTATGGACTAGGACCTGTTTGCAGGCAGATGATGATGATGATGAATGCCTTCACTTCAAACAGTTCTTAATAGAATGGTGTGGGGTGTGTACGTGTTCACTATCTAATTGCGGACACCCGTATGAATACACACCTTCAAACTGCAGACACACATTGGAACTGCGGACAGTCCTCGGTTTCCTGATATGTTCAAAATATTCCAAATAGTGTAAAATCGCTATCTAAATGAGGTCCTCACATGACATACCCCTCACATACCTTGGTTAGATAGTAGGGGTGTGGGATTGGCAGTATGATACCAAAACAAAAAACACACAGAAATAATGGCCATTTTGTCCTCGGTGTGTCGATGTGTATCCAGGTTGGGGTGTCCTCGTTTGGATAGAACCACTTCATGGTCCTCGTTCGCCGGTAAAAGCATGTAGGTGTGTGTGTGTGTGGAGGGAGCTGTGTTGATGCAATATAGTCCCCTGTTTACCATTTCAAGATTTTACAAGTTATTTTTTTACTCTTAGTAGGGTCGAACACATCAGAATGCAAGAAACTTTCAAAAAGTGTGCGCCGTTCAATGCGCTCTCCACACGCTTTGTTATGATTCGTTGTTCAGGCATCGCGGGTTTGCCAATTTTCACTGCGGGTGTCAGCAAACTTGTTATTCGTTATTACATACAAGTAGATCAAAATTATGCTCAAATTGTGAATTTTGATTTGTATATATGTTGTGTATGAATTAGGTCAAGAGATGCGTTTGTGTTGTTTCGAGAGAAATTGGACAAATCAATGCACACACACTAATGTTGATGTGTGAATAATGGCACAACCCCGCAGGGAGAGTGCTATTGTGAGCATATTAACATTTGCGCAAGTGCATTGATTTCTCTGATACATCATTGAAGTATGTATCACTGCACAGAGTTAGCATAGTCTTTTTAGGAAATATAATTTACATATTAAATATAATTTACATATTAAATATAATTTACATATTAAATATAATTTACATATTAAATATAATTTACATATTAAATATAATTTATATATTAAATATAATTTACATATTAAATATAATTTATATATTAAATATAATTTACATATTAAATATAATTTACATATTAAATATAATTTACATATTAAATATAATTTACATATTAAATATAATTTACATATTAAATATAATTTACATATTAAATATGATTTACATATTAAACATAATTTACATATTAAATATAATTTACATATTAAATATGATTTACATATTAAATATAATTCACATATTAAATATAATTTACATATTAAATATAATTCACATATTAAATATAATTCACATATTAAATATAATTCACATATTAAATATAATTTACATATTAAATATAATTCACATATTAAATATAATTCACATATTAAATATAATTTACATATTAAATATAATTCACATATTAAATATAATTCACATATTAAATATAATTTACATATTAAATATAATTCACATATTAAATATAATTCACATATTAAATATAATTCACATATTAAATATAATTCACACATTAAATATAATTCACATATTTTCTTCATGAGGAATATTTTGTAGGTGGTTAATCTGCAACAAAAAGCACCTTTCAGTCAATTTGGTCAATATTCAGCTAAAATAAGAACCTCGCTTCTCCTGAATCCCTCAGAGTTAGGAGGTCATACAATGTCCGTACACAATACAGGGTCAAAAAGGGTAATGTGTCACTTTTCTGCAACTTGATTTGCTTCTGGAATTTAATTGATCAGTTATTGAACCTTTATAGCATTACTGGTTTCCTTTGAATTTTCTTCATATTCCTTTGATTTGAAACATTTCATTGAATGTTATTCTGAGATTGGAACTGGATTGGAGAATGACATACACTTATTCATCTTCAGTAGATGATGAAATAGCAACCTTATCAAATTTGCCACTCACTCGTTGCTTACAGTTTCATTCCAAAGCAAGATGTCTAAAGAAATGATCAACAAATAATACTGTCTGCATGCTCTATATGCAATCTTTCCTCAGATGAAAACGGAAGAGAATTATATCACATCTTTTTAAATGTCCTATATTATATGCCAATTTCTTTTAGCACGCTGACAAATTGATAAAGGCATGAATTCTCACAGCACGGTAATGTAGCCAGAGGCTATGGCCCAAGCCAGCTGTAACATATAAGACTTGTACCGCGGACCAAAATGACTGACGAACAAAAATCTTGGCTACAAAAGTAAGAATCTGACGGATAATTTAACACTCAACACTTGAAATGTCACTCTGCGACGACTCACGACTTCTTAAAAATGCCATCATATGATAGCGATAAGACGCATCGTGGGCTGCTGTTATGTCGCGCATGGGTCAGCGCCCTCTCATCACCATTGGGGTGTTATTTAACACCTTTATGACACATACGGTATTTATGACTCTACACCTATGCAAACATGGACATTATAGTAACCACATGGGTATTAGAGATAGTAACATCTGTATCAAACCCAAACCCAGTGCACTTTATATCTAACCTTGCCCAATCAATTTACCATCCCTTATTTCACTATGGAGGGTTTTAACCCTAACCCCGGAGGCACCTTTTCCAAAGATTTTTTTTTTTGCGGCCAAATAGCGAGGGGAAAAAGTGTTCCCACTCCCCCGGGGCTCGAACCCCGGACCTTTGGGTTCAGAGGCAGACGATCTACCGCTAGGCCACGGGGGTGGGGGGGGGGGAACCATTCATGGCGGAGTATATTCCGCCCTGTATATACCCTGGGGCCATTATTTCATCGAAAAACTAGCGAGCCGGGTGATACAAGCACACCGCATCGTAGTAATTCGTAGTAACACAAGCACACCGCATCGTAGTAATTCGTAGTAACACAAGCACACCGCATCGTAGTAATTCGTAGTAACACAAGCACACCGCATCGTAGTAATTCGTAGTAACACAAGCACACCGCATCGTAGTAATTCGTAGTAACACAAGCACACCGCATCGTAGTACTCAAGAGTGTTACGGTTAATGCATTGCAAACAAAAGTTATAATGATTTGGAGAAAGTCACTAGATTTTCAACAAGAGTCAGTTTTTCTTGATAGGTCATAAAAGCTCCTATAGAGTGGCAGTGTGCGATAAAACAACCCCCTCCCCTTGAGTGTCCTGTGTTTTACCTATAGAGTGGCAGTGTGCGATAAAACAACCCCCTCCCCTTGTGTGTCCTGTGTTTTACCTATAGAGTGGCAGTGCACGATAAAACAACCCCCTCCCCTTGAGTGTCCTGTGTTTTACCTATAGAGTGGCAGTGTGCGATAAAACAACCCCCTCCCCTTGTGTGTCCTGTGTTTTACCTATAGAGTGGCAGTGTGCGATAAAACAACCCCCTCCCCTTGAGTGTCCTGTGTTTTACCTATAGAGTGGCAGTGTGCGATAAAACAACCCCCTCCCCTTGAGTGTCCTGTGTTTTACCTATAGAGTGGCAGTGCACGATAAAACAACCCCCTCCCCTTGAGTGTCCTGTGTTTTACCTATAGAGTGGCAGTGTGCGATAAAACAACCCCCTCCCCTTGTGTGTCCTGTGTTTTACCTATAGAGTGGCAGTGTGCGATAAAACAACCCCCTCCCCTTGAGTGTCCTGTGTTTTACCTATAGAGTGGCAGTGTGCGATAAAACAACCCCCTCCCCTTGAGTGTCCTGTGTTTTACCTATAGAGTGGCAGTGCACGATAAAACAACCCCCTCCCCTTGAGTGTCCTGTGTTTTACCTATAGAGTGGCAGTGTGCGATAAAACAACCCCCTCCCCTTGTGTGTCCTGTGTTTTACCTATAGAGTGGCAGTGTGCGATAAAAGAACCCCCTCCCCTTGTGTGTCCTGTGTTTTACCTATAGAGTGGCAGTGTGCGATAAAACAACCCCCTCCCCTTGAGTGTCCTGTGTTTTACCTATAGAGTGGCAGTGTGCGATAAAACAACCCCCTCCCCTTGTGTGTCCTGTGTTTTACCTATAGAGTGGCAGTGTGCGATAAAACAACCCCCTCCCCTTGTGTGTCCTGTGTTTTACCTATAGAGTGGCAGTGTGCGATAAAAGAACCCCCTCCCCTTGTGTGTCCTGTGTTTTACCTATAGAGTGGCAGTGTGCGATAAAAGAACCCCCTCCCCTTGTGTGTCCTGTGTTTTACCTATAGAGTGGCAGTGTGCGATAAAACAACCCCCTCCCCTTGTGTGTCCTGTGTTTTACCTATAGAGTGGCAGTGTGCGATAAAACAACCCCCTCCCCTTGTGTGTCCTGTGTTTTACCTATAGAGTGGCAGTGTGCGATAAAACAACCCCCTCCCCTTGTGTGTCCTGTGTTTTACCTATAGAGTGGCAGTGTGCGATAAAACAACCCCCTCCCCTTGTGTGTCCTGTGTTTTACCTATAGAGTGGCAGTGTGCGATAAAACAACCCCCTCCCCTTGTGTGTCCTGTGTTTTACCTATAGAGTGGCAGTGCACGATAAAACAACCCCCTCCCTTGTGTGTCCTGTGTTTTACCTATAGAGTGGCAGTGCGCGATAAAACAACCCCTACCCTTGTGTGTCCTGTGTTTTACCTATAGAGTGGCAGTGTGCGATAAAACAACCCCCTCCCCTTGTGTGTCCTGTGTTTTACCTATAGAGTGGCAGTGCACGATAAAACAACCCCCTCCCCTTGTGTGTCCTGTGTTTTACCTATAGAGTGGCAGTGTGCGATAAAACAACCCCCTCCCCTTGAGTGTCCTGTGTTTTACCTATAGAGTGGCAGTGTGCGATAAAACAACCCCCTCCCCTTGTGTGTCCTGTGTTTTACCTATAGAGTGGCAGTGTGCGATAAAACAACCCCCTCCCCTTGTGTGTCCTGTGTTTTACCTATAGAGTGGCAGTGTGCGATAAAACAACCCCCTCCCCTTGAGTGTCCTGTGTTTTACCTATAGAGTGGCAGTGTGCGATAAAACAACCCCCTCCCCTTGAGTGTCCTGTGTTTTACCTATAGAGTGGCAGTGTGCGATAAAACAACCCCCTCCCCTTGTGTGTCCTGTGTTTTACCTATAGAGTGGCAGTGCGCGATAAAACAACCCCCTCCCCTTGAGTGTCCTGTGTTTTACCTATAGAGTGGCAGTGCGCGATAAAACAACCCCTACCCTTGTGTGTCCTGTGTTTTACCTATAGAGTGGCAGTGTGCGATAAAACAACCCCCTCCCCTTGTGTGTCCTGTGTTTTACCTATAGAGTGGCAGTGCACGATAAAACAACCCCCTCCCCTTGTGTGTCCTGTGTTTTACCTATAGAGTGGCAGTGTGCGATAAAACAACCCCCTCCCCTTGAGTGTCCTGTGTTTTACCTATAGAGTGGCAGTGTGCGATAAAACAACCCCCTCCCCTTGTGTGTCCTGTGTTTTACCTATAGAGTGGCAGTGTGCGATAAAACAACCCCCTCCCCTTGTGTGTCCTGTGTTTTACCTATAGAGTGGCAGTGCACGATAAAACAACCCCCTCCCCTTGAGTGTCCTGTGTTTTGAAAGTCATGTTTAGGAAATATTGCTTCATTCATATGGACGGTCACTAAATTATCCAAAAAAAAGGTCAATTCCAGACAGACTCCCTTCCCAAACGCCATGGTGATATACATGCATCGTCACAGAATTGAAAGAGGAACTTAGCTTGATTATCTTTTCTATGTCTCATTTTGATCTCACTGTATTCTGAATTTAGAATTATGTAATAATTTCATGAATTATTTGATCGACTCATTACGCAATCAGGTAAATTATGCTATAAAATGTAGTGATTATTTACTTGTTTTATTTTACAGTTTTGTTTTTAAATAAAAAGCGTAAAACTGTATTACACAACAGTGACTACTGATTAGATACATTGGGTCTAAATGTCAACAACAACAAATTTGGAAATGATAATATAACAAAAAATATGTCCTGTGAAAATAATGAATATAATTTAAATGGAATCAATGTTGTACATTTACATTTGTTAATCAATGGATATAAACCCACGTCAAAGTAACGTCACTATATCAAGTGCTCTATAGTTAGAGTATCAGATGATACATTTATGATACATTCTGGTCTTTAGATAACTGTAATGGACTCTCCCCCTTTTCAAAAATAATTTCAATTTCAATTTCATATTTTGTCGTTCAGTTAAATAAAATCAGAATTGTAAACACAATACTCATAAATTACTGTATTCTTAAAAATAATATTGTCTTATTTATAATAATTCTTTTAAAAAACTATAACATTTGGTCAAATTTGAACTCAAATAGCTTTGCTGATCATGTAGCTATTCCAATTATATCACCCGCTCCCCTATATGGATGACATAGACATATACAAAGCTTCTGATCATGTAGCTATTCCAATTATATCACCCGCTCCCCTATATGGATGACATAGACATATACAAAGCTTCTGATCATGTAGCTATTCCAATTATATCACCCGCTCCCCTATATGGATGACATAGACTACAAGCTTCTGATCATGTAGCTATTCCAATTATATCACCCGCTCCCTTATATGGATGACATAGACTACAAAGCTTCTGATCATGTAGCTATTCCAATTATATCACCCGCTCCCCTATATGGATGACATAGACTACAAAGCTTCAATACCAACTGTGCCTTTGATAGGAAGGTGTATTGAGTATTCCAAGAACAGCCTATTTAATAGCTCTTGCCACAGGTAATGTTTTGACAGGTCATTAGAATTCCTTGTAAATGTGTGACACTTAAACGAAAGAAATAATTAGCAAGTTGAGTAAATCTATGTGAATCCCCTCGTTGCAGCACGCTTGTCCAATCTATATAACCCAATGATTATCATACAAACATATTGGACAAAATGAATAATCAAATTACATCCGAATCATGACATATGCTACGACAGAAAACCTGAGATGTGGATGGGACTCCCCATTACCGTGACCGCTGACGATGATTGGAGTTAACGAGTACGGGAGTTAAACAAAAGCCCTGAAGCATTGGCTGTCATTGGTCGTATCACCGAGATGATCGTCTTCACTTAGGTCATTGCGACAGGATATTACGGGCGGGAATCTAACTCCTGTATCACATGCAGCATCTGTCGGAATTCCGTCTCCATTAAAGTAAAAGGCTCAACCCTTGAGTAATGCGGCGGTAAGGGGGGGGGGGAGAGCTTTTTAATGATTTGGTGTGAGGCAACAAAAACAAACCTGTTCAATGGGCAAACAGACCTTTCAGGAAGGGTCGGTCTGTAAATTCAATTTTGTTATTGAAATTGTAAAAAAAAAGAAAAAATCAAAACATTAAAAAAAAAATAAAAAAAATGTCTTTAAAACATTCACAAATTGTTCACAAATTGTCGAACATTTTCAAAATGATTTTATAAGAACAAATGGGTCGGTTGGGCCCTTAGGGTGGGGGGTCGTCGCCTTACTGTGATTCAATCTATACAAAGTAAAAGATTAACCCCAGTATGAAGAAGTAACTTTACCTTAGGGCAGACATCCTACCGGTACCTTTTTCAAAACCCCTTATTTCTGAAGTTGGATTGATAAAAATGTCCCATTTCTGATTTGAAGTACTTAGGATCCATTTTTGTGTCTTCTTAAAAATCCTGATCTATGCAGCCCTCTCCCAGATTTACTATATCATCCCCTTGATAACATTGAATAACGACATGATACTCTGAGGATGTGTAGATGCTTACTCTCCAAATATAATCTGATCTTTCGTGGTATGAACAGAGACTTAGGAATTAAACTCTACACTGATAGAGTTACCATGCTTACAGGATAATACACATGCTAATAGTAAGGTGACAGCCTCATCTACCCAGGGCTAAGTTCAACAATCTGTTTAATAATAATGGGACTAAATCTGACAAAACACACAGCAGGATATGACTTGACTTTGCTGGCTAATTCTGTGCACAACTACAGACTAAGTCAACAGCAGCCCTAATTTACTGTGGTGTCCTGAGATCAGGGGTTCCCATCATTTGCTTCTTGCTTGTAAACATGATAGTATTAAGGTAGCTATATCGGCTATTACACCACTGCAGAAAAACAACTATTGTGCCAAATGAATTATATCTATACTTTTTATTTTGAGACCACATTAAAGACAAGTCTTTGCTCTACCTATTTGAGAACTTTCGGAGTAATTTGGATATTTCTTATGTTTTTCTTTATTTTTTGAAAATTCCCTACATTTTTGGACATTTGAATATTTTCAGCCAAGTAGGAAACTGCTATGGGTCTGTCACTTTGGGGGATGGTTAATAAGCATATTACCTAAATTCTCTTGCCAGTTTTTGTGATTAAAGTGTTTACTTTTTAAGAAAATTATTTTTTTAGGGATTTTTTAAAGGCAAAAGTTCAAATTGACACAAAAAATACTAGAAACACTTTAATGGAAAAAGCTGGCGAGAGAATCTTCTAAATTGAATTACCTTTCATATGACACCTTGTTTGTTGAAATAGGAGCTATACTTCTTTTTAAAAATATTCACAAAGTTTGACTATTTAGTGTTTCTAGAAAAAATACCATTTTTTTGTTAAGTACTAACATTCCCACTCCATTCAATCCATGTTATGAATGTAAATGTGGAAATAATTACATTGAATATTGTGCATTGGTATTTTGGCAAAAACATAATATAAAAAACAAGTTCATCCTATGTATACAAAGGGTTAAAAAAATCATTTATAAATAGAGTGTGTTTTGAGAAAAGAAGCAATTTTGGGGAATTTGGCAACGTGCCAAAAACCTAACACACAGTAAGTCTATGGGGTTTTCTGAAGACAAAAAATTGCGCCGTTTGAAAACGGCTTGATGGAAAAAATTCAAAATTGGCATGTGAGTTTATTTTGTCAATATACACATCCTGTATCATTTTGAAGCAAATCTGAGCATGACGCCGTAGCCAATATAGCTACCTTAAGCATTATCATGCATGAGCTGATGCTATAATAACATGTTTAAAGGGGCATTGAGAGATACGTATGGGAGTGCGCCCTCAATTATCCTGGAAATCAGTTTATTTGCATCAAAGTAATACTTAGGCATAATACTAACTACAATCTGAAACAGTTTACCAACATTCGCCGTTTATCATATAAAATTTCATGATTTTCTAAGTTTCGATATGATGATATCGAAACTCAGGTGCTGAATTCGGAAGTTATGCATCGTTTTACTCACAGACTTTCGCGGCAAATCTCAACCCGGAAGTGCCGTTATTTGCTTATTTTGGCGTGAAGGCGATGTTGGAATTGTATGACATTTTGGATTTGGGCTATGTAGATGATTATCTTTACGTTATTTGCTCATTTAGTATATCGAAACATCTCTCAATGCCCCTTTAATATTGTAGTACAGCAAATACTGCACAGATTAAGGAAATACTTAAAAATGCTAAAGATATAGGGGGTTGTTTTTGTTAAGCAAATAAGATGACACACGACTAGAAGCGTGGTTAATTTTTGAGAAGCTGAGAGATGGTTAGTTGGGGTACTTATTATAAACTTTTCTAATGATTATCCATCCTTATAGGCCAACCTCACAAATCTTGAGAAATTGACTCTTTAATAAAATTCATAATTTTCAATTAATACGAGGGGGTATCAAAAAGTTCTTGACATCACCCAGAAGTGAAGGAGCTATATCGGTGAAATTTCGTCAGTGTAATCACTAGGTCCTTAAAAACATTATGGTGCAAAAATGGTCTCATAAGTAGGTTTACTTTTTATCTTCCAACGGTGATGTGTACATGGTAAATTATAATGGTCCAATAACTGATTTTTGTAGGACCCCCCCCCCCCCCCCCCCCGACTCTCAGTACTCTATAAATGTGTTGACTTACCGTAATCTTTGGATCCGGTCTGCCTTCTGCTCTACAGTTTAATGTTGTAGGTGCATTCTTTCTGACGATGACACTTTCTGGATGCTCAACAATCCTAGGTGGATAATCATCACGTCGTCTTGCATTACCTGAGAAAACAGACGAGAAAAAATTAGAATAGAATTCATCTCCAAACAATCTTTTAAAATAATAATATAGTGAAATGAAGATTTGATATCTTTAAAATAATATATACAAAAATGGTTACTTTTATATTGTAATGTTTGTTTTGTTGACAAATTTATACTCGTGAGTGATGTGAACATTTACAAATCATAAGGCATGCTGTAAAGTTAAGAATTTATACTCGTGAGTGATGTGAACATTTACAAATCATAAGGCATGCTGTAAAGTTAAGAATTTATACTCGTGAGTGATGTGAACATTTACAAATCATAAGGCATGCTGTAAAGTTAAGAATTTAAATGTGACACTATCAATATAAATCTATGTTCATTTAATTTGGACTATTTTTTAGATCAAAACAGTTCACAAATATTAATAATAGATATACCAGAATACAATTCAAATTGCATTCATAGATCTCTTTCGTAAGTGTTTTAGAAAAAAAACGACTAAAATAATAAGATCTATTACATAAGTTGGTGTGAACTCTTAACATTTTGATATAGCTAGGAGCAATATACACAGCAAATATGGGTCAAATCTATATACTATTATGACTAATTCAAACTACTAACACATCACATTATTCCTCCCAAAAGACAAAATACTTCCTTCTTAAAGATGCCCTCCAGATGTCAAGGAGTAACACACAGGTTTAGTGAACAACGTATTACAAGTTGGGAGTGTTTTCTTCAGAATAATGGCGGGTTATTATCTAACTATCACATTTAGTACGAATCACACT
Organism: Ophiura sarsii; assembly: GCA_035610835.1. NCBI lineage: Eukaryota > Metazoa > Echinodermata > Ophiuroidea > Amphilepidida > Ophiuridae > Ophiura > Ophiura sarsii. Next base: position 5,917,903 of record CM069449.1, read on the forward strand.
ATGGAATACACTTTTAAGTTGCATCAAAATTTAATGTTTTTTACATATAATTTCTCCAATAATTGATTTTCACACCTTATATCCCTTTGGATATAATTATTGAATTGCATCAAAATGTTTTAGATCTATTTTCTGAACCTACGCTTCTTTTGATTTACAATAAATCAAATGTTTGTACCAAGCTGAGTTGGAAAAATATTATCTATAATTTGTATGCATCATCAACAATTTTGAAGAAACCTATAATCAAATAAAATTGTATTGTAAATTCAGAGTTTTTAAAATATATTTTGTGCAGAATATTACAGATACGAAACAAAAATTGTGATTAAAGTACAATTCGTTATTAGGACAAATGTATCCAAAAAAATGTTTTGACAGAATCCAAATATAGCCATTTTACAGTAGTGAAGTAATTTTTTGATTAACTTCAAATTGTTCTTACCATAATTTCGGACACATTTGATCACATTATGGATATTTTGTTAGGAATATCATGAGGGTAGATAGGTTAAACAGCTGCATATCTTTTCTAAATAATTTTTAAAAATGGGCAAACAATAACATATCAAAACGTTTTACTTACATTTATTGATAGAGAATGCAGTATAACCAGAATACCACATCACCCACATGCTTCAATAAAACATTGTGTCCTATATATTAAATTCTATATTCAGAAGCAGCTTTTTACAAAGGTAATTATTTGGCTAAGGTCTCTGGAGTCTTAAACAATTTGATTGGTTTATATCCGTGTAATATGAGAAAATATAACACAGTTGATATTCAAAATATTTAAAGTCTACATTTGTTTTAAACATTGCAAGATTTACACCCATGTGTAGAACAATGTTCCAAAATGAAATGCATGTTTCTCATACACGTACATTCAACCTTATTCCCAAAAGTCAAATATTCAATTATTTTTGACCCATTTTTTCACCATAAATCAATAATCCAATATGTATGATATTCTCATACCAAACATGGTGGTTTACACAATCACAGTATCTGTGTCAATGTTGATCTTATTACATATGATACTATTGCCTACGGGCTGTGTATAAAAAAACATTATTCCCCAAATATTATTGAGGTACACACATGTATAGGAAACTCTAGTCTATTCAGTATAAGTTGTAACGCAACCTTACATTGGGTTAACATTAGAGGCAAAGCAAGGTCATCACTCAAGTGTATTTTAATCATACTACAGTAGCTATAATGTGAATGGAATTACTTGGAACAAAGGCGCTGGCAAAATGTGTCGCCTGTAGTAATTAAACCAATAGAGTTAAGTTTCCTTTTGCTGAACGGAGTATCAATTCCATACCTAGCTTCAATCCATGTGAGCCAGAAGCCAGGAGTAAATATTACACACTTCTAAACTTATGCCCCTGATGCTTGATATACACACAAAACATGATCAAGCCTCAGGGTAACAAACAGTAAGAGAAACACTACTCACAGGAATTATAGTCATTGGCTTGCTGGGATTTGAACTTCCAAAGATGGATTTCTTATTCCTCATAGATTGAGCAAGAAAGTGGGTATAGCTGCCATATGTAGTATTCATGATATACCCTATGGCTAGTTGCTGACAAGGGTATCATAATAACATAGAGCAGCCATACAGTTATGAGCATAGTTAAATGCACCACTTGTCTTTACTTCAGGGCAATTATTTTGATCTCCAGTGAAAATCCAGGAAAACACTGGTGTATTGGGACCGCACCAGGTAGTAGTTATGACCTACATTAATAGTCCACTTGTACTATTATAAAGCCTCTACTATGGAAGTCAATGAATTATCACAAGATTTTGTGGTATTGTATGGACTTGGGTTGAAAAACTCAAATTAAATATTTTCTTTCACCCTTTTTATAGTAGAAACTGTCATAAATCCAGACATGTTTGATATCAGAATGTGGTACTCCAACTTTCCAACAAGGTTTGATACGTGGTACTCCAACCCATGCATGCTACACCCATTTCATGTGCTGTCCCTTTCATCCTCACTGACATAGGGTATATACATGTATGTGCTGTCCCTTTCACCCTCACTGACATAGGGGCATGTAGGGGTATATATGTGCTGTCCCTTTTACCCTCTCTGACATGTGGTATGTATATAATATGTGCTGTCCCTTTCACCCTCCTCATCAAGTTTATAGCATCACTTTACAAATTATTAAGATATCAATTTTTCTTGATGTGTGACCAATGGACCAGTTGAGAGTTGTCACCAGCAAATTGCAATCAAATATCTGTACATTTTGAAAACACATCAGTCCTTGATTTGAGCCCTGTTTTGTTTTAGTTTTTCAACAACAATATTAGTTTCCAATACCGGACTTTTAAGGACTATATGACAGCATACTCCTATACCAAACCAAGTTGGGTGCCACCCTCCCCCCCCCCCCCCCCACACACACACCCATCCATCCCTGAGCAGGCCAGAGAGCTTACTCCTATACCAAACCAAGTTAGGTGCCCCATCCCATCCATCCCTGAGCAGACCAGAGAGCTTACACTGACAGATACAAACTGTACATAAAAATAAGTGGCCTTATATTTGTTTGTCAAATTCTGTGTAAGTTAATATTCAAATTGACCCGAGTAGATTGAATTAAGGTCGACTTATAATGCATGTCTTTTGGGTATTACAACAATTCTAACAATCATTTGATATTACAGTGTCAGGAAAGTTATTCTATGAAATCCTAGAGAGGATTGAACTTGCATATTTAAATTGAAATTGACAATGAAATTTCATTTGGGGGAAATCAATTGATGTGTCAACTTTTAAAATGGATAGACACTGTCAAAACTGAGAAGTGTGCATGGAAATATGATTTCTTAATGTATAATGGCCATCCAATTAGTACAGACTCCTGTGTGGGCAGTTTTCACTTTTTCTTCTTCTTTCTTATAATTTTGAGCGCCAAAAAAGATTTATAAGAGAATAATTTGTTATAACATTGCATGAAACCATTTGCCATTGCCATGTGTGTGTTCATTATGCTATCTACTGAAGATAGCACCATATACCATGTTATTTGCCATTGATTAGCAAACTGACATCAATGATGTATGTGTGTGTTTATGCTATCTACTGAAGATAGCACCATATACCATGTTATTTACCATTGATTAGCATACTGATATCAATGATGTGTGTGTTTATTATGCTATCTACTGAAGATAGCACCATATACCATGTTATTTGCCATTGATTAGCATACTGATATCAATGATGTGTGTGTGTGTTTATGCTATCTACTGAAGATAGCACCATATACCATGTTATTTGCCATTGATTAGCAAACTGACATCAATGATGTGTGTGTGTGTTTATGCTATCTACTGAAGATAGCACCATATACCATGTTATTTACCATTGATTAGCATACTGATATCAATGATGTATGTGTGTGTTTATGCTATCTACTGAAGATAGCACCATATACCATGTTATTTGCCATTGATTAGCATACTGATATCAATGATGTGTGTGTGTGTTTATGCTATCTACTGAAGATAGCACCATATACCATGTTATTTACCATTGATTAGCATACTGATATCAATGATGTGTGTGTTTATTATGCTATCTACTGAAGATAGCACCATATACCATGTTATTTACCATTGATTAGCATACTGATATCAATGATGTGTGTGTTTATTATGCTATCTACTGAAGATAGCACCACTTGTCAGCACACTTTTATTGTTTCCATGTATATCTTCCCTTGCCCTTGAACATGAAAGCCATTCAACATAATAACATTATAAGAAACCTTAATTGGGAAAGATTTTTGAGTAGTTGTACTGATTAACAATGAGTTATTTTCATCCATGACTAAACTAATTATTGTGTACGATGCGATGTGGTATGGTCATTATAATATGCTATTGGTTATGCAATATTGCTTTCATTGTTTGAGCTGTTCAATAATGACCAGACTAGATTCAGATGCGTATTGTGTATTTGTTGGTTTTTTTTCTGAAAAATAAGGATTTTGGAGTCAATCACTGACAGATTGTTGGTCTTATTTTTAAGGTGTGTTGCCCACCGGTGATTAGTGAAAGGAAACCTGTACATTGGTGATGTTGGTGGCAAACATCTTACCAGACCACTGTTTACACAGTTGATATAGGACAACAGGTGACTATATTAGTTGACAGGAATGATACAGATGAAAGCTGCCCTTTACACTTTGTGGATAGCCAGGTCCTATTAGTTGACAGGAATGATACAGATGAAAGCTGCCCTTTACACTTTGTGGATAGCCAGGTCCTATTAGTTGACAGGAATGATACAGATGAAAGCTGCCCTTTACACTTTGTGGATAGCCAGGTCCTATTAGTTGACAGGAATGATACAGATGAAAGCTGCCCTTTACACTTTGTGGATAGCCAGGTCCTATTAGTTGACAGGAATGATACAGATGAAAGCTGCCCTTTACACTTTGTGGATAGCCAGGTCCTATTAGTTGACAGGAATGATACAGATGAAAGCTGCCCTTTACACTTTGTGGATAGCCAGGTCCTATTAGTTGACAGGAATGATACAGATGAAAGCTGCCCTTTACACTTTGTGGATAGCCAGGTCCTGTTTTATGACCTTTTTATGTGAATAAAATGTAGTATAACCCTAACCGCACTGAATCTCACTAAATCTCACTACCAGAAACTATCTCCAGGCACCTGCTGCTGCATTGCCGCGATGACGTCACCTACCGCAGGCATATGTGGTCACGGAGTTTGTGGCCGCATATGCGCTAGGGAGTTAGCTCAGTTGGTAGAGGGACAGACTTGGGTGCGGATGGTCCCGCGATCGAATCCCGGGGGGGGGGGGGGGGGGGGGGGGGTGCTGGGTGATTTTTCGGGTAAAAAAAATAGTACTTTTCCCCCCCTCCCCCTGCTCCGCACAAAAAACTAGCTTTACTGGTTAAGGTTAACCCTAACCACGCTAAATTCAACAAAATCCAACAGAAGCACCACGCCCGTGGACCCCCATTCTCATTGCACAATCACGCAGAGGAACATATTGGTTATTTCTGGGAGCGCGGCCCCTGTAGCGTGATGAAACGATCACCTGGACTCTGGCGGCGGCCCAAGTTCGGTTCCCGGGGGCGGCACACACCATTTTTTGTCTGTGGTTTCCCCTGTAAGCTTTAATGCAACAAACTCCCCGAATGGGTTAGGGTTAATATTTTAAAAACTGATTATCGATTGATTACAAAGCAGGCCCATAACCAGGAATTTTGCTGAACTTTTTGGATTGGTTACAGGCCTGGAAAGGGATTTTGTAAATTAAGAGAAAATAAATAAAGAACAAACTCCAGTGATACATTTCAATAACCATTGAATTTAAGATTACAAATTGACCCTTGGAGATAAAAGGAATCTAAATCAAGTTCACTCTGTAGGAATCTAACAATGTGTTTTTATACCGTATAACCTTTCCCCATTTCAAAATGGAAGCCACCACCTATTTCTCATGGTATATGATAAATTAGGTTCATCAACCCCACAGTGCTTATTTAACAGTCGATGTGACTTTTGACTGTGTGTAAGTGAGGGAATTTAAGGGGAATCAACACACCTGCCAACCTGAAGAGAGGTACATTTCTACAAATGTAGAGTGAATGAAGATGTGTATCAGCCAGTAGTACATCAATATTTACAATGAATTACAGATATTTATGAAATACAAAACAAACTATGTAAACATTCTGACAAAGATGTTCTTTGGTGTGACATGGACAGATCTGATGAATTGGTTGGTGTGACAAATGTTACATGCAGAGCATCAGTTTGACAAGCGGGGTTGCGCAGATGGAGACTTTTTTCTTGTGTCAATATTGAGGAACTTTTCTTATCTTGAATTGTTTTGTCTTTTAAAATAAGTGAGTGACGCCAACACATTTCAGCTTTATCTGCCACTATATTTATCTGCCGCCCTCTATCATATCATGTAATGCAGACTCACTGCACATGGCACTATACAGGATTAATTTGGTCTCAACAAATCAACATTTTGTGCGTGCATTATTAGTAATATTACAGTGTATACTTTGGAGGGGGAACATCTGTTTTTTAAAGACAATGTCTTTCTTGATTCAGCTTATCTTTTATTTAGATCAAGCACTAAGACTATCAGTTCAGTAGTCAGTGAGCATCCATATCATGCTATATGATTAAACAGAACAGCTGATTGCATGATCACTTACATGCAGATTTCCTCGCGGGAGTCATTTTTCCCTAGTGTTATACTTGGCATGCAACCCGCCTAACACGTGTACCAATGTTTGGATATTGAGAGAGCATGAAATGTACTGGTTCACTGATACAATATGCATGTTGAATTATTCCTCCCATTGAAGTTGAGTTGCATTTTGTTGAAATTTCTCTTTGAAGCTGTACTTGATATGATTTTGCCTTGCACATTAGATACTCAGGGGGGATGGAAGTTTTCTATAAACACACCTTTACCCACCAACCAGGAATAGAAGAACAAAAAGTTGACCCACTGCTGATTAAAAAATTAAATCCGACTCACCCAACTCAATGTAAAGAAAAATATTAAAACCTAAAAAAAACACCTTTGGCCCCCCCCCAAAAATCTGCCCGACCTCATCTTCCACCCCAACCCCCCCCCCCTGAAATTGAAATGGTGCGTCCCTTGGCCTATAAGACCGATTTGTCCAAGTACAACTACATATCCAAATAAGGGAAAGGAAGGTAGTAGAAGGCCTACATTTATCATCCCCATATAAGGAAATGACAAGTGTGTATTTGGACATGATTTGGAGTAGGCCAACAATTAGTTGAGTTATTGCCTCCCTAGAGGCATACACCTGTCTGTAAGCTACAGATTCAGCCTACTATCTCTCCAATCTGCATCATGTCCAAACTTAAGTCTTCTCAAACCAATCACATTTCCTTTTTGGTCAGCTGGCTGAACATGATTGCTATAAATAGTAATTACAAGCCCAGACAAGATTGCAATAAATCACTGACCAACAAAGTCCTTCCATCAATTCCTATTCCTGACACATGTCAATTTATATGATATATGTTATGCTTCCTGATGGTTGGGCCCTACAAGTTCAAACATGTATAAGATCTAGCTAGGGTCTTTTAGGAAATGGTGGACCTCCATCCTCCAGGAAGATCTAGGGTCTTTTTAATCGAAAGTGGTTCATTCTCTTCAATTTGTGTGTATTTAATCATGAAAGTACAATTCTTTCATGGTATTATGGACTCGGCTGCTGCTGCTGGATTACTCTCAGGGTCCTACAATCCCTCATCCAACTTGATCTGATCCAAACAGAGACTGGTGACATGATGGTTATCCTAGATACAGGATGTATAAAACAACATCCGAGGGAGAAAACAATACCAATCATAAAGGATGGTGGAACATTTAAATCAGTTTGAGATAAGAGAGATCTTTGCCCTAATTGTGGCAGATTGATAACCAGTATGCTCCAGAGTCTTAATATAGGACTTGAATGTGCGCGCCTAACTATCATTATACTACGTCAGTTTATACCCCCTCAAACATCACAAATTTCATATTAATTAGCTCTGGTACTGAGCTGCAAGCGTAGCGAGAATATGCGACCGAACACTGGAGCCGGGTATTTGCTACCAAAGTTTAGAGTGGCACAGTTTTAGGCTATTGAGGAAGCACGAGTCTAGCGCTACATATTGATAGCTATTTCTGAGAGTGTGACATATGGAATAGAATTGAGTCTAGCGCTACATATTGATAGCTATTTCTGAGAGTGTGACAGATGGAATAGAATTGAGTCTAGCGCTACATATTGATAGCTATTTCTGAGAGTGTGACAGATGGAATAGAATTGAGTCTAGCGCTACATATTGATAGCTATTTCTGAGAGTGTGACAGATGGAATAGAATTGAGTCTAGCGCTACATATTGATAGCTATTTCTGAGAGTGTGACAGATGGAATAGAATTGAGTCTAGCGCTACATATTGATAGCTATTTCTGAGAGTGTGACAGATGGAATAGAATTGAGTCTAGCGCTACATATTGATAGCTATTTCTGAGAGTGTGACAGATGGAATAGAATTGAGTCTAGCGCTACATATTGATAGCTATTTCTGAGAGTGTGACAGATGGAATAGAATTGAGTCTAGCGCTACACTTGATAGCTATTTCTGAGAGGGTGACAGATGGAATAGAATTAAGTCTAGCGCTACATATTGATAGCTATTTCTGAGAGGGTGACAGATGGAATAGAATTGAGTCTAGCGCTACATATTGATAGCTATTTCTGAGAGGGTGACAGATGGAATAGAATTAAGTTTGGATGTGATTTATTCATTATTTGTAAAATTTGTTAAAAGGTTATCCTATTTAATTTTCAACAGTCTCATCTTGCAGATTTATGAGCATTTTACAGCAGGTCACATAACAGTGGCACTGATCTATCTCAACCTTTAGTACTGGATAATAAATAGTAGGGGAGCTGTCCATTGCAGGACTTTGCTAAATATCTGCAGGATCCGCCAGTAGTTGAGAGGAAAATCATTATTTCTTCTAGAATATCAAATGTTCATTTCTTTTGATTTTTAATAAGGTGCTTGAAGTCGATTTTGAGTTTCCTGTTAACCGCCTGAGCTGCGTCACTTTTTTCACCCGCGTCAACATTTCAAGATTTCCACAAAAAAACAAAAAAATTAAAATTAAAACATACTTGTTGTTGGCAGTTTTACTTTATCAATTTAAACACATTTTTCACTTTTTAAAAATATATTGTAATATATTGTTACTTTTTACCTTTCGTGAATATTATTAACTTGTTTAAAAATGTGTTTATGTTCTGATCATTTTGAGTTGATCATTTTCCTAAAGAACTTTATTGTAAATCATACAACCATGTGCATTGTACATGTATTAATATCATTTAAATGAGCCCTGTATCAATATGGGTTGATCAAATATGCATTTACATGGCAATAATGCAATCTGATCAAATAATGAATAATGAATAATGAAAAAGTCGCCTCATCACTCAGAAGGAAAAAAAGTAACGGGAAACTCGTAATTGACTTTCATTAGCCTAATAGATAGGCCTAGACTCTGACAAACTGGTGTGAATTAGCAGTCTTGTCAATTACTCCCATCATCGAATATGGTATACCCCTATGAAATCAATGGACTATTCCATTCATTAACAATACCAATTAGCACAGTGCCAATTAACATCAAGCCTATCATAGAATGCTCAATTGCATAGGACACTATTTAAACAAACACAAAAGCATTTGTTTTGATGTTTCTGCACGAATTAGGCCAACTATTCTGCCTTCTGATAACTCCCCAGCTATATGGTGCCAAGTGTCCATACCCGCTACCACCCTATAGCTGCGTTCAGACATGGCTATTTAACTCGAGTTAAATATTTTATGACCCGGGGTAAAATACCTGAAATGTTTTCACTAACTCGACTGATTGTCCACACACAAGCATCACGTCTTTAGCTCGACCAAATTAACCCGTAGAATTTAACTCGACCGTCTGCCCCTGGAGTTAAATTCCGGATGTTATACCGCCACTACGTTGAACATTGACAGAAAAACCGCGCAAGTTCTAATTTTGTAAACATACCGGTCAAACAAATTTCGCACACATTTCTTCGTATTTCCTCGCCATAAAGATGGATATGAAAGCATATCATGATTATCCACCTGTTCCTTCACCTTAAAATAGATTTGTTGTCCGGTCCGTGCCGGATAGCCCGTATCGTGTAGCCGCACTGCTATTTCTTCCCATACCAACTTTTTTGCACTTTTCTTCGAATTGATTTTATCCTGGGTCTCAGGTTCGCGCCACATAGCTATTAATTGTTTTATTTCATCGTCTTTCCAATTTGTCCCTCTACCTTGTTTTGGGCGGTCCGCCATTCTGAAATCGTTGTTTTGAACTATAAACTGTTGACAAATGTAGAAGAAAGTGAGTCGAAGTATAAAATAACACGCGAGTGCATTGACCCGGAAGTCTTCAGCAGCAGGTCAATTTTGGCGAAAGGTCATATTTATCTCGAGCTATCTAATGGCGCTGTCCATACAGAAAGTTAACTCGAGTCAACTGGTTGAGATAAGACTTTACCTCTGACTTTTGTCAGAGGTAAATTGGCTATTTAACTCGAGCTAAAGGTCGAGTTAAGGTCGAGTTAAGTTAACTCGACTCCTGTCCACACAGGAACTAACTCGACCATTTACCTCGACTCGACCTTTAGCTCGAGTTAAATAGCCGTGTCTGAACGTGCCTTTTATTGGGTTGAGCAATTAAATTATATCAGGAGCATTGGTTCCAATCTTCTACTTAACCCCAGGGTGCCCATCCAACGGACATATTCAAACCCACTCTTTTGTGACTCATTCAAGCGAACCAAACTTTCAATTTTCACACTATTATTGTTGTATTGAGATAGAGCGATGCGCTTATTAAGGGTAATTAAACCATATTTGTTAAAATATACTAAATGATAATTTGCTTGAAACTTGGTCCTATTGGGAAATAACAACATATTAACATTTTGAAGCATAAGGTTGTATTATGATTACAATTTGTGTAAAATTAGGAAAAAAGTATGCTTTAGATTGGGACAGCTGCTGCTGAGTCTCAACATGGTACCTGTTTGCCATTGATCTTGAAATTTGTGTTTTGGTAGAAAATGACTGGACTAGCCAAATGCCTGGCTCCAGTTGATAGCATCGAGGAAACTACCGGATATTCTGTCTCGTCACTCTACTGGTCAACAAGATCTGATGATCATAGAGTCACTCAGACCAGTTCCAATGACCAATCTGGTTAATAAGCTTGATTCAAGACCTTTGACCCTAACCCTAGAAACGTGTGATGGGGGTGGAACGAAGAACAGGGGGAGGGAGTTAAATTAAAAACTTAAAAACTTATGTCTGCCGGCCCTGGGAATTGAACCCAGGTTGGCCGCGTGACAGGCGAGATACACCACCCAGCCACAGGGGAGGGCTTCCCAGGCTAAAAAATCGGAGACCATACCTGGGGTTTAATGCTACATGATATCAAACTTGTGTGCGCGCAATCCAAGTGCTGCTGACTGTGTTGTTTCCGGTGGTGTAGTATATATGGTTAGGGTTAAGGTGCCATACTCATTGAATCATCCCAAAATCAAACCATTCATTTATAAGAAATCCTAATACAATCGATTCAAAAACAATAGCATGATGTTTTCACTATATTAAACTTAATATAAACTTAAAGCCATTATTATAATTCTTAAAATTATACATAATATCATGGAGTCAAAGTGTTGGTGTCATTTTCTTTTAGTTCAGAACAGCAGACAATCAAAATATGTTAAAATAATTTGGTTGCATTTGGTGTGTTTTTTATCAAAGTTTCTTATTGCCAAACAAGAGGGAAGAGAGTATGCCTGCAATAGCCCACTTAAATGTCAAAACAACAAAATACCCACATTTTGACTTTTTAAAACCTTGAAAAGCCGTTAAAATCTACAGCAGCAGGAAACCTGCCTATTGAACAAACCAAATGACCCTATAATTATAATTAAACTAAATACTCTTTTCTCACCCATTTTTTCTTTCCCTTTTTACTATTCTTTACCAATTGAATAACCATTAGCGTAATATGGCTTAAAAGAGTTTCCGCATCATTGGTGTCTAACTTGAATTTTTCTTTTACCAAAAATGTTGATCCCGCTTATCCCAAGTTCTATTGTTGATGACGTTTTGTGTATCCCTACATGCACTGCAATCTGATTTTGAACCACTGTGTGTTGAAGTTATGCGACATAATCACCATAAAAGCCTTCTTTAATGTCAAAAGTTGATGTTAAAGTGATCAATTTAGCACTTTTATAAAGTGAATAAATCTTACATGCAGCATTTTTTTCTTGCTTATATGCTGGTAGAAAAACCTAATTGAATATTAAGCTTTGAATTAGAGAATAAAGGTATTGTTTTTAGACCGTACCCGTGTTATATTGTCTGACATAAATGCGGACGATAGTATTATTTTAAGTAGAACAACGACGCCGCAGGCGGAGTTGTTCTACGCAAAAAATAATACTATCGAACGCATTTATGTCAGACAATATAACACGGGTACGGTCTAAAAACAATACCTTTATTCTCATTCTTAAACAATCATACTTTAGACATTTATCAAAGAAATAAGTACATTTTATTGTCCACATTTGACAACTTTTACCCCTGCTAGGATCGAATAGCCCACAAACATTCCATCCAATCACATGCGATGAGTAAACCATGCGTAAGCGTCGCAGCGCCGGCATAAACGCAGGAAAAGCGCTAAAGACGCACTGCAGAAGTGCGCGTTATGGAGCAAACCACGCATTGTGAAGGTCGGGCGCGCTGTTAAAACGTAAGCCCACCTCCCCGTGTTCTATTGTCTCATAGAGATGTCGCCGATTTCTCTGAGAACCAATGAGATTGCTTAAACTTTCTTAGCTGGTTAAGAATATACTGTAAAGTGCTGTATACCATAGTGATGTTTCACAAACCATAAATGTTTGTTTTAAGTCCAACAATGCGCGTCTAATAAACTGCTCACAAAAAGTATCAAAACACTTAGAAATTATCCAATATATAACGGCTCGAAAGGGTATTCATTAATCGAAGCAAATAACCAAGTACAATCATCCTATAGAAAGAGGTTTGCATTATTGTTTAGAATGATCACATTCGTGCTTTTCAATAGGATGAGTGTCACTTTTGAAACTGGACCCACGATCATTGAAATGACATTAACTCCGCTCCGCAACATCATATCTCAACAATCGGGGTGTCAAAATACGCAGAACAAAATTATTTTCCTTAGTTATTTATTTCAAGCCGTTATATATTGGATCATTTCTAAGTGTTTCGATACTTTTTGTGAGCAGTTTATAACATTAATCAGTGCTGTCCTATGAATCCTGGGCAAATCTCTAACCTTATTATGAGTATCTACATCTATTTTTGTCATGTGCCATACGCAGAGAAACAAGCTACATGGTTCCTCATTCAACAGAGCTTTGGCTGATGCATTCTGGGAATGTTGACAATTAGTCTCTACAGCGCGCACTGAATGTTCATAAATAGAATACTTCACGCAATCAAATAGTGATTGGGCCTGCATTTTTGGTCAAGGAAATGTACAAAAAAGAGCACAAAACTATCAGGCCCTGAGGGACTATTTTAAGTGTTCGCTAATTTTATGCTTGACGATGTATGAATTACGCTGCTTGGGAAACTGAACACTTGTTTGGTACCACCTTGCTTACAAGTATAAGGTGTTACCTTCTCTGATGATAAAGCAATAAGCACATACCCACAAGCCATTTATATGCAATTTCAAAAGGAGAACTACAAATGCTAATTAGTTCTGAAAAAACTCAGTGCTGCAAATGAGCGATATTTAACCCAAATTTGTCTCTCAACATCAGTACTCACTCAGTTAAGAAATGATATGATTGAATTCCCAAAATAAAATGCAGTCGGATCAATTTCAACACCTAGCTCAACGCATGTTGTGATAAGCTGGTACATTTTCTACAATTAATAGATAGGGTGTCTCAAAAATCACTTCAATTAGAACATGGCCTATTTGTTTGATCGGAAAATATGTTCCCTCTCCATATATTATAAGCATAATTGTCAATGCTTAAGGTTGTTCCTATGGCTAATTTTTTATTTGATATTTTAATAGAGCTTGCTGAGCTCCACAATAATCTGAAATTTGAGATTGATCGGAGGTACGGTTTTCTAGATATGACAATTTTATTGTCAAAAATAAAGCAAAATTGAAGCTTTCATTTCTTTTGTTTTTTGTTGTTGTTTTTTGACCCCCTAGCTGGCCTAGCAACAACAAAAAAATCTATGCAAAAATGTTTAATTAATTTTTCAAAGAAAAGTATAAATGTTACAAAGCTGAAATTTTGGGAGCTTGTTAATTATAGTTTTTAGAAAGTTTCCTGTGCTGCGGGAGGCTGTAAGACATCTGCATAGTTAATTATACTTAATTATCTAAAACTAAAATAATTAAAGAAATTAGGCTAATTAATGCACTTAATTAATTTTTTCAAGTTCATGCACTTTACTAAATGTAATGCCACTTGGTGTATATGTTGGCTATACAACTCTCCTTAATTCATGTGCTGCGGGAATCTAATGGAGTTTTCAATAAACAATTAGAGCAAAAACAAAAAACTAAATCTTTATAGAAATTTTACCTAGGGAGTCAAAAAAACAATATAAAACAAAAGAAAATAGGCTACCCTCTGTTGGCCGAAAAACAATACAAAACAAAAGAATTCAAAATAGATTTTTGACAATAAAATTGTCATATCTAGAAAACCGTACCTCCGATCAATCTCAAATTTCAGATTATTGTGGAGCTCAGCAAGCTCTATTAAAATATCAAATAAAAAATTAGCCATAGGAACAACCTTAAAGATACAATCTGAACTATCCCTCAACCATATAGGAGTAAAGGAGGGCAGTAAGAGGGGGGTTCCAACTGAAGGGCGGGGGTTGTCAAAATATTGTTGATGGGATGCTCTAATTTGACCATATTTGTTGGTTCGGGGGGAGGGGGGGGGGGGTGGGGGGTAAAGTTTAAGGGGTTTTCAACCTTAAAAAATGGCTGATTTGACTGTTGTGATTTTTCACGAAACAGGATCCATGTTTAGGGATCTTTTCCAGCACAAACTCATACTTCATTGTTTGGGATTTCTTGTAAAAAGACCCCTCACAGCAGCACATCCCATACATACATGAGGCTTGGGTACCACCATCTCCTGGATTTCACTTAGGCCTATGTATATAAGCACAAAATACAACAAATTTCTCTACCATAATAATTATAGCAATGCATACACTAAATATGGAGATTGTTTGGTTACCAAGAACAACTTGTTGCAAAAAATGAAGAACAATTTGTATTGAGCGTTTGAAAGGGAAACCTCATTTTCTTGTACACATCATATCCTGCTCCACAAAACCATATCCTGCTCCACCAAACCAAGAGCACCCAGCTTGCTACCTCCCTAGCCCTAATGAATGTTGACAAGTCAGTCATAACAAAACATTTACAAAGCCATTATAATCACAGGTGTTAAGAATGAATTTGTGACAGCCCATAGGCTCAAGCAGGAATACTAATTGTGTGCTTATTGGTCAGGCTTTGATTTGAACTTGACCATCACAACAGCCTGTGTCAAAAACCAACCCTCCTAAAACATACTCCCAAGTCAAATACAGCGGAAGTGGTCTGAAACTAAAGTCTGGTTGATGTTAGAGGACTTCCTTGCCTCCAGGCTCAAACCTTTTTGTGTTGGCTATGTTTACTGCTGTAATAAGGCACGATTACTTCTAAGTACTTCTCTGTACCTTGCTTTACACACGCACAGTAGTGAGTATAATGTAGTCATGATACGCCCTGGTAATTATGCCCATGTTCGCCTACGGTGTGAAGTTGGTTTTTAAAGTTGGTGCAGGGATTTTTGTACTCGGTGTTTTGTTGCCCTAGTTATTACATTACCTAACAAAACAATGCCTCCTCCACTTGTTGATTATTTGTTTGTTGTTTAGTTGTTTGTTTGTATAGTTATTTGTTTGTTTAAATTATATTTGTTTGTTGGGGTGTTTCTTTGTTTGTTTGTCTGATGTAAACATACCTGCCCCCTGTGTATTCAATCTCCTAAATTCTTACAGAAATTCTTCATCAGAATTTGAAATGTTTGGTTTTGATAAGATGAAATTGAAATATATTTTTTTCTGTAATTCAAATAATGATTATTCTTGTTGGACTAATACTGAATGCCCTAAAAAGTGACACGCTTCAGGGATATTATTTGCAAAACATATCACACCTCTGTATTTTGACAAATCGGTCAAAACATTAAGCAAACATGTGCTATAAATATTATTGCCAAACGATCCATTTGCCGCCTTTCATGCTGCCTTGTAATTTCTCAGTAGACAACACATTCATATACACAAATGCCACATTCCACAACTAACTCATGAAATATTATCATAATAAAGAAGATTAATACAGATTTGGAAAATGCCAAGTGTCAAAAGTTTAAACTTTTAAAGTATTTCAACTTGCACTTCATAATAAGAGGAATATAAGAAGCATACACTTGTAGGCCACTAGTTTTATGGACAGAGCCATTTAGATATCTTTCCATGGATATACAAGTACTATTTTGCATGGGATTTGGCAAATTGGTTCTGACATTCTGTAATAGAAAAGACACAATCTGATATAATTGTATGTAGTCTCCTTTACACACAAGAAGTCTCAACATGGGACTGCCTAGCTTGTTATGGATTCATATATATGCAAACATATCTCAATTATTTATTTAGATCCAAAATGTTTTATTATTAGTGAAGGTTATTAATGATAACTGACGACTAAATATAAAATGAAATTATTCTTGGTATAGGTCTACAGTGAAATTATATTTTGCTGCTAAAACCTGATATAAATTGTTAATTGCAACAGCAGTGTGGGGGTGGGATTATACTCACGAATGGGCCTATACTCAAGTGCTTACTGCATCACCCTGATATTGATCCGCTAGTGTTAATCTATTTTTAAAACAATGTTTTTTACATGTGGCACAGAAAAGGTGTCATATCTCCACAATTAAAGTGTTGTGATCGATTATTTTCCAATCAATTGGCATGGTATGGATAGTCATGTAAGCCTATATAGATGCAGTATAGCATAGATCACCATTGTGAATTAAATACTATTCTTTGGTAAACATACTATGGTAACAAATGTTATTATTTTTTGTATCTTCTATAAAAGTGTGTACAACAAACAGGGTATACATTTGTACATGTGACATGTATGTGACATGTGACATGTATGTGATGTCCATGTGATTTGCATGTGATATTCATGTAACAAACATGCCATGTCCATGTATACTACATAAACAGCAAAACATTCCAACAAATGGCGAACGGGGATTTGAAGATTATTATTGTAAATGATTTGGTGTGATAAGCCTACCCTATACAGATAATTAAGCACTCGGCTGTGCCTCTCTTTTGACCTATTCTCCCATTTTCATATGCATTTCAACCGATATGTATAACTGTCTCGATGACAAAATATGATTGCAAAAGTTTACTAATGATCACACACTAAAGTAAGTTGCCTTAGCAATATAAGAAACTAAGGATATTTTTACTATTTCAGGGTTGAGTGCTTGTCACACTTGGTTCTCTAATAGTATTCTATTTCTTTCCTGACTATTATCACCAAAGTCGTAACTGTAGGCCTACAGCAAAGCTGCCTAACTCTCCACTACATAAACTCCCCACCCCCTCTGTTTCCATACAACCCTGAACTTGGCCCATGGTTTAAAACCTTTCAAAAAGTTCCCACTGCCATTGAACTTTTTTACCAATGATTTGCCACAGTCTGCATGGAGTAACACCTTGCGGGATTATCACCTGATTTACGCTTTGCCTTACACACCCTACACACACACCCTACACACAGCAGTCAGACATAGAGATTATACTCGCCCCATTGGCCTGCCAAAACATAACCAATAGTCCGGTGCCGCTGCGGTGTGCCGGCACTGGTGCCTTACACAAACAGAGTTGGCACGGGGCATGCTTGCTTGACTAGCTGGATAAGCCAACTGGCCCTATGGCAGGGTATTGTTGGGGAGTTTTGTGAACCAACAGGTTTAGTTGTTGCTATGTCAAAACTTTGGTGTTAGGTTTCTTGGGTAAATTTGGATATGTAGCAATGTTGCAACACACTGACTCATAGGAGAAGACGTGTTAGCAAAACTTGTTGACATTTTCACTATAAAGGCCAGTGATGAAGTGTATTTCTCTTTAACCAAAATATGTTGTGATGCCATGGCAAACTTGACACAATCTATCTTTCAAACAGAGTCGGATTGATTTCATAACCTGGACTGGTCTTGATCCCCGGGGCAGGCGCACACCAATTTATTCTGTCTCATTTTTTGTCCCTTGTTTCCCCCATGTTAGATTTATATTGCTACAACCCCTCTACCCCACTGGGTTATGGTTAATCAACTTTCAAAGTTCTAACACACTATATTCTCAGGCAACCTTAAATATTTCAACATCAACCAATAAAGTTCTTCCCTGTACTAATAGTAATATGTTAGCTGTGTCCAACCCAGAATGTCCCTCTTCCCCTGCACCCCTTTCTTATTTAAACTGTTTCTGATGTCAACTCAGGTCATGAAGTTTATTACCACAAACTCCTAGAGTAGGGGGATGTAACATAACACCAGTTAATTTCAGATTAGATTTATCTCCCTCCCCTCCTTTTACAAATAATCGTATTGGAAGGGGAGAGTGTAACAGATGCCAAAAAGCGGAACATCTGATGTTATTCAAAGTGGCTCAGGGACTTCTACTCGTTTTGGTTTCCAAATCTTCTTTCCTGCTTGACTGCGGTAATTCTAACCTGCTTTGAATGTAGTCTAATAATAAGTTACTGCCTCAGTAGCGGCAACTATAATAAATAAATTGCCACCTAAAACTAGACATTAAAAGTTCATATCTTCTTTTGCCCCTCGCATAATCAGAAATCTTGTTCAGACTTGCCGCCATAAGATGAGGAGCAAATGCCGCATTTATTGCAAAGAAGGGTATGTAAGAAGTGTTGCCATGTTGTTTGCTTCCTGCACCCCCTGGAGCTAAGCACTGGGAAAGTAGTACAAGATGGAACTTAATGGAAAACAGAAAACACTCAGGCTAAAAAATGACAGGTGTAAGGGAATTTCTTTGGTTCTCCCGCATTGCAACCACAGCAGTTATTCCCTGTTTTCAATTAAGCCGTCTCACACCTCAGACATGATTTTTGAGATTGTTTACGTGATTGTTTTTCGCCGTAGTGCGAGAGAGAAAATATTAATACTGGACGGTCAACTTGTACGATGGGTCACTTTCCTTGGTCCTCTGTGTATGTCAGCAGGAGTAATGAGTGGTCGCTAATTTTAAACTTTACAAACAAGAACCCACTTGCCAAGGTATAGGAGCAATGACCGACCGAAAAAATCTGACTGGTAAATTAGCTGGATGTGTGTTTAAACAGGGCCATATTGTGAAAGGGTGCTGTGAAGACTATTTGATTTGTGATATTACTATTTGTCTGTTTAGAATGAAGAGAGGAATATGTGGTGTGTGGCAAGGGACAAATCTATACCATGCAGATGTTTTGTAAAATTGTGTTCTGCCAGAGGGGGCCGGATGAGGAGTGAGAGATACGATGATGCAGACTTTGGGTTGAGAATCAAGACAATCTATTTGATTTAAGGCTATTTGCAATCACCTTGCCATTCATACTGAAAAAGTGGACATTTTTTCGCACTTTTCATGCTCGAACAGCTACCGCGAAAATAATAACATGCAAATATATTTGTTATGTGTATATGTCTACGTGCTGAAGTTCAAATTGGCAGAAAAAAAATCAATCGGGTGAAAATCAGCACTTTTACAGTAGTCTAGAATACGGCACTCTTAAAACTTTAAGGTGGGACTCAAGGAAGTTTTTGATTTGATTTTTTGAATTTTGTGAGTGCTGTAATTATTGAACTATTAATCAAATGCATACATAAAAGTGTACATTTTTGGAAAGGAAAGCAAATTTGGCATCAATTTTGACCACAAATGTTGATTTTTTGTTGTTGAGAAAATTACAAAATGGACTTGTTTGACCCAATTATGTTTGTTAGCTTTGTTAAAAAAAGAAGAATTTTGTGATTTTCTCAAAATTTCAACATTTTTGGTCAAAATTGACGCAGAATTTGGATTCTCTGATCCATTTCCTTTCCAAAAAATGTATACTTTTATACGCATTTTGATTAATAGTTCAATAATTACAGCACTCACACAATTAAAAAATCAAATCAAAAACTTCCTTGAGTCCCCCCCCCCCTTAAAGGAGAGAATCAACCCAACTGACAATACAAATATTAGTTTATGAATTGTACAAAATAAAGCAAAATCAAATGATTTGTTCAAACACCAGATGGGACTGAAGTTCCTCCTATCATAGATCTTGCTCAACTACAAAATATATGCAAAAATGAGACAAATACATTGGATATTAAATTAAACTTGACAAAGATATTCTTGACGCTACATGTATAGGCCTACCTGATAATTAGCTCTAATGATTACATCATACATGTATGCCTAATCCATAGGTCTTGGTTAAATTGGCTCCATCACTAACACTGATAATTATGCAGGCTCTTTGTTCACTGTAACAAATTTCCTGTAATTATTATTCTCAAGTGACGCTTAAAAATATTAAATGTTTTGTCCAGCTCCTCCAAAACTTCACCAAGAGCACACACTCATATTTATGAGATGATCACATCATCAGTAGCCAGCATACTCTGTGAAAACTAGTGACCTTTTAAGAGTGTGCTGTCAAAATTGGGTCATAGGTTCTGCTGATGAAAGTTGTAGAGACCTGGTTGAGACAACTGAAAATGGCAGATTAGGACTTTGTACTACTATGGATTAGCCATCACTCTGATATGTAACTTTGAAGCTCTGTCTTTTATGATTGAGTTTTGAAACTTTCCACTCAACAGCAACTGCAGAAGACAGTTTCAAAAGTTCACAAAACGTTTCAAAAGTGTCAAAATAATTGTGATATTTGAATTAACATAAGTACATATGTGACCCGTCACGTCGAAATGGACTTGTTGGTGGCATGAGTCAATTCTGAGTTATTGTCATGACTTGAAAGAACACATTTTAAGCTTGAAAATGATACCATGTTGAATGTGATTGGACTTTTTAATTACAAGATATGAATTGAAGAAGTATATTTTTTACTACTATTTTCTTTATATTTCACCAAATATATTGGCCTCTATCTCAAAACTGTGTTTGCCGACAACATGTCCTTTTTGACGCGACTGGTCACATATATGCATGCCTAGTATTGTCTCCGTGATTATACGCTTTGAAAGTTGGAAACTATTTTGCACATAGTATTGGCAATCAATCGCTGTGTGGAAAGTGTTAAACATTTGATAGGATAAAAGTGAAAAAGTTGGACAGAGAAAACTGACCTTAACCATTGCTTTTGAAATAAAAACCTGTGCAAGCCTATCTATTCTATGTACATACCGTTACCCTATTTATACCAGTGGGTAAGGTCACACGATCATGGACACAAGATAGAATTTCACTAATTAGAATGATTTGTTTTCGTACAACGTTACAGAATCGTTAATTGTTTTTCGTTCCTTTAATAGACCCTCCATGTGAGTTCCATTATGGTTGAAATAGCTGAAAGGGTGTTTAGCTCTGGAATAATAATCAGAATTTGTTGTCAACAAAATCAGGTCAGTTTTTGTTTGATATGTTGTGCTAATTATTTCACAAATTTGACAGGTCAATCAAAAGTATGAACCTCTGTGGTAGAGGAATCTGTCTGATTTCAAACCAAATGTGATGTAATGGTTTGAACCCAAACCCATGTTGACTTCCCATAATGCATTTCAACATTTATGAATATTATCTCATGCGCTGTATCTAGACTTGTTTCTTTCTGTGGATGAAATGATTGTTAAAAATTTAATCTTAGAATAGAGCATTCTGGGATTGCTGCAATTGCTCTAAAGTGGTAGTGCTCCAGGAATTGTTTGGACATTTACTTCCTTATTTAAGAAAAATAGTAGGAACTAATTTCCTTACTTAGTAAATGTTGAGGCAAATAAGACGACCCTTGGCTCCTCAACTCAAAACATTCTTCATTGTTTAATTAAACTTTGCTCTAAAACATTGAACTGTATTTGATATATCACCTGATATCCTATGGCTACGCATGCTAACTATGCAAAGATACAAAACAATACACACAATGTGGCTGCCTGGAGATGCTACAATTGTAACATTTTCAACAAATCCAACCTCATTGCCTATCACTTTTTTTAATTTTTAAAGTATTCCCCCAAAATGTATAAATCAATATCATTTTGGCAATATCAAAATAGATCTCGAATTACAGTGTAACAATAGACAGCGGTTAGCTACCAAAAGGTAAATTATAGTCCAACCAATACTTATCATTTACCAATATAATTCCTCATCACCTTACGGACCAATGAAACCTGTAACACAGCACCATCTTGATGGAGATTACAGCCTCCACCTGAGGACACATCTTAAAGAGTCTCAGATAGAATATGGTATTATTGATATCAAATAATAAAGTCTTGGCAGCCTCCAAGGCTTGGTGTTCAATCAATCTTTTGATGTCGGATTAAATTTACCATGTTCAAATTTCTCTTTGTAAACCACAAAAGCATTAATTATGCTAATTTTTAATCAAAGTCTTCCTCATGAATAATTTGTCTAGATGTAATAGCAATACATTCAACTCATTACCTTGATTTTTTTCAAAAAATCGAGGTACTGTATTCCAACGGTTTCTTTCTTACCTTGATTTTTTCAAAAAATCGAGGTTCTGTATCTCTGCCGTTTCTTTCTTCTTCTTTCTTTCTTTCTTTCTTTCTTTCCTCAAACCCATCTAAAAAATGCTATTTTGTCTACAGTTTACATGCTACAATCACCAGACTTGGTCAGTAGAACCCCCCACCTGACCTTCATATAGGGTCTTCACAGTTTGGGGTCAAAGGTCACACAGGGGTCACTAGGGGTCAAAAGGTGATTTTCACTTAAAACGCATTTCCAATTTAGTGAAATGACCTAGGATCGTCAAAATTGGTCCACATATTCCTTTTGACCGTACGCATATATAAAAGAACGGTTTTTAAAATTAAAAATCATTTGGGGTCACTAGGGGTCAAAATGTAAATTTTTACTCCTCGCACTAAAAATGCTATTTTTTCGGGAGGAAATGACCTATGATTGTCAGAATTGGTCAAAAGATTCCTTGTATCCATGTACATATAGGGTCTTCAGCGAATAAAAGTGACATGTCATATGGGGTCACTAGGGGTCATTGACCTAAACAGGGGTAAAATGTAAGACATGCTCCGATTTTGACCGGTCATGTTTCATTTTGTAGGCATTGATAAGACAAGAAAAAAAGTCAATCATTTTCATGGGGTCAAAGGTCAACCTAGGTCACTAGGGGTCAAAAGGTCAATTTTCATTCCTCGCACTCAAAATGCTATTTTTTCTACAGTTTACATGCTACAATCACCAGATTCGGTCAGTAGGACCCCCTACCAGACCTACATATAGGGTCTTCACAGTTTGGGGTCAAAGGTCACACAGGGATCATAAGGGGTCAAAACGTGATTTTCACTTAAAACGCGTTTGCAATTTAGTGAAATGACCTAGGATCGTCAAAATTGGTCCACATATTCCTTTTGACCGTACGCATATACAAAAGAACGGTTTTTAAAATTTAAAATCATTTGGGGTCACTAGGGGTCAAAATGTAAATTTTCAATTCGATCACTTAAAATGCATCTTGTCTCAGAGGAAATGACTCATGACCATCATAATTGGTTAAAAGATTCCTTGGGTCCATGTTCATATAGGGTCATCAGCGATTAAAAGTGACATGTCATACGGGGTCACTAAGGGTCATTGAACTTTACAGGGGTAAAAGTTAAGACATGCTCTGATTTGAACTGGGTTTGTTGCATCTTATTTGGATCGATGAGCCATGAAAATAAGTTAATCATATTGACCAGGTCAAAGGTCAAGAAGGGGTCACTAGGGGTCATTGAACTTTACAGAGGTAAAAGTTAATACATGCTCCGATTGGGACCGGGTTTGTTGTATCTTGTTTGAATTGATAAGCCGAGAAAATAAGTCAATCATATTGACCAGGTCAAAGGTCAAGAAGGGGTCACTAGGGGTCATTGAATTTTACAGTAGTAAAAGTTAAGACATGCTCCGATTTGGACTGGGTTTATTGCATCTTGTTTGGATTGATAAGTCAAGAAAAAAAGTCAATCATATTGACCAGGTCAGAGGTCAAGAAGGGTCAATACGGGGTCATTGAACTTTAGAGGGGTAAAAGTTAAGACATGCTCCGATTTGGACCGGGTTTGTTGCATCTTGTTTGATTTGATGAGCCAAGAAAATAAGTCAAATATTTTAATCAGGTCAATGGTCAAGAAGGGGTCACTAGGGATCATTTTCTCATAAAAAAATCAAGGTAGCCTGGTCTTAGACCGGAGCAAGATCTAGTTCTTCTTCTTCTTCTTCCCAACCCATCTAAAAAATGCTATTTTTTCTACAGTTTACATGCTACAATCACCTAACTTGGTCAGTAGGACCCCCTACCTGACTTTCATATAGGGTGTTCACAGTTAGGGGTCAAAGGTCACACAAGGGTCACTAGGGGCGAAAACGGGATTTTCACCTAAAACAGCCATGCAATTTAGCGAAATGACCTAGGATCGTCAAAATCAGACAACATATTCCTCATGACCGTACGCATATATTATATAGTTTGGGTTTTAAAATCAAAAAAACATTTGGGGTCTCTAGGGGTTAAAATGTAAATTTTCACTCCTCGCACTCAAAATGCTATTTTTTTCGAGAGGAAATGACCGATGAATGTCAGAATTGGTCAAAAGATTTCTTGGATCCATGTACATATAGGGTTATCAGCGATTAAAAGTGACATTTCATATGGGGTCACTAGGGATCATTGACCTAAACAGGGGTAAAATATAAGACATGCTCCGATTTTGACCGGATTTGTATTGATAAGAATAAGACAAGAACAAAAGTAAATCATTTTCTTGGGGTCAAAGGTCAACATGGGTCACTAGGGGTCAAGATGTAAATTTTCACTCCTTGCACTCAAAATGCTATTTTTTCGGTAGGAAATGACCGATTTCTTGGATCCATGTACATATAGGGTCTTCAGCGATTAAAAGTGACATTTCATATGGGGTCACTAGGGATCATTGACCTAAACAGGGGTAAATTATAAGACAAGAACAAAAGTAAATCATTTTCTTGGGGTCAAAGGTCAACATGGGGCACTAGGGGTCAAGATGTAAATGTTCACTCCTCGCACTCAAAATGCTATTTTTCGGTAGGAAATGACCAGATGAATGTCAGAATTGGTCAAAAGATTTCTTGGATCCATGTACATAGGGTCTTCAGCGATTAAAAGTGACATGTCATACGGGGTCACTAGGGGTCATTGACCTAAACAAGGGAAATCAAGGTGTCCTGGTCTCAGACCAGATCTACTTCTAGTTATGTTTCTATCTGGTATTGAAAAAGATGCTGCAGTTTTATCAATGTTCTTTTACGTTTTAATGCCATGCTATATAAAAGCTAGCCATAGTCATTGCCAGTGACTGATAAAGCTAGCCATATCGCTAGTGACTGATAAAGCTAGCCATATTGCCAGTGACTGATAAAGCTAGCCATATCGCTAGTGACTGATAAAGCTAGCCATATTGCCAGTGACTGATAAAGCTAGCCATATTGCCAGTGACTGATAAAGCTAGCCATATTGCCAGTGACTGATAAAGCTAGCCATATTGCCAGTGACTGATATAGCTAGCCATATTGCCAGTGACTGATAAAGCTAGCCATATTGCCAGTGACTGATAAAGCTAGCCATATTGCCAGTGACTGATATAGCTAGCCATATTGCCAGTTACTGATAAAGCTAGCCATATTGCCAGTGACTGATAAAGCTAGCCATATTGCCAGTTACTGATAAAGCTATCCATATTGCCAGTGACTGACAATATCTAGCCATATTGCCAGTGACTGATAAAGCTAGCCATATTGCCAGTGACTGATAAAGCTAGCCATATTGCCAGTGACTGATAATGCTAGCCATATTGCCAGTGACTGATAAAGCTAGCCATATTGCCAGTGACTGATAAAGCTAGCCATATTGCCAGTGACTGATAATGCTAGCCATATTGCCAGTGACTGATAAAGCTAGCCATATTGCCAGTGACTGATAAAGCTAGCCATATTGCCAGTGACTGATAAAGCTACGAAGCTAGCCATATTGCCAGTGACTGATAAAGCTAGCCATATTGCCAGTGACTGATAATGCTAGCCATATTGCCAGTGACTGATAAAGCTAGCCATATTGCCAGTGACTGATATAGCTAGCCATATTGCCAGTGACTGATAATGCTAGCCATATTGCCAGTGACTGATAATGCTAGCCATATTGCCAGTGACTGATAAAGCTAGCCATATTGCCAGTGACTGATATAGCTAGCCATATTGCCAGTGACTGATAAAGCTAGCCACATTGCCAGTGACTGATAATGCTAGCCATATTGCCAGTTACTGATAAAGCTAGCCATATTGCCAGTGACTGATATAGCTAGCCATATTGCCAGTGACTGATAAAGCTAGCCATATTGCCAGTGACTGATAAAGCTAGCCATATTGCCAGTGACTGATATAGCTAGCCATATTGCCAGTGACTGATAAAGCTAGCCATATTGCCAGTGACTGATAATGCTAGCCATATTGCCAGTGACTGATATAGCTAGCCATATTGCCAGTGACTGATAAAGCTAGCCATATTGCCAGTGACTGATAATGCTAGCCATATTGTCAGTGACTGATAAAGCTAGCCATATTGCCAGTGACTGATATAGCTAGCCATATTGCCAGTGACTGATAAAGCTAGCCATATTGCCAGTGATCGACTGATCATTTCAGAGTAGCGCAAACAAACAATTTGTCACAGACCAATGTTGCTTGGATAAGATCCTGGTATAAAAGAGAAAAACATCAGAAAGAAAACCCCTCTGATCTACGTACATTGCTGCAATAATTCTATCTTTGATAAAGATCCTGCATGGAACGAAAGCTCACTATGATATTTTACCAAACAGGTCATTGTTAGTTGTAGATCAGCAGTTTGCAATAGCTTTACAAATTATGATAAATGAAAAGTTTGGAAGCATTTTAAAAAGTTGTTTCCCCAAATCCCTCTTTTTACCAGTTCCGCAAATGTATCATCACTTAGAATTCCACCATTAACAGGGCAGACTTCATAGTTAGGAGTTAACAAGCAAAGCTTTCTTTATCAAGTAAAGATGAGTACTAAAACATGACACTTTCTTTCATAGCATGCATCTGTCCAATTTCACAGCACAAAAATTGAAAACTGTTTGATGCAATAACGGATCAATAGACATCTACTAATGCCTTACTATCAAACTCTACAATTTTCGCATCACATTAATTTTTGCACCCATCTCATAATTAGACATACTTATGCAAAAAAACTAAAATCTGCCAATATTTTCATATCAAACTATTTTATAATATTATGAGAAGCATAAAATCGCCAATTCCAATTGTTAAAAAGTATCAGAGTCCGAAAAATTGCAGGCTGTGAAAATTTAATATTGCTTTTACAAAGTATTTCTGTAGTTGAGCTCTCCATGTAGCTATGGCCCAAACAAGACAAACACAAGTGTCCAGGTTGTTTCTATAAAAGCCATTGTATAAAAAGTTATTGTTGCGAGCACTCTTACAACAATTCTTTAGTATGTCATGTCAATGTGTCCCATCTATAGGCTAAGGAAAGGAGAGACAGTGATATAATCATAGCAAATACCAATGAATTGATACATAATATTCATTTTTATTTATATGGGCCTTCCAAACGGAACAATAAAAGTGCGTATTGAATATTGTGCACCAAGCTCCCGGATGTGCGTCCAATATATTGGACGACAATATTTTTTGTGTTGCGCAGAAGATGTGCGCGTGAGAAAATATGCACTGAGAAGGTCATTTCGGGCTTATTTATGTTTTATCAAAACAGTCCGTTATATAAATAATAATAATAATATTGAATGTCTTATTTTCGGGTGATACAAATGAGTGCAATGTTTTTATAGCGAGTGCAATATATTCTTGTATCACCCTCAAAGCCATTCAATATTATATAAATATTCACTGCATGTCTTCAATGAGGACTTTTAAAGAACTACCATACACTACCCATGCCTGTATTCCAAAGCTTATGCCCCAATATGCAATATTCAGTACAATATGTTTGTTGTATTAGCAGCCAAGATCCAGTAGCGTAGCCAGGGGGCAAGGTAGGGTGGGCGGAGTGTCCCCCTGAAAAAAAATTGATCGGGAAAATCGGAAAGGCAGCGGACAATTGGGAAGGCAAAGGAAGGGAAAGAAAGGGGGAAGATGAGACAAAGAGGGATGGAAAGGGAAAAGGGAAAGAAAGGAGAAAGGAAGACAGGCAAATTATTTGGAAAATTGTAGTTTTTCACGCCGACGCAACGCTTCTCTAACCCCCCCCCCCCCCCCCTCACCCGCCATTGTAATTTTCTAACTCGACGGCAAATCAAAAAGTTACATGAGAAACCTGGCTACGCCACCGGGTCGAACTGGTGTTCACCAGGAAAAAATACCCTTTGCCCCCCCATTGACAAGTGACCCTGGCTACGCCACTGACAGATCCACACAGGCATGACAGGATCCAAAGAGGGTTTTCTGTACAGTTCACAAATTTGTAATTACTTCGAGATAACATTCTTCAATTTCTCTCAATTTTGAACATTGCCATCGACAAATTATTTAAATAAACTTTCAGATGCTCATTATATATTTAAGGTGAATTCCTTAATTCCGGCTCTCTAATGAACAACAAAATTCATGAAAATTACACAATCTGATAAAATTATATATTGGATAATTAGTATGAAATATATCTATGCCATATGTTGTACTATTTATTGTATATCATTCAAAGCCTAACATCATAATCATAATTATAGTAACTGCCATCGTAATCATCGATATTGTTCGGTATTGGCGATCATCAAAACGCAGCAGAGAAGCCAATGTTGCTGCCTTGGTTGACACGTTTGCTTGTTATTGGTGAACCACTCATTGCTTCGTTCATTGTCAATGATTTGGTCTATATAACAATTATTGATATTTTACAAAGCATTCATAAACGTGTGAGTGGAGCGCTGGCATTGGGCATGTACAATATGTTTTGACAGTGGCAGCATGGCTGCTGAAAAGATGAGAGAGAAATTGAAGCAGACTTGCTTGAAAATGAAATTGAAATAAATGACTAACACTAATGATGTCATTATTAAGTGGTAGCGAATAGCTGTGACATCCCAGAATTGTTACATAATATTGAATTGATTATGCAAAATTAATATGATACATAACACACCAGGTTAGTAATTGTCTTCTTATTTTGGGTTTGGTTTTCAATCAAAATTGACAGCAAAAGGACATATTAAATATGGAACCATTATTGATGGAACTCAAGAACAAAAGATAACTCAACCTTAGTTTAAGTAATACTTGACTAATTTAGGACTCAAGTTTTCATGATACAGTATAGTTGCAATTACAACTTACAATAAAATGCTAAAATATGTATGTTTCATTCAAAAAAATTCTACAAGTATTTCGAGAGATAGCTGGCTTTACATCTGAATTCAGTGATATTTTGGTTTCAAATGCATTTTTAGTTTTAGGTGCAAAAAGTTCAAACAAATGGTTTCTAAATGTAGATTACTGTGTGACTATATGTCTAGTCATTCTACTGATACAAAGACTAACTATCCAAATGTTCATCAAAGAACCGTCCCAGTTATCCATCATGATCTTAGTTAATTCCTAACTATCTCAACCATGTGTCCTCACAAGTCATCAACACTGAATAGGATATTAAGGTTGAATCGTCCAAGCCGCATCGCTCATTTTCCAGATGTGAGACCGTCTTATACGACAAAGTCAATTTGTTCACTGTATGCTCATAATAGAATGCATCCGATGATGGTTGAATGAATGGTTGGGTCATCACTCATAATGTGTTGATGCAAGACCAGGCTAACTCATTTAGACTTTCATATATAGGATGGAGGGCAGTTCAATGACTGCTGAAATATTCATTTTCTTCAAGCTCTATATGACATCAAGTCAAACAATAGCTCCGACATTTTTATTTCAATCTATAATAAAATTAAGTCAGTAAATATGGGAAAAATAATTTTACGTTTTAATGTAATTAGACACAAAACTTGATTCAAATCATATAAGAAATAGCAAAGAATTTCATTGACACATACAGTATTTTTTTAAATCTGGCAGTACTTCATACAAAATAAATTGCAATTCTAAAAATAACTCCATCATAAACCGATGTATTGACGATCACTCAGACTCTAGACTTGAGAGGTTGACTAAGACGCTTGTCCATTTAATCAATAACCACACACATATCGTCCACTCATTCCGGCCGATCCGAGGATGATTTGGGGGTTTTCCTGGCAGTATTGATCCCTGGTCAATCGGTCATCTTCTGCTACATGTACATGACTATGCTTGCCACCGGCCTAGCTAACATGTTAATGTATGTACACCTTGCATCCGATATTGTGTTATTGTAGCTGTGTAAACCACCTCCAATGTAACAACTCGGTGTCACACACTCTATACAATATCCAAAATAAAAACAGTGTTGTTATCAAGGAATCGTCAGCTAGCTAGCATCCAGCTAGCAAGTCAACTTTTCAAGAGACAACTATTTCACAAGTATATAAAAAAATCCCTTTTAAAGGGAAAACCCAGATGCAAGTAAAATGCCATGTGCAAGGAGGTTCAGAAACGGGAGGAATTAAACTATGGGGAAATAATCGAATCTTTCCGCAAACTACCTCCAATGACATCAGACCAGAAAATTTGGATCATTTTCGTTTTATAGAATTGTTTCAAATGAAAGGAATGTTGACTTTTAGAGGGTATTTTATAGACTAGTTTGCTTCTCTGAATACAAGAATATGGAAGAAAATCAATGTAGTATCAAGACGCATGCCATAATACTATACTATTTAATCTCTCACATGGTAGCCCGCATGGTAGCATCTTTAAGATTGGTCTTAGAGTAAAAGTAATACAATTTCCAATCTGTTTGTCAATTGAAAGTAATAGAGTTCATTTTTACAAATTGATCTAAGGAATTATAGTAGATTCACAGACTTTGGCTGATTAACCATGATTTCAGTATAGGTAATATCCTCCTATTGAGGGAAACGAGGCAGTGATTTGGCTCTATGCTTCCCTCTAGCTTTGTGTCTTGAATCACATCGTCAGTAGTTCATACCCTGACAGTGGCGTAGCTAGGATTTTTTTCAGGGGGGGCAAGATTTCTGAAATTTTCGTAAAAGGTTGCCCCAAAATTTTTCCAGTCACCAACTCGTGATTTTCACGTAAGTGGGGGAGGGGGGAGGTCAAAATTTGTTGTACGATAAAATAAAAAAAAATCGCACAGTACATGTACTACATGTACAATTTTGCCTTATATTTGACTATTTGGGCTGAATATACCCACACATAACCAGTACCCCCGCACGCAATCTCGGTCTTTTATCATTTTTTTTCTCTATTTTATTTTTTTCCCCTTTTTATTTATTTTTAGATGGGGTGGGGGGCGGGGGCACAAATGGTTTTTTTCCATCAGGGGGGGGGGGGGGGGCATTTGCCCCCCCCCCTGAGCTACGCCACTGTACCCTGAATAGTGACAAAGTTTTCGTGTGCTGTCCAATATACAAGAAGGATTAGAAATTATGATCAATATGCGTGACATTTGAATAGCGCGCTATTTGATTGGGAGTTCAAATTCATGGATGGATGTATGATATTTGGGGATGTGTTGCTTTAAACTCTTTGAAGTCCATTATATCGCAGCGAAACCAATAGCATCTAAACCATGCCGATATTGGTCATGATTGGTCCATGTGGTTCCATAGCATCTAAACCATGCCGATATTGATATAAAATTGGATGGATTGAGCGTGATACACAAAGATATTGGTCGAGCTATGAGTTTTAAAAAATATTGTGCGAGACGCAGTCGAGCACAATATTTTTATCATTATTATGCAGTGAGAATCTGACTTGACAAAAAAAAATCAAAAAAATCAAAAAATCAAAAATAAATCACCATAATATTGTAAAAATATTAATAACATTTTTTTGTTCAAAGTACAGACAATTTTTTTTTATTTTTAAAAATCCCAAAAATTTCTCTAATTTTTTTATTTGTTTTTTAAAAATCCAAAAAAAATATTCCTCAAAATATTTTTAAAATTTCAAAAATTAAAAAAGACAAAATTAAAAAAAAATAGTCAACTGCATTTTGTGACTGCTACATATACAATTGGCATATTAATACACGCTTACAGTGTATTCATGCAGGTAACCAACTGACCAAGTTGGAAGGATATTGGTCAACCAGGTCTTTACTAATGCATTGCAAGTATAGGACGGAAGATTCGAACTGCATAATAATGGTCATGATTGGTCCATAGCATCTAAACCATACCGATATCGGTCATGATTGGTCCATGTGGTTCCTCTAACATTAAATGGAATAGGTCCAAATCAATATCCGATCAGCCACTATTTATGAATCCACTGTAGTTAATGTTCCAAGTTGGAAAGGAAACCCATCAATAAGTGAACAGTCAGAGGATATTCCATGGTAGATGCTGCTGTGTCTTCCTCTTTTCAATCCTATCTATCCCTCTTCGTCTATCAATCAAACCTAATACACAGATCAATTTACCAAGTTGATGTGAATCGCTGACCATTGAGTGTCCAGTATCATTAGCAGACCCAACCATCACATAGAGCAATATCAGCCCAACCATCCAGGATGGTTTTATTAAATCCTGCCCCAAGTAGGATACCCAACCTATCCAGGCCCGACATCCTCAGCTATTGTGTTACCCAATGACCATTAAGGCAGTGGTAGACATTGTTCGTTGACTGTCAACTATTGATACGCCTATTAAGTCCCCCAGGCCAAATTGGCATAGTTGTATTACTATTAATAAGAAAAAAACATGCGGATTGAGGTGCGATCACGGCCTGCTAGCTCACTGATTGAACTTATTTTAAATGAAGCCTAGTGAAATGTTGGTTAGATGTAGGACAGTTGGCAGTCCTATGACGACCATGGAAGCAATACTTCCACATCATTGGAGCTTTTCTTTCACTCCGCTGGAAAATGCCAAAATTATAACGAAAAAATATCCTTTGTCTATCGAAACTTGCGGCTTCCAAATACGCTATGTTCATTTGTTTGAATGGTGTGAAAATATAGCCTGTATTGATCGGGGGGGCTGGGGGGGGGGGGGGGTATAGGTGTGCCGCCAAGAATTTTGAAATATGACCAAAACATTTACCACTTAATTATCATTTTGCCACCCATATATTTACCACTAACGACCTTTTAACCAATAATGAACCCATAAATTTACCAGAAAATAAGGGGTCATCCATTTACCAGACCGGTGCAAAGGCAACCTTATTTGGCGGCACAACCCCATAACCTGAGATCCAGTGAACTCAGTGAGTACCCCCCCCCCCCCCCCTCCCCCCGCCGGTATTGATGTCCTGTATGAGGGTGAGATCAATGTTTGTATTTTAATGTACAACATGCATGTGTACAATTATTACAAATGAGGCTAACATTTTGTTATGAAGATACGTATCTATAATGTATAGCTCATCAACCGTAGGTTCTTTTGATGATCACATTTTTGCTAACCTACATTTTTTTAATTTTTGGAGCATCAAAATCAATGTTTATGAAAATTAAAATTAATGTCATTTTTTTCTTTAAAGTCTTGGAAATGGGAGAATGCAAAACTTCTTTTAAAAAGAGAAATTGCCTGTATCTGGTCCCTAATGTAGCATTAGATTTAATTGAATTAAAATAAAAACTGTTTGGCCTACAAACTAATTGACTGTCACTACACCTATATCAATTAGTTCAGGACTAATTAATGACAATCTTACTAGACAATAGAGGTCTAGCCTAAATGATTAGACATGATAATGATACAGTTGTAATTAAGGCCTAAACACAACCTGTATGCCGGAAATAAATAGTATTAGTCTGCTACAAACACGGCTTTATTTAAAATAGTGATCCCGCACCATATTTGCCGCCATACCAAGCATCCGGTATATTGCCAGCCATCGTTATATTACAAAAATTATTTCTTTAGTGTCTGTCACGCACAAAATGTACAACTACATCACTGTACAAGAATGTAGATGCTACGGTCGGTCCGCACATGGTCCAGGGCATAAAAGCACAAAATATTGGTTATTGATTGCTACAAATTAGATACCTAGCCCACGTATTGATTATCTGAATAAATGATGTGCATGTAATAGGTAGCATTGATTCATATCATCCCATCCCTAAATTATTACCCACTAATCTACTTTGTCCCATTGGCTGGTCACTTGCTTTTGATCATCCCCTCATTTTATACGCTCGTTAGAATAAGAACAAAACCAGTCACAAATCCATACATTTGACTCAGGTAATTCAAGGAATTTACATGTGAGGTATTTTTACTCAAGTAGGCCAATAAACTGTTCAAAACAATAGCCCAAAATATGAACAATCTGATCTGAACCGGTTTCCAAATTTGTCCATCTATAGCCTATGTGAAGAAAATTAAAAAAACAGTGAATCCAAAATGCTAGGCATATATGACAGATATCCAGTGGTACAAGGCATGCTTTGGTGATGCCTATCAAAATGTGACACCAATATCAATAGAGACTACCTTCCTTCCCAGACAGAAAGAGACAATATTGCAAGAATGCCTTACGTACAAAAGTGAGACCTGTGATTCTCAACTCTCACAATGTTAGGAATAATGGGAGACCTTGTTCAGTGTTTTGTTGAAGTACTCACCAATATTTGAACAACATTGGTTACTATAATAAAACCCTGTTTCATCATTGTGTCTACATTAGTCCATTCAATGATACAGGCAGACACTTTCACTATTCATTCACAAATGGATAGCCTACTCACCAACTTTACATTACACCCACAATAGTCAATAAACCCAATCATCAGAAAAACACATTTTAAACCAAGCCCTCCATTCAAGAGATGTTGATATACAGATTTTTAAATAGAATAGAAAACTACTTCATAACAAACTGATGAACAAGTATGGTCACAGAAGACCCTCTCATTATGTACTTAGGCTGTATTTTTTCTTTACAAGGACTCAATCTTTATGTGTTTTTCTAGTAAAAGAACTTTATATAGTAGTTGTTATGGACAATGATATACAAAGTATAATGGCTTCAGGGCATACATGGTGTGTCAATATCTCCCAAGGGACAACAATAATTTTGTATTTTTTTCATTTTCGGTGTTTGTAAATAAGCATTTTGTGCTGGTTTGTTGGCTTCTGATTTTCACAATATTTTGATCATTAGCCTGTTTTGCTAAAGGCTACAAAAAGTAAAGTTCTTTTTATTTCATAAACCCACACATGCAGTTCAATTCATACACATTCCACTTTACACCATTATGGTTATATAATACATTCTAAACATGTCACCCACAAAAAGACCTTTGGCCAAAGACAAAATCTCACCCTCAAAGAGTAACTCAGAAGCATGATTATGGTTCATTTTCAGTACAACATTTAACAGTACATAATCCTTAAGATGGATTTTAAGACATATTTAACAAAACAAATAAAAAACCACATTTGTTATTATACTTCAGTTTTCAAGAAATTTGAAATAACTTATTCAAATGATCCTGGACATGAGGTTTTGACATTTGATCTAAATGAATGATTCAATTAATTAATTAATTATTTTTGAATTGACTTTCCTAGACATTTTGATTATTGACAGCGGTACGTATGGTATTTAAAGTTTTGTGACTAGCTGTTTGACTGGCCAACCAAGCACACAGCAGTGTCACCACGGTTTTGTGTGCAGGATTTGCTTGCCGCCACGAGGCCCAGCAGCAGGCTTATAAAACACCAGCAGCGACGAACGAGCCATTTGGAAAACTCTATGACCTGGTAAAATTGGGTTTAGAAAAACAATGCTAAACTTCTGGATAAATATTTGCTTAAAACTAATCTTGTGATGAATGGAATGATTCTTCCTACGTAGAATGTACTGTAAAAATAACTAGGTAGGTATTGAGATTTGAATTTTTCAGTTACTAATTTGAATCATATTGGTACCCAACAACATGTGATTGAGTATTGAACACCAAAAGTAAGAACAGCTTATTATTCCCTGCATACACTTTGTAGCTAGTTTTCAAATCACCCTGGGCCTAACCAAAAATCCATTCCTTTACAATTTCTAACATTCACTGCTGCAAACCAAAGCTGAAGTTCACTACATTGAAAGCACCAATCAAAATTCAAATTAGTGGATTTGAGACAAATATAACTTTCTGATATCTCACCAAATACTAAACCAAGACTAAACCTGTTAGAACTTTCATTCCAAATTATTTCTATGAAAAATCACATTTGGCTAATTGTTGACAATTAATCAGAAAGGTTTATTTTCATTACAATTTTTAATATTTCTGTAAAAAAATCACATTTCGCAAATCACATTTAGCAAATTCTGAAATTGTTGAGAACTAACTAGAATTGTTTGGAAAATGTTTCTTCTAAAATGAATGAAATGATTCCTTATAGACTCACCTGAAGAGGATGTGACAACCAAACTGAGAAATGCAAGTAGCATTCCAAAGAGACAAGCTAGATTCCCTGGTTTCCTAATCATTGCACAAGTAAGACCAATGGTAACTCCATGTAAGAAAATCCAAAGAAGAACAGAAAATTGTAAGCCCGAAGGGAGGTGTGTAAAATCCCTGTTGTGCACTTATCCTATTTGGCTTTGCTTACACTCTCAGCTATGACGAGGTGATGATGATGATGCAATTTGTATTGGGATGGCAAGAACGTTGGCTTGGTTTCATACTTGCTCATTTGCCACAATTTGCTTGCAACATATTCAAATTATACAGTCAGTAGATTCCAAGAATTGTGAATTTCCGGTGTCCAGAAAACAGAATCTAAACTCAATTGTCAGAAGATGTGAAGAAAACTTGTTTAGACTCCCCTGCAAATCTTGCACATCCGATCCAGTATACGATGAGGCACTTTGGTTAAATATCACACACACAATACATTTCCATTCAAATCATCACTATATCATAATTGCTATCACACAGCACATCTGATGAAAAAAATAATCAAACTTCAATCCAATCCATCATATCCATCTGAGGGAAAAAATTGTATAAATCCGTGTATCAGTTAGTTATTTTGTAAATTGGTCCCTCTCGTCAAGACTTAGTTGTTCATCAACACCTGCATCGGGGTTCAAACAAATCAAACAGATCACAAGATATACACGCAAAACAGATGCTTCAACTTCACCGATATCCAGATTTTTTTTCTTGATTCACTTTTTTCCCTCTCGTTCTGTCAAGTCGTTTCATCTGTTTGTTGGAGCACTTGAGATGCACTCTTGCGTGTGTACACTCATAGCTCTCATTCATAACTGATCATATGGCAGTCTACGCACACCTCCCAAACCACTACTGCACTACACCAAGAATCAATGCATGTGGACACTTCCATTTCACTCATAGGGATGTAAGAATCAAGTGGGTAAAGTGGAGGGGACAATTACGTGCAGGGAATGCTCTAATTGCCAACATAGCAGCGCCATGTATTGGAATTCAGCAGGTCATGACCACAATAACTTCACCGTTTTGAGATATTTTTTTATCTTCTTATTATTTTCAATAGGTGCCTGATAAAACATGGAGTGAAAAACCTGAATATTCCTCAGGGCATGCGACGGGTAAAAAAATCAGTGCCTTACACTAACTCCTAATTAGAATGGAAGATACCCAAGTTTTACCCTTAGGTGGATTTTTAAAAAGAAAGCAATACTACATTTCACAACTGGTTTGTACATTGAAGTAAAATCACCCAGTATACAACAATATGGTTACAAATTGTGGTACACAAATACGCTAGCATGTATAACATCACTTATGGCTACAAAATGCCAACGGAAATTACACTCAAAAGTAGCCTACGTGAAGGTTGGAAATGCAAGTGAATTATTACGGTTTAGTTTTAGTGTTTGTGGACCGGTGTTATATTAGAGATGTTGATTTCAAATTGAATCGGTTTGAAGTGTCGTGTTTAAGAATTATTTGCCGGAATTATGGGCTTTATTGAGAGCGATGAACTTCATAAATGGAGTAGTGCTAGCTAACACAAATCTACACATGGATATAAATGGTTGTGTAAACATTTAGCAAACTTGTTTCAACTGGTTGAGAAAATACAGAAATTGTTCAAATTAATGCTTAATAATAATATGGAGAAAATATACTTGGTCAAAATACAAATGATTTTATTTGCATTTGGTCATAACTAGAAAGTACTGATTGACTATTTGTGAAGATACCCTATATATGGAGAAAAAATATATAAAAATGTTGACACAATCATACAGTTTGAAAGAATTTGCTAAATCAATGAAATATAATATAATATGTGAAAATAGAGCGGCATTATACGGAGAATTCATCAAATAAGTGCTAACAGTATACATCAGATAATCAGAATTGAATCCTATTTTGTGGTTGGTGGGAAGCCTTTTATCATCTCTGGCTAACATTATAACATTATTCATTCATAAAACCACATGCAATATTACTGTTATGATTCCTTAACTAAGAATGGAGAGTTGAGATTGTAAAAGACAATTGATATATTAGATCTTGTACTGGGGATGGGGGTAGGGGTAGCTCAACATTTGGTTATCATTTGTACCTCAGGGGAGGAGGGGGACACTCAGATGTAAAGTGGTAATAATCCTGTGTTTTGTTTTGGGGTTGGGTTTTTTCAGACCACATGTCCACATCACCCCCACCCCCTGGGCTTGTGCTAAGGGTATGCAAATCTCCCATTTCAGAAAATATTAAATGTCCACAATTAATTGTAATCCAGGGTATGTTAAAAAGGTATGATTTGCTATGCAAACTCTTTGAAAAGCATTCTTCTTTAAAGCAATATTATGTGGTATTTTTCAAATTTTTACACATATTTTTCTCTCTCTTGTAATGAAGTTTGACTATCAGGAAATACTTTCCTGGACTTATAAATCTACTTTGACTATATTTTTATTTTCCGTAAACACACCCATCACAGAACTTATTCATCATAAAGAATTCTGTATTCCGTTCAGTTGAGGTCGTAACAGGAAACACTGTAAACGACGTTAACACGGTGTCAAACCATGGAATTCTATTTACGAACAAACAGAAACACTCAGAAAATACACTGTCCTGATATCAGGACAACTTATTTCAAAATCTGATTTTGAAATAATTAGGAAAAGTTTTGCTCTGTAACTTATAAGATAGCTTAGTTTCATGGTTATAAATGTAATTTGACCAACAAAATGCATTTCTTGGAGAGAAAAAATCACAGATAGAGGGCGTTCCATGAAAAAGGTCGCATAATATGCATATTACATGGGACAATTATCTAACTCTCAACGTGCAATCATAATGTTTTACTGCAGGGCAGGTCCCTCTAATACAGATATCTATTTTAATGTTTTAACATGTCTGTTTTGTTTTTCATTGTTGTGTTCAGTATATTCCCCCCATTTATATCCCTGCGTTCGTCCAACTTATCTAGGATTGACATGTTTTCCTTTATTGTGTATTGTATGTGTAATGATGCTAATAAATTGATGTGAAATTAAATTAAGAATCCATGATCAGGGTGGTTTTTTAAGTACATTTACACAACTGCTTAAAATATATGATAACAAAATTGCAATAAATTCAGCGAATACAAAGAAAAGTAAAATGTATAAAAATGTACTAACTAGTTGGAACACTTTAAATAGGCGTTAGTGTTGGGTGATATATGATCTACCATGATGATGCATTAGTGATGGGTAATGTGTCTATCCTACAAGTACTCAAACTATATGGCACTTACTTAACAAAACAACCTCCAGGTGCAATAGGGTGGGGTAGGATAAGGCAGACTGAAAGAAAGAAGAGTTTCACTTTAGAGAGTTACTATTACAGAATAGATGGCTTATGCTCAATACTCACGTCATGTCACGTTCGTGTTTAATATTAAATCATGTCCATGTTTAATAATCATGCTTCACGTTCACGAATCACATTCACGTCATATTAGAAATATATGAATAAATATGCAATGCATAATTTATTGAGCATAATAATGTCGCTAACTCATATCCGTTAACTCATATTGACAATTAGCTCGCTGACATATAACTCTCTAATTTATGGCATTTTGAGTTGCTCTGTGGTCCACATTTCTTTGCAATGCACCTTAATGTTTGTGATATTAATGGATGGTGAGTAGACCTCCTGTGTGAACTCCGATCTTCTATGTCACATATCTAAATACATTGGACAGCGGGAGTGATACTAATAGCACATTAAGAGATTACATTCTGATGGATGGAAGCAGATCATTTATAGAAAGGGTGAATTCTCTGAAAATGGAATGATAAGAGTTGATAAATTAGACAGGTCAAAGGTCGATCAACAATGTTATGGCTCCTCTTTGTTACTTTGAGATTTTACCAATGAGGGTGCTGATGTATTCATTAGCTGGTAGCTATTCTAGTAAGAGCATTCTAGGATGAGTTAATATTAACAATTTCAACAGCGACATGGCGATTGCAGACAACAGTTGGAAAAGTTCACAAAATGTTTTAGAAATGTCAAAATAGTTCAATTTAATTGCGATATTTGTAATCGCCACAAGAAATACATTAATATTAGTACAAACATGCCTAGTATTGTCTCAGTAATCATAGAGATAGGCTTTGAAAGTTGGGAAAATGTTCTGAAAATAACTATTCAACCAATCTTCGCATGGGGGTGTATCTGATTATCACCCTGGGGGTGTGCAAAGTTAGCGTGTTTTTTCAAACATACACCAATTCAAATGATTATGCCATGTAATAAAATTACAGCGACTCATGAGAAATTTTGAATAGTTACATTTCGAATATTGCCACTCCTAGCCTCCTCCACACCCTCCAAATTCTGGGGACATCATTACTACGTTTCTGAGGTATCATGTCCACAGTATTTGAATTAAAGGGGCATTGAGAGATACGTATGGGAGTGCGCCCTCAATTATCCTGGAAATCAGTTTTTTGGCATCAAAGTAATACTAAGGCATATACTAATTATCATCTGAAACAGTTTACCAACATTCACCGTTTATCATATAAACTTTCATGATTTTCTTAGTTTCGATATGATCATATCGAAACTCAGGTGTTGAATTCGGAAGTTATGCATCGTTTTACTCACGGACTTTCACGGCAAATCTCAACCCAGAAGTGCCGTTATTTGCTTATTTTGGCATAAAGGCGATGTCGGAATTGTATGACATTTTGGATTTGGGCTAATGATGATTATCTTTACGTTATTTGCTCATTTAGTATATCGATACATCTCTCAATGCCCCTGCAACAAACCCCATAAGAAACCCATCTTACAAAATTAGCCAGACTTCAATTGTAAATAAAAGTAAATAAAGAGAGGTCATGAGGTCATGGGGGGGGGGGGGGGGGGTCGGACACCATATTTGTACCATATGCACCTGGCGAAGAGACACAATACCTTTATATTCTCTATTTTCTCTATTTATATATAAAATACTTGTTTTTGTTGTATTTTGTTTTATATTTAAAGCAAAACATCCTTAAACAAATGGTTTCTGGGCGTACTGGAGGCAAACAATCCACCGATAACTAAAAATAACAAAAATTGATGGCTGACAGAATCAAAGTAATGTGAGGTAGAAATGAAAACAAATCTCAACCTTGTATACATAAAAGGTTTAATTCCCAAACTATTAAACCCAGTTGGAGTTCTTCTTATACATTGTTATCGATACCTTGAATTTGGATTATAAGATGCTTGTATGACTCTACTACAACAATTTGTCATTTCCCGTATTTCGGGTAAAATAAATAAGAAGCGGTGTACGCTGCTGCTTGGCTGGCTGCATCGCCGGGTTATTTGATTTCTTCTTCCTCAATCTTCCTCTTAGTAACCACAATTGAAAGAAATATTTGAAGTAACTTTTAAAAGCGTTATGAGAAACGGTGCATTATGGTGACTTTATATCAACATGATACATGTGAATATATTGATGTTTGGATTTAAATTTAAAACTTATTTTTGTTATAGTTTGTCCATATTGACTGTTGATGCATACAG
This sequence comes from Ophiura sarsii, assembly GCA_035610835.1. Taxonomy (NCBI): domain Eukaryota; kingdom Metazoa; phylum Echinodermata; class Ophiuroidea; order Amphilepidida; family Ophiuridae; genus Ophiura; species Ophiura sarsii. The sequence goes on from CM069449.1 coordinate 5,960,104, forward strand.
AGGGTGAGAAATGTAGATTAGTCCACGATATTTATTTCAACATTTTTGAATTCATACTGGTAACAAACACCGCCTAATTCTGTCACAGCATAAAAGCACCAGATAAATTCATACTGGTAACAAACCCTGTCTAATCCTGGTAACAAATATTTAAATATCTTTTAAGATATTTAATTATAATAAATATAATAAACTGTTGTATTTAAAAATACAACAGTTGATTTAATGATCTGGCTTTTAGGGGCGCATTCACACCAATTACACAAGCAATGCAAAAAACACCCCAGAAATCACTGAGTCGCTCACATGCAAATTGCCTACATTGAAAAGTACTAAGCATTTCTAAATATCGGGGTTCAATTAAGTTAGTTGTTATTTTGTGTTATTCCGTCATACTTTGCCAGCCTTTCGTATTAGATGCCTCGCTAAAGCGAAAGTTTTGTGCGTAGCTTGCAGTGATATACCACCTTAACACTCTCACTCACGATGTGCAAATTATTAAAGAACATTTCTACTGAGTGAAAATGTGGATGAATGAAGCCTAAAATTAATCATAATTTGGTTATGATTCTTATATTTTAAAAAATAATAAAATTTGACCTTTTCATGTAAAAAGATTTATCTAGCAAATACAATTTGAATATACTTTAATAAATGTTTTGTTTATTAAAATATATATTTATTTTAAGCAATAACCAACAATGAAATTAACATCTACTGATCTGTGATCTTTCCTGCAGATGAAAGAAAAAAGATAACATTTAAGGTTGTTCCTATGGCTAATTTTGTATTTGATATTTTAATAGATCTTGCTGAGCTCCACAATAATCTGAAATTTGAGATTGAACGGAGGTACTGTTTTCTAGATATGACAATTTTATTGTCAAAAATCCATTTAAAGTCATTTTGAATTCTTTTGTTTTGTATTGTTTTTCAGCCAACAGAAGGCAGTCTATTTTCTTTTGTTTTATATTGTTTTTATGACTCCCTAAACAATTCTATAAAAATGTAGTTTTTTGTTTTTGCTCTAATTTGTTATTGAAAATTCCATTAGATTCTCGCAGCACAGGAATTAAGATGAGTTGTATAGCCAACATATACACCAAGTGACATTACATTTAGTAAAGTGCATGAACTTAAAGTACATTAATTAGCCTATTTTTTATTATTTTATTTTATTTTTAGATAATAAAGTATAATTAATTATGCAGATGTCTTACAGCCTCCTGCAGCGCAGGAAACTTTCTAAAAACTATAATTAACAAGCTCCCAAAATGTCAGCTTTGTAGCATTTATACTTTTCTTGTAAACATTAATTAAACAATTTTGCATAGATTATATATTTTGTTAGGCCAGCTAGGGTAAAAAAAACCAAAAGAAACAAAAGAAATGAACGCTTCAATTTTGCTTCATTTTTGACAATGAAATTGTCATATCAAGAAAACCGTACCTCTGATCAATATCAAATTTCAGATTATTGTGGCGCTCAGCAAGCTCTATTAAAATATCAAATACAAAATTAGCCATAGGAACAACCTTAAATGGAATAAATCCTATTAGCAAGATTATGACATTAAAGGGGCACTAAGAGATGTGTTGGAGGCTGCACCCTCAATTATGATAAAAAACTGGGATTAGTATATTTATACAATTGTATTACATGATTGAACTTACACCTATAGTATAAGGATTAAGAAAAATCAGCCCTCTTTGTACAACAAAACGTTGATTCAAAAATGCTGATCGGGCCCGATCAGCATTTTATGTCAGAAATTATCCCCCTGCACTACGCGTGATAAATAACGCGAACCATATTTGCATGGAGGGTGTTTTTCAATAAATAGCGATGGTATTGTTTTAATCAAGTTTTGCTGTGTTTTTGACTAGTAGAAACAACAATATTGGCCATTTTTAATGTTCATCTTGAATTCTGAAGTAAATTTTTTAAAAATTAAAAATGTCAACACCACTTAATGTCCCTTTAAGTTATATTATGATGTTCCATAAAAATTATTTGTGTAAGATGTAATGTTTCACCAAATTCTGTTGAAGTTGAAATATATGATTCTTAAACAGCTAAGAAAGTTTAAGCAATCTCATTGGTTCTCAGAGAAATCGGCGACATTTAGATGAGACAATTGAACACAAGGAGGTGGGGCTTACGTTTTAACAGTGCGTCCGACCTTCACAATGCGTGGTTTGCTCCATGATGCGCACTTCTGCAGTGCGTCTTTGGCGCCTTTCCTGCATTTATGCCGGCGACGCGACGCTTACGCATGGTTTACTCATCGCCAGGGATTGGATGGAATGTTTCTGGGTTATTCGATCCTAGCAGGGGTAAAAGTTGTCAAATGTGGACAATAAAATGTACTCATTTCTTTGATAAATGTCTTAAGTATGATTGTTTAAGAATGATAGTATTGTTTAATATATGTTTAAGAACGGTAGTATTATTTTTTTTGCGTAGAACAACTCCGCCTGCGGCATCGTTGTTCTACTTAAAATAATAATACTATCGTCCGCATTTATGTCAGACAATATAACACGGGTACGGTCTAAAAACAATACCTTTATTCTCTAAATCAAAGCACATAGTGTTTTATTAATTTGGCCTGACCTGACACTGGGGAGAAACCCATCCAATGGAATCACACAATTATTACTTTTGTCTGGGTTAGTTCTCAATTCTTGCTATTATAAGAGCAAACAATTCCTGAAGCAATAGCAATCAAATATCAGAAATACTATTAATGATTTATTTCTTACATTTCTCAATTCTCTTAGAATAACTGCAAGCTATATCTTAATTTTATATTGTAATTTGTAATTGAATATGTGATGTTGCTAGCATTGACAGCAACGCATATGATAAAACCAGTGTATATTTCATGTCTGGGTGAACATGGTGGATGAAAACCTTGGTTTTGAATTCTGATCATCAACCAAGTTTTCTTTTTTCTTTTTCTTCTTTTTTTAAATATGAAAAATTGAAATCCTTGTAAAAGAGACCTTTTGTATTTAAAATAATGTGATCAATGAAAATCTGAAAAATCTGTGAAATTTTGGGTTTTTTTTGAAAAAAATAAAAAAATAGAAAAAAATAAAAAAAGTTTTTTAAGATTTTTGTTTTTCTGATGCGCATCAATAAACTAAAACGCGCGGGAGCTTTGAGACAAATGATTTTTTTAAAATTTAGCCTAAGCTTTTGTGATGTTTAGCTGAGCCTAGGATTCATTAGTTGAGAGATAGGTATGGCATAATTGGGTCACCCATGCAAATAGAATGCTGCATTGTCTTCCAGGAAGACCAACCAGGATGTAGATGTTAGAGATATGATTCTGGTAAAACAATGACTTATCTGTGTAATGGATACAGGAGTCAAACTATAACTGACCCGTCTAAACCTTTTAAGATTAATTAAAATTATCCAAACTTACATAAAAGTGTATAAATATGAGCCTAATCTCAAAGCTCCTATTGTGGCATTAAACTATGGTATTTTTACTCTGTAAGTATGACTTATAGCACAAGGCAGCGTAGCTGCCGAGTGCTATAAGGAATTAATAGCACTCATCGACAGTGACCATTTTAGTGATGATTTATATGGCAGAGCTCTACCCTACACACCAGATACACACCACTTTCACAGTAGGACACCTCTCACTCACCCAGACTTGGATAATCATCTACTATTAAACACACACACACCAAGTTGGGTAATAATTACAGTGCTGTAGTTAATCAGGTTATTTACGATGTCAAATTTACAGCATTCTGAAGCTGTACAATAAGTGAAATTTGTGGAATTCTGGATTGGCTGTGTATGTGCTATTAATCCTGTTATAGAACCCAAGACTACCCGATAGCTAACTGCTATAGAGTGTTGGGAACCCTGTGCAGTATTTCAAAAGAAACAGAAACATAACCCCTAAAACGGGTTCTTCCGTAACCTGACTCAATTAATCTGACCTGACTCAATTAATCTGACCTGACTCAATTTTATCTGACATAGTTTCATCTGACACAATTTTTTTTATGATTATAAGGTGACGAAATTTGTTTTAAAATATATGGTCTGAAAATGACGCCAAATTTTCCTTCTACTTTTTGAGATAAATACCGATAAAAACAGTCGTATTTCAGGGTGTTTACAATCCGTGTGTTCATACGCAGGTCAGTCGTCATTTCAAGAAAATACTCAAGTTGACTGTTCAGATTTAGACAGATCACACTCACAAGTTCAGGCCCGTCAGATGGGGGGCGACGGTTGCGATCGCCCCCCCCCCCCCTTTGATTTTTTTTTTTTTAAGGTAAAAATTGCGTTTTTCTTAGTTTCAAATATCAATAATAGTAAAACTACTCATAAAACATTGACTACAGTGCTTTTTGGACTGCGAAATGTTGTGTCCGCGCGAACTTCTACCCCCCCCCCCCCCACCACTTACGTGAAATTCACGAGGTGACTGACTTGGAAAATTTTTGGGGCAACCTTTTACGAAAATTTTAGGTGAAAACGCCCCCCCTTGGGCAAAAGTGTCTTACGGGGATGAAGTTATACCAAAACACGATTTGAACACTAAAATCGATAATAGTGTACAATTATTCAACAATTCTTATGCAAAATACGGACTTCCTACGTGATAAACTTTTGCCGAAAGCCGCTTCACCGACTGAATTACTGGTGGGTCATTCTTCGGTAAATATTACATTTCAAGTTTCTAGAAACTCGGTTTTAAATTTCAAATTTTTCTAGCTTTGAATATTTGTTCACAAAGATAAACATCTGTAACATATTAAAAACATGTTTGGCGCAATCTTTACGGATATTTAATTGATTTTTTCTCTTATGCTTACAGGTTGGTCACATACTATAGTCATCTCCGTCACGTTTTTAGTATAAAAATTCATTAGAAAATATAAATGATTCGAGACTAGAAATTCCCATTCATGTCTCAAACTATAAAATAAAAGAGTATTCTGCTCAAATAAATTCAAATATTTGAGTGTCTCAGTATAACATACCGATTTTATAACTTCGCAAAAGTTTACAACCCCCCAAAATAGCGATTTTTGGTAAAAATGTTGACTGTCACTTTAATTTTCATCGACACCCTCTTAGATAACATACATTTCAGTTAAGTTAGTATGAGAACACTATTAATTTATAAATTACAACTGATAATCGTGTTCAATGCTGTATTATTTTACAAATTATGAGTATCAAATACTCATGTGACGGAGATGACGCAAAACACCGGGCCAGAAATTTCCCGACAAAAACTGGTAAATTAAGCTCCAATAGGCATATAATTCCATAATTGGCTGGATGAAATACGTTTAAATCGTTAATAACTAGCGTTTATGAGTACTTTCATGAAAAAAATCCCCTTCACAAAATTAATATGGCAATCGGAAATTTTACGCGTAACCATCGGGACATAGGTGTTTGTAGGGTATTGGCATCAAACATTTGACAAATGTTATATAAACAAATAATTCTTCAGCCTTTTATGATTTTATTATGATGGGGAATATGTTTATGAACAGAAATATACTAAAAGAAGTATTCAAGTGTAACGAAATTACCAGATATAGGATATCAAAGTGTCGGGACATGAAATGTGACATTTACTGAAGAATGACCCTGGTATGTACCCTTTACGCACAGAACGAAGTTCATGTATCGCCCAAGCCTTATAATCAGGGCTCACTGCACTCATCATGTAACCGAATTATGCGTGCCAGAGCCTACAATGTTTTAAGATAAAATTAAGCTGTAATGACAACATGTAATCACTTGATTTCATTCACACGGAATATTTGGAGCCACATGTGCGTTTTAATTACTTTTTCCGATATCAGGAAATCTTACATTACGAGAAAAAAAACTGTGTCAGATTAATTGAGTCAGGTCAGGTTACGGAAGAACCCCCTAAAACTCCAAGCACCAATTGCCTGGCATAAACCCTACATCATAATGCACTTATCAATGGCATCCCTGGCCCCGGGCATGGCGGGGACCATACGCAAACGTTCAAAAAACGTTACCGGCTATGCGGGGGGGGGGGGGGGGGGGGGGGGGGGTATAGGGGGAAGTACAAAACTGGGTGCCCCCGCTAGCCAAGGCGTGTAGCCGGGACGTAGCAGGGACGCACATCACTGAAAAAAATAAGCCGGGGAATGGCCGGGCAGTGTAGTAGGTAGCGGGGGCGTACGCTAGGGTACACAATTGTACACCCGGGCGTAGCAGTGGTGTACACATACATAGCGGGGGGGGGGGGGGGGGGGGGGGGGCGGCGTACGCTTAGGTACACAAAATGTATACACAGGGACAGTAGCCGGGGTGTACACCTAGTCCCGGTTATGGGGCGGCAATTCATTCCCGGCCCTAATCCCCACAATCCCGGGTCCCCCGGGACCGTGGATGCAATTGATAAGTGCATAATAGTAAACTAACCCCCTAAACCTCCAAGTACCAATTACCTGGCATAAACCCTAAATCCTAACAGTAAACTAACCCCTAAACCTCCAAGCCGGGCTCCAAGCACCAATAACCTGGCATAAACAGTAAACTGCTCAGAGAAGTCTTACCAATTTGCCCATTACAAAACATTTACTTAAACAACACCAGAACCCAATGGCATTCCAATCGTTTACATCAAACTAATTGTGAAGACGGAAAAGAGTTGACTTAAGCTGGTGAAATGTTGTTTGAATTCATGACAAAATGAGAACCGGGGTAATGTCATCATAGGTCATGGCATTTAGAGAGATGGTTCTAGAAAACAGGCTGGGACAAGAATGGTCACTCAAGAGACCTGCATTAATTGTATTTTATTAGCCAGACAAATATAATTGAATAACCTAGTTTATCTTGTAAACCTTAATTTTGGTTTAATTAAACTCCTCTTATACATCCTACAAGACAGAGAGCCTGGAATGGAGGCCGTAAATGGGTAATGAGGCAAATATATAAATGGTTTGTTTCTCTTCCCCCCCCCCCCCCCCCCCCCACCTTGTTGTCCTTTATTTTCACATTTAGGAGTGAACAGAGAAGGTCAAAATGCTCTGCTTTACATGTGTTTTCACAAGGCTACCAGTAATGGTTGTGTCTTATAAATTAGTGAACTTGTCTGAACAAGTTGAGTACAATTAATTATATATGACTATTTATAATGTTATGTAATCCAACAGTTGCTACAAGAAATCTCAACATCCTGGCAAAACAGATTCCTTCCAGCTTCCATCAGTATAAATCAAATGATATGCACCTATCATCCTGCCAACAACCACCAGGTTTGAAGGTTACAGCCTAAAGGTATAAACTATAAGGTAGACTAGAGCTAATTGGCTAACTTGTCTTAACAAGTTTGGTTACCCTGTGCTGAACAGTTAGTAAGATCGAATAAAAAAATACGAATTTTTAAATTCGTGTGGCGAATTCTTGGAGGCCGCCATTTTTAAAATTACGTCATTATAGTTGCAGTACAATTAATTATATATGACTATTTATAATGTTATGTAATCCAACAGTTGCTACAAGAAATCTCAACATCCTGGCAAAACAGATTCCTTCCAGCTTCCATCAGTATAAATCAAATGATATGCACCTATCATCCTGCCAACAACCACCAGGTTTGAAGGTTACAGCCTAAAGGTATAAACTATAAGGTAGACTAGAGCTAATTGGCTAACTTGTCTTAACAAGTTTGGTTACCCTGTGCTGAACAGTTAGTAAGATCGAATAAAAAAATACGAATTTTTAAATTCGTGTGGCGAATTCTTGGAGGCCGCCATTTTTAAAATTACGTCATTATAGTTGCAGTACAATTAATTATATATGACTATTTAATGTTTATATTATAGTTGCTGCTAATAACGCCTTTTCTTGAATGGAGTGCCCAGTTTATCATTAAATAAACTAAATTTGACTTAGACTCGATTCCAGATGATATTTTTTGCGTTCAATTGACCCCGAAAAACAAATGACGTTATTTTTAATGACAAAACCACCTCTTACACGAACGAATTTGTTACTTTTTGGGGCTTTAAAATCACTTTTTACTCCTTTTTCCTTCGATAGATTTTGCTTGCCGTAGGTGAAAAGTTTGTAAATACATTTGAACTATCGGATTCACAAGTTTAAACATACCCCAAATTAATAGAATTTCCCCGCAGCAAAAAACACTTTAATTGCTATATACTTAACTGTGTTCATCTGGGACACTAATATACTTTTAAAACAAAATGGCGGCCCCCCATAGTCGGACACGAATTTAAAATTCGCATATTTTAATTCGATCTTACTGACTGCTGAAGGGACATAGTTGCATGCATGGGAAACTATTGGGGAGCTGTGGGATATCATACAACGATGTGATTGGTTTATAACTGGCAGTGACCCAACAATGCTAATTTGTGATTGGTGAAAGTTTGGTCAAATAGTAGTACAGGAGTAAGTACAGGAGTATAATATGCAAATGAGATATTATTGCAATGTGATTGGTCCAAAACTGACAATAACCTACAAATACTAATTAGTGATCGGAGGTACAAGGCTGGCTGACCACTGTTTCACACATGAGGAGCCAGTATCCAAACTGGTGCACTGGATTTGGATACCTGTAACATCAAGACAGTAATGAAAGACCAAAAAGTGTGGAGGGCCATCTTACATCGGAACAACACCCGAGTTAAGCAAGCAAGTAAGATTGATGGAGAAGTTTGGTCAAACAGCAATACAGGAGTATGATATGCAAATGAGATATTATTGCAATATGATTGGTTAATAACTTACAATGACCTTATAACTACTAATTTGAGATTGGTGGATGAGATATTGCAATGCTGTGATTAGGTTTTATAGTGATCAAGTCTAACAATTCCTACATTTAGGCTGCTGGGGATGGGGTTAAAAATATTTCATTTCCATTTGCTATTAAAACATGGTTAAAAAGTATAACATCGCTGTTCTGTCAAAACCTTTATTTTTTGGGCCCTTCAGCATGTATACAGTAAAACTGCCCAATGGTTATACATAGGAAGTGTTGCTTTAGATATGTATTTTTGGGCCCTTCAGCATGTATACAGTAAAACTGCCCAATGGTTATACATAGGAAGTGTTGCTTTAGATATGTATTTTTTGGGCCCTTCAGCATGTATACAGTAAAACTGCCCAATGGTTATACATACATAGGCGTAGCCAGGATTATTTTATCCGGGGGCACCCAGGCTCGGATCCAGAAAAGGTAATGAGAGCTAGCCCAAAAACTGAATTTGATAAGGTACCATCCAAGCGGTGCGCAGCACTGCCTCCGAGCTATGCTCGGACAGGGGGTGTCTGAGGGGGATGTGCCCCCCTCAGAAGTAGAAGAAAAAAAATCAATTTTGGAACTCATTTGGTATACTTTTGACCAAAATTTTATCAAAAGCCACCTCTTCATTTCCAATAAATATTTTGTTTTTTAACAAAGCACGAAAGAAGTTGAGCATTATACTGATATATTCTTGATTTAAGTATAGAATGGTCCAAAAGCTCGAACAGGGGGGAGACTGAGGGGGGATGTTCCCCCTCAGAATTTGATTTTTTTTCAATTTTCGAACTCATTTGGTGCGATCTGGTGTATACTTTTGACCAACATTTTATCGAAAAGCCACCTCTTCATTTCTAATAAATATTTTGTTTTTTATCAATGCACGAAAGAAGTTGAGCATATAAATATACTAATATATTCTATATATTTGCTACATATTACTGGCAATAAAAACATTTTCTTTTGGGTAATTCTATCTTCTTTTTTGTACGTTTTATGAATATCAAAATCTTAATTTAAAAGAAAACTAAAGCTGCAAATCAAAATCATATATTTTTGAAATTATTATTAATCAGATACCTATAAATTGACGAAGTAAAGAAAAAAGTGACCTGGTACCTTAAAATGTGCTATTTTACAGTTTGCTATGATTGAGGCTTGCCTTCATAATAGTTTCATAAAGATAAAGTTAATGTTTGAAGTCACATTAGCGCGATACGCACAACATTTGATACTAATTTGTTATGAAGCTAAATGTAATGTTTGAAGTTTCATGCGAGCTTAACGCGCAAAATTGCATAGTTTACACTAATTTTGTCATAATTGAGCGACTTGTTTTGCTGATAACAAGCTTCTAAAAAGAAATGTAAATATTTTGAGGTTCTAAAACATCCACCCACCCTTCACCCACCCGCTCGGCCCTCGGGCTCTCCCGAAACGGACAACAAGAAATGAAGTCACACAAGGACTGGTCCCAAGTCTTATCGTTTGGGGCATGCGTGCGTAGCGCGCAATTTTGTTTGCTATTCTACATATTTTGCCAATTTCGCTGGTACAAGCTTAAAAACTAAAGCAAATATTTCGAGGCACATGAGCAAAACGCGCGAAATATTGGCTTCTCAACAACACTAACTAATTTTGTCATGATCGAGATACATTTTGTCTTAAAATTAGATTCCAAAATAAAAGTTAACGCTCATGTCACGTGCGAATTTTTTGGCTATTTTACATAAATTGTGCCGCGATTGAGATACCAACCACGCAAAATTGACTTCTTTACATTAATTTTGCCACGATTGAGATACATTGTTGCTTCTATTAAAATGTCACATTTTATTTTTATTTTTTTATGAAAACCCCTGCTTCTTTATACTTATTTGCCACATTTGAGATATATTTTGGCCTTATGACACTGCTTTTATTGTTAAATGTTTTGCTATTTTACCCGGTTTTGCTAGGATTGAGGTACATTTTGGCTTTAAACTATCTCCTTAATTTGCAATGAATATATACAACGAAAAATGCTATCTTTGTATTTGAACATCATAATTTAACTATGATTTCTCTTATCAAAATTGAGGCGACAATGGCAAAATTGGGTGACAGGGGAGAAGGAGCGGTCGGCCCCTTCTTAACCTTCTGGCTACGCCATTATTGCCTTGATATGCCGGGATCTGTGCGGGAACGTACAAAATAAGGGGTGGGGGAATGGAAACTTACTATGTAACAAATAAAGAACTCTATACCCTCTACTATTTCTCTCTTCTTTCTTCCCTTTTCTCCTTTTCCTTTCTTTTTCTTCTCCTTTTTCTTTCTTTTTCTTCTCCTTTTTCTTTCTTTTTCTTCTCCTTTTTTTTTTTTGGTGCCAGGGACCCGGGGGGCACGTGCCCCCCAGGCCCCCCCCTGGCTCCGCCAATGACATACATGTAGGAAGTGTTGCTTTAGATATGTATTTTTGGCTGAAAGGTTTTACAAAGAAAGTATTACTTTTATACATGCATAAGGGCCGGATGGAGATACGAGAATTTGACAGAACAGCAACAATAAGAACTTATTTTATCATAGCGGACATGTACACAGGGTGCGGGGCATTCATTCATAATATTTATTAACACAATCCAACAACGAGATATAAAACAATATATAACAAGAAAACATACAATAATCAAAAAATAAAATAAAAAAGTAACATGAAATAAATAAAATGATACGTAATAATGTGAAAATAGTAATTAGGAGTATAAAATAATAGTGGGGTTGGAAGGTGTGCGGAGAAGCTATTAAACCTGGAAAAGCTTTAGGTTTGGCTCCACCTTGGGTCTGTCAACAAAAAAGGGGGATAAATAAGGAGGGAAAAAGAGAGAATGAGATAAAACTACAGGGAAGCAGAAGAGAATTACAGAGAAAGAAAAGGAGGTGGGGCATGGCTCCCATTTTTGGCAACCATAAACACTTATATTTGATATAATATGACTTTTAAGTCATTTCTAAGCCATTTTAGACCTTAAAAGGTCTGAAATGGCTTAGAAACGCCCTCAGAGAGAATCTAAATTCAAAGTTTTATCACGCCGCACAAACAGAAGTGTTGTTATTTCAAAAAATGTGCCAAATTGTCCAAATGTTCAGTTTTTTCAAGAAAAAACAAAATTTCATAATTTAAAAAGATGAAGAGGTATTTGAATGCAGTTTTCTGTTTTCAATGTGATTTGATGTCTTTCAGGTGTACCTTAATTGAAAATAACGATTGTTTAGTAAAGTGGTTTTTGAAAATTGGTCAAAACATCTATGTTCCAAAAGGCACTAAAATCCACTCGTTTCCGAAAATAAAGAATGACATAGGAAATACAGTGAAAATCAAAAAATGATATCAAACCTGTTTTTAAGCTTACACGTATGGTATCTTTCATATGGCAGAAAATTAGCATAATCAAAGAAGTGCAACATCCTAAATTTAAAAAACATTACTTTTCTCCTATTTCACTTATGGAGTTGATCCCTTTTGGAACATAGCTCTTCATATACATGTAAGTGCCCCAACCTTTAAAAACATTCTGCCTGTGGTTGCTTCCAGCAAACTTAAAACACCCCCCTTGAAAAAATCCTGCATACACGCCTGATTCATAGTACCATTTAGAATCAGTATCTTGGCCTATCAACTTGAGCCGACCTATATTTGTAGTGTGTATATGCAGGAAAGTTAAAGATATCAGTGTAAGATTGATGCAATGTTTATTTGTTCTGATATCAGTACTTGTAAAGTATCTGATGGTATGGACACCTTCCATTCAACCAGCTCAACAAACCAAAACATTACAAATGCCACCAAGAAATCTGACAATCAAACAGGAGATAGACCTTTAAGACCATTACAGTTTATACTGATATACAGGCACGTACGCAGGGGGGGGGGGGGGGGGGGGGGGTGTTTTGGGTGCATTATGCATTAGGATGCAAGGTCATTCGCTGGAATAAACAACCCAGCTGCGCAATTTGTTTACTTCATAGGTCGAACTGAAGTTCACCGGGAAGAAATACCCTTTGCCCCCCTGGAAAGGACCCCAGATACACCACTGGTACCGGTGGGGGTGGGGTGGGGGGGGGGGGCGTGGTGGTTGTACCAATTACCAGACGCATGTTACCGGCTTCAACATAACTTTGTACCCTATGAGCCGGTCTTCTGGCGGCGCCGTATAGCATGCTTTAAAAGGGTTTGTTTGTGCTAAGACGACTGGCGAACTAGTCAAAGTGGGGTAAAATTCCAACACCTTGTTTTTTTTCAACAATTGAGGTCGTTTATGTGTGTGAATTTCAAAAAACTTCTGGCGTCGAGGGGGAATCCCCCTCGAACCCCCACCCACCCTAACGTGTACCGGCCAGCACTTTGCGCAGGAATGGATAGTCAAATAATTATATCAATATTTCTAAAGCACCCCCTTCACAAAATCCTGCGTACGCGCCTGCTGATATGAAAGTAAAAGTACACATGTTAGCTCAACACAGATTGATCATCCAACAGTTGCATGAAAATAAAAATGCACCTATTTAAACTTGCCAAAGCAATTCATCCACATTTTGTCTGTTTGAATTTGAGTGAACAAGTAATCTTTGTACATGAATATTAAGGCACTCATTCAGGAAACCCCTACAGCACTAATTATTTCAAGTATGAGTTTGGGTCATTTTATGTAATATTTCTTTGTGATATCAACCATTTCACTGATATTCTACCCTGATATGGTAATTTGAAGTACCTTTCATTCCATGTCCAAAATTCATTCAATCTCGGAAGTCTTTGTGAAAATGATTAGCGTTAATCTGCAGTGCAGCATCCATGGAACCGGGGCTGGGCAATCGCCCCAAAGGTCTTACCGTTATCGTTTTACCGTTGATTTAGGACAAAAACTGGCTTAAATTTGTGCTTGTTAAAGACACACCCTGAAGGAGCAATTATGTACAATCACTTTCCCTCCAGTAATGGCATGTTAGCTCTCGTATCACACCGATCTCCATCTAGGCAAAATTGAGAAGAAAATATGCACAGAATATGCATAATATTCCGTAAGAAAATGCAAAGTGTCAAAACAATGGCACCACAAAATGTGAATAATCAATAGCCACCAGTTTGGTCCATTTAGACGTCAATAAAACGTCAAAGTTATGAATTTTTATAATGGTGAATCATGTACAATGGGATGCACGCAGGCACGCACCACGGTAGACGCTCCAGTATTGTCAAAAAGCAGTAGATTATCGATAAGAGGTTTGAGGAGTCGTTGGTCTGTCCTTTCTTTTTTTGGTTGAAAAATACAATAGTGGTCAGAAATTGTTAATTTAAGCATACTTTAATGCTCTGAATCCCCGCAATTTGACAACAAATCAAGAATGGTATAGACTCTGTATAGTACAGCCATACTTGTATAGTCTATAGACTGGAAGATATTTGTTTGGGTTCTATGGAGTCATATAGTCAATGTCGTAATGGTGAATCATGGGGGACGACAAAATGGTGCATCCAAGCAGAAGCCAAAATCCTGACGTTGTTATTATTTCATCCGGAATTTTGGCGATAATGTGAGTCAAGGTCACAGTGAATCTTTTGTCTCCACCAAGGTTTTATTGGTAACGAAGTGATAGCAGACCAAGATAGGTACCGCGATGTTTTCTGACAGTGGTAGGAGGAGCAATCGTTAGTAATCATATGTTCAATCGTATTAAAATTGAGGAATAAATGAGTTACTCATCAATGTCAGTTAGTTGTACTTTTTGCAGAAAACTAGGCCAAGATGAGCGAATGAGATATTTCTATTCATTGATAAGTGATGGATCAACATTATTAATCACAATCCAAATGATATCTTGTTCAAAATCAAACCCTGTTATAACCTCAAACAGAAGAAATAAGCAGAGGATCTCAATCTTACTATTACATTATATTCTTTTTGAAATCCATAATGTGTCATGATATTTTTTGCAATTTGAAATGCTTCAGTCATATCTAAAATAGATAACAGCAATAACTGGCACTTATTTTAATGTGTTTTTCCCCCAAATATATCACCGGTTCTCGGATGGGAGAGGTTTTTTGCACGGCGAAGTAGGGTGTTGTTCTATAGTGTGAAATTAAACAATGTGTACAAATAGACTACCATCTAATTAGCCTGATTGGACCTGATGAATGCTCCTGCATGGACGGACGCAGCTTGTACATTTTTATCTGATCAAAACCCGGCGACTCTTTGATCTAAAGCTAGTGACTCTTTGATCTAGAGAGCTAGCTACATATTATGGTAAGCGAGCCCTGGCTATACAATTAAAACAAGACTAATTGCAGCTAATTGCTAACCAATACAAAGATGAACTCTTAACTTCACTTATTGCAAGGGAATACCATCAAACGTATGTGCATAAAAACTTGAGCCACCACACCCCCCCCCCCCATTTCATTCCTGATGATCCAAAACGAGTTTGGATACTCAGTACCTAGTTATTTTGTCAATAATTTTGAACAAAAAAGTGGATTTGCTTCCGAAAAATCAATTTGTCAAGAATAGGGCCTACATTATGAAAATAAAGCAAACATTCTTACACCTACCAAGAAGTTGACCAGCATAGTAATATTGATTTGGCCTATTCGGTTGTGTGGTATCCTAATTGGGTTGAACATAATATTTTGGGAGAATAAAAGATGATTTTCCAAGCATAAAATCATAACATAATTAAAATATCAGTTAACTAACACATTATGTCAGTGCAACAATTTAAAACAAAGATCCATGGAATTTAAATTTTGTGTTCTAAAGTATATTACAATTCTGCATTTCCTTGCTGAATTTATCTGATGGTTCTGTATATATTTATGTAAATAGCTGTTATATTCCATGTATATATATTGTAAATAATTATGTATTTTTCTCTGTGAAATGAGGGCCTGCTTGGAAAGCAGTGCTTGACACTGAAGCTGTTTACCCTCAATAAAGAAAGATTAAATAAATAATAATAATGCTGACCTGTGTGGTAATGACCAGCATGTTAATGTTAATTCTATCTGTTTTGTTGTGGTATATTTGTGACAGATTTCACACATTTTACACGAGGCTTTGATTAGAGCGGCAAATCACATGCACAGTGCGGTAGCACCGCTGTATTCCTTTATGTGAAGGTTGTTGGTGGAAGGATACTTGTGTGCTTTCTCATTTTTTGTTTAATTTCATTAAACTGAAATACAATTGATGAAATGTATTGTAGTTATCATACATCAGTACAAATTCTATTTCATTCAGTTCAGCCCGGGGGGGGGGGGGGGGGGGGGGGGGGGGCACTGACATTAGAAAAGGGTATTAGGTATGTGCCGCGCTGAAGACCCCCTTTTTCACCCTCTGCTGCTAGCTCTTATGACCCCCCCCCTTTTGAGCCTGCATTAGTTCTTATGACCCCACTTTTATTGAAAATTCAAAAATCGCGACATTTTGCGTTCCAAAGCCCAACAAAATTTGCGTAAGAGCTAATCAAAATTGAACTATAGGCCAGTTCTCAAGACCTACTTTTTTGAAAAATCAGTTACCAAGACCCTATTTTTTGTCATAAAATCCATTCAGTTCAGTTCTGTAGGCCCCCTTTTTGAAACCCTGGGCGGCACACCCCTACCCAAAAAAAAGTTGAGTCCCCCCCCCCCCCCCCGGAGTTCAGCCTCACCAACAAATATTGCTTTATATTTAAGATGTAATAACAAATATTGCAGTGCTGTGTTGAAATCTAGCCATAATGAGGGTTTTTTAAAGATATGGGGACTTCACTTTTAAAATGCGAGTGAATACTGTAAGTGTAAAACAAGTTAATTTCGCGGCATCTTTTTTTTCGCGAATTGCTCATCATCACTAGTATCGCGGTAACTTAATTTCGCGAATCTAAAATTTCTACCACTAGTGTCATCGTCACACACATTAATTCGCGGCAATATAATTTCGCGAATTTTAGCCTCTCACAAAATTCGCTAAATTAAATTGCTCGCGAAATTAACTTGTTTTCCAGTATTCTTTGATTTCATTACAGACACATTTATTAATGCTAGCAACTTTGTACAATTGTACAAGTTCCAAAGGCATACTGTAAAACAAGTTAATTTCGCGAGAGGCTCAAATTAGTGAAACTATATTGCCGCGAATAAATGTGTGTGAAGATGACTAGTGTGGTAGGCATACCGCTAGTGATGATTGGCCCTATCACTCATTCTCATCACCAGGAAGAAACCAGTTCTTACAGTCCACAGGTGAATCACCTATGTGACCAGATGCAACTAAATACAAGAAATATTGGATTACTAAATGGGTGGTCTACTTGTAATATAACAAAATGTTCACCACTAGATAAAATCCACCCTTTCACAATTCACCCTTTAATATCCACAACAGATCTATATTATCAATATACATGTACAATAAATGACCTTATTTAATACTGAAATAGGATTAGGATTAGCCGCTGTAATAGGAAGGATTAGCCGCTATAATAGGATCCATGACATTTGGCGGTCTGTTTTCTTGATCATTTACATTAATATAATTCAATTATTGTAACATAAAAAATTGCCACTCACTTGGACAACACTCAGAACAACGACACTTTAATTTAAAACTGAATTTTGATCTCATATAGTAATGTAGATTAAATTTGGAACCAAAATGGTTTCTTATTGTTTGTATTTTATCTTCTTCTTTTTAATATCTTTTGTGTATTTTTTTTGTATTTGATCTGTTAGTCCAATGAGATACATTTGAGAAAGATGTTTGTCTTCTTGTTTAGTGGGTAGTCACTTGTTTAATCCTCTTGATGGTTGTCATGTAGCCACCATTATAAGATTACCAGGTTGCCTATCACAAACCTTAGAAGCCTAATTATGCGTCTTAGAGCTCGTTTCTTGCATCAGGTAGACCCTCAGTTATCTGAAATCTGTTTGACATGTAGGTTTCAGCCTAAAATGAGGCTCAATTTCAGCATAAAAATGCCCAAATTAGACCAAACTTAGTGTTTTATATCACTCAGGATAAATACGATTGGGATCAATTGTACATACATTTTGGCAACACTAATGTATGCAAGGATTACTATCAGGGGAAGATAGCAAATGATTTGGGAAAGAGATTTCTTTGTATAAACCAATAAATGGGAGACAATGTTTGGTAAAACAGCTGCATATATTTAATAAATATATAATCTCTGATTAAGATGAATAAGTTGTGGATTAGTGCTATAGAGTAAGGCCTAATTTATTTATTTTGATTGGCGTAACCCGACCGACCCTATTTTTACCGCCGACCCTAAACATTTTAATTTTGTTTGTGTGTGTGAGAAAAAGAAAAAACAAACAGTGAAAATGTGTATTTGTGCCATTTGTTTATGTCTGTATGGTATATGTGTACTGGTATATAAAATTTCATATACGTTTTATAGATTTTAAAAAAAATCCCGACCTACCTACCCTATTTTTTTTCTATGTTACGCCAATCAAACCTTTTTTTTTAGGCCTAAGGGTCATTTGTATGTAGGTATCATGAGAGTATGTTTGCATTGGCAATGCACCTTGAACAATGGGAAGAATAGGATCAGACAATAATTGGTTTAACATTACCACAGATAACAGCAGTAATTGGGAATATTACATATCCATTTGTTAAACACCTGTAACTTTGTTCCCCACCGTCTTCCCTTTTTATTTCATGGTGTGCAGAGAAAACTCACATTTTGGAAATATAAAACTGTTTTATGATTGATGCATGGTCATTTGGAATAGAAAACATCAACCTATGTTTCTTTACCTATCAGATTCCATGTTGTTCTGATATTACATGTCTTTATTGCAAAGTATTGATCAAAATGGTAGGGTGAGTAGCATAGCAACCAAATAGCACAAATTTACAATTTAATCATAAAATTATGACATGGTGACGAAAAAACAAAACAAACCTGTCTCTCAGGTAGGTACCATTGGGCATGGTGAGTTGTTTGTTTAGGCGGAGTTTTTTGGAGGGGGTCAAAACATTTGTCAAATTCCAATTAGGTGGACATTTTGGGAATAAATAATCCCATGTGTCTTTTTTATTGTTGAAAATAAACCATCCAAAACAAATTGATTTTTTTAAACTTTTCAATATTTATCATTTGTGTTAATCAAATATTACAAGGAAAGTGTGCATTGGGGGAGGATTTATGAGGGTAAGATGAAGGACTGCAGTGGTTATTAGAATGGAAAGTGTGCATTGGGGGAGTATTTATGAGGGGTAAGATGAAGGACTGCAGTGGTTATTAGAATGGAAAGTGTGCATTGGGGGAGTATTTATGAGGGTAAGATGAAGGACTGCAGTGGTTATTAGAATGGAAAGTGTGCATTGGGGGAGTATTTATGAGGGTAAGATGAAGGACTGCAGTGGTTATTAGAATGGAAAGTGTGCATTGGGGGAGTATTTATGAGGGGTAAGATGAAGGACTGCAGTGGTTATTAGAATGGAAAGTGTGCATTGGGGGAGTATTTATGAGGGGTAAGATGAAGGACTGCAGTGGTTATTAGAATGGAAAGTGTGCATTGGGGGAGTATTTATGAGGGGTAAGATGAAGGACTGCAGTGGTTATTAGGGGAGTATTTATGAGGGGTAAGATGAAGGACTGCAGTGGTTATTAGAATGGTCCTATCTTTAACCTCTAAATGAACTCTACCCATACAGCAAACCCATCGGTAATTACACGCTAATACAGGCAGCAGTCCAATGCATCTACTTGGACAAAAACAACAAATTAAGACTCGTAATTTGGCCAAATTTTCTGCTTATTTTAAACTTATGAAAGACTGTGTGGAATTCAATGACAGGTGGGGCAGTGACAAACTATTTGGTGTAAGGTGGGAAAATATAGTTCAAGTGTAAATCACTAATGCCCGGTCCAGTGTAATGAATGATTAACAAATGATTGGTCTTATTTATACCCTACCTACGCTGTGTGCGGGCTGTGTCTAAACGCAGAGATAATTGGTATATTATTGATTTGTCCATTATTTTCTCAACAGATGGTGTTGAGCCATAAATATTTAATGAGATAGGGTAACAACAGATTAGGTTTGCGGAAGCGTTAAATTCAAGTATGGCAAGATTATGAGAGGTATTGGTCATCAGAGAAGGGTTGAATTTCCTTAAAGTCATGAACTATCATTAGTTTTCCAAAGCACTATTCAATAACCCTAACCCTACCAAATCCAACAGAATCCAACGAGCCAATCTCTATGTTCCACCCAGCGTGCAAGATTTTCAAGGATAAAATGGACCCAGGCTATATACGCGGCCGAGTGTACTCAGCCAAGTAGCCTTGACACCCATGGTGTAGTGGGGAATCGTTCGCCGCGGGTGCTGGAGGACCATGGTTCAAATTCCAGGGGGGATTGCGGTGACTTTTGGGGTCACCTTTCTCCACGCAGAAAAAAAAAATCTGAAAAAAGTGCCCGAATGGGTTAGGGTTAATGTGAAGATTGTTTGATATCCTTGCTAAACCCTGTGCAAGAACTGAGATCTTGTCATATTATACAGTGGTTCACCGTCTATTCTATTAGTTGCACCAAACATTTCATAAAGCCAAAGAAAGGACTGCGTAAATAACACACTATACATATCACCAAAAATAGCCATTCTTTTTATTTTGCACTTTTAAATAGAACTAGCAAGGCCATATTCTTTTGTACTTCATGGTGTCATAGGTACATATTTTCTAGGCACCACAATCTAAACCCAAAAAGACTCTAACAAGCGTGAAACTAATGTGTGAGATAACGCTACGTCTATTGTACTTTGGTGAAAGGACAGTGTTAAGGCGGTGTGTACCTTAGCTGAGGTCAGGAGAAAGCGAAACTGGCTGATATGCATCAAGTCAGCTTTCCTGACAACTGACACGTAGATGAACATCATGCTATCAACTTTATGATGTCCTTTTTTATATCTTAAAAATTAGGCTTAAATATCCTACCATTGTGAAATATCCTACCATTGTGAAATATCCTACTATTGTGGACGGAATTTTCCAAATTGTATCTGTTAGGCCAAGTAAAACAAAACAACAGTTGATCGTCCGGACTTTTCAAAAAGAGGATGCGGGAGGGGCTTGTTATTTACTATTTACTAATTTTTTCCCAAGATGGCCGCCGGCTTTTTGAAGTAAAGATTTTACAGTCTGAGCCTCTTGACATTGTATATGCATTTATTTAAATAAAGTTTTACTGGAGCAACTTAAACATTTAATAGTTTTACATGCAATTTTTCGAAAAGTTTAACTATAAAAATTAAAAATAGTAAATAGTAAAAAAATCAATGCGGCATGAAAAAAGGATGCGGGCGGGGACGATCAACTGTTGTTTTGTTTTACTTGGCCTTAGCTGTCAGCTTTCCGTCTGTTTTGCGGTTTCAGCTCTGTCCGGCACATGGCGCCAGGTCCTGGTTGGTTTTGTATTTCCGCAGGTCCATTGCTTTGCGCTCTGCTCTCTTTTCCGCGCAATACTCTGTTACACGCTTCGTTCTGCCTCTGACACTCAAATTCTCACTAAACCTAAAACTTGTTTCACTAACGCCAAGAAAGAATCGTGTGCCTCCGTTTTTTTAATGTTATGTTTTTATTTTGTTAAGCGCTGTGGTACCATTGTATAATGTCTAAGAGCGCTATATATAAATGCTCATTGTTATGTTATGTTTTACATTGTGTTAATAGTAATACTGTTCCCGTCTTTCCACCCAGCAACGCCGTACAAGGCTTATTTTTAGCTGTAAGCCAAGGCTACACAACTGGTTGTTATTTACTGTTTTATATAGGCCTACATTTTTTTAAACTTTTCAAACAAACTTATTTTTCAACATTAATTCACAGAATTCTATAAATAATCACTGACAGTGAGAAAGGATTATTCAATAATTTTTGACTGAAATAATTTGCAGATTCATGATCTGAGACAGAGGGCATGGGTGCTAATTGATATTTCTGACCTTATTTTTTCATTTTGGTTTTTGGTTTGGAGTTATATTTGTGTTATTTAATTATTGCTCTATTCTACATAATTGTTTGAATAAATATTTCATTGGTCATGTAAAACCTGAAAACCTGGAGATATATTTGGATCAGCTACTATGAAATGACAAGTTTTGAGGGCATTATTACTCCATATTAATATTGACAAAATATGGTGATAATCATATAAAATAACATCTCTATGATTATTGCATCCCCATGCAATACCAACGGCCGGCCGTGTGTGTAATACCAATACCAGATTGTCCTGGTAATGTTTACAAGTCTTAACACTATTCATTGCTATAATAACACACTCTTCGTTATCCCGCCATTGGCATAACTACCCAAAACACTGCAGCAATTACACCCTATACCCTGCAGGAGACGGGTGTTGTCTCGTGCAAACTCTGCCCTGAGAGCGCACAGATTTCATGCTCAGCTGGCCGTCTTTATCGCCTTGTCACTATCAAGAGCCGTGCTATCTCTAGCCAGACGGAAAAACACAAAGACGACCGGTTTACGTACACCACTGCATCTTATGAAACATTCATAAGATCAAAATTAATAGAAATATTTTCTCGCTTTCTATTTTGTTGTGCAGAAGCGATATAATTGTTCCGTTGTCGTGTTATCTTGATCTGACTGACTGCTTCATTTCTGGTATATATTATTTGTCATGGCCAGTCTAACTGTGATTTATTTCAGATAACCTAATATGTATTATTGATTCACTAACGGTTATCTTACAACCTGCTGCTAAAACACTTTCCCAGCTATTTTATTCTCAAAATTTAATGATAATTTTATTTTACAAATTTGTCATTAATATATTCAGGTTCAGTATAAGAAATGCATTAAAATAAGTCCCAATATGCCTGGTCTTGGTTGGCATAAATTTGTAGAAATACTGAAACAATAATGTATATCATTTACAAAATATCATCAGACATACTATTTTTCATTTCATTGATGTCTGGAGGCACATTCTTACCTGCAAAATATATTTAGTTTCATTCATATTGATGATGAGATAATGCCGGCAGATCTTGATTTCAAATAATAATACCAAAATATTTATAAAGCATCTTCACCAAAGAATATTTATACAGCACTTTAACATCTCATACAAGTGATTTTAAGGTAAAAATTAAAATGATATTGTGCTGACATCGTCCATGACTGAAACACTGTGTTTGCTGTCTTCAGTAGATAGCAGGTATAATGACGTCTACTGATTCAAGAATTGTCTTCATTCTGAGGTTGCCATCAATTTTCAATGAAAATTGTGTCCCTGATTTCTTCATTCCATTATTCTTAAACATATAGCTTACAAGATAACGAAGATATAAATATTGAATTGATGAAGATCATCATCTCGATTTAATAAGCTTAACCAGGATTGTGGTTAGTTTTATTAGACCATTGTGTATTCTAGTAAATGCCGCTGGTTTATGAATCCTTCAAATGACTCAGACATATATCACACATTCATGGTTCACACATTCATGGTTTACTCTAAATTTAATCTGATAATGTATTACTGGCAGTACCAGAAGGGTCATTCCCCTCTCCCCCCCCCCCCCCCCCCCAATCCATCAGGAGACCGCTTCCCCCTCCCCAAAATCAGGATACAGCACCCCACACCACTAGGGGACAGCACATGTCAATGAAATGATAGAAAGATTAGACAGGGGTCTGGTTCCAGATCTATTACTCATTGGTTCAATGTGCTGTATTTGATTGTATACTGACCAATCGCATCTGAACGAGAGGGTGATGTCAATGAAATGATAGAAAGATTAGTTAAGGTCTGGTTCCAGATCTATTACTCAGTGGGTTAATGTGCTGTGTGATTGTATACTGACCAATCGCATCTGAACGAGAGGGTGATGTCAATGAAATGATAGAAAGATTAGACAGGGGTCTGGTTCCAGATCTATTACTCAGTGGTTCACTGTGCTGTATTTGATTGTATACTGACCAACCCATTGGATGGAATGATAGAGAGATAACTTGCTTAGCAATGGCACCAGGAAATCAAATGATACATGGAGGATTTATAACTATCAATCACCAAATTGGTTTGTCCGCTTTTTTCCTTCTTTCGTTAATTTTCACCAGAAACTGAAAAGCTCAGATTACAGCGAGTGTAAGTTGTAGCACAGGAAGTCGGTTTCCCCTTCTTTCTTGCATTCCTATACATTTTTTTCCTCTCACACTCAATAAAAATTAATCAAGAGATATTGCAATTATAATTGGATATGTAAGAGATAATAAAAGCAATGGTCGTTGCGATATTTCATTGGAAGCTCTTAGACAGGGTTGATTATTCTAGACATGTATCTTTTATGAATGCTTTGGCAAAAACAGGTCATATCCATCTGTGGCCATCTAAAACATCATCTTCAGATAATTGTCCTAGATTAAATAAAGTATGGCCTGTGGATCATTCCGTCTAGTGATGGTCAGATTAGGTTGGTCACATGATCAGATTACTAACCATCTGACCAATTTACCTCTCAAACTAATGTAACATCAATTAAATTGGAGGCCAAACAAAAAGGTTGTTCCGTTGTCCTCCTATGCTGACTTCTTACTGAAAATTGAGGATTTAAAATCCACGTTTTTACATACACAAGATAACCATGCTCTGATTTCCAATGGGGAGGATTTTCACATTGCAAATTATAAGGCAAATATTTTGCTTGCAGTTTTATCGATACTCTCAGACATTATACAACCATAGAGTAAGTGCACAAGTAGTAGAATAAACTTAACCCTTACAGTCCTGAATGCTAACAAATTCTACCACATGCCAGTAGTGCATGGTTCCCCAGTCTATCTCCGGCTGCGGCCAGGCGGGGTATCATATACGCAGCAAAAAGTTTTTGCAAGCTTGCCCCCTTAGCTCAGTTGGCTTTTCATTGTAAAAATTGTCTGAAATAAGCTTAAAGGGCACTGAGAGATACATATAGGAGTGCACCCTAAATTTTCCTGGATATCAGGTTTTTTGCACATACGTAATACTTGGGCATATACTAAGGGAGCAAATCAAAACTCGACCGCGTTTTATCCTGTCTTTCATAGATGTATTTCCAAGTATTATGAAAAAGTTGGCCCTGTATCTCATTTTGACTAATACTATTGTAAAAATATCAAAAGATAAACCGTATGCCTTGTACGACGAGGCTCCCTGTACTGCGAAGCCAGCCTTCGTGGCCTCTAGCGAAACCGACAGACATGTTTAGGTTCACCTCCATATTTGACCGAATGTGGTACAGTTAAGGGAGATTAGATACGGCCCCTAGACCATGTATGCTTCAAACACTAGTATCTAACCTGGTCTGCACCCATATTTGACCGAATGTGGTACAGTTAAGGGAGATTAGATACGGCCCCTAGACCATGTATGCTTCAAACACTAGTATCTAACCTGGTCTGGGAAGAGTGCCCAGAAACCATTAGTATCCACCAAACACTGGCTATGTGTAACTAAACGCTACCGCGGATTGCTAAACATGTCTAAAAGACTATCATCACTCCGTGAGTAGTCCGCAACACAGCCTACTTTACTACATAGTCACTCACTTGCATTGGTGTTGTCTTTTCTTGTGGATCTTGTGTATGGGTGTGTGTTTTTCAAATTTCTTTCATAAGAAAAGACCCAGAGATCTCATAATTTTCGTGAAATTTCCAGGTCTTTCACAGACCTGGTATTTGAATGCGTTCAGCAATCTATAATAATAATATAAACAGCGTAAAGTCGCCATGATGGATGGTTTTAGTCAATGCGTCGCTGTATTGGCAGTGCAAGTGAGGAGGGAGCAAATACACCAACGCTAACCTTTGGCATGAGTTAATGTTTGAATATCGAGTTTGGCTCCGCCTCACCTGTTATTTTACATTTCATGCCAGGGGGTGGGGGGGGGGGGGGGGGGGGGGTAGACGATACCACACTTGTTTCATTTATAAATTGGGTAGCATACATGGGGCCTGTTTCATTATGGGTCTTCGTGAAAATCTGTTTTATCCTGTCTTTCATAGATGTATTATGAAAAGGTTGGCCCTGTATCTCATTTTGACTAATACTATTGTAAAAATATCAAAAGATAAACCGTATGCCTTGTACGACGAGGCTCCCTGTACTGCGAAGCCAGCCTTCGTGGTTCTGACACCGACATGTTTAGGTTCACCTCCACATTTGACTGGACGTGGTTACAGTTAAGGGAGATTAGATACGGCCCCTAGACCATGTATGTTGCCAACACTAGTATCTAATCTGTGTACCTGGGAAGAGTGCCCAGACACCATTAGTAACCACCAAACACTGGCTATGTGTAACTAAACGCTACCACGGATTGCTAAACATGTCTAAAAGACTATCATCACTCCGTGAGGAGTCCGCAACACAGCCTACTTTACTTTACTTTACTACTGCTTATATATGTAACTCAAATACCATGCATATGGAATCTATGGTGTTTTGGGGGATATTTTATGTAAGTGAAGACCATGTCAATATATGAAGACCATGTCAATATACAAAATTGGCCCTCTATAAATTATCAAAAGCTAATTTTCAATACTTATTGTATTCACAATGGAGAATTTTAAATAACAAAGTCACAAATACTTATGAATAAACCCTCAACATGTTTCTTGATTTGATTGTTTGTATCACTGCTCTTAATAGGCCTCCTTTATTATTCAAGTGATACAACAATTGATGTATCTATTTCCAATTGAACTGTTTTCTGCATTCCTGCTGGGCCAACGGGTGGGGAGGCACCCAGGGGTAAGTTGGTAGTACTAACATTTAAAGTATACATATTGTCACGATATATAAGTGTGTTGGTGTCATAGACTTGACGGGGAAGTCCTCTTTTAGTCTATACACTAGCGCGCTCAACATTTGATCGGAAGGTCCCGGGTTCGATTCCCGGCTGGTGCTCCGAAATGTTGCTGGTATATCTCGTGAATTATATATGTTTAGGGCGGTGCGAGACAAAATTGGTGGCAGCGGTGCATTGCAAAGTTACATTCGTGAAATTTTAAATGAAAAGAATTAGGCCACTATTGCTGATTCATGAAATTTTAAATTCGTGAAAATATCCAGTTACACATACATTAAAATTACATAGCATATTAAGATGAGTTTGTCCCTGCCCATCTTGGTCAAATAAGAAAACCATATTGAATTATATGGACCACATGTTTGGCTTATAAAATGTGATTGTCTTTGATGCATTATATGACAAGGGGCAGTCTGGGGTATAATACAGGGTGAATAAAAAAAGGTGTACTCAAAGTAAAATAATTATTAATAATATAATATTATCAGAATGTGAAGGCAACCAATGTATGCGGCAATAGATGCATTTATTCACTATCACCAGCAAAAAGAATCATGACATTGCATGGTACCGTTTACCACATATGACTATTTCGGTAAAGTTACTGTATTTTGAAACCAAACACGATATTGAATATTTTACTTAATCCTTCGATGATTTAAATCTTGGCAAACAAGTTGCGAGTCTAGCGGAGACACATTAATAAAATCACAATGTAAACATACGGAAGAATATTAAGTGAAATAAGCTAGCTGGGTAAATTCGTCAAAATACCCTATGTGGCGTCATTATGCAAATGGTGGAACATTTGATGAAAGTTAATTGTGTGCACTCACCCCATCAAACTTCTGCACACTCTGGAAGGCAAAATGTTACTCCGTGCTTAGAATGAATACTTGTTGCACGCAATGTGTCCCCAAATTGCCATATTCTTTAGTAACGGCTTGTTTAGGGCCAAAATATACCGTGACCAAATATACCTCAAACGTGCCAAAAATAAGTGTAAAGTCAAAAAAAGTTCGCTCGCTACGCGGGCATTGTTTGACTCAGAACAATCTTGTCGACTTTCATTATTGCCCCCCCCCCCATGAATAACGCCACTGTCATCTGTACTGTATTGAGATTACGTTTTTGTGAAGATTATAATATTAGGCACACACACCTATTGCATGCTTGAAAGTCTTCGGAATCAAAGGTTTGAAATCAACAGCAGGCCATTGCTACAAAATTTGGTTAGGTGCGGTCCAGTTAATTTTTCACTTCTTATATCTGGCCCATTCATTCAAAAAGGTTACCCACCCCTGATTTAGTGGATCTGAGGGCCAATATAATGTTAAAACCTGCAAAAAATATTCGCGCGTACTGAACAAAATGGCGGCTGCAACCATGGCAACAGTCTGTTTTCGAACACAGCATTGCGGCGCTAAAAAGTTAGTTGACAAATTAGTTGCCAACAACTTCTACGAACATATGTTAGTCGCGGACAGTATTTGTATTTAGTTCGGTTGGTTATACGAATATTTAGAGCTAAACTAAGTTTACCGAGTCGCACTTAATTAGTTCCAGTGACTGCTCTTGGTAGAGGAAGATTAGTTTGGATAGCTGAACCAATTTGGACATTACTATACGAAATAAAACTAGTTATCAATTAACGATATCCTACTGAAAGATTGGAAAAATTAGTTGTACTCCCTGAACTAATCATTTTTACTAAAATTTCTTAGTTCAGCATTGGCATTAACCGATAAATGTTTTCAGTGTGTAGAAATACGCTCTAGGGCTATCATTCAACCATTTTCCCGTAAATTGTTATATTTCAAGGTTCCTATGTACCTTATCTATTGAAATAATTTATTTTGTCAAAATTTCATTTTTTTCGGCAATCTCTCAATGCCCCTTAGACATTTCAGACCAATTTTAACCAATTTTAGGTAATTTTTACATTTTTCGATTGTTTTAGGGACAAAATAGGGTGAGGATTGAGCTGACTGGGGGAAATGGGGGTGGGGGAGAAAGGTTATGACCAGGGGCGGACTGGGACCTGAAAGCGGCCGTGGCAAAATTATTAAAGCGGCCCTTTTTGACCATGTCAGGCAGAAGTATGTCGTCCCGGTAGTAAATTTTCGTAAAAGGTTCCCCCAATTTTTTTCCCAGTCAGTCACCTCGTGAATTTCACGTAAGTGGGGGGGGGGGAGGGGGGTAGGGTCAAACAATTTCGCACGGTCACAAATTTTCGCACGGCCGCAAAATTTGAGTAACCGGCCCTGAGAGGCCCAAAACCAAGCGGCCCATGTGGCGATCGCCACAACGCCACAGTGGCCAGTCCGCCCCTGGTTATGACACCCCCCACCCCCCCCCCCACCACAGGTATGTTGTAGACGTATATAACAGAATTGAGCTGAAAGGGATGATTTTAGGTCTATGGTACAGTGGCATCTCTAAACATTTACATAACAGTCATGTCTAACATGATGGAATGGTGTAACATATTAATGTATCCATTATCCCTTGTCTACTGGCGGCCCGGGTGTAATATTTGCGTAATGAAAGAGGCTATTGATCCTAATTAAATAGGCCTAAATATCATCGATAAAATCAATGCCTACGTCAGACTATAATACCTATGACAGGCTCTCATCCATGCTTTTTATGAGCAGTCCAACATTAATATAAATTGTGATAAAAAGAAAAAACCTGGTAATCTAATTACTTGGAGTTGTAACCTCTAATTAAAATTGATGATAAAGAAGATCTGCTTTATATAAATTGTTTTATATCCATGGACAAGCTTAAATGCTTATTATTTGATTAGGACAGGGGTACAATGTCAGTTTAAATGTTCTGCCGTATTATGTTACTGGATCCAGGACTGTTCCTAATAATAATGCAATAACAATAATAGTTAATCACACAATCAGTATCAAATAATTATTATACATTAGCAATTTCCCCTCCATTGTCTAATGACTAATCACCAACATCTATAATCACCTTCATAACAACGCCTTTTGTTCACAGGTAGACTCATCTTTACAACAGTAAAAGACAAAAAACTACTCCATAGACTCAAGAAACAAAACAAATATCAAAAGCTCTTGTTCCAATCTAAATCTATATTGTTGAGGGCCTAACCCCCCTTAGGCTATGTGTAATAAGACGAGTGGCTTTTTGGTAGACAGAGTAAGTACTCCTGACACCACTTTAGTTGCACAATTAAAGAGAGATGAAGGAGATGAACACAAAGGAAGGGAGCGTATATTAAACACCCTTTATGTATTAGGTGTATTCAAGGTGCTAGACATTTATCTCAAACATTTGTGAAATTCTATGTGCAACATGTTTTCCCCCCTGAATAAGGCCTAAAAAAAAGAGGTTTGTTTGCCCAAACACGATCGACCCATAATATCTCAAAACCCCATGCCTTTTTTTTCTTCAGATTTCTTTTTTAAATAATGTTTTATGTTGGAAAAATATTATCTATTAAATTATATTTTCATCTTAATTTGCCAAACTTATCAACAAAACTGCCCTTTAAAACACCAAGAAGATGCAAAACCAAGATCCTACCACTATCTAGCGAAAAACAGAACATGTCAGACCATCCAGCATGGTCTGAAGGTTTGTACTTCAGGCTGCCAGCTGCACTATTAATAATGTATTAGCCCTATAACCAGCCAGGCTATGTTTTTACGGTGTGGAAACCAGGGGAGGGAAAGTGAATTTTTTAACCAAATAATCGCTGCGGAACTCCTGGAATTCGACCCCGGACCCTCCGATTACCGAGCCGCGTCCCTAACCACTCGGCTAACCTGCTAACGCTCACCCGGGCAGCGATTTCGTACACACATATCAGCTTGGTTGATAACGTCATTGAATCGGAGGACATTCCAGTCACCTAATGGAGGACATTCCAATCACAATCAATACCCCCTCCCTCATCCCCTGCTCTCATTCCTTCACAACACCTTGCGGAGTATGTTGCCTGGCTGACACTATAGTCACAGTCAGAGACCCTATAACTATGGGACAAGTATCTCGAAGGCAAAGTCCCCCGTTTACTATGCTTAAATTGACGGAGGATGGTTTTAGAGGGGGCGCACTATCATGGTCGTAGCAAACCAGACGACCTAAGACGTGGTGGATTTTATTGGCTCAAAACATGATTTGTGGCACAGAAATAGTACATCAATGGTCAAAAAAAGCTGATTGTGATTTAGAGTAAAACTTATTTGCTTTGATGATAGCAGAATTTAGTTCTTATATGACACGAAACATTCAGAATTGGTTATTTGAAATTAATTTGAATGTGAAACAAAATACGGATTTTAAATTGTGGATGGCTTCGTCTGACAGTGACAGAGGAGGGGCGTGGCGTTATTTGCATTTTATGAATATTGTAATTAACCAGTTGGGAAAGACGCTGGATCACGATGATCACATCGTGTGAGGTCATGAATAGTCATGGATGAATATTCATTCACAACGAATGATTGACAGTTTACGCTTAACTTCCGGAGGACGAACTTATAGAGTGCGCTATACTGTAAACAAAATCTCAACAATGGGCAGATAGGGTGTTACATCACCCTGACAGTCCTGGTCAGAGTATTGAAGTCTAAGGTAAAACACAAGAGGTTATCCAAGTAGCGCAATGGACTACTAATGGAATCACACCTAGCCTATTCTACATTCAATTGAATCAATGCATGATGTCCAACATGAACTGTGTTACCAAATGAGCCTTCATATGACATGATGTGCCTTCTTTCACAGTTATTATTCCCCATAAGATGGTAGCTAACAGTTATTATTCCCCATAAGATGGTAGCTAATCTGTTACAATGATGACCTCTATAAGACTAACAAGCTCAGCGTGCGCGTTCTCATCTAACGATTAATTTGATTGGAATGCACTTGGTACACAGCTATCACGATTATTCATAAAGTAATGAATGACAATTGACTCTTCTGTAATTATCATCAACATCGTCCAAAGGCTCATCATCTGGTCCCCATTGATATCTCAGCTCATAAGGCGATAACTTTAATTTTTGCAAAGTCTGTGATGGGATTCGAAGGCCTATCAAAAATTGTTTGATTGTTGTAGCATGACAAATGTTTGGTAGGTTGGGATTTCATGGACTTAGTACGATAGGTCATGGGGTAATCATGGGTAAAAATATCAGTTTTATATTTTCTTACACCAATATTAAGCACAGTCTTTCTTTCTTTAATTCACACCAGTTTGTCCAACTCTATATATTATCTATATATATAGATCATCTTTATTAAACAACAAAAGAAGATAACATACAATGCCCAGGAACAACTGAGATCCATTCCGATCTCAGGCAGGGATTAGACAAAGACAAACAACTAAAAATTAAACACTAGAAAGAAAGCAGAAAAAGAAGAAAGTAAATACCATGGCGGGAAGGAAAGCAGCCCGGGGGGTGCACTGACATTGGAAAAGGGTATAGGTATGTGCCGTGCTGAAGACCCCCTTTTCACCCTCTGCTGCTAGCTCTTATGACCCCCATTTTGAGCCTACATCAGTTCTTAAGACCCCAATTTTATTGAAAATTCAAAAATCGCGAAATTTTGCATTCCAAAGCCCCAATTCTTTGAACATTTTGCGTTCTAAAACAAACAAAAAATCAAAAATGTGCATTCTTGCTAATCAAAATTGAACTATAGGCAGTTCTCAAGACCTACTTTTTTGAAAAAACTCAGTTCCTAAGACCCTATTTTTCATCATAAAATCCACTCAGTTCAGTTCTGTAGCCCCCTTTTTGAGACCCTGGGTGGCACACCTCTACCAAAATAAAAGTTGAGTGCCCCCCCCCCCCCCCCCCCCCCCCCCGGAAAGCAGACTAGATAAATTCATGAGATAAATTTCCATTTTTTTTCTCGAGGATTGGGGGCGTTCCCAGGAAAAGATCACATAATATACCTTTAATTGTTTTGTTTTATCTTTTGTTCATTTGGAGTGTGTGGGTGGGTAGGGGTGTTTTTTTTTGGGGGGGGGGGGGTTATGGGGTTATTTTAGAACAAATTTAAACCTTGCTGAAATAATCTTAAAACCAAAATTTATAGATTTTGTGATATTCCGTTGGTACTTCTGAACCTTTTCTACAATTTCATACCAAACAATTCATGGTATACTACTTTCTATTTGCCCGACCCATAATGTGTATGACCTTATTAGGAATTGAATGAGCACACATCTTGACAAAATGCAGACTTAACAAGTTTACATACCTTTATCATGTTTTATTTTCCACCAACATATGTGACTGTGAATGTACCAATCATTGGTTCAACCCAGTCATCTACTTTTATTACCCATATACCCTTCCCCTATATACTATCAATCATGAACCATTTAGCTTTGAACCTATGACTTCCGAACTAGATATCTAGTGCAGTGTAATCTACATATGATGGGGGACACTCCTGGTAGTAAAAAATGTTCATATTTCATATTCTTACAAAGAGAAAAGCTGAGAGGACCTGGGGGCACTGACATTGGAAATGAGTATAGGTATGTGCTGCCCTGAAGCCCCCCTTTTTTTCACCCTCTTCTGCTAGCTCTTAAGACCCCCCTTTTGAGCCTGCAACAGCTCTTATTTAGATCCCCATTTTATTGAAAATTTAAAAATGTGCATTCTAAAACCCTAAATTTGCGTTCTTAATAATAAAATTTGAAAAACAAACCAGTTCTTAAGACCTACTTTTTCCGAGAAAATCAGTAATTAAGACCTTATTTTTCGTCATCAAATAAATTCTCTCGGTTCAGTTCCGAAACCACCCTTTTTGAGACCCTGGGCGGCACACCCCTACCCAAAAAAACCAAGTTAATGTCTATCAATTTATAAGAACCCTGCATTTGACTAACAGTAACATAAATCAGGTGCCATTTCATCTTCTGGCCACTCTATTTATCTATTTACCACCCCACCCCCTCTCCTCTCTCCCGTTTCAGTGATGACCATTCTTTTACCAATGCTGAAAATCACATGTGTATATACCCATTGAATAACTTCAGTTGAGTGTGTCCCCCTTCCCCGGGTTACATCTTGATAGACATACCTTTGTAATGTTTGATTCTCCCCAATGATATAGGCCTAGGTGAACATTTTGATTGTAACATATCGCTGAGCTGTGGAGATATCATGTTCAACCCAGTCATATCATTTTATTACCTAGTCGTATACCCTTCCCCCATTATCAATCATGGAACATTTAACTCTTGAACTTGTGACTTGAACTAGATTTATAGTACAATGTGTTTCAATCAAAAATAAGCTGAATTGTAAAAGTCCATAGATATGCTCAATCAAGTCCCCAAACCCAACACCTCCTTGAAGTAGCATACAGTTGTATACCATTGCAAGATCATCATTCCTAGAATCTCCCACCCAAAATATATCTTGAGCACTATGAATTACTACGATGCGGTGTGCTTGTGTCACCCGGCTCGGCAGTTTTTCGATGAAATAATGGCCCCAGGGTATATAGATGGCGAAGTATACTGAGCCATGTATGGTTAGGGTATGAGAATCAGCCAATCTTTCCTCCAACTGCCCAAGTGCAAGGCTCATATGCTCAGATCAGATCAACATGATCAAGGCACTTTCATTTCATTCACCCAGCATGCTTATATAGGCTTTTAAAGCCTGGCCCGAGCATTTTACTTGAGCCTGGTCCCTTCAGGACCCAAGCGTGTGTCCGTACGGACCGACCGTTTAAACAAACAAACAAAGGCACCAATACTAATTCTAACCTAAGTACTCCAGTAGACATGATTAACATTGTGCAACTGGTCAGTCGGCATACTCACTAAAAACATAGGCTATAACTACTTGATAATAGCGCCCTCAACACAATTATCATACTTATTTTCAAGAAACTCTGTGAAAATCATCAGAGCAAAATCAATCAAATTAGTCTATTTTATTTACTGTTTTGTTGAAAACTATTATCTTGTTTTCCAGAAATATTTGCCCAAAGTAATGAAATGTTTTAGCACAGAAGACAATCATGTGGGTGGAAACTGAAAATCGGAAATGAAGAATCAACTATGATTGGCTATCACGCAGTACATGTTTCACAACAGTGAAGAATCAACTATGATTGGCTATCACGCAGTACATGTTTCACAACAGTGAAGAATCGACTATGATTGGCTATCACGCAATACATGTTTCACAACAGTGAAGAATCAACTATGATTGGCTATCACGAAGTACATGTTTCACAACAGTGAAGAATCAACTATGATTGGCTATCACGAAGTACATGTTTCACAACAGTGAAGAATCAACTATGATTGGCTATCACGTAGTACATGTTTCACAACAGTGAAGAATCAACTATGATTGGCTATCACGCAGTACATGTTTCACAACAGTGAAGAATCAACTATGATTGGCTATCACGAAGTACATGTTTCACAACAGTGAAGAATCAACTATGATTGGCTATCACGCAGTACATGTTTCACAACAGTGAAGAATCAACTATGATTGGCTATCACGCAGTACATGTTTCACAACAGTGAAGAATCAACTATGATTGGCTATCACGCAGTACATGTTTCACAACAGTGAAGAATCAACTATGATTGGCTATTATTATTATTATTATTATTATTATTATTATTTAATCTTTTTTGAGGGTAAACAGCTTCAGTGTCAAGCACTGCTTTCCAAGCAGGCCCTCATTTCACAGAGAAAAATACATAATTATTTACAATATATATACATGGAATATAACAACTATTTACATAAATATATATACAGAACCATCAGATAAATTCAGCAAGGAAATGCAGAATTGTAATATACTTTAGAACACAAAATTTAAATTCCATGGATCTTTGTTTTAAATTGCTGCACTGACATATTCTCAAGCTCGGTTCTGATTGTTGATTGCAAGTTGTTCCAGGCATATGCTGCCCTAACATGAAACATTCGCATACCTGAGTTCGACTTAAATTTCGGTACAACCAAAGTATTACTTGTGTGATTTCTTGTTACATGACAATGGTTATTATGAACAAATTCAAACTGCATCGATAAGTATGATGGACTTACATTTCTTAAACATTTATACACAATTAGTAAAAGGTGATTATGCCATCTTTTATCAAGTTTAACCCATTGAAGTGCATCCATCAAATCATTTGTTGGTGTTCTTATATCAGCTGAAAGTATTATCCTGGCTAAATTATTATGAAGAACCTGTAATTTTCTATGACATTCGGCAGAAAAGTTTGACCAAACTGTGCTTCCATAATCAAAGTGAGGAATAACAAGAGCATTTGTTTACATTACAATAGTTTGATTTGGAAGAAAATGTTTCATACGTTTGATAATACCTGTTCTTTTAGAGACATTCTTACACATATAATCAACATGAGCTGACCAAGACAAATTGCTATCTAATTTTACGCCCAAGTATTTAAATTCATCTACCTTTTCAATGATGTTATTATTGTAGGTTAATTGTACATCTTGAAACCTCTCACGCATCTTATTACTACCAAATATCATGAATTTAGTCTTATCAACATTCAGGGTAAGCTTGTTTGCTTTGAACCAATTAGCTACTGTGCTTAAACATGATTCTAATTGATTTTGGAGATCAACAATATTTTTAGCTTTACACATTAATGAACTATCACGAAGTACATGTTTCACAAAATATTACTGTCCACTGTCAAAGAATACTAGATAGAGATGAATTGAGATAAATTTGAAGACATATATTTAAGACTACATGTAGAATATTTGATGAATTATTATAGTAATTTCATCACTGATGTGAAATATCTCATAGATATTAAACACTATAGTGACTCATACTCTCAAGTTATCCTTTAGATTTTGGCCAGTCTGGCCCTTTGGCGTTAATAACTGACCCATACACAGGTTTATGCTAACTGTTACGGTAACTATGATGATGATGATAATGATGATGAAGAAGGTGAAAGGTATGACATAAGGAAATCTTAAGATCCCTTAAATTACCATGTTAGCATCTTACACTTATTCATTTTGTACATGGAGTTTTTAATTAATGAAATCTTTAAAATATATGAGGAAATCCCTGATGCAGCTGGGATGCAAATAACCCCCCCCCCCTTCATTTACTTAATACCCTTGCCCAGGCTCCACACATGACTGTCCAACCCCCAACCCATCACAAATTAGTGTATCAATATATAAGTGTCACATCCACTCATGGTGTGAAATTGACATTAGACCACTAACACTTTGATTAAGTTAGCTAACAGTATTTGTTTGCCTAGCCCTTGTATTGTTTGCTTACACTGTTCTATAGTTTACTTACACTGCCAAGCTGATAGCTGGCTGGCAGCATTGGTGTGTTTGTATTGTAATTTGTCATATTACTTTCTCCTTATTTATGTGTTAGGGTAGTACGAATGCAGTTGCTGCTATATACCGCCCTCGCTCATTGATATATTGGACCTGGAGGTTTAATTCACTGTGTGAAATTGGACAACATGATGGTGCTGGTAGCAAACCACAATAAATAGCTCAACAAGTGAAATACTTGCTAAGTTTAGGCACTTTGCTCATACCACATCTATGTTTTGGTTTTGTTTGATTCTGATTTTGGGTGGGTTTTTTAGATGAGGGGCAAGTATATTAATGTAGTGCAAATTGTTAGGTCTACACTCTACATGTATAGCTAGTCATTTACAATTTTGGTATATATAAATCTTACCTATTTGTTCATCAATACCAGTAAATTAATGAGTGTAGCAGCAGATGACATGAAAAGAAAACAGAACAAAATGGAATTATTATTATAAAACATGATATGATTATAGCTGATAATATAACATCTTATCTACAACTTCCTTCCGCTACAGCAGAAATTAATATCAGGATATGCAATGAGGAGAGCAGAGAAAATACAGTAATATCAAATTGCAATATCTGCTCCTGATCTGCTCGTCCAAATATCCTGTCAAAATCCCAAATTAATCAATGCGAAATCTATTTACACACGATACCGGTAAGAAAGAGAGTTTGTGCATAATTTTGTCTGTAGGCTATTTATAAAACAATCATCTGGATCATGGAGCGCTACTGTTAATATGGTCAACAGTAGAATACCACCCTGTTCTTGAGAGGGGGTGGGGGGGGAGGAGTAAAGGGGGAACTATGCATGGTATATTGGTATATAATATGCAACACTTCTATCATTGCAGCATAAAACCTTGCAGCAAAATACATTACTTTTTGTTTTAAATGTGTGATCATAATGAGCCAATCACAAATGAATACTAGTGAGATAGGGTATTTTAAAGAGATGGCCACCTTAAAATGGTACAATAAAACTCTTCCCCATCCCAAAAGTATCTATACATATAAAATATCCAAATAGTCCCATGTGTAATGTATTCTATACTCCTGCCAAGAGTTGAATAAACCCCATACAATAAACATGGTTTAATTGATGGTAAAACAAAAGAACCATTTACACAGAACATAAAAAACAGCTACCAATACAGCAGACCAAATAGCCTAAGTCTCTGCTACCCCCTCAGCTACTGTCAATCCCAATTTGCACACAATGTTATTCCACCATAATGTCTAGTACATTACCAAATCAAGACACAAATTGGAATGACTCATATTACAAACTGTACACATGTCAATCCAGCGTCAATTTACATCAAATCCATCTTATTTTTCCATCATTTTCTACCAGAAAACGGGAGTGTAATGGAATTTTCTGGCTCCAATTGTCTTTTTTGCTTGGAGCCAGGAAATTCAATGATGGAGTAGTATCTGGGAGGCAATACTTAGTCTAGTAGTCTACATGAATGTCTTGGAATGACCGCATAAAACCATCAAATTCCATTATATTCCACATCTTTACTGTTTGCATACAGTGTATCCAAAAACACAGGTAAAATCCACTAATTGGCCAATTTTGGTCTCTTGAAAATTGTAAATTGGGGAAAAGGGACAGAAATAGTAGCAAATCCGGCAATCTCGTGTGGTTAATATGTGATGTCGCCAGTAACCTATTCACTTTATTTGATAGTAGTATAACCTGGTCATGCTGGTGGTAGTAGCCAATCATCTAAACCACTTTATCTATTGAGAAAGCAGCTCAAAGTAATTTACCAAAAAGATTCAGTATTAAAACCCTAACCTTCCTAGACACTACAATTCACTACGGCCAAAAACAATGTCCACATGCATGCTACAGCATTGATTGGATGGCGTCATCTTCCGCGCTGATATGTGGGTACGCAATCGCTGCCCGGGCAGATCGGAGGGTCTGGTGGGGGGAGGGGGTACGGCACGGCGAATCCCAGGGTTTCGCTGCGATTTGTTGGGTAAAAAATACATACTTTGTCCCCCTCCCCCGGTTTCCACACAAAACATAGCCTAGCTGGTTAGGGTTAATGAAACCAAATGGTGAGTGTCATCTCAACATCCACTGAAATAGGAATAGTGGATGTCTAACAAATTAGGGTATAAAGAACCACTTAATAGGGTCCTGAAAATACAATTTCTCTCATTTCTGAGATGTATTTTCTTAAAACTAACTTGAATCCTCAAAAGGAAAACATATTTAATTGTCTAAAACATTACCCTCTTTATTTGGGAGACATTCCGACCTGATCAAATAAAGTACACAACATTCAAGGATATCCAAATACACACCTTTATGAACAAGTCTGGAAAAGCATGTAAAATTGCACAAAAATATCTCAAAATGGGCTGAAAATTAATATAATTGCGGACATTTTGACATCACAAAAAACTGGTTCCTGAGTTTAGCTTGAAATTCTTATGCATGTTATACATGGTTAGAAAGGATGTGAATATTCCAAACTACATTTACCTATCCATTAACACATTTAATTAAACATCACCTGTTTTAATACTTTCCATGTGGCAGGCGTCTGCAGATGACAGTTCCAAAATTTCCTAAAATGTTTCCAAAATGTCCAAATGATTGTATTTCATCGCCATATTTGGAATCACCATGAGAAATACATTAAAATAAGTACAAATATGCCTAATATTGGTTCTGTAATCCTTGAGATAGACTTTTGAAAGTCG
This sequence comes from Ophiura sarsii, assembly GCA_035610835.1. Taxonomy (NCBI): domain Eukaryota; kingdom Metazoa; phylum Echinodermata; class Ophiuroidea; order Amphilepidida; family Ophiuridae; genus Ophiura; species Ophiura sarsii. Next base: position 5,999,920 of record CM069449.1, read on the forward strand.
GGTCTGTTTTGTATAATATGGTAAAACTACTAGCCGCATGGAAAGTGTTACTATGTAGTCCTAGGCCCTTCTTGTCCAAGTGGTTGAGTTAATTTGTAATGAACATTAATTCTGTGTCATTGCCTCAGATAACTGTCACTGCTCAGATACTATTGGTCAACATCACACATTGATTGGTCATTTTTACCAGCTGTAATTCATGGCTTAGTCATTTATTTGATGACCGCTACCCAGAATTGGTTTCACCAGAAAAATCCATTAGTTGAATCTTTGGTATACTGAATGTGTTAGTATGAACAGGTATGTACATGAAGCTTCAATTATAGATCAAACTATTGTCTAGCTGTGTAGATAACCATATTTTATAGATCAAACTATTGTCTAGCTGTGTAGATAACCATATTTTATAGATCAAACTATTGTCTAGCTGTGTAGATAACCATATTTTACTTACAAATAGTTGGTTTGCTCTGGATTATTATAAGTAACATTTTGTCTTTGAAAATAGAGGTCAGTATTTCACATTGACTCCTCACAGTCATCCATTAGGCCAACAACAAAAAAGTTGACTTGCCCTTTCAGGGCCAGAATCTGGGTCGGCGGTCGGATTTTTTTGATTTTTTAAAATTTAAACAGGGAGATACTACACAAAAAAACATTTTAAAGATTTTTTGTTGGATTTTTGTTAAAATCGATTTTTAAACAAGCAGATAGTACTCAAAAACACGTTTTCATCTTTCTTTATTGTTATGTGCTTCTTTCAATTTTTTTATTTTTTTTACTTTGAAGAAGAAAAAAATAGCGACCCTAGATTTCCGAAAATTCAGGTCGGTCGGAAAGGGCAAGTCAACTTCTTTTTTTGTTGTTGCCTTACTTGATATGACAATGACAAGGTTATTAGCGGATGTTGACATATGTTGACCACTTCATTACACTTTAAACCACAGAATGATTATCACATTATGACATTAATTAAACATCTGCTATGGTTTGATTCCTATTATCGCTCACATTACTTCCATATCAGCCTGTTCCAATGACCATGGGACTGAGATGGGTAGTGACAGTCAAGTTATAGCTTATTTATGTAAGAAAAGATTATATCCATACGCTGATTCTAACAAACCTTAATGTGTGCTATCTACTGAAGACAGCATGGTAAGATTACATACAACTTACACATGCTGATAGCTATTGAAGATAAGACAGCAATATTGCATAGAACGACTTACAATACATTTGATATGCCATTTCTTTTTAAAGGTTCCGCGTAAGATATGAATACCTCTTTTAGTTCAGCCTGCTGAAGATAGCACAATAGGATCACATAGAACTATTAAACCCAAATTGGTATGCTATCTGCCGAAGATAGGCTATGCATCAGGATTGCATAGCGCTAACCTTTTATTGGTTTGCTATCTACTGAACAATAGGATTACATAGATCTAATCCAAATTGGTTTGGTATCTTCTGAAGATAACACAATAGGATCGCATATATCTAACCCAAATTGAACCTATGCAGCTCCTTTTTTTATATCTAAACCCAAATTGGTTTCTTATCTACTGAAGATAGCACAATAGGATTGCATAGATCTAACCCAAATTGATTTCTTATCTACTGAAGATAGCACAATAGGATCACATAGATCTAACCCAAATTGGTTTCTTATCTACTGAAGATAGCACAATAGGATTGCATAGATCTAACCCAAATTGGTTTCTTATCTACTGAAGATAGCACAATAGGATCGCATAGATCTAACCCAAATTGGTTTGCTATCTACTGAAGATAGCACAATAGGATTGCATAGATCTAACCCAAATTGGTTTGCTATCTACTGAAGATAGCACAATATGATCGCATAGATCTAACCCAAATTGGTTTCTTATCTACTGAAGATAGCACAATAGGATTGCATAGATCTAACCCAAATTGGTTTCTTATCTACTGAAGATAGCACAATAGGATTGCATAGATCTAACCCAAATTGGTTTCTTATCTACTGAAGATAGCACAATAGGATTGCATAGATCTAACCCAAATTGGTTTGCTATCTACTGAAGATAGCACAATAGGATCGCATAGATCTAACCCATATGGTAACGTGGTCTCATTTGCTGATTTTACCACCAATTACACTCTTAAGCATGGGGCCGACTTTCATATTTTCGGGTAATTGTACCCATAGCGAGAAATCTGTTGAGTGTGGATACTAGGTCTCGCTTCTTATTTGATAGTAAATACATTTCTCTAACCAATTATGTAAACATAATCTAAAATAATAGTGACGTTCTCACGGCAGAGGCTTTTTGCTGCACCTATATTTCACGATTTCTCAATGGCCCTGATCAAAATATTGTATGTTTTTGCAGGTATTTTGGCATTGATGGCGCTATAACGTCTTACCGGTAGGTTCTAGTATATAAGTCTCACATGCCATTCTGGAGACTTTTTTAATAGCTTTAATTTGATATAAAACTCATTATGATTGGTTCTATCGTATTGGCGGCAGAGCATTTGCAAGAAAACGGCCAATGGTAGGACCTGTTTGACTATCGTCGTCAAACCGGAAGCATACATTTCCAGTGTGGGGTATCACTCGTATTGTTCATTCCGATATCATCCAGATTCAATTTCTGACTGACTGACTGACTAAGTGTGAATGTTAAACCATTAAAGATGTTATAGTTTCAGGTTATAATTAGTTATAAAAGAATTAATTTTGTCTTGTTCTTTTATACGTTGAGTTCATTTTCGTAATGCTCAAATAGGGAACTCCCCCATGCCTAATAATGGTATAGTCCAAGTAATTGATATACGCTCTGTGTGCACTGACCCTTGTATTTGAGCATACACACTGCACCGCTGTGTAGCAATTCTTTTATGAGACAATTGGCCTTAAACGTTTCCATATGAAATTGGTTTGCTATCTACTGAAGATAGCACAATAGGATTGCATAGATCTAACCCAAATTGGTTTGCTATCTACTGAATATAGCACAATAGGATCGCATAGATCTAACCCAAATTGGTTTGCTATCTACTGAAGATAGCACAATAGGATTGCATAGATCTAACCCAAATTAGTTTGCTATCTACTGAAGATAGCACAATAGGATCGCATATAACTAAGCCAAATTGGTTTGCTATCTACCAAAGATTAGGCTATGCATCAGGATAATTGCATAGGGCATTTTGGTTTGATATCTCCTAAAGATAGTATACAACGGAATCGCATAGGGCTAACCCATATTTGGTTTGCTATCTACTAAAGATAGTATACAATGGAATCGCATAGGGATAACCCATATTTGGTTTGCTATATACTAAAGATAGTATACAATGGAATCGCATAGGGATAACTCATATTTGGTTTGCTATATACTAAAGATAGTATACAATGGAATCGCATAGGGCTAACCCATATTTGGTTTGCTATCTACTAAAGATAGTATACAATGGAATCGCATAGGGATAACCCATATTTGGTTTGCTATATACTAAAGATAGTATACAATGGAATCGTATAGAGATAACCCATATTTGGTTTGCTATCTACTAAATATAGTATACAATGGAATCGCATAGGGATAACCCATATTTGGTTTGCTATCTACTAAAGATAGTATACAATGGAAGCGCATAGGGATAACCCATATTTGGTTTGCTATATACTAAAGATAGTATACAATGGAATCGTATAGAGATAACCCATATTTGGTTTGCTATCTACTAAAGATAGTATACAATGGAATCGCATAGGGATAACCCATATTTGATTTGCTATCTACTAAAGATAGTATACAATGGAATCGCATAGGGATAACCCATATTTGGTTTGCTATATACTAAAGATAGTATACAATGGAATCGTATAGAGATAACCCATATTTGGTTTGCTATCTACTAAAGATAGTATACAATGGAATCGCATAAGGCTAAAACCCATATGTGATGCAATCAAGCGGAATGAGTCAGATGTCGGGAATAATGATTTTGAGTTACGGGTAAAAAGAAGTGACAAATTCTCATGTTTTACGTTGTTTTCTCAGTTGGTTTTTTGTAACTTAAAAACTAGAATTTCAATTTTAGTGGGGTTTGGACCATACTGCACTGTAGCATTTTCACAACATATATTGGTTTGCTATCTACCGAAGATAGTATACAATGGAATTGCATAGGGCTAACCCATATTGGTAAGCTTCATTTTGTGTTTTATGGGGGTTTTTTGGGCAAAATTTTCATTTGCCAAATGACACTGAATTGCCAAATGACACTGAACTACACATATATTTATTGACAATCCCTGTCTTACCACACATCTCATCATTAATTGAGATAGCCTTGACCTTGGATTTCATCCTTGATGTATCTTTAAGACAAGAGTACATCATCCATGATATAATGCGTCATCATCATGGGGAGGAGACTCATCATACAGTTATCATATTAAATACAGCTGGATTCAGTAAATAGCTTTTGTGTCATCAAGTTATAAATGAAGTTGACTTCAAATATTGTCAAATGTTGATTTTTGGGAAATAGATGCCATATAATTCATGTCACCTAAAGTTGGAAAGTGATGTCAGCAGGTATTTGAGTATCTCATCACAATATCATTTGTGTAACTCTTGGGCAAAGGCGTTTGCACCCCAAAGAGGAATATTCTTCTGTTATGGTATAATTATATGTGAAATCCTTATTTAGGCGACAAACTATTTTAAAAACCTGTTCTACAAGCCCGACCAACCGACCAATTCTTTTAGAAATTGAGGGGGGAAATTTCATTTGCAAATGAATACCGCCCCGTATTTTGTCAAAAATCAGCAACAATTTACAGACCTTTGTCTTCTTTTTTTGGTCATTTTGAAAGCAATTAAAAGAGAGCCTGACTGACCCCTGACATTACCTGATAGGTCCATCCCTCCATACAACGAGGTTGTTTTGTCGTCTTATGGTACAATTCTCCAAGCAAAATCCGAATTTAGGGCAACATCAAAAAAGGTTTGTCTCAGAAACATTTTGCAAAAAAGTTAAGTGCTGTGCGATTTATTTATATTTTTAGAGAATTGGCTGTATGCAATTTTTTTATTGGCCATGTTTTATCTGACTGGTTACCAAATTATGCATATCATTTTTGTGTTGATTCAAGCTTACTGAGACCCACAGCAAAACAAAACCCATTGTCGCCACGTGGAGCTACGTGCTAAAGCCTACTTCACATACCAATGCGCGGGTTTCTGAAACCTTTTTTTTTCCTTATGTTATTTGTTTTCTTTTCTGAGAATCATTGATAAGGGTTTCTAGTAGCACATTCATGCGGATTCTTGCATCTTCTAAATATACATGAGTGACCCACTGCCTGGTGGTGAGCATGGTTACTGGTTAGTTATCATTATTTCAGAAAATAGTAAGCACAATAATGTGTCTTCTACAATGCAAACAAAATGTTGTGTTTTTATGTGCTTGCTCCACTATTCTCTCCCGTTTCCCCTATGTTATTACTGCCCCAAACAGCAACCAACGTGTCAGTAGGGCAACCCAATGTGAATCAACGCAAACTAATTGAATAAAAATGTATGTATTCCTGTGTAGAAGACCAACATTGTATGGATTATTGAATTAACCTGCAATATACTGTGCTGCTTTGGATAGTCTCATATCGGTCTGTATAAGCACTGACAGGGGAGGGGGTATTCAAAACACTGGGAGGGGTGAGGTGTCAAAATAGTCAATCTGGGTTCAAACGAATGTTGTGTTGTTTTCAGCACAACCTATACTCTGTGTCAGCTCAACCTATACTCTGTGTCAGCTCAACCTATACTCTGTGTCAGCTCAACCTGTACTCTGTGTCAGCTCAACCTGTACTCTGTGTCAGCTCAACATGTACTCTGTGTCAGCTCAACCTATACTCTGTGTGTCAGCTTAACCTATAACCTATACTCTGTGTCAGCTCAACCTATACTCTGTGTCAGCTCAACCTATACTCTGTGTCATCTCAACCTATACTCTGTGTGTCAGCTCAACCTGTACTCTGTGTCAACTCAACCTATACTCTGTGTCCGCTCAACCTGTACTCTGTGTCAGCTCAACCTATACTCTGTGTCAGCTCAACCTAGTAAACTCTGTGTCATCTCAACCTATACTCTGTGTGTCAGCTCAACCTGTACTCTGTGTCAACTCAACCTATACTCTGTGTCAGCTCAACCTGTACTCTGTGTCAGCTCAACCTATACTCTGTGTCAGCTCAACCTATACTCTGTGTCATCTCAACCTATACTCTGTGTCAGCTCAACCTGTACTCTGTGTCAGCTCAACCTATACTCTGTGTCATCTCAACCTATACTCTGTGTCAGCTCAAGTTGGGAGGTGACATCAGCACGTAATCTTATTGGCGCAGCACATTCTATGCCATAACTGACATTTTTCTTTTATTGCGCATTCATGTACGCAGTCGAATTGGAGTTACATAAAATATGCAGAGTGTATTGAAAGTGTCTAATTGCGCTCTGTGTGAACCTATGGGGTCGTGCCATTATTCACACATCAACATCAACGCGTGCATTGATTTGTCCTATTCATAAAAAAAAAACCACATACGAGCGTATGCATTTATTGACCTACAAGCATGTCATGTTCTGTGCACCTTATTTCAAAATGGCGGGACCAACCTTCTTTTTTTGTCAGCAACGTCACAATCTTGATTTATTCGTTACTTATCAACAATGAAGGAATCCTCTTTCTCTAGTGACAGTTGAATGGAAAAACAAGGTGTTCATCTAAGAAGCATCTTACGTACTACAAATGAAACTTATTTTGACAGTGTAGAAGCTACCTCTCTCACCATTCCAACATATACCTGTGTACTTGTGTTAAAAAGCACTACCTGTTATAGCTGCCTTATCAAAATGCAGTCCATGATGTACCCTCTGTATCTAGTAAGGTTTTTATATTCTCTTCTGTGCACTAACACATAGCAGCCTTTTGAAACAGGACCATATCGCATTAACATCTTGATACAGCCATTGGCGTTTTGTGACCATGCTTTTATCCGAACCTGTCAGTTTTGATTTCCAAAATGGTGGCCTGCGCTGTCACATATGATTTCTTGCGAGTACACCTTTGTATCATATTCAACTTGGTTTGGGTCATTCAGATGCAATTACAGACGGCATATTTCACTGCTATCTGGTCTGTACTCTGTGTATCGGAGACGGCCGGGTAGCTCAGTGGTTAGAGCATTCGACTTGTGTTCGAAAGGTCACGGGTTCGATTCACGCAACGGCTCACGTCCTTGCTTTTTAAGTTGGGATATGAGTCGAGGCTTGTTTAATGTTTGTTTTGAGTTGTGGAACTTGTGGTAGTTATCTGCCTCGCTGTTAAATTATTTAAATTGTTCAAGTTCCCTATTGAATCGCCTATGCGATCCTCTATAAATGTTGGTATGTGATGCGTAACCCTTAGTCTCATCTTCGGATGTGATGTTTGTATGTAACAACAATCAGTCTTAGTTTTTTAGTCTGTTACTAAATCTGTAATAAGTAATTACTAAGACGAAAATACTAATTACTTACTAATTAATGTTTATGACTATAACATGTAAAACCCTGTCACATAACTTTCAATGTGCCCAACCCTATGTAGAGATACATAGTTTTATCAATGCGCCCAACCCTATGTAGAGATACATAGTTTTATACAGATGGCTATAATGTGACTCTCCTCTTTGGTATTTAATCTTCGTTATCTCACGAGTAAGACAAATGATCGTTTCAAGTGCGGTTGATCCTCAGTGCCCAAATCCTGTTAGTAATGTAATCCTAATTTGTCAATGACAACCTGGTAAGTGGTTTACTTATCAGTTAACATTCCTTCATGGGTTGCTCATAACAAAAGCGTTATCAAAATTCACTATTCCCACATAAAATATATTCCGCATGTCACCCCCCCCCCCCCCATGACCAATTGCCCCATAACATTTTAGGCATTAGAAATATGCTACCAGCATAAAAGTAGTGACTTATCCCCAAATGTAGTTCTAAGTATACCACACTTGAAGTGTATGCATTCTGGTTATAATTGCTTATTGGCCTACTCCACAAGTGTCCAAAATAAAGATGGTTTCTGAGGATGCATTCAAAGGGATGGTTATAGCTGTTATGTAGGAGTACTCCCCTCACCCCCTATTATACATGTTATCATCTGTCAGTCTTATTTTTATTGAGATGGCATGGGGACAGTGGGTTACAAGAGTTTCTGGGGCATTGGCAAATGGTGCATGGAATAGCACTCAAGTGCCAGTCAGACCATTTCTTTTTTTAGGTGTTCTTTGAGGGTGCGTCTGTACTGAGGTCTCTTTTAGGTTTTCTTTGAGGGTGCATCTGTACTGAGGTTTCTTTTAGGTGTTCTTTGAGGGCGTGGCTGTACTGAGGTTTCTTTTAGAGTTTTTGCAGCTCAAAGCTTCCAGTTTTTCATTTGATCCTTTCATCATTATTTAGATGTTGTCTAACAACCGTTTCATTGAACAGCAACAGAACCAGGGAGCATGAGAGACGTCCATTTTTTAAAAATTGAAACTGAACGAGATAGAAAGTTTTGAATTCTGTATACTTCCTGATAGGTCATTGCTAGGCACTTTCTTCTCATAACTGTTCAATCAAGTACACTTTATACAGAGAATAAAGGCTTTTGTGATCATAAGGCCACTGGTAAGGACATCAATTGTTCATTAATAATTGATTATGCTTGATGGTTCTACTAAATTGCTATGACTGGTCATTGTTTCCAGCTCACTGACCCCCTGGCCTGGATTCATAAAACAATAACAAGCAACTGGGTATAATCTCAATATTGCCTGATATGAAGTTTGACCAATTAATACAAGTCCATTTCAATGGGCCAATGAAAGGATAAGAATTGTGGATTAAAGTTTAGTACGGTATTATGTCAGAATAAGGCCAGTATATCAAACACAACTGCTTCACATTCAGCTGGAGAAACAGAGATATCCACGAATGCTGGGAGTCTAACCAATAAAGCATCATGGATAAAGCTCAGGGATGTTTGTACTTGATGATTGTATTGCTCAGCACTGTGGGTCTGTCTCACGGTTCCGCATGGAGCTATAGCGGTCCAATGGGGCCATCCAACTGGGGTAAATCAGTAGAGGGCGCTTCAGCTTGCCTCGGACACAAACAATCACCGATCAACATTGACACTTATGAAACCCAAGAGAAAAGTTTTCCACCGTTTGCGATGTCCGGTTACGATCTTGATAGTAGTCTTAATCCAGTGCCTCATCCTCTTGAAATGACCAACAATGGGCATACGATTCAAGTGAATCTAGAAGGGCCCTATGAACTAAGCGGGGGAGGTCTACCACATACCTACACTGCTGTACAGTTTCATCTTCATTGGGGCAGTAAGAATAACAAAGGCAGTGAACACACCGTGAATGGCAAAGCTTATCCTGCAGAGTTGCACATCGTCCACTATGACTCTACAACATATGGTCATGTATTGGATGCAATCACTAAACCAGAAGGACTAGCTGTCTTAGGATTCTTCATCAAGATTGGTTCACATAACTATGCCTGGGACGCTTTCATCAACCATATCGCATCCGTACGTAATGAGATCTCACCGTACAGGTTTGGCGATGCATTTGCTCTCTCGCTACTTATTCCACGAGATCTGTCGAGATTTTATCGCTACAATGGATCGCTGACCACCCCCGGCTGCTACGAAAGTGTGATATGGACAGTGTTCGAAACCCCAATTACTCTATCGTATGCCCAGATTGCGCAATTACGCAGAGTATTCAATCCTGAGACTAACCATGGAAGCCCAAAAGGAGCAGGACATCATGCCAGCCAGCCAGAAAAGATCCTGGATAATTTCCGTCCAGTACAGAGACTCTGGTTTCGCACTGTGTATCAAAGCTGGCCTCGTGAAGATGCTAGACCATATAGAGTTAAGGAAAAGGAACAGCCAGCTTGGTACCACCATTTCTTAGGGAACTTTCCTAGTAACAAACAAGCCAGTTATGCTGATGAAACAGGATTTGAAGACAATGGATATGGGGCATACATTGGTCCTGGTGGCGGGATGGAATGGCTCTGGCAAGGTATGCTACATGGTGATTATGCAGATCATCAAGATATTGAATACTATGACTATTATAATGATGCTATGGGTGGGGACATTAAACAAGATACCATGCCTGAATCTGAAGAGCCCCATGGTGGTACCCATGATGGCCCAGAGGATGCCCCTCATGGTGGTACTAACGGACCAAATGTAGCAAGTGACCATTCTAATCATATGAATGAAAAAGAATCTGGTGGTACTCATCATGGCCTGATGGAGGACGATCAGCATTCTGATCATGACCAAAATGAAAATGCAACCCATGGTACAAGCAGTGGCCCAGTTGATGTCAACGAACATCATGCAAATAACCAGGGTGAAAATGTACATCAAGTCGATCACCATGACCAAAATGAAAATGCAACCCATGGTACAAGCAGTGGCCCAGTTGATGTCAACGAACATCATGCAAATAACCAGGGTGAAAATGTACATCAAGTCGATCACCATGACCCGCAGATGGTCACTAAACATTCTGGTCATACCAATCAGAATGCTAAAGAACCCCATGGTACTCTTGATGGCCCAAAAATGGTCCCCAGTGGCACTCATGATGGCCCACAGATGGTCACACAACATTCTGATCATGTTAAGAACAAATGAGGGAATCAATGCTATGGTTCACATGAATAAATTAAACTACAGTACTTTTTAACCTTCATCTTTTGATGATGTATTAAACATTCTTAAACAATAAGTGAACCAGTTTATTCCTAAGTTATATAGCTTTCTTCACATGAATGAACTGAGAACAAAGTTGTTCTCCCCCCCCCCCCCCCCCCCCCCCCTGGGTGCTCAGTGGTCATTATGAGAGGGGTATCAGGCGCGTCCAAAGCACCCTAAATAAGTAATTGCATTAATGTGAAAAGCACCCCAAACAAGTATAGGCAGTATTTTACATACCAAGCAAGTAATATCAGTATTTCTAATACCCTTAACAAGTAGTCAAGATATTTTGATACCCTAAACAAGTAGTTAACAGATTTTGATACCCTAAGCAAGTAATTGTGTAATGTAAACCTCTCAAATATGATAATTTCAAACCCTTTTCCCTAGTAAATATTATGAAACACATATGCTGATCTAAGATCAGATCACTTATATTCACTTATGCGATATGATAAAAATTGAGAAATACGAGTATATTGTGGCTATTTATATGACCCTAAATACGTAAGACCATTGTATGAAAAGTATACCCTTTTTCTTAATTTTGCTTGTTTTGATACCCACGCAATTCATATTCACGTTACGTATGTAATGTGCACCGGCTTGAAAACTACCCTAATTAGGTGTTTTTAGACACACATTATGACTGAGCACCCCGGGCCACCCCTTCAAATTGGTGTCAGACACTAGCTACGTTCACACAGTGGTTATTCAAAAGCGTAACTTACGCTAAAAGCAATAAAAATTCCACAAATAGTTTCGTTACTCTGACCGCGTGTCCACTCACGCTTTACTCCTATCGCTACGCCGCGTAACTTACGCCGATTATCAGCTTTGCTGGTGTAAGTGTTGAAATAGGCAGCATGGCCTTGCTTTAACCTTTGTTTTACAAATCGTAGTGTTGATGCGTGTTCTGATATTTTGGAATTAAATTTAGAAGAAAGGATAATTATATTGTTCGCATTTATACAAATAAAAATTGACTATGCACATCATCATGTTTTTAAATTGTACATCAAAAAGCTTCTGCAAATAGTCTGCCCAAACAACATCTTTAATTTTCTTTTGAACTTATTAAAATAAGTTCAAAAAGAAAATTCAGTTATTTATTTTGATGTATTTTAAAATGTATCGAGATTTTATTTAAAAACCCATTTCGTTATACTACCGGATAGGCATTAATTTTCTGAGTAAGCTTTAGAATACCCTACCATTTTATTCCTCACTGTGTAAGTGTTTGGCGGGGCCCAGTGTATGGGTCGTTCTTTAAAAGTCCCCATTGAAGACATGCAGTGGTAGCGGGAGTGGTAGGTATACTAAAGGAACTCAAATTTTCTTTTGAACTTTAGTTCAAAAGAAATTTCAGTTATTTATTTTGATATATTTTAAAATGTATCGAGATTTTATTTAAAAAACACCATTTCGTTATACCATTTACTAGGCACAACACATAAGTCGCGAGCTTGTAAAACGTTATATTATCGTATTATATACATGTAGCATCACCAAGGTCACGATCTTGTAAAAGGTCACACTTACGCGCGATTTATAGCGTAAGTACCGTTCACACAGCCATTTACGCCAGGCGGGGCTACGCTGACCTCGCTTACTCCTCACTACTCCTGCCAGAAAGCAGGAGTAAATCGACCGGATTAAGGCGGCGTAACTTACGCTAATCTACGCTAATCATCGTTCACACAGTCACTACTCCATCAGTTACGCGATTGCTACGCCAAACCACCGCTACTCTTCCTTACGCCGTCCTTACTCTGCCTAGTGTGAACGTGACTACTGATTGCTTAGCTAGCTAGTTTGATTTGTTTCTCAGAAAGTATTCAACATTTTAAGAAAAGAAAACACCCACTGATAGATTGACCAGTTGGTGTTTTTTTAGAAAGTAGATTTTCTTGTAGATTTACATTTCTGATCATAAATCATAAATATATTCTGAGTAAGAGCGATACGAGTCCTAATTACTTCAAAGAACGGAATTTAGAGTGAAAATAAACTGTCATGCTATCAGGACAGTTTATTTTCATTCTATTTTCACTCTAAATACCATGATTTTGAAGTAATTAGGAATCATATCGCTCTGTAACTCTGTAATCTATTCATGATTTATGATCAGAAATGTAAAAATAAATCATGAATAGAGGGCACCCCCTGGAAAAGATCACATAATATGTCTTTAATGGCAAGAACAAACAATAACTGTTTGATATAAATATCTAAGAAGTGGCAAAATGTGTACATAAACTGTGTGGAATTAAATAGTAGTGACATCATACTGAAAAAAATCATTTGATCGGTTGATTGAGTTAAAGAAATTGAAAAATAAATAAACGGGTAGAAAAATAAACAAGTGTAATGTGTAGTTGTGTACTGTGTATTTATTTGTTTGTTTATTTTGAAGTATATTTTTTGTGAGTCTTTATAAATTTTACCTTGGACCAAGTCATTATTTGTTTTGCAATGTTGTGTTGATGCGCCTGGAGCAACAATTTTGTTGAATGTTGGCGCATTATAAGCTGCCATTATTATTATTATTATTATTATTATTATGTTATATGGCAACTTGGATCAAGATATAATTTAAAAGAAATTGTGACTCAAGTCATGTCATTTACTCAAAGTCCTCAAAATTGTCCAAATCGAACCATTACACCCAAAATAATTGTGAGAAAACCTTCAAAGTCTGGTGAACAATCCATCATTTGGATTGAACTTTGATTGGACCCCGACAGAAGGATACACTTTTAATTGAGTTGCAACTGGACAAAAATATTGCTATTTGATCAAAAGAAATAAAGGCTCTAGAGGTGCTTGGTATATTTATGATAAATGAAATAAATTTCATATAGTGATGAGATCAAGTAAGTCAGGTCATTTTGGGATAGGGACTGGGGTCAAATCAAGTCATTTTGGGATAGGGACTGGGGTCAAATCAAGTCATCTTGGGATAGGGACTGGGGTCAAATCAAGTCAATTTGTGATAGGGACTGGGGTCAAATCAAGTCATTTTGGATTTTTGCCTCGAGTCAAATCAAGTCACTATGAAATGTGACTCCAGTCAAGATCACTTAATTTATAAAATCACAGCAGTACCGAAACTTCTTTGGGATTTAAATGGCCTACTATATAGTAGTCCTCCACACTATCCTCCTCCATCGCAATGCAAAAGCTTCAATGAACAAGACTTGACCCAAATTCGCTACAAATGTCATTATTACCACATGCCATGTGTCATGACTACACACCCTGCAGGGAATTATTTGTGAAAATGCAAAGCTTCAACAAACAAGGCTTCACCCAAATTTGCTGGAAATTACACACAAGTCACGCCTACACAGGGCGTTATTGGTGAAATCTGCTCATTAATTGCATTTTCAAATCAAGTTGTTTTTTCTTATGAATAAACATCTCTATAACCTTTTTTTACAGTAACTATAAAGTTTTAATAAATTAATTTTACTTCTGGGTTAAACAGGTTAACTCTCTACCCCAATGTCATTGTGTTGCTGGACCAAACAGGTTAACTCTCTACCCCAATGTCATTGTGTTGCTGGACCAAACAGGTTAACTCTCTACCCCAATGTCATTGTGTTGCTGGACCAAACAGGTTAACTCTCTACCCCAATGTCATTGTGTTGCTGGACCAAACAGGTTAACTCTCTACCCCAATGTCATTGTGTTGCTGGACCAAACAGGTTAACTCTCTACCCCAATGTCATTGTGTTGTTAGACCAAACAGGTTAACTCTCTACCCCAATGTCATTGTGTTGTTAGACCAAAAAAGGTTAACTCTCTACCCCAATGTCATTGTGTTGCTGGACCAAACAGGTTAACTCTCTACCCCAATGTCATTGTGTTGCTGGACCAAACAGGTTAACTCTCTACCCCAATGTCATTGTGTTGCTGGACCAAACAGGTTAACTCTCTACCCCAATGTCATTGTGTTGTTAGACCAAACAGGTTAACTCTCTACCCCAATGTCATTGTGTTGTTAGACCAAAAAAGGTTAACTCTCTACCCCAATGTCATTGTGTTGCTGGACCAAACAGGTTAACTCTCTACCCCAATGTCATTGTGTTGCTGGACCAAACAGGTTAACTCTCTACCCCAATGTCATTGTGTTGCTGGACCAAACAGGTTAACTCTCTACCCCAATGTCATTGTGTTGCTGGACCAAATATTTTGACTGATCATGCCGATTTGTATTTGATGTGTCTTTTCGTGTTGGAACTTCAACATCAGGGAACCATGCGTCACTAACTTGGGCAATGGTGGTGACTGTGTATTGAGCAGCAAATTATATCAAATTGCTGTAGTGCGGTGAGTGTATAAATTAGATCACCAGGGTTGCTCAGTGGCATTACAAGAGGGGTACCAGGCACGTCCAAAAACTTTCAAAAAGCACCCTAAATAAGTAATTGCATTAATGTGAAAAGCACCCTTAAATAAGTATGGGCAGTATTTTGCATACCCTAACAAGTAATTTCAAATACCCTAAACAAAAAATATTAATATATTTTGATTGATACCCTAAACAATTAGTCAACATATTTTGATAAGTATAGTTTAAACCTATCACCTATCAAGTATGATACATTTCAAATAAACAAATATGCTGAGCTGATCTAGGCCTAGATCACTTATGCGATGATAGAAATTGAAAAATATATCTCCACCATATATCGCAGCCATTGATAATTGTCCCAAATAGGACCCTAAATACGTAAGACCATGAAAAGTGGATCCTTTTTTCTTAATTTTGCTAGTTTTTATACCCTATTCACGTAACATGCCCTGTCTTGAAAAAACAACCCTAATTATGTGGTTTTTGGACGCTCCTGATCCCCCCTTGTAATGACCACTGTGCACCAAGGGGGGCTGATCCTGACTGTAGAAAGCCTGAGTAAATGGTTCAAGTCATTACAACAATTCAATTGGCCTAAAGGTCATGTTTTTTATACTGGGTACAATTTGTGTTACATGTCCCTTTTTCCATAAATTAGGTTCCTTTTTCAGTTAATGCATTATATCTGAAAACGTTTACATTTTAAGTTGGTAAAAGTTTACAGATTCTGAAAGCATATACTGTAACGGATGCAAATAGCATACAATCAAGTTGATTATACAGGGTGGCCCGAAATTGTACAGGGTGTAACAAGCAAAATGTTCTAAAAAAGAAGGGTTTCAATAATTACTTCCACTATGTATATGAAGTGATGAGAGCAAAGTTCAGTACAGATTTAAAGTAGTTTAATAAAATACCCATCCAGACATATGCAAATAAAATTTCAGTCTAAAAATGTCTTTATTTAGTTCCGGAAAAATGCTATTTTAACAAAATTGAAGTAGATTTCAAATAAAAATGCATCAATTACATGTACATGAATATTGATTGATTTTAAAAGTCACCCTTTTCTTATGTAAAGGTGTTAATTTTAAACACATAGGGTGTTTAAAACATTAATTTAGGTATACGTGATTATCCATAAATCATTAAATTGAATGAATTTAAATTTGCATCTGAAACATGATTTTACATTCCAATTTGAAGTGGCAAATGCTTAAAGTGGTATGATATTCAAATAATGTTCAATAAAAAGGGGCCCTTTAACTACAGGGTGACTCAAATTTTCCCAATGGCACATGTTTAGTGGCATACAATTAACTGCGTTCATCCTTCTTGCACCTTCATGATGTGCAAAGCACATTCAAATGAACAAATTAGGTTAGTTTCCATAATGTTTGAACCCAGTATTCAAATTTCAAGAGTCTGATTTAAGATTGAATTATAAAATGTTATCGTTTTAAGTTGTATTCAACATATAGGGTGATCCAATGTTGATTGGCGAACTAATCAAGCAGCTTATGCTGGTCATCCTATACTAGGTCAGGTCAGTTGCATTCCTAAGAATTTAATAATTCTCCTGAGTTTACAAGCTTGATGAAAACCAGCAGTTTTTTACTTATTTGGTAACACAGTTAAAAACAAGTAATAACACCACACAAACGCATTTAACAAAATGTGCTAATTAACATCCAGACAATACAGAATACATGAGGTTAATTACATATCTTCTTTTAATTTTTAATTAAATAGTTAAATTTATTTATTCAAAAGGGTACCTCAACCTTTCTATACTTTTAAAATGGACAGTTTGGTGCAGGCAAATGTTTGCATACATTCGCAAACGGCGACCAACTTACGTTTCTTAACAATTTTTTGAGCTTCTTAATGCTAATTAATGATTCCTTAATTAACTAATTAATGATTCCTTAATTAACTAATTAATGATTCCTTAATTAACTAATTACATTTTTAATTCAAATATGCTTCAATAATGTTATGTTTTCAATATAGAATTGTACCAAGAGTGAAAACAGTGCATTTTATGTTTGCCCAATGTATATTGCACCATACTTGTTCAACTATGCACTCCTCCTCCTCCACATACTCCTCCTCCACATACTCTTCCACCCCTGACTAATTAGGTTTAACGAACTATTGTAATTAACAGAACCATGGTAGTTTATATTTTTATTTTTCAAATAAAGGCCAAATACTTTCTCATCAAAATAAGACCAAATTTGAGTATGTGTGATAAAGAATAGCCAAAATATATGCATGCAAAGTAATAATATGTAGTGCAAATGTAACAGATCCACCTTTTTTGGGTACCCAGTATAAAAAACATGACCTAAAGTTAAATATATTGCATGGTTGGGCGAGTACTATATGGGGGTGTGTGGGTGAACCCTGGTAACACATGATTGTTCGCTTCCAAGTCTAGTGGAACCTACTTCCTGATTTGGATTATGTAATCAATGGGGTCAATAACCCAGGAGATAAAATAGAATTGTGGATCAATATCACCTGTGGGTTTGGTTTAGTTTCACATCGATATCACCTGTGGGTTTGGTTTAGTTTCACATCTGTATACAGTCTGGGTTATACTCCGCCCCTCTTTAATAAGTCGAGAAGTTGATAGCAATAATATTTGGTTTCATCCAAATGTTTCTTAATTTCCATCATTTTGCTGACTGCCTAATTCTGGAGGAAGAGGCGGGGTGGGGGTGGGTGGGGCGTATGGCAACAAACCAATTTTTGCATATAAAATTTGACCCTAAACTAAGTTTTTAGCCTTTAGCATTAGTGACCACTTCGAGAAAACAATGCATATGTCCACTGACAACATTAACCCTTCTCACACAGTTGTCTAGTCAAGCATTTATGTGTACAGTGTTACATTTGAGAGCCCCCTTTTGACAGAGGCAATGCAACAAGCTCAGGCCCCCACTTTCCCTTAACTCAGGATCACCATGCGGCAACAGATTTCTTTTCCGACCCCCAAAATTCACCAGAAAGGTCACCGCGACCCCCCCCCCCCGGGATTTGAACCACGGACCTCCAGTACCAGGGCCCAGATCCTAGCCACTACACCACGCCTGTCAGTCGACACTCGGCGAGTATATTCGCCTCGTTATATAGCCTGGGTCCGTTTTGTAGCCAAAAGACCTGCACGCCGGTTTATAAAAACATTTTGTCCGCACAGTTGCAGTGTGGTGTAGTAGAGTTAGGGTTATCTATGATGAAAATTACATTTTGGAATGGAAAAAAAAATTGCTGTATAAAAGAAACATTTTGACTTTTAATATCAAAATAAATAAGTATCTTAACATTACTCAAAAGTTAATCTGAACTTCTAAGTTTCCTATATACCAAGTTTAGCTATATTCTTCTTGACAACCTACGCACTGCCCAACAATTATGCATGCATTTACAGCCACAATCGTTGGTTTGATTGCTCAAGGAAAGTACTAATTATATCCATACCCACCCTAATTGTCAGCATTTCTGTAGGAATTGTCATTATCCAACCCAATTTACAACATTTAGAATCAAGGACATTTGTTTTACAACTGCTTTGTCAATTTTTATAATCTTCCATAGACCTTAGTTATTGAGATTGAGAAGTTTAATTCTTGTTATTTTCTTTATTTTGTCTCACTTTTTTGTTGTCAAAGGTTTGCAGACGACAGTGTTGCCAACTAAAATGTGTCCCAAACTGTTGCGCAAGTGCCCTCTTCCAGAGAGAGAGCCTGCAACAACAAAGAAGCCCAAATTTTGTCGAGTCCATAGAAATACATTGGTACATGTAGCCCATCACCTTTTTGCAAGCCATGGCACCTGCTTTATTGGCCGCGGCACCGGGGTTGAAACTAGCCCAATTCGGCGACTAAGCGGTTGGGTTGGCAACATTGACAGATGACGGGTCTGTTTACATGTGATTGCTCACTGTAGCTCCTCCCACCTCCACCTTGACTGTTATTGCTTTATGGAAAATACTCTAATTAATAGGCTTACACAATTGACCAATCAGATGGCAATATTGATACTAGTTTTTATCCTATTGATATCTTGCATCCTGAAATAATCAATATCCGATATTGGCAATAATTGATCATAGGCTGACAATATTAAAATGTTTTTTATTATGATTAGCCTAAAATAAGGTCAATGACCATTCACCGATCTGACTTGCTCCACCAATATACAGATCTTATTATAATAGGAGCCATTTGGATGGTTGACGTCAATACCTGATCATATTGGAAAGTATTGATCAGGAGTGTTGAACTCAGCAAGTGACTGAATCTTCAATGGACTTTTGAATAGTATGAGTTCCAGATCAATGGGCCAAAACCAGTCCTGAGAAAAAATAAATACTATTATAATATTATTACCATAGATCAATCATGAGACAGAATAATGAACCTATTGTATCACACAGACCTTTATAGATGCAAAAATAGCAGGTCAGTTTGTGTTTGGCTGGTCACAAGTCCACACTGCTGGGCAGCAAGTTTCTCAATACAGAGGATTTCTTGGTCTATTGACGACTAGAGTTTTCAGAATTAGTCTCTATATAACTTCATCAGACTTGACTACTCTTTTGACATCATTTTCTCCAAGTTATCTGACCATCCAAGTGTTGCGTCCCAGCCTAGACCACTCAGTCTAGACCACTCAGTCATCATGGGACATTCGGTGATCTATGTATTGCTGTTATTGCTATTCACTGGAACATGTGAGGGTTCCTGGAGTTACAGCGGACCCAACGGCCCTGCAAATTGGGGTAATCTTGCCGGAGCTGCGGGGTGTCACGGACGGAGTCAATCGCCAATCAACATCAACACCTACGAGACCGGTCAGAAGAGTTTTGCACCATTTACTTTCACTGGTTGGAATCTTCCCAAAGTAGCTCGCGGCGCCGCTCAACCCAGACCTACCAGTATGGTGAACAATGGACATTTACTTCAAGGAAACTTAGACGGTGATATTTTGTTACGAGGTGGTGGGCTGATAGGCACGTTCAAAGCTGTACAGTTCCTCGTACATTGGGGAAGTATGAACAAAAAAGGTTCGGAACATACTAAAAATGGCCAACCTTATCCTGGTGAAATGCACATCATACATTATGATTCAACAAAATACCGTACATTTGGTCAGGCTGTTACAGCCCCCAATGGACTAGCGATTCTAGGATTTTGGATTAAGCTAGGGCCGAAAAATCTTGCCTGGGATCCAATTATAAATAACTTAAAGTCAATAAAATATGCCAACCAACCTTTTATATTTACAAAGGGCTTTTCTTTCTCATCACTGCTCCCCACTGATCTTACCAAATTCTACAGATACAGCGGCTCACTGACAACCCCTGGCTGCGAAGAAAGCGTCATTTGGACAATATTTGATAAAGAGATTATTTTATCTCGTTCGCAGATCTCGAAGTTTCGACAACTGTCAAAGTTTCAAACGCCCCCATATGGCCCAGGAGCTGGCCCAGAACTCCACCGTAGATTGGTTGATAACTTTCGTCCCATCCAGAGACTATGGTTTCGTACCGTGTACCAAAGTTGGCCTCATACTGATTACGATTACTACGGAATGAGCCATGGAGGGGGCGCTGTTGTTCCCGGATGGACACCAAAATTTCCGGGAATGGCTGCCGGTGGAACTACTAACACTGGAGGAGCAGCGGGTCCAGCTACCGGTGGAACTAAGCCCAAAACACCTGCTAGCATTCCCAAGAAAGGACCAGGACCAGTAGCTATCCAGGATGCAGGAGGCGCAGTGGTTGCACCAGCAGAACTGGAGATAGATGGTTATGGTGCGTATGAAGGCTATGGTGTCGGTATGGAAAGACTCTGGCAAGCTCTCAGGAATGGTCAATTTGGAGGCGAACAGGAGGACTTTGATTACTATGGCGACCAGTATGGTAACAACAATGCCGCTGATGAAGGTTCAGAATTATCTGAACAAGATGATGATGATGATGATGATGAACCGGCAAAGATGGCTGTTCAAGAAAAAATAACCTTTTTTGGTTAAATACAAACTTCCATAAATATGTTAAAGTGACAATATCTGTACAAAGTTCCTACGAATATAAATGAACTTAAGCATTGGCTCATGATAGACTTGTCACATTCAAACAAGTATAAGAAGTATAAGGCTATATTAAAAAAATCTTTTGTCTCAAAGCTCTTCAAAACCTAATGCGGAATGCGGGTTTTTAAAAATCAAAAAAAAATCAATGAAAATCTGAAAAATCTGTGAAATTTTGGGATTTTTTTCTTTTTCTTCTAACGAGCATCAATTAACTAACGCGCGCAGGAGCTTTGAGATAAACGATTTTTTTTTAAATATAGCCTAAGGAAGATTGTAATTATATATATACAGTTTTATTCATTGAGGTAATACCTTAGTTCGAGCTTTCAAATGAGATGTTCCTTTAGCTATTTCTGTGAAATTATACTTAGGATTTTTAATTAACTTATTTGTATAAATAATATGTAGATTTTCCTTTTAAACAACTAAAATCTGATATATCAAAACCACAATTTTAAATAAAATTTGTTTTAATGTTTAATAATATATTTAAAAAAATAGATTTGTTTATGTCTTAACCCTATTCAGCCCTGAATACTAGAAAATACTACTGAGTCCTGGCACGCCCAGGCCAAGCTGACTTCATGGTAGCTCAACTAGATAGGGCCGGACTGCCAAGTAAGTGGCCAAGGTTTAATTCCTGGTGCCGCCAGAACCAGTTTCCAAAAAAACATTGACCCGGTTTTTTTTCTCGCCCCTGATAATTCTATATTCCACCTTTTTTCTTGTGCTTTTGATTCTTAATCTAGCTATAAATATTGATTACTGTAAAACCAGACTAGAAATGTTTGTGACTGCTACAAGGTAGATTGGAAATAGTTGGTATTTAAAGTGTGCCTCACAAAATGATACTCCCTGAGTATGTCTTGATAAGGGGTGTATGGCTTTCAATAGCCAATGTGGAGTTTCCAGAGAATATATCCTTACTATTGATTGATCTGTTTGTATAAATCAGCTATATTTAACGGTATAAAATGATTTTTTTTTAAATAGTGTGTGTTTTTCTTTAAGATTGCTGTTCAATAATATTTGTGTGTGTGTAGCGACTGTATCATATCACTTCTCAAACCTGTACTGTTACATGTTCATTACGCGCTCATTGCAGAGATCACCTTATTTTCTAGCCGGGCACATCGTGGATCCAGTGTGTATTTGGTACTTCAGCATAGTGTTAAATAGGGCCACCCAAAACTTCAAGTACACTTGATTTCATTGGTTCACAGAGGCCACCAACACTATTAACGCACAATCCTGTCAACCAATCATAACAGCTGAAGCATAACTATTTCCAATTATCTATACGCCTCCTGTGACAATTTTGCAGACGTATACATGCCATGGCAGGAGCAAATTAATAAAATGTCTTTGTGCGCGTATTTGAAATAGTCCCGTCACTCTGTCCATGGCATTGACTTATATGTATACACCATGATCTGAGATAGCCCTTATGGAACGGTAATTGGTTTCGCGGCAAATTAAGGGGGCAGTTATTGGTAAAATGCATTTTGAGATATTGATGGAATTAGGCATGGAAAAACAGAGAAAATTATATCACTTTTACAGTAATTCTTCATAAAATCAGAAAGCAGTCTTTACCACAGAGGTGTCATTCTAAATCAGTCAAAATGCTACTTTTGTAAACTCAATTAACCCGCTAAGCACATAATTTTGAGCGTGTCCCTTGCAACACTGTAAATAACTGTGACCATCACGGACCAGTAGGACAACTTTAAAAACTTACTTTTAGGATATGTAAGTATACACCTAGCACATAAAGTCCCTGACCAGGTGCTTTGAGGTTGACTAATTCAAAATATATAATCGGTACCAAAAATCTGAGATATACATTAAATGAGCAAATTTCTTCTCCGCAGTTTGATACCTCATTCAACAAAATCGAATGTATACTTTTAAAGTTATGGCGATTTCAATGACC
Source organism: Ophiura sarsii (assembly GCA_035610835.1). Classification (NCBI taxonomy): domain Eukaryota; kingdom Metazoa; phylum Echinodermata; class Ophiuroidea; order Amphilepidida; family Ophiuridae; genus Ophiura; species Ophiura sarsii. The sequence goes on from CM069449.1 coordinate 6,023,139, forward strand.
GCGCATGCAACAGAAATGTTGCACTAGGTATAGGAATCATTGATTTGTGTGTGATTACTGTCATAACTGTGTGCTATCTGAACGAGACAGATGAATGGGTCTTTAGTGATAACCGCAATGTGCGGGACAAAGGGTGTATCTGGCTGTGAAGAATACAAGTCTTAGCTGATAAGCTGTGAGTTTTTCAGTGCGTAAATCCATAGATGGGTAAACTTTAAAAGTATCCATTCGATTTTGTTTAAAGAGGTATCAAACTGCGGAGAAGAAATTTGCTCATTTAATGTATAACTCAGATTTTTGGTACCGATCATATATTTTGAATTAGTCAACCTCAAAGCACCTGGTCAGGGACTTTATGTGCTAGGTGTATATTATTAGCAAACACTAAAGATTTGAAATATGAAATTGATCCGCGTTTCCGAAATAAAAATTACACTTTTAGCTGAAAAATATGCCCCGGACTGACAAATGAGTCTGATTTGGGTCGTATTTACGAGGGTCGGTGTACTAATTTTAATGGCAACATTTTATTGAAGCGGCTCATCAAAAATTACGATGACGTCAGAGTACTAGACAAAATTTCTAGCAGATTGAAATAAAATATAATATGATTGGTTGAAAGGAACTACCCGCATTTTTTTCCCTACCAATCAGGACTGTTTTAGGCAAAATCTTGGCTAGGCGATGTGTTGGTCAGTGAATCAATACAATACAATACGGCTTCGGTCCACATGCATGGGTCGCGGAACGTTCACTACAGGGTGTACAAGTTTATTACATTATCTATTCAGCTGTAGTTTATCATTTATAAATTGTTCACAACACCTTTCATTAACTGTTGTATTTCACATTTGATGTTGTAATATTACTGAATTGTTTTATTTCTTACAAATAAATGTTTATTGTGAAAAGAAGTCTTTCAAGCCGTCATTATTGTGTGAATTATGTACTTTACCCCTTTGAGGGCAATGGAAGAGTCCTGTATTCCTAATTAAAAAAATGTTTAAATTAATTTGTGGATGGAAATTGGCCAAAAGCTAACATACGTTTTCAGCCATATACCAAGTCATATCACCATAGTTCATCTCATCTATCCACAAACCTTTACTTTGCATATTTTTTGCATACATAATTAGGAAATTACCTGGCAACTGGATTTGAAAAAATAAATAAAATACAAATTAAAGTTGTTGCCAAAGATGTTGGTTTTATGCCCCTTTGACCTAACATATCTTGGCAACCGAATGTCCATTTGAAATAAAATGCTCAGTTCCAAAATGGTCAGACCAAGGGCTATTTTGATATTATTTGATTTGAAAGGAAATCTAAATGTTTGAGCCACCTACCTTAAGACACATGATTCTGATAAAATGTTAAAGGTATATTATGTGATCTTTCCAGGGAACGCCCTCAACATCAAAAAAAAAATAGAAAGCAGATTTTCTTGCAGATTTACAGTTCTGATCATAAATAATGCATACATTCAGAGTTACAGGGCGATACGATTCTTAATTACTTCAAAATCATGGTTTTAGAGTGAAAACAAACTGTCGGAATCCCGACAGTTTATATTTTTCACTCTAAATTCACTCTAAAACCATGATTTTGAGGTAATTAGGAATCGTATCGTTCTGTAACTTGGAATGTATATGTATGATTTATGATCGGAAATGTAAATCTGCAAGAAAATCTACTTTATAAACAAAATCATGAATAGAGGTCGCTCTCTGGAAAAGATCACATAATATGCCTTTAAGTCATGTCATGTTAGGGTCACTATAGATTTTTTTCATAGATGTAATAAACCATAGATCAAAACGTTGACTTGTTCCATCTTCCCTGCCTTACTTTCGACCCCCTAGCGCGCCCGTACACATAATCTATGTATATCCCTATTGATCATTTGATGACTACCATTCAACAATTCAATAATATAAGCACTTTGAACATAATTATTAGTACATGCAACATTAAACAATTCACGAAAAATTATCCAATAACGGTCTAATGAAGGGGAAATGCCCTTTTGTATGCTGCATAATTATCCTATCAACATATGAAACAATTGTGATTGGTTAAAATTAGGGTCAAAACGTTTATTTAGCCAATCAGAAGGTTTATTCACTTTCAAAACTGCTAAGAGATCTTAGAGCTGTCTGCTGATTGGTTTCTTACATGATTTAATCATCCAATCACAGGTAACATCAGGCATGTACGCAGGGTGTTTTGGGTGTGAAACACCCCTTTGGTCGGTTAAAAAAAATTAAACGGGGGAATAAATAGGGAGGGAACATCCCGCGCAGCGCATTGCTCCTCACCACAGTCTGAAATGGCTTAAAAGCGCCCTCATAGAAGCGCCCTCAGAGTATCAAAATTCAAAATGTTCTCACACAGCGCATAGGTTTTCTTGGTAGGCCTATACCATGGGACTATAGGGGAAACCACCTGTCACACTCATCTATATTTTAACAAATAGTTAAAAATGCCTGCAAAAATGTCCAAAACAATCCTGGAATGTAAAGGAAAATATAAAGTTTGTGAGAAACGGCTTTGAAATGCCCTCAGCGAGCACCTAAATTCAAAATGTTCTCGGGCCCTTTAGAGGGCACCAAACTCACTACCAACACTAAGGAAATAATTCTAATAAGATTTGTGAGCCTTGACTATGGCTTAGAAATGCCCTCAGCGAGCATCCAAACAACCATCTTAGGGGCCCTTAGGTGGGTACACCTCTTGACACCCATCTGAATTCAATTTCCATTCAAAAATGTCCAAACCCTACGCCGCAAGATGCTCAGCTCGCCATGCTAACACTATATAAGTGCCCCACTAACTTTTAAGAACATTCCGCCTAAAACACCCCCATTAAAAAAATCCTGCGTACATCCCTGGGTAACATGAATATAGGTGATATAAATAGCATGAAAACAATGTCACAATATTAATGTTTGCAGGCATTCACGTACCACAAATTTCCATGAAAATAAAAATGCATGAAATATTTCATGTGTATATTAGTGTTAAGGAGCCAAAATATATGAATTGATCACAGCTTTTTTTCAGAATGCAAAAATTACTATACATGAAAATTATTTAAGAATGGTAATATTTGTAAGATAAATTCCTGCTGCGCACATTTTGAACCATATTCTGGGTTTTAAAATGTGTGATTTGAAAGTTCAATACATACAATCTTACATTATGACAATAATAATAATGCAAATGTTTTTCAAGTTAGCTGCTGGAAACACTTTTTTACAAGATTTGAAACATTCAGTTTGAAATTGTGATACATTTATTGAAGAGGAATACAACTTTCTTGATATGTGCATTCCCTTTTGCCAGCTGCCTATACACGAGTAAATGAAAAAAGGAGACTTTAATCAAACTGGTTAAAGCACTGATTGGCATTAATTACAATAGCCCTTAAAGCTTTGACTCTCACATGTAGGCTATCTGATTATCTTACACCCAAAGGCTATTGTTTTTAGCTGGCAAACTATTAATTTTAATGAGAATCAAATTATAATTTACTAATGTGATTATTATTATAAACGTTAACAGAATGGGTAGATTATATTAACTTGTGCAAAATTGGGAACAAAGACTATTTTTTTGAATGGAAGTGAAAATAAATTTCAGATATTATGTGGCACTTATAGTCAAAATTATGCCTAACTTCTGGGGATATCTGCATCTTATTTTTAACAAATCTGGGAACTAACAGTGAGTATAGTGGCATAGCTTAGAGTTTTTCCAACTAAAATGGCTGATTTTTGTTTTTTGTTTTTGCAATTTGTTATTAAGGAATGCTGGCAAATAATCATATCAACTTGATACAGAACACAGTGTGAGTGCCCCCCCCCCCCCCCACAAAAAAAACCACCCCACCCCACACCCCACCTCAACCCCCACCCGAGTTAACATTGTCACATGGTTAATATTCATAACCATTGATTTGGAGACAGACAGAATCATAACAAAGTTTGATCAAGTACCTATCAAACCTATATTTGGTTAAATATAAATATTATTAATATCACTCAGCACTGCTCAGAGAGTTCTGGTGTCAAAGCTTAAAAGGGACACAATGTCATGTTGAGATTTTTTATTTTAATTAATTTACTTCAGAATTCAAGATGAACATTAAAAATGGACATTATTGTTGTTTCTACTAAAAAAACCACCCAGCAAAACTTGATAAAAACAAAGTTTTAAATATGTTGGAATACCACCCTTAATGCACTTATCAATTGCAGCCCCGGCCCCGGGGGACTAGGGATAGCTGGGATTAGGGCCGGGACGTACAAATTTGCCGATGTGACGTCCCGGCTACAGTCGTGTACCGTCCCCGCAGTTTTTGGCAATGAAACTGTCAGGAGAGAAAAACAGGTCAACATCGTTTTTGGGGAAAATCAGTCTCCGCATGCGCCATGATCGAACACACGAAGTGGGGGTGTGTGAGTTAGACACTCTACCCATTGCGCAAACTTCAAATGTGTTTACGTTTTGGTCGCAAGTTGATGTCCCGCCGGAGCGTGGCACAAGAAAGACCAAGAAGCTATGTAGTACCACAAGTTACCATGGTAGGGATTTTAAGTAGTGTTAGGGTTAATAAGTAATATGATTGGTATTGGTGTGGTGTATGTACGGTGGGTTTTTTTTTTTGGGGGGGGGGGGGGGGTTGTAACATGTTGAACATTTTACCAAAATGTGATAAGTTGATCATACAGATGTATACAGGTGGAATGTCTTATAATTCCAGACACGTACTCGATCTATAGTTATTATTTTACTATTTTATGGAATTTGTGTGATACAAAGCTGCGATAAGCGGTTACTACCAGCTGAGAGACAGAAATAAGAAAAGCAAAATATTGTATCTAAATTTGAACATATAATTTATGAATAGGGCTGTGCGGGTGTGCAGTCTCTGAAATAGAGCCGGGCAGTTTTCAGCACTTGTCATGTCTCACTCAACAGGAAATAGTCTACAATAACATCCTCTACACTCTTGAGGACTGTACCATTATACCTGTAGGGGTGTATGAAATTATTTCTCTCTATTTGTTTCTTTGTGTAAATCAATACTAGAAATTAATTTTCAACAGACAAAAACCTATTTGGGCTTTCCATTACCCTCTATTCGACCCAACCCCCTTTATATCCTGCTCTTCAATGTACCAATAACATCCAATGAATATGATGATATGGTAGCAGCAACATATTAGGCTATTCCATTTGATATCTGTATGGAAAGAATACCCTTCCCAACAGGGAGTGTGAATTCTGAATGGGGTAACCTGAATGAATAACTCCATTTGAAATATACACTCCTTGTGTGAGAGCCTGGCCATGGATTTCAACTAGAATAGCCCACATCTGTTTTATACAGACAACTATAATTTCATCACACACCAAAACATAAATTATTCTGTTTTGCCAGAATTTACCTTCTTTGTAATAAAACCAGTAGTCTTTTTTTGTAATTTGAGCCAATTATAATCATCTTCCCTATATTGAAAATGGATTTTGTGCACAAACTTTGAATGTTAATAGAGCATGTGACCCCATCCCATAATTACTCCTTTGTGTTACTACGTATCCTTACACAGGGAACTACATTTCTCAAAGTGCCTATAGGTTTATTAGTGTGTAATCGCCAGGGGCATTGATATTTCAGGCCAAAATGTGGTTGCTTTGCATCAATAATATGGCTGTACAAATTGACAAACTCCCAGGATCTTTGCCCTGTGGTGAAAAAGCCTTAAGAACAACAGACTGCTCTGCCCCCCCAGGAAAAAATCCCAGTTGGTGGCCTGCAAGTATGTGTAGACATGGTGTTAACCTTAATAATAAAAAAAATCTTTTTCTTAAAGACTACAGAATGTTGTTGATTTCATGACATACTTGTTCCTTGTTGGTTGGGGGTGTGTTGATGTTTGTGTGTGAGTTTTGTTTTCTTCTGTTTTGATTATGCATATTTTCCTTGTATAGGTGGTGCAACACCTCCTCAGGCTTTGCCTTTTGTTGCATCTCTTCCATCGTTTTTGTATTTTAATGTTTTTTAAATGGATTGTTATTTTATGATGGAGAAAATAAAAGGAATGAATGAATGAATACTGCAAGTATGTCGACCTTAACCCAAACAGGCTAGTTCGAGGGTCGTTCAATAAATAATGAAAGTGATCATGGTGTGGGATGCATGAGTGATTCTATTGACAGATAGTGTGATCAAAACAAAGTATGAACCTTAGTCTTTCAAACAATACACTTTTGATATCTAGGTACATGAACTATGACGTCATAGCAATAGCTTAAAGTAACTGCGCCTTGGACACTGCCTGAAATATGTCAATAGATCTGAAAAAGATCCCAACTGGGCCGAAGGCCCGCGCCCCGGCGCAGCCGACCGAGTGAAGCGAGGGATCTAGTATTTGTGACTAACTTTTTATCACCCCCATTGTATTGACACTCCATCTCGCAACACGCTGGTTTTACCCAGATTCCACCGTCCGCCATAAATCAATGTCATTTGACTGGTTTGGCTACTACCACCTCATACCGTGAGGCACGCGCTTTCAATGGAGATGGCCCAAAAAGCTCACACGCATTGTAGAAATAGAAAATCTTTGTTTGAATGTTGTTGCTGATATAGTAATGATCCAAAAGACAAAACATTGTTAAGCTATATATAACATCTGAACGCATACTGCATGCTTTAATATCCAAAATTATTTAAAATTTAGCGCAATCAAATTCTAATTTCAATTTAAATGTAAGGCAATTCAAATTATTGCAATATTCCAAGTCAATTACTCAACAACTACATGCCATTGGTATTTTAAGAAAGTTATATATCCAAGCCCATACCATCGTTATGATCTGATCATAAAACAATGTTCAAATTCAATAATGTTTACTTGTGTCGTGCGATCCTGATAATTATAAAAATACATTGTATCATTCATATTATCATGATTATAGGCTATTGATTTGAATAGACGTAAGAACGAGGATGAACTTACCCCATTGTTACTTCTAATAATTACCGCTTTTACTCTCGGATGGATGGAACCTTTCGCTATACCAACGAAGGTGCTTTCCATGGCCGATACCAGAAAAGGCTACATTATATACTAATCAATCATGAGTTTATTTCTTCATTTATTATCTCTGTCAAACATTATTTGTGTAAAAAATGTATATAATATTAATTAACAAAAATCTATCAAAATAAATAATGTGGACCAACATTCACGATTCAATACATCTTAAGTTTTATCAGGAATGTAGGTGACAGGTTTCCAGGTTTTATATTTGATCAGGAACGGTGAGAAGTTTTAACTGACATTTTACCTGACTGACTTTACCTATAATTCATTGCTGGAGATCTTAAGTTTTTGCCGACCCAAATGTTATTCAAAAATGGCTCCTTTCTAATTGACGATAACATTGTGAGCATATTTACTTGGGACCAGCAAATACCTGCGTTGCTCCAAGTACGCAAGACGATCGGAAGTACCAGTGCCTACTTGACAAGTAGAGCGGGGGGCATGGGCGGATCCTCTACTACATATGCTCACATGGTTATATATTCGGGGTATTGGGTAGGCACGATACCAGTGCTAGGCTGGATATTTAACAGGTTGAAATGGGTTGATTGATTCATTTGCGTATATCTCAACAATGCAAGCATTGAAACAGATAGTACTTGGTGAATAGTAAGAACACACAATAATCTATGTTTGACACTCGTTTTAAGATCTGAATTCCTTAAAACAAACAAGAAGGGACCATTTCAAATAAGTTTTTATTAAGGAAAATCTGCAATGATAAACCATAGAAAACAACAACGGATAAAGAACAATGGAGCGATTATAATTTAATAAATTGTTGTGGGATGTAAAGCAATAACAGTGTGGTGGATTTCAAGAGGAACTGATCATAAAATGTCCTCAAACCGTTGGAATTATGTGACGATTACTTTAACAATACACATCTAGTAGCTCTAAAGATAGCAGTAATAAGAGAGGTTGTGGCAGCCATATTTGATTGATACATTCATTTATATCTTCATTTTGATTATCAAAATAAGTATACACATTGATTTTAACATTTGTCGATATTTCTGATCAGATTTTAAAGGCACAGTAAGCTTTTATCTGGCAAATATCATGATTTTAACCATTTTTGGCCCAGTTCAAAAATATCTGCCGTCTGCGCATATTTTCTCTATGTTTCATATGAATAAGTTCGATTAATTACTTACCTATCCTATGGAATCGCCCAAACTGGTTAAAGTTCTTAGATTTTCCTAATTTATTTGATTTTCCGCAACACTAGTGAATCAGTGACTGGGAATTTGTCAGTGAAAGTGGGCTATTTGAAATACTGATATGTGTATACTTTTTATTCAATTGCTTCCCCTTACTCTTTCCTTTTATTTCAAATTACACAGGGATCAAAGTCATTGTCTTAGGTATCTTAATTATGCAAACAAATAATTGAATCTACCTCCTATTGGGTCATGTTATGCGATCTTCTTACCACATGTCTCATACAAACAATTCAAATTTCCCGCCAAATAACTGATTTAGCAGTGTCCCAAGTGTACTTACTTTAAGATAATGCTATGACGTCATTGTTCATACTTAGAAATCCAAAATTGTATTGTACAAGAGACAAAGGTTCATACTTTGTTTTGATCACACTATCTGTCAATAAAATCATTCATGCATCCCATACCATGATCACTTTCATTATTTATTGAACGACCCTCATAGTGTAGTGACAAAGCCAGGATTGAATGGAGTAAGCCAGGATTGAATGGAGTAAGATAAACCGTCCGCCAAGATACAATTAGAAACCCAAAAATCCCATGACCTGTGGATCCTCATTGTTAATCTGTGTGTAGTATATTAGTGCGTGACTTAACCATGTTGACTGCTTTTTAGCAGGATCTAAACTGCTCACAAAAAGTTAGGAAACTTTTTTTAATCAAGTATATCTTTATTATTTATTACCCTCTTGTATCATGTTGCCAATCAATGGAAAGCTGAAGTGTTCTTCTTTAAAATGATACCAAATGTGCAATGATGACATGTTGCTGGACTTGGCCACATTAATGAGAATGAGACAGAGTCACAAATCAAATGTGCCAAAATTAGCAATTTTGTGTTACTTTGTGAACAAACAAATTGACACTGTAATGAAAACAAGCAAGACAACTTACTTTATTGAGACAAGAACTGAGTTCGGTAACGAGTGGATGATCCGAAGGCGTTGATGACAGCCTGGCACTTCATGACCTTCCACCTGTTAACCCAGTCTTGCAAATACCCAAACAATGTTTTTCTAAAGAGATGAGGGTTAACTTGTATGTGTTGTGCTCACTGGTGCAAATCTTTGTGTAAACCATTCATGGTTCTAAAGCATGACCGGTTTGATTATTGATCATTACCTATTGACTCTTTAGCACAGATAACGGTAATTTTGGCACATTTGATTTGTGACTTTGCCTCATTCTCATCCATGTGGCCAAGTTCAGCAACATGTAATCATTGCAAATGTGGTATAATTTTAAAGAGAAACACTTCAGCTTTCCATTGATATATAACATAAACAAAGAGGGTAATAAATAATAAATAATATACTTGATTAAAAAAAGTTTCCTAACTTTTTGTGAGCAGTTTATGTTAGTACAAACTGTCCTCAATACTATTATTAGTTCATAGGCAAAGCAAACAATATTCAGTGATTTAAAATAAAAAATGTTTTATTTCAATTTCATCATTCTTAATGATTAACACCCTTTAAAATAAACTCCCAATATCTGTAACCACTAGCTGTGTTCAGACATGGATATTTTCCTCCTACTGCCGCAGGAAAAATTCATATTCGGGTCGTAAAGTTACGCCTACCCGCGTCCAGACATGCTTTTTACTCTGACCATGCTCCGACTAAACAGTTCGCGTTCCTTCGATCTTCGCGGGGGGGGGGGGGGGGGGGGGGGGGGGCTCGGAGTAGCTCAGAGTATCTTCCGGAAATAATAGCGCCCGCATATGTTGACCTAGGAAATTTGAGACTTCCTGGTTGACCTAACACGACAATTTCCGCGGGAGATATATGATCATGGATCCGATTTTATGAGATTTACAGAGGCGCTGAATATTCATTACCATATACCACCTCATTATGCATTATTCATGAGTACTAAGGGAGTGTTCAGAAATACTTTGGTGGGGTTGTTGGCCAAAATGGGGGGGTGGTCTAAAAAGTTTGAAGTCTCAAAAAGGGGGGGGGGGACTAAAAAGTTTTACCTACTCAAGAGGGGGGGTCAAAAAAGTTAGGCCAAATACTAGTCGTTAACGGGAAAAATACCAAAATTGTCTGCGCGTAACTGCAATATTGACATTTCTATAACAAATTAAACAGATTTCCGCACGCTCCGCGCAAATCTTTGTAAAAACATTGTGCCGACAGCAGAATTTGTTATACAAAATATGGCTAACCAGTGTCCACAATTTTTACTTGAGAACTGTTGATAAGGGTGATCGTCAACAGGGTTAAATACACATTTCCGCACGCTACACGTTATCTTGAAATTTCTGAGCGTGGGGTCCAAAAATTTAGGCCAAATAAGTAGTCGTTAACGGGAAAAATACCAAAATTGTCTGCGCTACGCGCAAGTAAATACTGCAATATTTACATTTCTGTAACAAATTATACAGATTTCCGCACGCTCCGCGTGTGTCTTTCTGAAAACAACGTGCAGACAGCAGAATTTGTTATACAAAATGTGACTAACCAGTGTCCACAGTTTTTACTTCAGAACTGTTGGTAAGGGTGATCAACAACAGGATACAAATTTGTGCCCGCTACGCGTGATTCGGGGCGTGATTTTTTACATTTTGTACTAGCAAGTTGACCAAATTTTTCGTTCTCCGCGCATATCTTTGTGAAAGTATTGTGTAGATAGAAGGACTTGTATACGAAGAGTAACTTTTTACAATTGGAAAAAAGAAACCGTTTTTAAAAAGGCTATAACATGATAAATACAAATCACCGAAAAATACAATTCGGAGGCTTGAAAGATATGTTTCAAGTGAATTTGAAGTGTTGCAAATTGATTGCCAGCTATACACAGTTCTGACTGTAGTAAGCGTCATAGAACTTGAGTCAAATGTCTATCTACATCTGACAGTAGGGGGGGGCGGTCAAAAAAGTTTTTCACCCTGTTTTTCACCCTGAAAAGTTTGTCAATTTGTAAAAGGGGGGTCAAAAAAGTTTAGACACCGACAATTTCTTTTTGGCCAACCCCCCCCCCCCCACCAAAGTGTTTCTGAACACTCCCTAAACGCACATGTTCATATTATATACAGTGCATCTTACGATATGTACTGTACATGACTCGGGGTCAGAATAAATCATTACGTCACCAGATTGACCTCTCTTTTATAAACTTAAAGATAACAACAATAACGTTGTCAGTGACGAAATCGGATGACGCATTTTGTTTGTGTGTAAACTGTAAATATTATCTATACAACAACAATAAATAAGAAATAGGCTTCAACTCAGAAATGATTAATTTTAGGATGGCATTTCTGAGCAGGTTGTGGAATCTTTGAAGGAATAATTGACCAATCTTCACTACTATCATATCGTATGTAGTTTTAAGCTTTATTAATGACATTTCTGGCGACTAGCAATAGGTTTGGTCCGCGAATGACGAGTGTGTGTGGAAACATGGCAAAATAATATCGAAGGTCATCGCTCCTCCGACTTATTCGTGGGAACCGTTCCACACGGGCACGCTACTCCGACTGTTCAGAGATCCTCGGACCCATGCAGTGCGTTACTCCTGCCTTTTTTCAGGAGTATATCGGTCGGAGGAGCTTCCTCCGAGTAGCGTTCAGACAGGCACTACTCCGACCTGTAATCCGACACTCCTCCGACTAGAGCCTACTCCAGGCTTCCTCCGACCTCTTCCTCCGACTGTCTGAACAAGCCTATAGTAACAAGCACTCTTTTATGTTCCTATCACTTTTCAGTGTTTAGGATAAACCTGTCCATCATCATCATTGGTGCGCTCTCATTTCCATCACACCAAATTTCTGTCTCTAAGGTCAATTGTGCTACCAATTTGATATGACCCACATGTATCAACTTACAATTGGTGAACTATTTGAGCAAAGAGGTATTGATATATATACAAGTTATTCGCCTAAGCTATATGTCTACATCTACATGTAGGCATGCCTGCATTATATTTCACATCTGTAGCTATAGCAGTGTAGGGATATATTAGCAAAACCAGTAAGTCTCCTGACATGTGGTTGGATGCCAGCAGGGTACATGTTCTGGCTGAACCAATAAAGTCAAGGTTTACTTGACATTTTGGGTGGCTTTATTCACTGTGCTTTATTTCACACTAGGCCAAAAACAAAACAAAAGTTGACTTGCCCTTTCAGGGTCAAAATCAGGGTCGGACGGTCAGATTTTTTTTTTTTTTTTTAAATTAAAAAAATAGCGACCCTAGATTTCCGAAAATTCGGGTCGGTCGGAAAGGGCAAGTCAAATCTTCTTTTTTTTGCCCTATGCTTAGAGTACCAAATGCAATATATCCACTATGTGACCTCGCTGCTAGCAATTAATTTGATCTCTGCAACGAGCATAATGAACTTGTATCTATACAGGTTGAACAAATGATTTAAATACAGAAGCTCAAGGGCGCTGAACAATATAGCCACATGAGGACCAAAGATTTTAAATCTTTGTGAGGACATAGTGTCACAAGGCCCTATCTGTAATAGCTGCCAGTCATTATATATGTTTTTTTATCATATGCTGAGCAATTGGTATAAATAAGATGTAACTTGGAGCAGCTATTGCAGGAATGGTTTTTTTGTTGAGCTACCTAATGATGTAAAAAGTTGTTGGTGAAAGGACAAAAGCCTCATATTACCATATAGGTCAATCATTAGACAGAATGTGTAATAATGAACCTATTGTATCACATGGACCTTTATAGATGTAAGAAATAGCAGGTGGTCAGTTTGTGTTTGGCTGGTCACAAGTCCACACTGCTGGGCAGCAAGTTTCTCAATACAGAGGATTTCTTGCTCTATTGACGACTAGAGTTTTCAGAATTAGTCTCTACCTTCATCAGACTTGATAAATCTTTTGACATCATTTTCTCCAAGTTATCTGACCATCCAAGTGTTGCGTCCCAGCCTAGACCACTCAGTCATCATGGGACATTTGGTGATCTGTGTATTTCTGTTATTGCTATTCACTGGAACATGTGAGGGTACCTGGAGTTACAGCGGACCCAACGGCCCTGCAAATTGGGGTAATCTTGCCGGAGCTTCGGCATGTTACGGACGGAGTCAATCTCCAATCAACATCAACACCCAAGAGACCTGTCAGAAGAGATTTGCACCATTTACTTTCACCGGTTGGAATCTTCCCCGAGTAGCTCGTGGCGCCGCTCAACCCAGACCTACCAGTATGGTGAACAATGGACATGTATTTCAAGGAAACTTAGAAGGTGAATTTTTGTTACGAGGTGGTGGGCTGAAAGGCACGTACAAAGCTGTACAGTTCCACATGCATTGGGGAAGTATGAACAAAAAAGGTTCGGAACATACTAAAAATGGCGAAGCTTATCCTGCTGAAATCCACATCGTACTTTATGATTTAAAACACCGTACATTTGGTCGGGCTGTTACATCCCCCAATGGAATAGCTTTTCTAGGATTTTGGATTAAGCTAGGGCCGAAAAATCTTGCATGGGATCCAATTATAAATAACTTAAAGTCAATCAAATATGCCAACCACCCATATATATTTACAAAGGGCTTTCCTTTCCGATCACTGCTCCCCATTGATCTTACCAAATTCTACAGATACAGCGGCTCACTGACAACCCCCGCCTGCGAAGAAAGCGTCATTTGGACAATGTTTGATAAAGAGATTATTTTATCTCGTTCGCAGATCGCCAAGTTTCGACAACTGTCAAAGTTTCAAACGCCCCCATATGGCCCAGGAGCTGGCCCAGAACTCCACCGTAGATTGGTTGATAACTTTCGTCCCATCCAGAGACTATGGTTTCGTACCGTGTACCAAAGTTGGCCTCATACTGATTACGATTACTACGGAATGAGCCATGGAGGGGGCGCTGTTATTCCCGGATGGACACCAAAATTCTCGGGAATGGCTGCCGGCGGAACTACTAACACAGGAGGAGTAGCGGGTCCTGGTGGTACTAAGCACAAAACACCTGCTAGCATTCCCAAGAAAGGACCAGGACCAGTAGCTATCCAGCAGGATGCAGGAGGCGCAGTGGTTGCATCAGAAGAACTGGAGATAGATGGTTATGGTGCGTATGAAGGCTATGGTGTCGGTATGGAAAGACTCTGGCAAGCTCTCAGGAATGGTCAATTTGGAGGCGAACAGGAGGACTTTGATTACTATGGCGACCAGTATGGTAACAACAATGCCGCTGATGAAGGTTCAGAATTATCTGAACAAGATGGTGAACCGGAAAAGATGGCTGTTCAAGAAAAAATAACCTTTTTTGGTTAAATACAAACTTCCATAAATATGTTAAAGTGACAATATCTGTACAAAGTTCCTACGAATATAAATGAACTTAAGCATTGGCTCACGATAGACTTGTCACATTCAAACAAGTATAAGAAGTATAAGGCTATATTAAAAAAATCTTTTGTCTCAAAGCTCTTCAAAACCTAATGCGGAATGCGGGTTTTTTATTTTAATTTTTTTTCAATGAAATCTGAAAAATCTGTGAAATTTTTGGATTTGTTCTTCTATTTTCTTCTTCTAATGAGCATCAATTAACTAACGCGCACAGGAGCTTTGAGACAAATGATTTTTTTAATATAGCCTAGGGAAGATTGTAATTATATATGAGAATATCAGTTTTATTCATTGAGATAATACCTTAGTTTGAGCTTTCAAATGAGATGCTGCTTTAGCTATTTCTGTGAAATTATACTTAGGATTTTTAATTAACTTATTTGTATACATAATATGTAGATTATCCTTTTAAACAACTAAAATCTGATATATATCAAAACCACAATTTTAAAGGGGGAAAACAATTTAAACAATATTTGTTTTAATGTTTAATAATATATTAAAAAAATATAGATTTGTTTATGTCTTAACCCTATTCAGCCCTGAATACTAGAAAATACTACTGAGTCCTGGCACGCCCAGGCCAAGCTGACTTCATGGTAGCTCAACTAGATAGGGCCGGACTGCCAAGTAAGTGACCAAGGTTCAATTCCCGGTGCCGCCAGAACCAGTTTCCAACAAAACATTCGACCCATTTTTTTCTTCTAGCCCCTGATAGTTCTATAATACTCCACCTTTTTTCTTGTGCTTTTGATTCTTAATCTAGTTATAAATATTGATTACTGTAAAACCAGACTAGAAATGTTTGTGATTTTACCATTTTGCAAATCAGCAAAACTGGGCTAATTCGCTGCATGAAAATGTACACGAATGTACGCTTTTCAAATGCACTGCTACAAGGTAGATTGGAAATATTTGGGGCATGAAATTTAAATGCACACAAACATTTAATGGTTTTACAGTGAATAGCCCAATTGCTTTTGCCTATTCCATTAATCATTAATATTCAATCTAAAGATTCTACCCCCTTCTTGAAGGCATTCATGCAATATATATTGGATTCAAGTCATGCCTGTTACAGAGGGTGCATGGACTATAGATGGAATAGCTCAATTTAGTATATGGCTGTCCCATTTATTGTCTACCTCTTCTGGAAGGCACCATTATACAAATTCCCTTGGAGTCCAGTCATACATATTTACTGAGGGTGCACATATAATTTAAATGGGATAGCACATTTCTATGTAGATACATCTATTTGTCTTCTTTCTTTGTTCTTGGTTTCTTTCTTTGGTCCCGAGTGACCCATATAATATGCAATGAGATTGTTTAGTTTTAGTTTTGTTAAATTTTGTTTGAGGTTTTTTTCTTGGCTGACTCTAAAGGTCCATCAGTAAGTTGGATTGATTAACTGTTTGATATATTTAAAAAAAATAGGGACAGCGGTCCCAAATAGGTCGTCCGTTTATATGGGTAGATTAAAAACAAGGTGGATCTCAAACCACAGGCATCTAGAAAAAAAGAGGTTAGACCACTAGCGGATCCAGGATATAAAAAATAAAATAAACATCCTGGAGTTTGGTTGCAATTGTACTTCACCTGTTTAAATGTAATTAATTTTACATATGCAGCTAATTTTACATCTTGACCTCATATGACCTTTGACCTTGGTATGTGACCTTTGACCTAATTAACATATGAATGTTTCCATGTTGCATCCGTGACCCAAGTTTGGTTGCAATTGGTCATTGTATGGAAAAATGAACAAGAGACAACAAAAAATGAACGAGACAAAAAAAAAGTGTACTAAATTTTACATCTCGACCTCAGATGACCTTTGACCTTTCTATGCGACCTTTGACCTCATTAACATATGCGGGTTTCCATGTTGTATCTATGACTGAAGTTTGGTTGCAATTGTATGGAAAAGAAATGGAAAAATGTAATCAATTTTACATATGCAGCCATTTCTACATTTACATCTTGACCTCAGATGAACTTTGACCTTGGTATGTGACCTTTGACCTCATTAACATATGAAGGTTTCCATGTTGTATCTATGACCAAAGTTAGGTTACAATTGGTCATTGTATGGAAAAGAAATGGACAAATGTAATCAATTTTACATATGCAGCTTGACCTCGGATGACCTTTGACCTTGGTATGTGACCTTTGACCTCATTAACATATGAAGGTTCCCATGTTGCATCTATGACCGAAGTTTGATTGCAATTGGACATTGTATGGAAAAGAAATGGAAAAATGTAATCAATTTTACATATGCAGCCATTTCTACATTTACATCTTGACCTCAGATGACCTTTGACCTTGGTATGTGACCTTTGACCTCATTAACATATGAATGTTTCCATGTTGTATCTATGACCAAAGTTTGGTTACAATTGGTCATTGTATGGAAAAGAAATGGACAAATGTAATTAATTTTACATATGCAGCCACTTTTACATATACATCTTGACCTCGGATGACCTTTGACCTTGGTATGTGACCTTTGACCTCATTAACATATGAAGGTTCCCATGTTGCATATATGACCGAAGTTTGATTGCAATTGGACATTGTATGGAAAAGAAATGGACAAAACAAAAAGTGTATACCAAATTGTAACAAAAAGTGTATACCAAATTGTAACAAAAAGTGTATACCAAATTGTTGACACACACACAGACTACACACGAAGGATGCTGCCATAAGGTCTCTTCCTACGGACGACCTAAAAATCAGAAGATTATCATTTTAACTATCATTCCAGGAAAATACAATAAATGAATATTTGACACATGTTTTTGAGTGATTGGTGCACTGCTAATGTGTTGGTCAATATCATTGACACATTCTGTTGGGCATGATTCCGGTGTGTGGGGGGGGGGGCACTGACATTGGAAAAGGGTATAGGTATGTGCCGCGCTGAAGACCCCCTTTTTCACCCTCTGCTGCTAGCTTATGACCCCCCCCCCCCTTTTGAGCCTGCACCAATTTTATTGAAAAATCACGAAAATTTGCGCTCTTGCTATATATCAAAATTGAACTAGGCCCTATAGGCCAGTTCTCAAATTTTGAAGAAAAAAATGCAATTCCTAAGACCCTATTTTTCATCATAAATTCCACTCAGTTCAGTTCTGTAGCCCTCCTTTTCGAGACCCTGGGCAAACCCCTACCCCGAAAAAGTTGAGTGCCCCCCCCCCTCCCCCCACTGGGCATGATCTACCCAACAAAACCAATATTATCACATTAGTTTGGCAAACTTTTGTTTTGCTAATTTAATTTAATTCAAACTGGCAAAAGTTGGGTAGATTTTGAAATTTGAATAAATCAATATGTTTAAACTTAAAGGGTTGGTCAAACAAGATTTTTCCTATTGGATAAAACGTTAATCAAAATGTTTGTCATTTTTTGATCAACGGCTGCGTTTGTAGTGTAGTTTTGCCCTACTAATTGGAAACTATACACGCACATAACAATGGGCTATTCCATATGAAATCCATACACCCCCTATGGAAAGCATGAACTTACTCTTCCACACAGGGAGTGTAGATTTCAAATGGAGTCACCCATATTTGGGACTATAACCCATTTGAAATTCCTACTCCCTGAGTATGTCTTGTACAGGCTGTCCCAAAATGATTAGTACCCATCGATGCCCAAAGTTCAATAATTTTTTTCATCATCAAAATCAATGAGATTAGATCCGTTGTTTTACTATCATATTTGCTATACTGTACCCTTTCATTATTATTTTAGATCATGAAAATCGAAATTATTTTAATGAAGTTACACTCCATTGTGTAAGACATGGTGATTTCACCTTTTTGGCAAAGTGCAAAAAAATGAGTTTTTTAAACAGCTTGTTTGAAAGAAACTAATACATTCTCTTAATCTCTTGTCTGCTGATATCTTTGGTTCCTTTCTATTTCAAACTGCTGTTGTATCATATTGTTGTTCAAACCATTAATACTTCTTCATTTTGATTCAATTTGAAGAGTACAAATGGATCGTCATGCATGAGCAACCCAAGCTTTCTTTCTATAATGAGCTAGTTTTGAGGCTAAACTTGAGGGACATTTAAACAGGTAAAGACGTGGTCATGGGCAGTGGCGTACCGACCGGGGGGCAGGGGGGCAAGTTACCCCCCCTGGCTCCAAATACCGGGATGCTAAATTCCCAACACCGGGACGCTAAATTTGCATAAGGAAAAAAAACATGACCTAAAACTAGTGATGATTGGGCATTATTGTTAACAGTTGTGCTATTTTCACTGCGAAATGTTGTGACCGTGCTAAATTTTGTGTCTGTGAGAAATTTTTGTGACTGCGCGAAATTTTGTGACCGTGCGAAATTTTGTGACCGTGCGAAATTTTGTAACCGTGCGAAATTTTGTGACCATGCAAAATGTTGGACCCTACCCCCCCCCCCACTTACGTGAAATTCACGAGGTGACTGACTGGAAAAAAAATGGGGCAACCTTTTACGAAAATTTACGCCACTGTCGGGACGACATACTTCTGCCCCCCTGGCTCACATGCCGCGGTACGCGCCTGGTCATGGGTAATCAGCAGTGGCTCTGACTTCTTTTTCATATTGGGGATGCAATTCTCTACAAACTTGTTAAAAATGATATAATCCCTTAGTGTATAACCTCATGAAATCCGTTCACTAATGTGAAAATGAAATCTAAGGCCCTGGTGATTCACCAAATACCACTTTAGAAGTCCCTAAACGCTTGTCAAATAAAACAATGCATGGGGTCACTCAAGTGTGACAAACTTCTTTTACCCGTTAAATTGAATTATGGAGAAGAATTATTAATGATTTGAACACCCATAACTAATAACAGTTACAACAGAAAGACACACAAGATTATATTGAGTAGACAAGAAATTATGAGAAAACACAATTATTTTCAAACAAGCTGTATTAGCACACACATTTTTTTAGCACTTGGTCAAAAAGGTTAAATCACCATGTTTTATATAATTGAGTGTATCTTGAGTTTGATAAATCCGATATTCATGATCTAAAATTCTAATGAAATAGTACGGATGACAAAGATGATGTAAAAACAACAGACCTAATCCCATCGATTTTGATGATAACAAAAATTATTGAACTTTGAGCATTGATGGGTACTAATCATTTTGGGACAGCCTGTATGGCTTTCAATAGCCAATGTGGAGTTTCCGGAGAATATATCCTTAGGCCTACTAGTGATTGATCTGTAAGGCTAGCAATAGGAGAGATCTTATGATGACAAATGTGTACACTTTTCCTGAAATAAGGTCTTTGAGTTTAAATTTGGGAACCTTTTTTCGAATATGCAGAGGTCTTTGAAAGATTTGTATCTTCTTCTAATAGTAAGTGTTGTTGGACAAAGGTGGTAAAGTTGCCAAATATTAGGGATCTTGGGTGACAGTAAGGCTGAAAATGGAAATTAAGCAAGTTATTTGATACAACATTGCAAGAACCACCTATCCCGGAAACCACAAACACAATATCTGTGATCAATCTAATTTGTTGTATTTAGCGCTGTTTTACCCGAGCCAGTTTCATGGAAACCATACTTTAACCCAAACTCCCCGGGCATGTTTTTGGCAATGAAACTGTCAGGAGAGAAAAACAGTTCAACATTGTTTTTGGGACAATCAGTCTCCGCATGCGCCAGGATTGAACACACGAAGTGGGGGTGTGTGAGTGAGACACTCTACCCATTGCGCAAACTTCAAATGTGTTAACGTTTTGGTCGCAAGTTGATGTCCCGCCGGAGCGTGGCACAAGAAAGACCAAGAAGCTATGTAGTACCACAAGTTATCATGGTAGGGATTTTAAGTAGTGTAGGATGGTTAGGGTTAATAAGTAATATGATTGGTATTGGTGTGGTGTACGGTTTTTTTGTTGTTGTAACATGTTGACACTCTACCCATTGCGCAAACTTCAAATGTGTTAACGTTTTGGTCGCAAGTTGATGTCCCGCCGGAGCGTGGCACAAGAAAGACCAAGAAGCTATGTAGTACCACAAGTTATCATGGTAGGGATTTTAAGTAGTGTAGGATGGTTAGGGTTAATAAGTAATATGATTGGTATTGGTGTGGTGTACGGTTTTTTTGTTGTTGTAACATGTTGAACGGTCTACCAAAATGTGATAAGTTGATCATAACAGGCCCGTAAGCAGGATTTTTTTTTGGGGGGGGGGGGGGGGGGCGTATTTTCTGGAAAAGGTACATTGGTACCAAAATAATCGTAAAAGGTTGCCCCCCAAAAACATTTGGCTAATTAAGCTGCTGAGTCGGACTAACGTCTTAAACAAAGCAGTAGTAAAATATTTTTAGTCCAAAACGGCCCGAAAAAAAAATGCTTTACACAATGGGATAGGGGCCGTTTTCCAAAAAATGGGGGTGGGGGGGGGGGGGGCGTTTTCACAAAAAAGGTACATTAGTACCAAAAAAAAGGTACATTGGTACAAAAAAGAGGACTTTTTCAGTTACGGGCCTGATCATACAGATGTATTAGAACAGGTGGAATGTCCCATAATTCCAGTCATGTAACTCATCTATAGTTATTATTTTACTATTTAATGGAATTTGTGTGATACAAAGCTGAGATATTAAAGCGGTTACTACCGACCAGCTCAGAGACAGAAATAAGAAAAGCAAAATATTGTATCTAAATTTGAACATATAATTTATAAATAGGGCCGTGCGTGCAGTCTCTGAAATAGAGCCGGGCAGGTTTTTTTCAGCACTTGTCATGTCTCACTCAACAGGAAACAGTCTACAATAACATCCTCTACACTCTTGAGGACTGTACCATTATAATACCTGTAGGGGTGTATGAAATTATTTCTCTCTATTTGTTTCTTTGTGTAAATCAATACTAGAAATTAATTTTCAACAGACAAAAACCTATTTGGGCTTTCCATGACCCTCTATTTGACCCAACCCCCTTTATATCCTGCTATGTACCAATAACATCCAATGAATATGCTGACATTGTGTATGGTAGCTAGGCCTATATGGAATATGCTGACATTGTGTATGATTAGCTAGGCCTATATGGAATATTTTTAGCAAATTCAACATATTAGACTATTCCATTTGAAATCTGTATGGAAAGAATACCCTTCCCAACAGGGAGTGTGAATTCTGAATGGGGTAACCTGAATGAATAACTCCATTTGAAATATACACTCCTTGTGTGAGAGCCTGGCCATGGATTTCAACTAGAATAGCCCACATCTGTTTTATACAGACAACTATAATTTCATCACACACCAAAACATAAATTATCTGTAATAAAACCATTAGTCTTTTTTGTTTGTAATTTGAGCCCAATTATAATCATCTTCCCTATATTGAAAATGGATTTTGTGCACAAACTTTGAATGTTAATAGAGACATGTGACCCCATCCCATAATTACTCCTTTGTGTTACTACGTATCCTTACACAGGGAACTACATTTCTCAAAGTGCCTATAGGTTTAGTGTGTAATCGCCAGGGGCGTTGATATTTCAGGCCAAAATGTGGTTTTTGCATCAATAATATAGCTGTACAAATTGACAAACTCCCAGGATCTTTGCCCTGTGGTGAAAAAACCTTAAGAACAACAGACAATTATAAGTGTTAATTTGATAATAGCAAACACAAGAAACACTTAGGGAGTGTTCATAAATACTTTGGTGGGGGGAAGGGGTTGGAAACAATTGAGCCATGGACATTTTTTTTTGGACCCCAAATAGGGTGGGGTTTTTTCTTGACCGCCCCCCTTTGAAGAACCTTTTTTTTGTTGACCCCCCCCCCCCCCCCCCCCCACCCCCCCCGTCTGTTCACGTTATATAACAGAAACAATAACAACATTCTATATAAACCTATAGACATAGTCACAATCACTTTTATTATGGTAGGTGGGTTATATCAAACTATTTATTAAAGATATATAATATCTATAAACACAATTGAATAGTCAAACAAAATCAGTGTAGGTCTTCTTCTTTATAATCCTGCCCGACACTCGTGATCGCTGTGGTACATGTATGTCCTCCTCTTCTTCTTTATCTGCACCCTCTTCATCCACCTCTTCATCATCCTCTTCATCATCCTCTCCATCTTCCTCTTCATCCTCACTCTCTGTTTCACCATCTCCAATTTCCCCTAGTACTATCTCCTCTTCCTCTTCTTCCTCTTCTTCCGAATCATCAACTACATCCATCTGGTCCTCCAAAACGATATTTAAACCTTTGCACACATGTCCAGTTATCCGTCTAAATTTGTCTAGCTTTCTTCCTTGGAGTGCAATTGTAGAGAGCACGCACCAAAAATGGAATACCATACAGGGGCGTAACAGAGGTTGGTTGTCAGGGGGGACACAGCCAAAAAAATTCCTGGTTAGAATAATTCCGTCCCGGAATTTTTCGTAAAAGGTTGCCCCAAATTTTTCCCCAGTCAGTCACCTCGTGAATTTCACGTAAGTGGGGGGGGGGGGGGGGGGGGGGGGTAGGGTCAACAAATTTCGCACGGTCACAAAATTTCGCACGGTCAAAACATTTCGCACGGTCACAAAAAGCACATGTGCTTTTTGTATTGTACTGCGAAAATTTCTTTCTTTCTTTCCCTTTCTTCTTTTCTTTCTTTCCCCTTTTTTTCTCCTTTTCCTTATCTTTTTCCTCCCTTTTTCATTTCTCTCTCTCTTTTCTTTCCCTTTTCTTCTTCTTTTCCCTTCCCCTCATTTTTCCTGGTGGGTAGGTTTGAATTTCCTGCTGAGCACCTTCAGGGGGGGCACTGTGCCCCACCTGCCCCCCCGGCTGTTACGCCACTGATACCATACCAAGTCAACATTTGAACTGTTTTGAAACTGCTCTGTGATAGGTGTCACCACCAATAGTTTAGATATATAAATTAAAGATGTATATGTCGCGTTCAATAATTTAATATTTGTTTTCCAATTGAATTTGATATATTTCAGAAGTCGAAGGACAAAAGAGAACAAGCGGAAGTTGCGGCAGCGAACAAAGGAAAGAGAGAAAAAAAAGGCAGAGATGGTACTTCAGGTCCTGTGTCCAGCCGCAAATTTAGAGGAGTTAGAAGGCCCACTCTATGAGGGAAATGTTCAAGGCCTTTCCTTAATAAAGGAGAGTAACCTTTTGCGAGGCCTAGACTTTCTTCTCTCCGAGAATGCTTTGGCCATGGCATTATGTGTTGAGATAAAGGAGACATTGGATATTTCCTGGGAGTTTATGAGGACACCATAAGGTGTACAATATTATTAGAGTCATCAGAAAGCTGTTAACCTTCCAAATGTTTGCCCGCATCATATTTATCACTATATAGCTTTGTTGAAGTTTTAATGTGCAAGCCTATATAAGCAACAAACTTGCAATTGACTTTTCAATATAAATATTTTGTGTAATACAAACATGTTGCAAGATTCGTTGATTGTAGATATAATAAACAAACACTTTTTCGATGATAAATATAGTATTCTTTGTATTGTATAT
>CM069449.1:6047412-6237405 GCA_035610835.1 Ophiura sarsii
TTTTGAAGATGATAGTGTATAATATGACTTACCTGTTTTACAAGAGTCAATCACAGATTGAAGATAAACCATGAAAAGAAAGAGAAACAAACAAACAAGTAGATTAATCATCAACAGTTTCATATTATATGCAACATCTAGATATGTATGTAAAAAACAATTTACATGGCTTAGTTTTCTTTCATTATTTAAATAATGTTACTTGATTGATTTGTTTCGATGTCTGCAATTTTGACACCATTTTGTTGCTGTTGTATTTTTTATTTGAAAGTTTCTTATTTTTGTTTTACATGTTAAATCTAATAGTGTTTGTGAATGGATAATTACAACATGTACTCATTTGAATAACCAATTAAAATACAGCTTGTAAGTTATTTCACTCTTATCGTTATCAGGGATACAATTATTCTAACAATGTCTCTGATTGGTGCAACAAATGATGTCTCCATATTTCTGGCCAATCAGCAGGTAGTTCTCAAGGGGTTAAGTATAACATGTTCAATTTGTTTTGATATCTCTAGATATTTGGCCATCATCACATATAACCGTCTGCACCTATTGGACTAATTCTTTATATTTTTTTATAACCTTGGAATATTGTCAGTATTACCTGACAATTATCTTTTTAGGTCGCAATATCTAGTAGGCAAAACAAATATGTTATGCTGTCCTCGACCGCCCGCTCGTCAGATTTAGGGCCGTTCCGATTTTTTTCTTCTTCTTTCTTTTTCCAGATTTTTTTTTTTCCAGATTTTTTTTCAGATTTGTTTCTTTTCTTCAGATTTGTTTCCCCTTCAGATTTTTAAATATTTTTAACAGTTTAAATAGCATCGAATATTGAACTGAGTGTTTATAACATATATGTGCGACTCTTTGTGTGATTTCAACTTCTCGTTGGCTGAACTTACAGCTTCCGCTGGTATAAGAAAACTTTTTTTTCTTTATTTTTTTAAACCGCCCGCCCGCCCCTCCTCTCTGAGAGCTGTGGAGGACAACATAACTTCTTTTTTTGGCCTTATAGGGCATATCATTTTCCTCAATCTTTCTCATTCATTACTAGCATGACTGATTTGGTTATGACCTATCTATTATTAAACCACTATTCAATGTCTAATCAGATATATATCATTGCATACGAAGGATAAAGCATTGTCAACCCAATTTTGTATTGTCTATCATATGGGGAATAAACCTATTGTCAAACCAATTTCTTACACTTTCTACCACTTTCTATTTACATGCTTATAGCCTGGTATTATATATCGCAGACATAACATTATATCTAACATTAATATTGAAGCCCAGACATACAGGGTGAGTCAAAAAAAAGTTTACCCTAATTGAAAAAATCTAAAAAATATTTCTGACCACAAAATCAAGGCAAACAAAACTTTAAATGATTGCGCCATTTCTTTGCTACCATCTGGAATAAAATCACGCTATTTGATGATACCGTTAAGTAATTATGACTATTTCTGTACAGGAGCTGTTTTTTCACCAAAAACACGGTTTTTAATTTCGAGCTTAAAAATGTTTACTAGGATTATGATGTAAAGCAATACACATCTTGTTTATTAAAAGAATTAAGTAGACAATAGACTTGTTCAAAATTGTCTCCTAATAGATTAAAACAATAGACAGCTTTAATGCCTATTTATGATACAATTACCACACTTTAATCATTTCAAAACAAAGGAATTGATCCTTTCGCTGTCGGTATTGTAATTTTTTATTGGTCGTATCTTATGAAATATAATGGTCAAGATCTGGAAGCGTGTTCGGACGTTAAATTTGTCACTTTTATTCAAAACAGTGTAAAATAAGTTTCCCTCAACCAATCTAAACCAGATAAAATTCATATTAAAGCTAATTGATTTGTCTTTATACCGTAGTAAATTGTTTTGAAAACAAACGAAGA
The DNA here is from genome assembly GCA_035610835.1 of Ophiura sarsii. Taxonomy (NCBI): domain Eukaryota; kingdom Metazoa; phylum Echinodermata; class Ophiuroidea; order Amphilepidida; family Ophiuridae; genus Ophiura; species Ophiura sarsii. Next base: position 6,049,331 of record CM069449.1, read on the forward strand.
CATTTTTCTAAAAAAAATCGCTGAAGTTGAGTAAACCTTTTTTTTGACTCACCCTGTAGGTGTAAACAGCAATACATCTTACACCGCAATTTCAGTTGTTGACAATATTGTACATAGAAACGTGAATTTCATCAAGTTTAGCCTGGTATTTATGAATTACATTGAATGGTATTATTACTTCCAAGTGAGAAACATGGAGCCTAATCAGGTTAATTCCAATGACACAAATTCCACTATGGAAGATAAAACCCCCCATGTTGATGATGCATCTACTATAGTTTTTATACTTGTGGTGTTTATTCTTGCACTTATTGGATCAATTGGAAATGGCATTGTCATGTTTACGGTATGTCACAACAAAAGCCTCCAGAAAACGCACAATGTATTTGTTGTAAACCTTGCGATATCGGATCTCATGATGTGTATTCTATATGGAACATTTATGATGCATGAGAAATGGCAACAAAGATGGACACTGGGAGAGCACTTTTGATTATTTCTTATTATTCTTTCACACGGTACTGTTGCTGTTTCAGATACAAGTATGTGTTTCCTTGCTGTAAACAGATACTGTCTGATCGTGAAGGGTACGCCGACATTCCGACGCATATTTACAACTGCACATACCGCCATAATGGTTGTTGCATCATGGATCTGGGGTCTCGCATTGTCCACATCTTTCCTGACCAAGGCATTCAAACCATGCTTATTGGGCTCAAAAAATTACGATACAGCATCTCGTCAATGGCTAATATTTTTTGTAACATTTGCAAAATTGCTCCCTACAATGATTGCTTGTTTCTGCTATATCCGAATCTATCTACGAGTCCATGCCTCACGCCTACAGGTTAACCAAGAAGGTTTGCAACAGAATCATCAGAGAAAGGCAGATATTAAACTAACAAAAGATCTGTTCATAATGTATGGTGTATTTTGTATTTGCACCGTCCCATTTATGGTATTAGAGCTAGCTGATGGGGGAGAGCGTAATACTTTGCCTGTAATTGTACATGATTACGTTCTGGTGTTAATATGGAGCAACTCTGTATGGAATCCATTGATTCTATGTGGACGTAACATAGCATTCAGAGCGGCTCTGTACAAATCTTTACCTTGTAGACAAGATCAAGTTAACATACAGAATTAGAACCATGGACAACGATAGTGTATCATTGGATTTATAAGGCATCCTTTTTCCAAAGACTCACTGTTCTGTTATTTCATTTCAATTGTTTAAATCATCGGACCAATGGTTGTATCAGCACGGTATCATATCAAACCATTTGAATGTATAGATGCAGTCTGTACTGAGAATTGAACCCGAGTCAGTGTGAGGCAATAGAGCTACCACTTTGGTCCTTGCAGTTTAATCTGCTGAAAGAATATAACATTTAATGATGTGACTGTACTAGAAGGGACCTTTCCATATTAAAATCACTTTGCTTTGTAACTGTCGGTGCAGATGGCATAAGAGGAATATCCTAAGTTGCAAAATAAATCTGCTTTCATCATTGATATTAAAATGACTTACCAAATAAACGTAACAACAAAAATATCAGCATATTATCTAGTAAGGACAATAGATGTGCTCAAGTCTTGATACATTCATACATCGTCATGGGAATGCAAGAACAACGTAATTGACATTTTCTGCCACATTTGTAGCAATTTTATCAGTCTTGAAATTGGAATTCATTACTTTTTAATCAAATAATTAAGTTTGTTCAATCAATAATTAAGTTAACGAAATTGAACACAAAAATGCTTCTCCTGCAAATTGACCAAAAATGTCACCTGCAACATTCTTGCATTCACACCATGATATAATTTTTAAAAATTAAAAAAAATAATAATTTTTTAATTTTAATTTTTAATTTTTTTTAAATCAAAAAATAAATAAATCGTATTTAGCACACCTTGTATAAAGCTGTTTGCCCCGTGAAATAAACTGGTTCTCTATGTCTCAGAATTCAGGACAAGACATTTTGGTTTCATTTTCTGTTTCATCTTGCCCATAAGAAGCCAATATGCAATTTCTTGAGTCGAAGGGGCGGTCATTATGAAAAAAGCAGGCAACCATCTTGAAAAATAGCCCGGCCAGCTATCTTGACAAAATGTGTCGGGCAGCCATTTTGGAGAAGGAAAAAAAGAAGGAAAGGGCCTCCTCCCTTTTTTCAAAAAGCAGGACGCTAAACCTGTTTTTTTTGTTATTTTGCCTTATTTCACAAACTATGTAAATTATCAAGCAAATGATTCAAAGAAGCATTGTAGGTTGTGCGGCCAGCAGCTGTAACTAAGATACCAAGTTATGTAAAAATAGTTATTATATAGTTGCTACAAAATAAATATAAAAATAATTGAGATTTAGAATATATGTAAAATATGTGGTTCTTCAATTTCATGGTTGAATCAATATAATGACCAATCAATGATACTATATACTGGCCTTGGCATTTGCATATTATTACCAAACCAATTAATAAAAGCAGTCAAGTTCACGCTTATTGCATGTCACTACAAAAACCTAGATTAAACAAATTATCCGTCGTACCTTAATCCCGGAGATTGAAAGTGCTGATATACGGTATGTAAAACCACAAAGTTACATCAAATTTAAATTTAATATTGCAATGCAAACAAGTTGGTAACACCCAGTTAAGCCAATGCCCATTTTTAGACCAAGGTGTTTGTACATTAACACCCTGTACAGCATGGCTGCCCTTTAAATTATTCTGTATTTCATTTGTGTCTTAACCTTAGAGGGCTCTAACATTGAATGTCCATATGGGGATTTGCTAAGACCCCGCGCCCCTCTCCTCCCTTTCACACATCTGTCAGTTCTCTGTAGGGTAACCTTTCGCATATCAGTTGCTCACAGGTTTGGTTTTAAACACCGTAGCCAATCCCCCACAGTTCAGCCTTTTATCATTTGCATGGTCAAATTTGGCTTGTTTCACAGTTTTTCAGTCACTTTTGAGTGTTTTGGATGGGGTTTTGTAAAATGAAAATCAGTTGGCTAGCTGCTCTATAGCCTCTCATTGAGGAGCAGCTCACTTGTTACCACTTATGACAATCGGCGCTGCACACCCATCACAAAAAAGTTGAGCACCCCCTCCCCCTGGGTCTGAACCAATATATGCTATCTACATTATAACAACTGGCAGCTATTGAATTTTGGTTTCTATCAGTAAACCTTTAATATGATGTAATAATAGCTGCTTTTTGTTAAGTCCAATATTCCTCATGGCCCTGACACAATACAAAATACTGCCAGCAGCTATTGGCTATAAGGCGGTGCCTTTTCCCACTACCGCATCAATATAAATGTCTAATCCGAGATTTAAGTGAATTACGAAGGAGGGGCTTCATTTGGCATTACACTTCCGATGTGATTAGGGTCCCTCGTCACTAATCCCATAATCCCCGTCGTTTATATCATGCCGTAACCTGTGGTCGGCATTTATGAAAACACGAATGGCAATTTGATTGGTGTGGTTGCAGTCGTTGAAAGGATTACTGGTATTGTTATGGTAGTGTTGACACCCATAATCAGTAAGTCAAGTGTACACGAAATAAAAAGTTGATTATATCTCAACAGAAAATCTGATTTTTATGAAATGCAAACAATTATACCGGTTCTGGTTGTGTAAATAGAATAAATATCTTGACCATTTTGACCTCTTGTTCTTTGTGTTTGTAATTTGTGCTCGATGTGCCAAGGGCAACTAAAAGATGAGCCAAGGGCATCTAAAAGATGTGCCAAGGGCATCTAAAAGATGTGCCAAGGGCATCTCAAACAAGTGAATAAACCGCGAGAGATTTTGATAACTCTGATATTTCTATGGTAATAAAAACAAAACAACAACTACTGACTGTGTAAAGAAAACAAATAATGAAACCAATCTTTTTGTCCACAATTTGTATACCTTAGGCTGACTTTATAGTATAAATAACACACCTGATATTGATAGCTTTATGATATCAAGAAAATAGAATGTGTTGTATACAACTAAATAAAACCCCTTTTCCCAACAAAATGAGATAGCATGATTAGCATGATAGGGCCTTTAGACCACTGTGATCAGTGAGTTATCTTCTTAAAACTATCTTTTAGGGCAGAGGTTGCTTCAATGCAATCCCAGGCGCCCTTGCGCAGCTTTCCCGGTGATTATTATAAGTGCTTGGATGTATACAGTTAGAAGCGATTTGATGTCAAAATAAAGCCTAAAAACAAAAATGTGCACGGACCGGGAATCGAACCAGGGCCTCCCGCGTGGCAGAATTCTACCGGCACTGAACCATCCGTGCTTCATATCTCTGTATACCACTGAACCATCCGTGCTTCATATCTCTGTATACCACTGAACCATCCGTGCTTCATATCTCTGTATACCACTGAACCATCCGTGCTTCATATCTCTGTATACCACTGAACCATCCGTGCTTCATATCTCTGTATACCACTGAACCATCCGTGCTTCATATCTCTGTATACCACTGAACCATCCGTGCTTCATATCTCTGTATGGGCAAATTTGCTCATATATTTATAACATTTAATATAAGATTGACTCGATAAATTTCGTAGCTAATTTTTCACTTTTCTGAGTGAGACTTTTAACAAAAATGAACCCTAGGCCTACGAGAACCATATGCCTTGCCAAAACCTGCTTTCCTATCAGAAAAGTCTCGTTTATTTACAAATTATAGGTAGTTGAAGTTACTGCATATCGCATTGATTTCAATTCGATGAACTTTGCCTTTGAGTGTAAGTGAACGATGTGATTAGTGTGCCGCGTAGTGTATTATGGGACTGCATTGAAGCAACCTCTGCTTTTAGGGTGTAAAATATGAACAACATAAAATCATTATGTGTTAGGAGCATATCTCAAAATTAAACAAAATTAAACCACCTCATTTTAAATAATTCAAATATTGTAGATATTATATATAGCAGTATTATAGACACTGGATTATATTGTCTTTGTGAGTACAATTTTGACATGATTACGTGTAGAACAGTGATAGACCTTGTGTTGTTGCATCTACAGTTATCATAAACTTGCTCGGTCAGATAACTTCATTTTAGTCCAAAATATCATTATTGAACTTTATTCTCAAATGGTAGATCTTTTGTGTTTAATTGGTCATGATTTATCAAAAAAAGAAATAGGCCTATATATGATTGTTGAAAAATAGGACTACTCATTACAGGTTGAGTAAATTTGAGTTCTGATTTAGTGCATTTCAAACAGTTTTGAATATAGACATCATTAACCCTTTTAACAGAAAAAAAACCCTTTGTGTTAAAGCGTGAAATACATATCTTTGCGCCCATACAAACAATGACCAATCATTGCTATCTACATCTTTTAAATCTTTTCGGAACTGAAATCCAAGATTTACTCCCAGGTGTTGCACCCCATACTACGTAGAGAGAAGCGGTTTAAGAAGAATCGTCAAATCCAACCAAGAAGAAAGCGCCCCCAGGCATGGCTTGCTGATGACAAATCTACATCTGTTGTTTTGATAACCTCCCCTTACACCTATACCACATTTGGACAGAATTTAACACTTTTGTCTATGATCAGTCACCATAAGGTGCATGGGCTTGCTACCAAAATAACACATTTAAGTTAAGTTAAAAAGAAGTTTTAACTAGTTAAATCGTATACGTTAACTTGTTTTCAGAACACTGTTGTGGCAACCATTGTCCAATAGTTACATTTCCATGAAGAATTTGATGTCAAAACACAGGATATCCGTTCAATATGAGACATTGGTAAATGCAAATGCTCAACAAATAAGCTACTTTTGATTATATTTCTGAAAGTTTCAATTTAAAATTTGAAAACAAGATGCCATTTTAAAGCCGTTAATATAGGCCTAATTAATGTTAATGATAGAATCTGATATATAATTTCAAAATGTCAAAAACATTTTCAAATAAAACATGCTTCCCTACATTTGTATGAGTGTATATTTAGACCTATCAATTTCAGAGCACTAAAGACCATTAAAAATATTTATGTTATGAGAAAATAAAAGTTATGCTTAATGTGCATACAGAAAGTGTATGTCAGTAAGCAGCATGCGACATGCATATTATACAGACCTCTATCATTACATACAACCTTGCAAATATTAAAACAAAAATTGCAGGCAATAAAACATGCTGATGTTTTATTCAATAAATATATATATATGATAATAATAACTATGCAATTATATAGTGCTAAATTATAAATACAACAGTTTCTTTGTTCAGAGTTTTAAGATAAGGCGTTAAAACTTCTGATTTAGAGGATTGCACCAATTACATATCCAATACAGTCTGTGATTGGTCACTTGCATGATATGCATCATCTAATGACCAGTCAGAAAAGAGCTTCTACATTTGTCATATCTTTCAGCCCTCCCACCAATTCTTACCAGGCATCTGATTGGTTCAATAAAATATCACTCTTTGAAAACAATTAAATGGTCTTTGCCTATGGGGTTACGTTGTGAATGTTTAGCATGTTGTTGTAATGTTTGTATTGAACTTTTATAAAAAGAAATCATGGTTTAGGATGTTATTATAAGTTGTTTGTTGTCAAAATATATATTTTGAATACAACTTCATTCACAATAAAGTATGTTTTGATGTAAGATTTAAAATAAGGAAGTATGAGGATAATGTCGCACTTTGATTGTTCAAAACACAGGGTAAACATTACTGCGCAGAGAATATTAATTTGTCAAAAATGTGGTCCTATTTGACAAATTAAAAACTTGTCATAAGAAATGGCAGGTTTGGGATTCAAGAAATATTCTGTAATGGTGCACATTTATTTGTGATGCTAAAAGAACAATTTAGAGTGTTTCTAGTTAATTTTCATTTCATTGACTGAAATATATTTAACTTTTAATGATAAATGAATGAATGACAATTGAAATGACAAATTAGATGACTAATTATCAATGAAATGACAAATTATTGATTAAAAATTATTCTTTTAATCTGTCATTTAATTTGTCATTCATTAATTTGTCATTGAAAGTCAAATATTTATATGAGTCGTGAAAAATTTTGCTTTGTTGAAAATTAATTAAAAATACTACTATTTGGTTATTTATCATTAAAAACTAATTGTTTAGCATTACAACATATTTCTTAACTGACGAACCGTCCATGACAAATGTCTAATTTGTCAAATAAGACCACATTTTTGATTAATTCATATTCTCTGTGTGGTCATAGCCTTGCAGAAGATGAGATGTATTAACTATTGGGTTTAAATGAATTGGTATGATGCATTCCAACTCCTTGGGGGTCAAAATAAAGGAATCAAATATGAAATTGATTTTACAAGCTAAGAGAGACTACAGGATTTGCGGCTGACTGAACATATTGTTTTCTTATTCATTGATTGTTAAAAAGGATATATGATTGATCTTACATCTTACAAAATCACTGCTCCGTGACTAGCAATACTTGGTTGTACCTTTTGTAGTTCAGTAGACACATATTTTATTTCAGTTTTCTTCTTTTGCTTGTAACATATTGTAACATTTCTCTCACAGCTCTTTGGTAAAATGAAGTATATGCTTGGCACATTGCATGCAATATACCTCCTTTTGTATGAGGGCTTATTGCCACAACCTTGACATTTCAATGAACTAGCTCATTGTCTTTGTTTGATTTAAGTGGGTAATATCAGCACACTGCCTCAAAATTGTAATCTTATTTGTCCTAAAGGCAAAAAGGAGACTCCCAAACTAAACCTGAAGGCTCAGATAAGTGTGGAAATCTAAGATTGATGACGGAGTGGTTGGATTATCCAATGGCTATGTAATATAGCCCTGCAGTGAAATATCCAGCCACCACTTAGCTCAACCAAATCTTTGCCTTAACTCTTTGTATAATCTGTTAATATGTACAACAAATCATAATAAAAATTCCATAATTCTATATTTTCACAACCCTATTTAGAATCAGTGTGGAAAATGCATTCAAATAAGTACAAACATGACAGGCCTTGATGCAGGGATTCTACAGATAGCAAGCTAAATTGTAGACAAAACCCTGCAATTTGCCCTTGTCGCCATTAGACAAGATTGAATCTGTTGATATAACACACAATACTCAGGTGGTGCAGCTGTATACTTAAGGCTGGTTTTACATTTCATGGTTGTTTTGTCTAAATTAGTACCAATTAAAGTATCAATTAGTATCATAGTTAACCATGTTTAATGAAGATACTTTAGATTAAATCTAATTTGCAGCCAATGAAAATATGGGTCAAGGGGATTCTGTTACTGTAAAACCACTTACTTTTGCGAATTTCAGGAGGGATATGGATATGGATTCGCCAAATTAAATAACGGCTAAACTGATAATTTTGCATTGAAAGAAACAGCAAAAAAAAAAATCCAGATTCGCGAAATTAAATGCCTGCTAAAATAGCAGCAATTATAAATTCGCAAAATAAAGTTTCCGCAAAATGATAGTGTTTTACAGTATGGTAATGAGTTAAGCTTTACATTCTGTATTTTATTAGCCATCTAAAACATCTAATTTTTCAGTTCAAAATGTAACAGATAACACATCATGGGAGTTAGGGTTAACATAGAGACTGATTCAGGTTGGTCATGGGTTACAATGAGATTATATGTTATGTATAGTCATTTATCAAACATTTTGGGTCTTAACTTTTGAATTTCAATAGACCAAGTACCCTTTCATAAATGTCTACCCTGTTGTGTTACGTAGCATTGTTTGGTCTCCGGCAAACAATCCACACATGATACAAACAACTTAATGACACAATCAAATCGCAATTTGTTCATAATTAATTCAAATAAAAATCTCACCATTCCCTTCATGACATGTTAATGAACTCGGAACTGTTTGAAATCCGACTCCAATGGCTCAGTATGGATTCAATGAAAACCCGCTTGGGTTTTATTGCATGGGTAGCTCCAACATGCTCATCTCTGCGGGTCACAAGTCGGTAACCCATGTACACTATACTGTGCAAAATAATTGACCCAATGGCTTCTGGGTATGAGTTCTGGATACCCAGAGTGCATCCAGAAGTTACCCATGTTTCAAATATGTGTACTGTGTTTCTGAACTGTGGCTTTGAAGATAGGAATAGTACAGTTTGTTGTCAAAACTAATCCACCGCTAATCAAAATAATTATTACCATGATCAGGGGAACAAACTTGTCAGGTGCATCCAACTTGGAAAAGAAAATACACAAACATAAAATGGTAATAATGATAATTGTTTTGTCCTTTCTTTGACGGCAAAGACAGCACCATAGACCACTGTTTGAAATGTGGTTGGACGTGAATACTTCAGTTTCCCCAAAATTTGTAGATTATCATAGGAAAAATATAAGGGAATTTTGATGGTAAAAAACTCTACGCACTACTTGCAATAAAATAAACTTGAAATGAAGGGACTAACAATAAGACGCATCCTCATCTGATGTCTAAAGATCACCAAGCATTATTAAATGTTAACTAGTTTTATGCTTATTCCCAACAACAAAACAAAACAATATATATCTCATAAATCAAGTTCAGTTAGGTACTATAATGGTATTTTCTTGCCGTGACTGCTAACAATAAAGCCCAGATTATTTTGTTCTATAAATCTTGTGACCTCCCTCTCTGCACCCTCACTGGTAATTCAAATTAATTTGTCACAGTCAATTAACATCGGCACAAAACAAACAGCAACTAGACATAAGCTGCGATCGGAGATCGCGGATATTAGTCTTTGGATTTGGTAGTTAGAGAGCGGGGATGTGCGTATTTGTTGGAACCAATCAGCGTTCAGTTTTGATTTTAAAAACCGAACTATTGTATATGCGTACGGTCAACAGGAATATGTTGGCCAATTCTGACGATCCTAGGTAATTTCACTAAATTGCAACAGCGTTTTAAGTGAAAATCACTTTTTGACCCCTAGTGACCTTTTCTTGACCTTTGACCCCAAACTTATGATTGACTTTTTTTCTTGGCTTATCAATGCGCGCAAGAAAAAAGTAGTTCCGTCAAAATCGGAGCATGTCTTAAGATTTTCACCTGTATAGTTCAATGACCTCTAGTGACCCCGTGTGACATGTCACTTTTAGTGGAGAAGGACCCTATATGAACATGGATGAGAGGAATCTTTTGACTAATTCTGACAATCATAGGTCATTTCCTCTCGGACAAGTAGCATTTTGAGTGAATGGAGTGAAAATTTACATTTTGACCCCTAGTGACCCCAAATATTTTTTGATTTAAAAAACTGAACTATTGTACATGCGTACGGTCAAAAGGAATATGTTGACCAATTCTGACGATCCTAGGTCATTTCACTAAATTGCAAATGTGTTTTTAGTGAAAATCACGTTTTGACCCCTAGTGACCTTTTCTTGACCTCTGACCCAAAACTTGTAATTGACTTTTTTGCTTGGCTTATCAATGCGCACAAGAAAAAAGTAGTCCCGTCAAAATCAGAGCATGTCTTAAGATTTTCACCTGTATAGTTCAATGACCTCTAGTGACCTCGTGTGACATGTCACTTTTAGTGGAGAAGGACCCTATATGGACATGGATAAGAGGAATCTTTTGACCAATTCTGACAATCATAGGTCATTATCTCTTGGACAAGTAGTATTTTGAGTGCGAGGAGTGAAAATGTACATTTTGACCCCGAGTGACCTTTTTTTGACCTTTGATCTTAACGGTATTGTTGACTTTTGTTCTTGTCTCATCAATGCCCACAAAATAAAAGAAACCCGGTCAAAATCAGAGCATGCCTTATATTTTCCCCCTGTAAAGTTCAATGACCCCTAGTGACCCCGTTTGACATGTCACTTTTAGTGTGGAAGGACCCTATATGTACATTGATCCAAGGAATCTTTTGACTAAATCTGAGTATCATCAGTCATTTTCCCTCGGACAAGTAGGGTTTTGAGTGAATGGAGTAAAATTTACATTTTGACCCCTAGTGACCCCAAATATTTTTTGATTTTAAAAACCGAACTATTGTACATGCGTACAGTCAAAAGGAACATGTTGACCAATTCTGAAGATCCTAGGTCATTTCACTAAATTGCAAATGCGTTTTTAGTGAAAATCACGTTTTGACCCCTAATGACCCCTGTTTGACATTTGACTCCAAGGTCATGATTGACTTTTTTTCTTTTCTTGTCAATGCGCACAAAATGTCTGAGTTTGAGCAAAATCGGAGCATGTTGAATCACGTTTTGACCCCTAGTGACCTCTGTGTGACCTTTGACCCCTTATGCTTTACAACCTGAGTAGTGGTGCACATAAGGGTACTTGTGACCAAGTTTGGTCAAAATAGGTCCAACGGTTACGGCGCACTAGGTCCGAGGATAGAAGAAACAGCACGAATACAGTATATTAGTCGTTTCTCGACTAATATAAATAGCAGTTGAGTAGATGGGACAGAGTATGCAGCATGCTTGGCAACACACAACATCCTAGGAGTACTATTGTACAACATGTTCAACAGGTAGCGTCACGATTAGGAGGAATAAGGTTACACACACAGCAAGGCATCAAGTCTTTGCACACAGCAATGCTAGATGAGGTCATCCTACGATAAACCAACTGCAATCAGTCAATAGTTAGGTCACCTAAGACCTATATGAAAGCTATGAAGATTGTTAAACGGGGTCAGTCGTCACAAACATGCACAACACAATAGTCAAACGTCCTTGCTATTGTCAACACTCCCTACACAGAGGACTGCAGTGCAAATCTGTATAGAATATTTTAGGAAATGTATTAGAGCATGCTATCTACTGAAGATAGTAACTGTACAGTAGGTTAACTACTTTATGTATAGTATATTTTAGGAAATGTATTAAAGTATGCTATCTACTGAAGATAGTAACTGTACAGTAGGTTAACTACTTTATGTATAGTATATTCTAGGAAATGTATTAAAGCATGCTATCTACTGAAGATAGTAACTGTACAGTAGGTTAACTACTTTATGTATAGTATATTCTAGGAAATGTATTAAAGTATGCTATCTACTGAAGATAGTAACTGTACAGTAGGTTAACTACTTTATGTATAGTATATTCTAGGAAATGTATTAAAGTATGCTATCTACTGAAGATAGTAACTGTACAGTAGGTTAACTACTTTATGTATAGTATATTCTAGGAAATGTATTAGAGCATGCTATCTACTGAAGATAGTAACTGTACAGTAGGTTAACTACTTTATGTATAGAATATTCTAGGAAATGTATTAAAGTATGCTATCTACTGAAGATAGTAACTGTACAGTAGGTTAACTACTTTATGTATAGTATATTCTAGGAAATGTATTAGAGCATGCTATCTACTGAAGATAGTAACTGTACAGTAGGTTAACTACTTAATGTATAGAATATTCTAGGAAATGTATTAAAGTATGCTATCTACTGGAGATAGTAACTGTACAGTAGGTTAACTACTTTATGTATAGTATATTCTAGGAAATGTATTAGAGCATGCTATCTACTGAAGATAGTAACTGTACAGTAGGTTAACTACTTTATGTATAGTATATTCTAGGAAATGTATTAGAGCATGCTATCTACTGAAGATAGTAACTGTACAGTAGGTTAACTACTTTATGTATAGAATATTCTAGTAAATGTATTAAAGTATGCTATAATAATAATATAATAATAAACAGGCATTTAAAAGACGCATTTCAAACCGCAAGGAAACACAATGCGCCGCACAAAGATAAAATCAATCAATTAAAAAAATCAAATTTAAAATTTAAAAATTTAAAATTTAAAACTTAAAATTTAAATTTAAAAATTAAGAATACGCTATCTACTGAAGATAGTAACTGTACAGTAGGTTAACTACTTTATGTATAGTATATTCTAGGAAATGTATTAGAGCATGCTATCTACTGAAGATAGTAACTGTACAGTAGGTTAACTACTTTATGTATAGTATATTCTAGGAAATGTATTAGAGCATGCTATCTACTGAAGATAGTAACTGTACAGTAGGTTAACTACTTTATGTATAGAATATTCTAGGAAATGTATTAAAGTATGCTATCTACTGAAGATAGTAACTGTACAGTAGGTTACCTACTTTATGTATAGTATATTCTAGGAAATGTATTAGAGCATGCTATCTACTGAAGATAGTAACTGTACAGTAGGTTAACTACTTTATGTATAGAATATTCTAGGAAATGTATTAAAGTATGCTATCTACTGAAGATAGTAACTGTACAGTAGGTTAACTACTTTATGTATAGTATATTCTAGGAAATGTATTAGAGCATGCTATCTACTGAAGATAGTAACTGTACAGTAGGTTAACTACTTTATGTATAGAATATTCTAGGAAATGTATTAAAGTATGCTATCTACTGAAGATAGTAACTGTACAGTAGGTTAACTACTTTATGTATAGAATATTTTAGGAAATGTATTAGAGCATGCTATCTACTGAAGATAGTAACTGTACAGTAGGTTAACTACTTTATGTATAGAATATTCTAGGAAATGTATTAGAGCATGCTATCTACTGAAGATAGTAACTGTATAATATGTTGTAGAATGTGTCATCTACAATATTTAGCAATAGGTTAAAAGTTGAGGGGTATACTATCTTATGATACTGCCATATGAACCCATGTGTTATCCGTGTGATACCAATGTGATACCCATGTGTTATCTGTGTGATACCAATGTGATACCCATTGGGTTATCCATGCAGTGTTTCAATGGAACGTGGTAACATTTAATACTCTCTCTTTAATGAACAATATGCTTTATTCAAGTTAGTTACACCATTTAGTACATGGAAGTCAATTATTGTCAATAAAACAAAAACAAATAATGTTTTTAATTATCACAAACCTTGTCAATGATAGCCTAATACTTTAATGGAGGCTGCCAGGTGTCCGGGTCAATTTATTAATGCATCTCTTTTCACAACTATATTTGTTTATAGATATTTCAATTACCAAATATTTTTAGTCTATTGATTTACGTGTACATTTAATAGCTTGAAAGCTTCCGATAAAGATTTTCCAATACCACAATTAGCGAATCATTAGGCATGTTTTTTTCTTCATATGCTAGTGTGTCCATGTGTTTATATGAAGAATTGATCAGCTGTAACATGATATTATATTTTTATCCACGTCTAGACAAGACTACACTAACCTCATTGATTGTCATTAATGTTCAGTTATTGATTGGCAAATCTTTGTTGATCTAATTCATGTTTACATACATTGTTTTAAGGATGGACATGCTTTTAAGGATGTGGTGCAAAATTACCCGTTTTTAATCAACAAAATGCCATGTACCAGTTATCTATCTTGTGACCTTAAAGGGACATAAAAGCGGTGTTGACATTTTTTTTAATTTTTAATTTACTTCAGAATTCAAGATGAACATTAAAAATTGCCATTATTGTTGTTTCTACCAACAAAAACCACAGCAAAACTTGATTAAAACAATACCATCGCTATTTATTGAAAAACACCCTCTATGCAAATATGGTTCGCGTTATTTATCACGCGTTCTGCAGGGGGATACTGTCCGACGTAAAATGCTGATCGGGCCCGATCAGCATTTTTTGAATCGACGTTTTGTTATACAAAGAGGGCTGATTTTTCTTAATCCTTATAGGTGTAAGTTCATACAGGTAATACAATTGTATAAATATACAAATCCCAGTTTTTTTAAATATATTTTTGTAATTGAGGGCGCTGCCTCCACCACATCTCTTAATGCCCCTTTAATAACTTGTTCACTACGACACACATAATCAATTTCATCAAGTTTGCTATAATTATACTCATTATGTGGGTGTGGCAAAGTCATTCTTATATAAACTCAATTTTCAACCTCTACAGTAACGCTAATGTCATTAATTTTGCTTAAATGATTAACTATTATTTCGCATTTGAAGACCTGGAAGGAGGAACAAAGATTTCAAACAGAGAGGGGTGAGATTGCCTTTATCTCATGCCCGCATGCACGTGGTATTTGGATTACATCAATGTACCAGGCAATATTAATACTGCATTAACTCCCACGCCTACCCTATCACATAACCTAAATCACATACAACATTATCGCTCATGTTTTATAAATTGATTTTATGTCGATTTAAATGATCTCATTTATTTCCGCTCCAATTCTATTCCAAATCAGCACTTAAAGTAACATAATCCTGTGGTACTCTCTTTAAGTAAAAAAAATAATTGTGTTGCCCCCAGGAACAACTTCCCGATATCTGGTTGTGTTTAAATAAACCATTTATAGATAATGTTCCCATACAATATATAATATAATAATGTAACAATCTTATTAAAAATTTAAAAAAACGATAATCCCTACAAACCATTTCTAAACACTTTCATAAATTGTGAAAATTACATTTTAAAATACAAAACTAATACTAAGGGGTAGTATAGGCTGTAGAACCTGTTACATTGGCCTCATACTATTATCATACCGGAACCCTGCTAACCAGGCAATAGGAATGTTATACTGACAGTTAAAGGGACATTAAGTGGTGTTGAAAATTTTAAATGTTTAAAAATTTACTTCAGAATTCAAGATGAACATTAAAAATTGCCATTATTGTTGTTTCTACTAACAAAAACACAGCAAAACTTGATTAAAACAATATCATCGCTATTTATTAAAAAACGCCCTCTATGCAAATATGGTTCACGTTATGTATCACGCGTACTGCAGGGGGATACTGTCGGACGTAAAATGCTCGTTGCGGCTCTACGAGCATTTTTGAATCGACGTTTTCTTGTACAAAGAGGGCTGATTTTTCTTAATCCTTATAGGTGTAAGTTCATACATGTAATATAATTATAAAAATATACTAATCCCAGTTTTTATCATAATTGAGGGCGCAGCCTCCAACACATCTCTTAGTGCCTCTTTAAACTGGATTGGCAATATCTATATTGGTAACCCATAGCATCACATAAATTTGTGTTGTGGAATAAACATTTCAGAATTCCACAATTTGTGTACATTTCATAGCTGTATTCCATGGTGTAAAAAACTAATGCGGGACAGCAAAGAAGATATTGGCAATCACACACCTTTAATATATTCATAGCACAATCTAGATCATCTGATTGATTTTTAAAAAATGATTGATTACAAACAAATTGGGTCAGTAATATTTGACTTGATATTATGACAAAAAAATCTTCAGATAAAAATGGAAAACCGATACTAAGTAATTTCCGTTGGGCTTTCCCAATGCACTATAAACATTTCAATTGATAAACATCAGCATGGTGTAAAACAATACAGTGTAATGACACCACTAACAGGCATGACAACGGCGGCGGTACCATCAAAGTAATCACAAGACTTATCCAGACGTTAACACCTTATCTAAAACGGAAATATTGCCAATTATGGCGTCATATTTCTCAATAACCGTGGTAACGTTACACTCGGTCACTGCCCTTTTTCCCCCAACCCTCCCATCTAGGGTGTTAAAATATCTCCTACTAAACATCACCTTCAAAATGTGTGTCCATGTGCGCGCTATGGCTCTTGTCTGTTGACTTTCATACACATAATATGACTGTAGAACGCAAAGTGCTAAATGAACCCCAGATGGATCAGAGTGTCAAATAATAATAATTTCTATCCTGCTATTGAGTAGCTAGGGGGTTCAAATCGGTAGGAATGTTTTCTGCCGCATATTACGGGCAGTGGGTGTCACAATCACTGTATCTCTAACCATCTGCCCTTGATTTGAAATTGATATTTAAGGGAACAAAAATAATACTTGTAATGATAAATATCAGTACAATTTCTTTGTCAAATACTAGGAACCTTCCCCACTTTTTTACCTAATTTTGGTACGAAAAAGCAAAAAGCAAACTTTTCCTCAAACATGTGGAATTTGTCAACATAAGTTATGTGTCCAGCCAGACCTGAATATTATATGTCGTCCCATAGCAATGAATAAACTACCTTGTAAGTATATAAATTAGCATCCATGTTTTAATTTCATATTTCACTTTCTTTGTGAAATTCATTTATATAATACATTCACATCACCTATACACATATAGGCTGATAATGTAAATCTTTGACAACAATATGCCTTTTTTTCATATATTTATTCTAGTCCTACCTTCACAATTTCACAACATTCATGAAAATAAAACCTCATCAAAAAATGTGGGTCTATCGAACATGAATTAAGGTAATGGACCTATAGGGTATATTGCTACTCTCCTGTTACCTGTGCGGCACAATACGAGCATCGGAATTTGTGTCCCGACAACACGATGATGATGCGTTTATCCCAGCTTGCATCTTTGGGGGTTGATGTGCGCGCATGGTCCCTAAGGCACATTGCTATATGGGAGATGGAGGAAAGCCAATACTGCTTGCTCTCTCTCGTCTTGCCGAATTTTACTTTTTTGTGGATTTTTGTGGATTTTTTCCCCTCTCCTTAATGACAGGTTCACAGAGGACATTTAAAGAATGGAAATTGATTTTTTGGGAAGACACTTTGATTTAGTATCTTTTTTCTTCATTTTGTGATTAATTTGTATGCCGGTTGTGAGGTAGGGAGTAAGTTCATTTAATGGAACGTACATATGGGTGTTAATGTTAGAAACAGAATAAGTGTCTTGTTGGGTAAGGGTGCTACTTTATAAAAGGAAATTAATTAAAACATATGCGTACTGCCACGGCAAAAGGGTGCAGTTGTCAGTCAAATGCATTTTTAGATATTGATGGAATAAGGCATGGAAAAACAAAGACAATTTTAGATGAATTTGTCTTCATGAAATCTTGAAGCATTCAAAATGCCCCTTTTATTGGTATTGAGATCTCAACTTTTTCTTTAAGCGACAACTGCACCATTTTAATGCGGCTGTTCACATATACTAATAGGAGTATAGACAAAGAAACTAGGGCCTTTGGTTTTAATATGTACTTAAAGGGGCACTGAGAGATACGTATGTGAGTGCGCCCTCAATTCTATCTGGAAATCAGTTTTTTGCACGTAATACTTAGTCATATACTAACTACCATCTGAAACCGTTTACCTGAATTCGCCGCTTATCATGTAAAATTTCCCGATTTGGTAGTTTCGATGTAGATCGTATCAAAATTATCAGCATCACTCGCCACATAACTTGCTTCAACCAAATTTCAACCTAGCGTGATTATTATTATTCAACCGTTTTCCCATAAATCATTACACTTCAGGGTTCCTACTTACCTTATATATTGAAACAATTCCTTTTTCCAAATTTCGTTTTTCTCTGCAATCTCTCAATGCCCCTTTAAGATATGAAGATCTCAACCTTTTCTTTGAGAGACAACTGCACCCTTTTGATGCGGCTGTACATATACTTATAGGAGCATAGACAAAGAAGATAGGGCCTTTGGTTTTAATAAGTAATCCATTTTATGTTTTATTCTTAATGTACATGTATTTCTTTATCCTTGAGTCTTGAAAGCCACTTTATGTTATCAGAAATGTTGTGTTGTTAGTCTTTGTGTTGACATGTTCCCACTAGAGCTTATGCTTAGCTCTGTAACTGATACACGCCCTCGTCCCAACCAATCCTTATAGTCGTTATAAAGACCCTGGGAATTGTAAGTTCAGAATGCCCATGGGCTTAGCATATCACTCATACATTTTTCTCATTTCACATGAAATAACACCTTATTTATTTTGGGGGAAAAAAATCAAAATATTGGAGCATTTTGAATGCAATTTTGAGGTTATGTTGCAGACTAGCATACTAATTGCTATATAAATCATGCACCAACCATTACATCCCCTAAAGCATGCATATTCAATGTATGTAACCAATTATATGCATACTCCAGATATCCCATGCCAAATATAGGCATTAGAATACCAAAACATAGCAGTATGGAAACTACACACTTCAACATTTAATATGCACCTATATATACGTCGTACATGTACTTTAACAGGATAACCCATACCCTGCTAAATTTAAAATTTTTTAAAAAAACCAACAGAAGCACCGCACAGTCGGTGGACCCCCATTCCCAGTCTCACACGCAAAGGTACATATAGGCTCCCAAAATGTGGGTTCGATTCCCAGGGGCTGCACCCCACCCCTTTTTTCTGTCCTTATTTGTGCGGTGTTTCCCCCTGTTTATTGCTACAAACTCCCAAGATAGGGTTATAGGACTATTTATTGTCAGCATCAGTCATTGAACAAGTGGCAAAGGAGAGCAGTTCAACTGAAATTGTACATGCCAGCATGTCTATCTCAATGTACCCAAGTCTCAGTCAATTAATCTTTACAGGCTATTTGTTGTTTTTGTTTGCATCATATTTGTTTTGTTTTGCTGTTCTTTTTTTCTTCTTTTCAACACTACATTACAATCAATTGTTTGTGTATTGAAGAAGATTGTGATTGATCCATGTAAAGGCCTAAAGCTTCAAATTACATGCGTCTGTGGGTGGTAGTGGTATCAGTGTGTCAAACCATCAAAATGTCTTTAACAAAAATTCCCTTTAAAAGGGAAAACCCAGTATCAAGTAAAATTCCTTGCAATGAAGTGAAGACCATTTTGGTGACATATGTTCGGAGTCACGGTTGTATAGTCCGATAGGTTCTATAATACGAAAAAATAAGGTTCTATAGTACTAAGGTTTTATAGTATTAACGTAAAAGGGATGTGTTGTTAAAATTAGAACGTTTTTTAATTGATTTTAAGCTTATTCCACCCGACCTAGTGATTGGTGTATTTGATATGTGAGTATATGACATGATCAAGCGAAATGAGCCACATGTCGGCAGTTTTCAATTGTGATATTTGTCCATCATTTAAAAGCAGGTGGAAATGGTCCAAACCCCACTAAAATTGAACTTCTAGTTTTTAAATTACATACAATTTACCAACTGAGAAAACAAAGTAAAACATAAGAACCCTTCTTTTTTACCTATAACTCAAAATCAATATTGCCAACATCAGCTTGATCATGTCATATATTGCTATAAATCTACTTGTAAGTAAGTAAGCCTACTAGGTTACAACAAGCAAACTCACAGTGTAGCTAATTAATTTCAAGCCAAGATCCATGATGTGGTGTTAACATTGAATACATTGTGATGAGATGCAGCCCCAGGGAGGGGATGTGTCAGTCAGGTATATATCATCCAATCAACCAAAACGCAGATTAAGGGTGCTTTTTTCCCCAACCACAACGTGGGCCCGCAAAGGCCACTGCTAAGGGTATAAAAACCGCCAATTTCAGGCTAGTATAAGGTAGGGTTGTCATCGACATGGACGATGTCGACATTATGTCGATATTGGCTATTATCCCGACATGTCGATATCAACTTTGGGATGTCGATATAATTGACATTAAATCGTCCGTAATGATTTGAGAAACAAATAATCAGCAAAGTGATTTTTTAAATGGCAATCTTTTCGCAAGAGTTGTGAGAAAATAAACAATATCCAACGATAGCAAACCGTTAAAAGTAATCACGCTAGTTCCCCCCTCACCACTTGCTCCATCGCATATTTTGCAATGCCATATTTCGACTAAGAAGTACGAAAAATGTCCATTTTTAACTTGTGTATATTGACTAGCGATATTTTCAATCTGCGGTAATATTCAATACTATCGCGGACATTAATTTGCGGGGACAATTGGCTTGGTATTTGGATCATAATATGTCGACATCATGTCGATATCGAGATTCTAAAATAGCAACATGTCGACATGAAGAAAAAAATCTCGATAACAGCACTAGTATAAGGGTGAACTTTTCATGATAGTCACACATCATCATTGTAAAAATAGCCCAAAATGGTTAGGCCCAAAATGGTTAGGCCTATAAGACAAACTAACAAACAAAACTGAATCACATATCAGCCTAAAATGCGTCTTCAGGACCATATCCTTTGGTAAAAGTATGATTCGTCAAGCTATATCCTTGTTAAGGGTCATTTTTTCCTTCTTTGAGAATCCGCGTTAAGGGTAGTTTTTGAGAGTGCATTCACACGGATGATTACAACTTCTTTTAGACATGAGGTCCCCCCTCACTAGGAGGGGACGTCCCAAAGATACACCTTAGCAGATCCTGTGCAGATCCCGTTTGTGTGGTGGTGTTGTAGAAAAAACATACAATATCACAGCTCAAAAATGTACTATCATTTCTACACTATTGTTACGGTAATGGTTTTCTATAATCAGTGATCCTTATATGTGTGGTGGCATGGGAAAACCCTTCACATGGTCATTTTCTATCAACTTGGTTTTTTTCTTTGGCAGAGAGCGTCATACTCTACTGAGTATAGGACTGTTTAAATTTTTCAGAAATTCCATCTAGAACTACAGTTATAGTATTTTAAAGTCAGCAAGTTTAAACGCAATACTCAAAATTAAAACTGACAATTCAAAGGTGTACACAAACTCGTTTAAATGCTCTAATAATAATAAAACTACATTGTTATATCACACAGAATAGCTTGTCATATAAAAAGAGTTTTGATATGAACCTAGTTTTTGCGATATTATTAACAATTGTAAGTTCTTCACTTTCAAAATCTTTACAATGCATTGTCGGAATTCACAAGAGGTTACCATGGTAACAATGTCATTTTACGTAAACATAGCATTTTACACATACAATTTGATAAACAAGGTTCAGAAAAGTGCTAAAATAAACTTCATATCTGGAATTTTGCATAAAAAACTCCTGGAGACTAAAGTTCAAGGTATAATTTCTATCTTGGGACCAAAGGAAAATTGATTTGGAACTCATTTGTTAGGAATATTTTGGTACGACCCAGATATCTCAATATTAACACTAGCGACTTCCGACGGGTTTTCCCATACCACCACACATATACCCACCCATGACTCGAGTTATAACGCCACAATCTTATATATTAAGGTCTAGCCTGTTAATTTTCAACGAAAAATGAATTAAAATATCATAATTTGAAGTGATTTGTTGTGGGGTAAAAATGTGGTGGTTTTCTCAAAACATTTTACTTTCGTCCGTAATAAAATATTTGGAAGCCTCAAACTATAATTCCTGTGATATATTGTTCAGTAGGACAGATTCTCTTGTGATATATTGTTCAGTAAGATATATTCGCTTGTGAAATTTCATTCTCGTAACTTTCGCCTTGGAGGTCTATGACACAATCGTTAGTCTTTGTGAATTACCGCCTGCTCAGCCTGTCACTTTGTCCAATTGGACAGTATGATTTTTGTGTTCATTAGGCTAATATAAGTATTATGCAATAATGTAACAAAGATTTGTAAATGGAACTATCAGACAAATTGACAACCTGAATATAACAAGTTTTACAATCGCATTTCAAGTGAAAAATGAGAGATGAGAATTAATTAAGACAATTATTAATGTGCGCTATATAATTGGTACATGCATCAACATGTTTTGTTGATAATCCAACCCCAAATAGTGCAACACTGATGGTACATGTTTTACCTGATATAATTGGTTTACATAACTTAACACATACCACATACTTCTAGAATAATGTATGGGATACGCCCCAAGCAAGTAATTAGCATCTTATGAATAATTCATGAGAATTACCTAAAATGTACTGCAGATGCCTGTGGGCCACACATCACCCTTCTTAAGGGTTGTATTGTCAGGTTTCAGTCGGCAGGTGTTACATACATCTATGGCCTAGATTGCTATTGCACACATATATGCCCTAGATAGTGACCGACACCTCCAAGCCTCAACTGACCGATACTTGAGCCACTACCTGACCAAAAATGCTCCAAAAAGGCTGACCAATACTTGAGGCTGTGTCCCCATGAGCCCATTACTAGTTCCACTTTTAATTCCCCATAGGGTAAAGATACCTGCTGCACAAGTTCATTGTCATTCCATCCATCCAAGCAGTGTTGCCAAACACACAATTCTAATACCTAATTGGGCAATTTAATTTGACAGACCAACAGGTATCAAAATGCCATACATGGTAGATTATCCCAGAGTTATACCGGAAAGATGCATTTATTTAGCTATCAATACATTGTCATTGGTTTAAGTGCTTATGATTCTAACATCTACATATATTTAGCTTTCTTGGGAATTTTGAATTTTAAAAATCTGGTGTTTCTAACAGAAATTATTTCAAGTATATTTCAAGTTTGCCCAAAATTACCTCTTTTGAAAGTCATAAAAACATTGATAATGTTTGGCACAAAGCTCAATTAAAATGATATACAGGTCACTTGCTTTGTCCTTTTTGATTTCCACTACAAAATTTAAGAAATATTATGTGATCTTTATCAAATGTTTACATATATTATCTTTTTCTCTCTTATAATGAAGTTTGACCATCAAGAAGGGCTTTCCTGAACTCATAAATCTATTTTGAATGTATTTTTCGTTAATAAAGAATTATTTTGAGGATCTAAATTATTCTGATTTGCTTACAGCGATAAAGTCTGCTGCGTAAGACCCTTTATGTACCGATAGAGGGCTCACTCACTGTGACTGCTCCCCATCCTCTGATCTTACCCCGGAGAAAAAGGGTCTACTTACTTTGGATTTTACATTTCGACCTCAGGTTTTCACCAAATTTTAGAGAAACAGGTTTTCGCCAATTTTCATATAATGTCACGCCATATTGGAACAGATGAAGATATTTTGATGAAATTAACAGGTTATTTGGTAGGAAACATGTTACCCATTAATGTTGCAGGCATTACACTTGGACTGCTATATTGTTTATATATATATTGATACATGGTATAAACCATTCTGGGACACCCTGGGCTGCTTTGGTCAGTATTTCTCCTATTGAAAGATTAGGCTACATCCACCACAAAGTGGGCTGCTTCTCTCAATATTTTTCGTAACACTGAAAGTAACAGAAATGCCCATATTGCCACTGTTTCGTGTGAAGAAACTGTCGCCAATAGAAACGTTCCGTTTTCTCCGCACATTCCTTTATCCTCCATAGGCATTTCCCCCATCTTGATCCCATTCATGGCGCCAGCCATAACGTGCAATTTTTTAGAAAGTGTCTCTTTTTGTGTGTAAATTTTGTGGTTTTCTTATTTTTGATTTCCTGAAAGGGTCAAACTAGGTGTGAAGATGTTTCTAGTGCTGAAATAGCCGGGAGGGAGCGCGATATGGAAATATGATCAAAAGTGGCACATGGGAAGGCCGCAGGAAGTCAACAAATGAGGATAATTTGCACAAAGACTCCATGATTACTACTGGATGAGGGTTTTATTCATTTTTAACATGAACTTTAATTCTTTTTCAGTTTCTCATCTTGTCATCTCTGTGCGGTATTAATTTGATGAAATGTGTGTCTTTTAGTCATTAGAATAGTATTATTCTAGCGTTATCGAGAATATATTTTGATTATTTTTGAAATTCTGATAGATAGAAGTTAGAACTAATGGAATGCTTGTCCAGCTCACTAATAATATATTAATCTGCAAACATTTAAGAGGACAAAATGTAATTAAAACCTAATGGATCATAACAAACTTCATCAAGAAAAGAGCCACCATTAAGAAGGGGGTGGCATATACCAGTAACCAGTCAGCTGTAGAACGGAGCCCCGTTTCAATTAAGGGCGCTCTATTTAGTGACGCACTGCCGTCATTTTTACACGGCGCTTCATAAAGTGACGGAAGTCCGTCGCCCGCCGGAATACGAACAAAAACCACTTTTCAATATTCATAAAAAGCCGATTTTAAACAACGAAATAACTCTCTTATCACAGAGATAACCGTTACATCACTTCTGACTACTATTGGGCTTATATTTAATGTAAAAATGATCACCTCAATTATTTACCCTAAAAATTCTTAAAATTGGTGTAATCTCGTCTAGAAAATGGTGGTCTCATCGCAGCAAACCGGTCAATAAATACATAATTTTAGCTTGTGTCGTGTGATGTTGGGGTCAAAGGTTAAATTAAATCATCGAACTGGATATCGCAAGGACTTCTGGTACCTTATGCTGCCCTCAACTCGATGGATAGTTACTTTTTATGCTGATAATTGGAGGTAAAAGGCGAAAATTCAATAATTGCGCAAATTGACGGGTGTGCGTTACTTTGGTTACGTACACCCATCCCGTTCTAAAGCTGACTGGTAACGGCTTATGAGCTTTAATCCAAAAATGTTATTGTCTTTTTTCTCTCTTTTTTATTCAGAAATCTGTGGTAAGAATGCAAAGATTTTATGAAGCAGATGAGGGCGATATATAATACATATATAGCTTCCCCACGCTGGACTTTATCCCATGTCAAGTACTATGGCCCAAATATGGAAATAAAGCAAAAATTAATTCAAAAAGTTTATTAGACGAAAATTTCCCAACATTTTTGTTTTTGAAAACCAAAACAAAATCGGCTCATTGACCAACTCCACCTGAGCGGTTCGTTTCCCGTAGAACAGGGTGGTGTGATCGCCTTATGGGTGTCAAGTTTAAACATAAAAATGACATGTGTCAGCAATTGCTTTCCATTATACTCGTAATGCAAAGATGAGGCTATGTCAAAGGTGGAAATATTATCTCTCTATAAATTGTTTGAAATCTTGTCTTTATGCCCATCCATCTGTATGCTAATATCAATGGTTATGATATTTGCATCGCTAACATATTATCAAATTTTTTTACCATATTGCATTCTATGAATGATGGGTAATAAAGGGCAAAGGGTATGGGGTAGGGAAAGGGTATGATACCTGGGGAGGGGGGTTTGGGAGGGGGATGTCTTCCCTCCCAATTGCAAGAAAATGTTGAATTTCTTGTGATTTTAAAACGCCGGAAAATGAATTCTCAACCCCTTTAAGTTGACCCCAACCCAACCGCCCCCCCCCCCCCCCCGCCCCTTCCGCCGCCCTTGACATTGAGCCATCATGTTGCATTATAAAATCAAAACATTCTTTGTATAAATTGAACATTGCTACCTAAGCATCTTACATTACAAATAGTGAAAGAATGCGGCAAAATGGGCAAACCAATGATAACCCAGTAACATGCAACATTAGTGTTGACATAACCTCTCTAGCAGGATGCTACAGTTTGTTATGCCTTGTTGTTAGCAGTTGTTAAAACACAATACAACATGGGTAAATACTAGCTCCTTGTTTGCTTTTGGATCAGAGAGCAAACAGAAACAAAAAAATCAGTCGTCACTCTTGAGGGCGTTGATAGAGAAAACGAAAACAGAGGCGCAAACTAAAACCAATTTTGAAATTGGAAACTTAATTTTCAGCCAGCGGATAGCTATTTTTGCAGTTGTTAACTTTCTACCCAGAATTCATGTGGGAATTAAGGTCATAGCTTTATCCAAAAAGTGTACCAAATCCTACATGTCCTTAACAGGAATGGTTATTTTTGTGGAAAAGTATTCACACTTTCTGAAATTTGTGTATATTTTATGTGTCGATCAATTCACAAATCTGTGACCCAAACATGGACTTTAGCATCATTACTTAAAAGGTCAATCAAGTCAGTCAAACATATAAGTCTGAGTAACCAGGATTTTTTTCTCTCTGGGATTTGGACCTTCTTAGGGGGGGGGGAAGTTTTGGCAAAAGTGGACTTTTTACCAAAATTCCGACCATTTTTCAATAACAACAAATGTAAAAAGGCCCAATTCTTTTCACTCACTACCCTCACAAACAGCATTTTTGGGACATACTTTGGGACCTTTTGTGTGTGGTGGGGTTTTTTTTTTGGGGGGGGGGGGGGGCAAACACCCCCATGGGCCTGCATTCCCTCATCAACTAGGGGTGCATTATGACTCGCAGAAATATTACCCGAGAAAAGTCTAATTTTTCAAGAAAATAATCAAATTTAAATGGGCTATTGTTTCAGACTAAAGAAGAACAAAGTCCCTCAAGTTTTCTAACTTAATAAGACACATTTTACTCACAACCAATCCACACCCTTGGCCAATGGCCTGTCATAAGATACTACCTGTCCTATCATCTGCAGTCCATGATACCCTTATCTTTCAATTTGATAACTTCTGTTCATAACTCTATTCACCGTTATACCAATCCTCCCCTGTTTGGAATTAAACCTGTATATCATATTTCTGTAATATCCTAAAGCATACCTGGGGATCAAATCTATGATGGTCTTTTACAACAAAAGCTATGTAGCGTAGCATGGGGATATCTTGTCATAGATAGGTCAGGTGCGTACATGCTTTAGGGTTGGCTAGTGTATTGTCATAGATAGGTCAGGTGCGCTGGTACATGCTTTAGGGTTGGCTAGTGTATTGTTTGTTTGTGCTTTGTACCATGACAGGTGGTATAGGAAAAAGGATGCGTTTCATCATCACATCAAAAGAGGACCAGGATGGACCGCCTGACTGACGCTCCCATTTTATGGAGTTTTATCATGACCAGGAGTAAACCTTCGACCAATGTAACAAATGCATGATCGTCTATAAGCCCCCCCCCCCCCCCATTTTTTTGTTGTTGTTATGTTGTCCTCGACCGCCCGCTCGTCAGATTTAGGGCCGCGCCGATTTTTTTTTCTTCAGATTTTTTTTTTCTTCCGATTTTTTTTTTAATATATTTTTTTTCTTCAGATTTTTTTAAAATAGGGCATTGAATATTAAATTAAGTGTTTATAACATATATGTGCAACTCTTAGAGTGATTTCAACTTCTTGTTGGCTGAACTTTGAGCTTCCGATGGTAAAAGAAAATTAAAAAAAAGAAGAATCTGCCCGCCCGCCCCTCCTCTCTGAAAGCTGTGGAGGACAACACAACAACAACAACAATTTGGCCTAATTAAACTCCTCATTCATTTTGTTTTACTAGTAGTTAACTCTACCTGTTGTTGATTTTGTATTTAAATGCAAGCTACTTTACCATTTACTTACTCTCTCAATTACCTGGGGTCTACCTGTCTATCTTACAGTGGTTCTGATTGGTTTATTACAGTACTCATATGAATAGCCAATTCAAATGCAGCTTGTAAAATGTTTCACAGTTTAACTCCCATCTTTATCAGGGATACAATTATTTTAACAATGTCTCTCATTGGTGCAATCAATGATGTATCCATCTTTCTAACCAATCGGCCGGAAGTTCTCAGGGGATTAAATTTCCACATTGGTTTTTCAATCTTTCGGACTGTAATTAGGGACAACATTGGTAAATTTTTAAAAATATTTTTTAAATATAAAATATTAAGATGATGTGATCAATGAAAATCTGAAAAATCTGTGACATTTTTGGATTTTTTTTTTTTGGAAAAAAGAAAGAAAAAAAAAGTGTTTTTCAGATGATTTTTTTCTTCTTCTAACGCGCATCAATAAACTAACGCGCGCGGGAGCTTTGAGACAAACAATTAATTTAATTTGGCCTTATTGCAATTGAGTAGCCAATGAGCAATTTAAGCTTTATAAACCTGGTCACCTTTGAAAAGTGGTTCAAAACTTTAATTGGTCGACGGTCCCAACCATGAATTTGTACAATGTTTTCTGATTGGGTCTCAATGAGTGACAAATCAAATGGTCGCGTTTATTTTGTTGATTTAATTCTGTGCACTGAAGTGAAGTTATAGCACATTCTAGTTATCTGAGCAGCAATTATGCGCATGTGTAGGGATGTATCGTTGGTTTAGTAGCTACTTCAGTGGCGTAGCTAGGTTTTTCATATTGGGGACACATGTGTGTGTACTTTTGACCATCATATTTCCATGATTCCTCTTGTCAAATGAACCGACAGTGCCAATCTCAACCGACATGACATTCAATATTGGGGTGGGGGGGGGGGGGGGGGGGGGGATCGCCCCTCTGGTTACGCCACTGAGCTACTTATGCTCGAGTATTACAATCATATGCATATGGATGATCATTGGAATATTCTCTGACATCACTACACAGAGTAAGCTCATTCTTCTTCGATAATGAAAAAAGAAACATCCACACATCAATGTCTAGAAAGTCAGCCATCTCATTCTGGGAACTCATTCAACATTATTTCTCAATACTTTGTCGCCTGTATCCAGTGCCAAGCCTGTATAAACAGAGCATGAGGCTATAGACAGCCCGCCACCTGACTTTGAAGTCAATCTAATTTAGGGAGGTCCAACTGATACTGTTTTATCACGTATTCAAAACCTCATGAATATACGCGAGACGTGCGACCCAATCAGATACCATCCTTTACTGCAAGCATGTGCAACCTTTTCTACCACCCGGGCCTCAGTGTGATTTTGAGATCCATTCACGGGCCGCAGTGATTGTCAAACATTCCAAATACGTCCGGAGGAGGGGTAATAGGGGATCATTTCCTCTTTTTACTCGCTGTTGCTGCTGCAAGTGCCATTTTAACCAGGGATTTTAACACGCAATCACGCCTCGAGTTATATTTACTAAAGGCAGCGCGTCACCCTACTAATTATAAGGGAGCACACCACTATATAAATCCGCCATTTGTGTAACCTAGGGAGTTCCGGTTGAAACGGGCAGCATCAATGGGACTTTTGGGATTGCTTCGCGGGCCGCAGATTAGAGGCTGTCGGGCTGCATGAGGCCTGTGGGCCGCAGGTTGCACACGCTTGTTTTACTGGTATGCACAAATAAGTGCAGGTCACTAACGGAGAACCAATTACCTCCGCGTAAACATTAGTAAACCCAGCGTATCAAGTTCGATCACCAAAACAATTTGCGTAATGCCACGAGCGCATGGCGTATTTGCACATCATAATAGTTATGCGACGTGTGAGTCGTTCGCCCGCACGATTGATCGATTTGTAATGGGTGAAGCATGGTTAAATTGCTGTAAAGTAACTTTTTAAATAAATAAGTAAATGACTATTTTAATTGATGGTTGGTTTTAAATCAGGATAATGACTTTGATCAGTTGTTTTGTCGGAAACTGTGAAGAATCAAATATTTTACTTTGGGACCTCAGAATTTCCCTCGGGGGCTACGCCCCTCGTGCAATTCCTCGGTTCCAAAGTGAAAATATTTTGAATCTTCACAGTTACCTCTAAACAACTGATACGCAGTAATTATCCTTTAAATATAAATATCATCTATTTAAAAAAATTAAAAATAACACTGTGAACATACTGAAGAATAAATAAAATTGAACAAAAAAATGAATTAACCCAATTTGGGGAAATTGGCAACCCGTTAATCAAAATGAATTCACATTTTTGACAGTTATCTGCTATTGCAAAATTTTTTCATTTTTTTTCTCAAGACTAAAAGCTTTTGAACTGTCTATAAATGCGGAAAATATCAAATACACAAATATGAATCATCATCAATCATCATCATCATGCATTCATTGGACCAGTTTTATAATTGCTAGCCTATATATAGCTTTTTGAGATATTATTGATATTTGTAGAATAACAAATTGAACAATATAGTCAGTCATCACCATGGTTATTGTGTAATCAACCACAGTGCACTCTGGTTTTATATGATGAAACACATAATTTATGAACACATTTTGATAAAAGCACCTTCTGGTTTGACATTAAATGTGAAAGTCATAATGTTTGAGCCCATAAATGTTCGAGATATCAAATTTAAGCTTAAGTCATCTGTTGATAAAAGCGGCAAAAATACCCACCCCCTGTTCTACAGGTGAACAGCTATCTCAGGTAGTTGGTCCAGTGTGTTTTGTTTTGTAGGTTTCCCAAAAAAAACTTTCTTGAATATTTGGTGAACTTTCCACAAACTCAAACAATTTGTAAAAACAATCATCTCAGATTAAAATTTAAAAAATGGGGAGGGCGGGCCTGAACGACAGTTTATTTTTTCTGTTGCCTAAGTTGAATTTTATTTTTGTTTCATATATAAACTCACATGCTCAAGAACAGTATATGTTTTCTTGCGACCATTATAGTTCGCAAACATTCTTATGCCATGAAGATTTCTTCTTCATCAAAGCGAGAAAGAGGGCGTTATTTTCAATGATGTGTCAGAAATCGTGTCAATTTTTGGTTCATATAGATATTTTGTTCTTTTCTTATTTTCTTGTGAGTCAATCGGAATAACACAGCCTGATAGCAACGGAGTCAATTGTCATATCTGGGTTAACATACAGAGTCATTATATTGGTGCTTCAACAGACACAACCTTAGGCCAAAAATAAATAATGTTTTGTTGTTGTCGACTGACCAATTATTTATTGTTGGCATTTTTGTTGTTGTAATTATGTTCTTTATGAATACAGTTTATTTTAACCAAAAGTGCAGATATATGTTAAAACAACAACTTCTTTAAAACATCTTTTCTACCATAAGATTAATTTGTTTAATAATTGAGCCACTCTTTTAGAGTTTCTCTTTTGTTTCTATTCTGTCATTTTCACACAGACATGGGTAGGCTCTCAAAATATCAGAATATTATCAAAATATAATGGTTCAAACCTTTTTTATCGTTCAGTTACCTTGGTGTTACATATTTAGACCAAAATGAAAAATAAAAATAGGTCTTACTTGATAAAAAAAAATCGCAAACTGTGCCACCTTATCCGCTGGTGGGTTGAGTTATTTAAGCTGACAATTGACTGTCGACTCGAGTCATCTATAAATTGTGCCAATTGCCAACATAAAATCCTTTGTTGCATTTCTTTTTTCTCCTTTTTTTTTGCAATTTCATTTTTTAGCATTTAATCTTTTAGCAATTTCATTTTTCAGCATTTCATTTTTTAGCAATTTCAGTCTTTAGCATTTCATTTTTTAGCAATTTCAGGTTTTAGCAATTTTTTTTTATAGCATTTCATTTATTTTTATAGATCTACTGCCTTCATTATACTGTGTAAATTTGAACTGTTTGGCCTAGGAGTTGAATTGTGTTTTGGCCATGCATTGTGTACATGGTAATGGTTTGTTGTGTGTTGGGTGGATGGAGTGGTAGTCTTGACTGATAGGGGGCGCCAACACCAAAGGTGTACTGGTGGAATGAGGGTGTGGTGGAATGTGGACAAGTTTGTGGTATAATGTCTTTTGTGAAGCAATGACAAAAGTCCAAGGTAAAGCAAATCACCATTGAGGAAAAAAATATGTGATTGTACTTGACTCAAACAAGAACAAAATAGAATGATCATGTAAGAAAGCGTAGTTCCCACACCAGCCACCAACTAATCCAATGATCATGTAAGAAAGCGTAGTTCCCACACCAGCCACCAACTAATCCTGGTGTTCAGGATCTTGATGGAAATACACCCCTATTTGACGGTGTTTCACACATAAAAAAAATCTAATTTGCCCTCTTTTTCGCACAAAAGCGCAGACATTTTGTCTGAAAATAACCCCCCCCCCTTTTCACCATTTCAAGGACACTTTCTACAGTTCCCTTTTTGCGCCAAAAATAAGGACACATCTAGTTCATAATACCCCTTTTTCTTATTCCCAGAACAATTTGATATGACACAATACTCATTCTAATTTATTTTTCTTCTTCATGGACATAGCCACCCCTAATTTTTTGAAATCGCGGACATAGCTTCCAAAATGACCCCTAATTTGTGGAAAACGCGGACAAAGCTTCAAAATTGACCCCTTATTTTGTATAATCGCTGACATAGCTTAAAAAAACCACCATAATTTTGCGAAATCATGGACGATGGTACGGACCCCCCCCCCCCACCTTTTCCGCGATTTTTGGAACGATCATGGATCCCCAAAGTCAATGTCTACTGAAACCACTAGGCAACTTAACCAACCCTAAACATAAATGCTTTCATTAAAGGGGCATTAAGAGATGTGGTGGAGGCAGCACCCTCAATTACAAAAATATATGATAAAAACTGGGATTTGTATATGTTTACAATTGTATTACATGTATGAACTTACACCTATAAGGATTTTAAAAAAACAGCCCTCTTTGTACAACAAAACGTCGATTCAAAAATGCTGGTAGAGCCGTAACCAGCATTTTACATGGTTAAGGGTGGTATTCCAACATATTTAAAACATTGTTTTAATCAAGTTTTGCTGGTGTTTTTTTTAATTGTGTCCCTTTACGAGAATTGAATATTGTTAATATTGTAGTAACATGAGCCCTAGGGTTTGATATACCCTGTATTACCAATAAGCATTCAATCATAGTGTAATGCAATTAATGGTGGCATCACTGTGTAAAATGAACTATCCAATACATACTGATGACTAGATAGAGATATTATAATAAATCACTCACGAGACCCACAATAATGGCACGGTCAGTGATATCATCAATTTCCCAGGTCCTAGAAACTCATTTTCTGTTTCCTCTCACATTTTGTTCATTCTGAAATGAGGCAACTATTTCATTATTAATTATCTGACATAATTTCATCATTGCACAAGTTGATGGTGTATAAGGCTGTAAGAAATGGAAGATAAGAATCTTCTTAACTTTAGAAGAGTTCAGGATTTAAGAAGAATCAAAGTAGAATAAATTCTTCTTAAATCCAAACGATCTTAAAGTTTTATGAAATAGGAGCCTGCATTACAATGTGAGGATTGCACCCCATGACATTCGTATATTGGATCGCCCTTACCTGACAGAAAATAATTATAATTATGACTCAACCCGAGGGTGAATATGGTGCAGGAATGAATCCATTTAGTTTCTATTTTAGGTCAGGACTGTATTCATACCAAAGGTTACCGCTCTAATCCAATTTAAAGAATAAATAACACCATTCATCAATGATGGATTCTATTCAAACTTACCTTAACGCTTTCCACGCGGCAGGCGTCTGCAGACGACATTCCAAAATTTCACAAAATGTTTAAAAATGTCATTGTATTGAATATCAATACCCTATTTGGAATCACCATGAGAAATGCATTGAAAGAAGTACAAATATGCCTAGTCTTGGTTCAGATATCCTTGAGGTAGACTTTGAAAATTGGGAAAGATTTCTGAAAAATCTGTTTTGTATAATTATGCCAAAACTAATAACCGCGTGGGGATGTAAAGAGTTCTAGGATTGGGAACAGTTTTTCTAGAGAGGGTAGTCATGTGTCGGACTAGGGCGCGCTAAGAGAAGACTGGGGAACCATGCGGCATGCGCTACCGGAACCTAGCGAGAGTAGTATTTTGTAGCCTTTAGTTTTGTTATGGTTAAACTATGTATTTCAATAGCCCTGTTTAAACACAGCACCATTGATTGCAATTCATACACTCTTAGTACTGTCGAACCAATCAGAAAGCAAGTGTGCGCCGTTCAATGCGCGTACCACACAATTTGTTTTGATTCGTTGTTTAGGAATCGTGGGTTCGCCAATTTTAACTGCGGGTGTTAGCAAACATGTTTTCATTCATTTTTAAATAGAGCAAAATTATGCTCAAATTGTGAATATTTATTTGTATAGTGTCGTGAATTAGGTCAATACATGCGTATGTTTTGTTTCTCGAAAATTAGAAAAATCAATGCACTTGCGCAAATGTTGATATGCTTACAATGGCACGACTCTACTATTATTCACACATCAACATCAGCGCGCATGCATTGATTTGTCTAATTTCTCTCAAAACAACACATCCGCATTTATTGACCTATAATTAAACACACAATATTGCATTGTAGAATTGTCTATTGTCTAAATGCACAGTCTTAGATCAGAGGTTGATTCAATCCGGCAATCTCAGGACAGCCATCAACAACAAGCTATGAAAAAAATGTTAACTTGAGTTGGTATATATGGCGTCAGGGGCGTCATATGGGTGGGGGACAGGGGGACACGTCCCCCCCACTTTTCAAAGTGGTGGGGACATAATAGCAGATGTCCCCCCCACTTTTTCGAATAACCCTGAGGCTGAAAGTGTCTAATTATGATGATGATGATGAGTGATGATGATGCCCCCTCAAAAGAAGCCATTTTTTGCGCGGATTTGTCAATGTTTAATTATTCAAGCTTAACAACATGGTTTCAGGAACGTTTTCTGGACCATTTTAGTGAGAAAAACCCCATTTTTGCCCGCTTCGTGCGAGTTGGCAATGTTTCTTTATTCAAGTTATAAAAAGATGGCTAGGAACGTTTTTCTGGACCATTTTAGATTAAAAACTGACAGTTTAAACATGATGGCTCAGGAACAATTTTCTGAAGCTTTTTAGTGTTAAAAATAGCCATTTTTGCGCGAAATGGTTACAATGTTTATTCAGGCTTTATAAAACATGTTTCAGGAACGTTTCTGGATCATTTTTGCGCGTTTTGAGCGTTTATTTCAAGCTTAAACAAAATGGCTTCATGATCGTTTTTCCGGACCATTTTAGTGTTAAATAACCATTTTTTTGCGCGCTATGCACAAATTGTTTTCAATGTTTTATTATTCAAGCTTAACAAGATTGCTTCAGGAATGTTTTCAAGATCATTTTAGTGTAAAAAAAACCCATTTTTTGCGCGCTACGTGCGAATTAGTTTGAATGTTTTTTTATTCAAGCTTAACAAGATGGCTTCATGAACGGGTTTTTGGACCATTTTAGTGTTAAAATAACAACTTTTTTTGCGCGCTACGCGCATTTTAGTTTCATTGTTTATTTATTATTCAAGCTTAACAAGATGGATTCAGGAACGTTTTTCTAAACATTTCTTTTTACAATATCTATTTTTTCACGCTCAGCGTGAATTGTTTTTACTACTTTGTTATTAAATTGGAACAAGATGGCTTCAGAAACGTTTTCTGTACCTTTTTATTATTTAGCATTTTTTGCACGCTAGCAAAGTTGTTTCCCCTGTTCGAGCTTTTAAACGATCTATACTTAAATCAGGAAAATATGCTCAACTTCTTTCTTGCATTGACAAAAAAAACCACAATATTTATTGGAAATGAAGAGGTGGCTTTTCGATAAACTTTGGTCAAAAGTATATACCAGATCGCACCAAATGAGTTCCAAAATCGAAAATTTGTCTACTTCTGAGGGGGGCACATCCCCCCTCAGACTCCCCCCTGTCCGAGCATAGCTCGGAGGGCGGTGCTGTGCACCGCTTCGATGATACCTGATCAATTTCATTTTTTTGGGCCGACCCCTAACCTTTTCTGTCCCCCCCACTTTTGAAAACGGGATGACGCCCTTGTATGGCGTAGCTCATATCAGAGTGATCTTAACAAATACTCATCAAACAACTTGTTCAAACACACTTCAAGACTACAATTATATATTCGAGAGGCATCCTTTAAAGGGGCACTGAGAGATATGTATGGGCGTGCGCCCTCAATTTGTCTGGAAATCAGTTTTTTTGGCACCTTCTTAATACTTAGGCATAATATACTAATGCACTTATCAATTGCAGCCCCGGCCCCGGGGGACCCGGGGATAGCGGGGATTAGGGCCGGGACGTACAAATTGCCGATGTGACGTCCCGGCTACAGTCGTGTACGGTCCCCGCAGGGCGGGGCACCACTTTTTGTACGCCCCCGCTACAGTCCCGGCCCCCCATGGCCGGGACAAAGTGTACGCCGGCGTACGGTCCCGGCCCCCCATAGCCAGGACAAAGTGTACGACGGCGTACGGTCCCGGCCCCATAGCCGGGGCATAGTGTACGCCCCGGCTACGCCCGGCCTCAGACAGCCGGGCCAATATTAGCGAATCGTTATCATGTTACACGGTTTCATGATTTACCGTTGACTTCTATGGTTTTGTGAATAGTTTTAAATTATACAGTGCTCCAGAACAAAACTTACCAGAGACCTAAAACTAAAAATACAATTGTTGGCATGATCTATCTCAGTTTGTTGTCAACCAGAAATGAATCGAGTCAAAAAATCACTTTATGGATGTCATATTGTGTAGCTTTATTTTTGATAGATCATGCGTACCCAATGGCAACATTGGAAAGTTTTGATCCAATTTATTTATTATGAACAAACAGTAGGCCTATTTAAGTTTTAAAAATGAACCGAAAACATGATGATTGATCTAGCTAATTGACTTGGGAGGGGTATTTTGGACCTTCTTGGGGACTTGGGAGGGGAATTGAGGGTGGGGGCTCCCCCTCCCTGACTTACGGGCCTGCAAGTAGGTAGGTGTTGTCTATCTGTCCGGGCCCTACCGTGTACATTATTCCAGGCAAAAGCACTATATGGTCAAATTGTACTAAGTTTACCGTAGTCATGGTAGTGAAAATCCAGGCATTGATCAATCGAGGTGACTAATTTTAAAGTTTAATATAGTGCATGTCTGTATTTTATATCTCTATGCACCGGTGTGGATGATATGTACCTTAGCGTACATCCCCGCTATGTGTGCGTACACGGTTTTTACACCCCGGCTATACCCTCCCTGACTTACGGGCCTGCAAGTAGGTAGGTGTTGTCTATCTGTCCGGGCCCTACCGTGTACATTATTCCAGGCAAAAGCACTATATGGTCAAATTGTACTAAGTTTACCGTAGTCATGGTAGTGAAAATCCAGGCATTGATCAATCGAGGTGACTAATTTTAAAGTTTAATATAGTGCATGTCTGTATTTTATATCTCTATGCACCGGTGTGGATGATATGTACCTTAGCGTACGTCCCCGCTATGTATGTGTACGCCCCGGCCATGCCCCGGGGTGTACATTTGTGTACCCTAGCGTACGCCCCCGCTACAATGCCCGGCCTATTTTTTCAGTAATGTACGTCCCCGCTATGCCCCGGCTACACGCCCCGGCTAGCGGGGGCACGTTTTGTACGCCCCGGGTATACGTCCCCGCATAGCCGGGCCATGTTTTTTGTACGTTGGCGTACGGTCCCCGCATAGTCCCCGCCATGCCCCGGGTCCCCCGGGGCCGGGACTGCAATTGATAAGTGCATAACTACCAATCCATCTGAAACTGTTTACCTTAATTCGCCATCTATCATGTTAAGTTTCATGATATGGTATTTTCAATGTAGATCACATTACCAGCATCACTCACCACATAACTTGCTTTAACCAAATTTCAATCTTGCGCCATTATTCAACCATTTTCCCATAAATCACTACACTTCAGGGTTCCTTATCTATTGAAATTATGGCTTTTTTCCAAATTTCATTTTTCTTGGCAATATCTCAATGCCCCTTTAAGTAATGTGATAAGTTGATTAACCCAGATTGATTTGAAATACATTTGTACAATACTAGTGATATGAGATGAGTAATTGGTAGCATATTATATTCTATCATCAAATGTGTCACCTTAAAACTCTAGATGCTCTGGGGCAAATTATACAAAATAAAGTTTATTCAAAACTCATTTTCAGTATAAAAACCACAGAATTTTGTAAAAGATAACAAGGTGAATTTCATGTTCATAGCAACAACAACATGATAAAAACTGGGATTTGTATATTTTTACAATTGTATTAGGCCTAGAACAAAAGAAAGAAAACAAAAGACATTTTAGGTAAATCTAATGCAAATGCTACATTTGTTTAGAATTTTGTCAAATTTAGATGTATCCTCTGTTTATAACTTTTTGGAAAAAAGAATTTAGATCAAAGGTAATATCTTGACACATTTTATGGTTTCAAAGGCAATATCTTGATACATTTTATGTTTTCAAAGGTAATATCTTGACACATTTTATGGTTTCAAAGGTAATATCTTGACACATTTTATGGTTTCAAAGGCAATATCTTGACACATTTTATGGTTTCAAAGGCAATATCTTGACACATTTTATGGTTTCAAAGGCAATATCTTGACACATTTTATGGTTTCAAAGGCAATGTCTTGACACATTTTATGGTTTCAAAGGCAATATCTTGACACATTTTATGGTTTCAAAGGTAATATCTTGACACACTTTATGGTTTCAAAGGTAATATCTTGACACATTTTATAGTTTCAAAGGCAATATCTTGACACATTTTATGGTTTCAAAGGTAATTATCTTGACACATTTTATGGTTTCAAAGGTAATATCTTGACACATTTTATGGTTTAAAGGTAATATCTTGACACATTTTATGGTTTCAAAGGCAATATCTTGACACATTTTATGGTTTCAAAGGCAATATCTTGACACATTTTATGGTTTAAAGGACATTTGAAGATTATTTACTGTACCTTTAAAAAAATTGTTAAAAGAAGAAGAAGAAAAAAAACCTGCCAGGTTTAGAAGATGATATTATTAAAAGTAACAAAATGTCTTTGATCTAATCAAACCCATCTTGGACTAGTAACATACCGATGGCTGGCATAAATCTGTCTTCTATAAATAAAATGACTAGTGGCTGAGACTTCCAGTCTCAGATTTCATCCGATGCCTACGATGATCATACATGCCTATGATGATCATATTTGATCGGTATATGAAGAGATATATGAACAAGGAGTGGTGTATCCTATTACAACAGTGTAAAACACAGATCAATAACCTCAGCTTAGCTGTCATTAAACGTTTATCCACACACAAACCACCCAATCATTTGCATCCAACCACTACCTGATATAAAAGAATTGATACCGTACCAACACAAAACCTCTAAATGCTCCCTTAAGGCTT
Source organism: Ophiura sarsii (assembly GCA_035610835.1). Classification (NCBI taxonomy): domain Eukaryota; kingdom Metazoa; phylum Echinodermata; class Ophiuroidea; order Amphilepidida; family Ophiuridae; genus Ophiura; species Ophiura sarsii. The sequence goes on from CM069449.1 coordinate 6,088,804, forward strand.
CAATGTCCTATCTTAAAAAGCCACTGCACACAATCTCATGTATGATTATGGATTTTTTCAAGCAATAATGCCGTATAGTGAAGAGGTGGATCGCCGGCGTCAGCTGACTTGACGTTCTTGCGCTTTCCTTAGAAGGGGGCAAGAACGGTTTTGCCCCTGGGTTGGAGAGGGGGCACAAGCCTAAGGCATTGTGTGCTCCATACTGAGATAAATAGCCTTTTGCACGCACCTGTGTATACAAGGCTGAGCTGACGGTATTACAGGCTTATCTGCTGAAGATATCATTGGAATCAAATCAAACAATTTTAGTCAATCTTGATTCAAAATTATGATTTGTCTATACTGATAGTCTGCATGACTAAAACCTGAGCAACTTGAATACTTATCACAAATTAAAAACAGAAGTACCTAAAAAGCTCCGATTTAATGACATTCTAATGAATAAAATAAGACATATATAAAATACCCCCACCCCAATCAGCACGCAATGGGACATACCAAATAAGGTAATATCGACTGGTACACCTAAGCAGCTGCGGTATCGCATTCCTCTACATAGTGGCTTTGAAAGTCTTCCCAAAAAGGCGATGAATCACGCCAAATATCCCCTATAGGAACATAGTTTTAACAAATAGATTCTTAACCGCATAGTGATGGGCACAGGATGGGTTTGTACTATTGTTGGAGTGTAAACACACGAACCGCCACTAACTAAAGGAAGGTGACTAAATGCGGAAGTGAAAAGATGAGATTTAATAATCTATATGTGAAAACAACCTGAACTGTCTTTATGATAAGAATACAGCTTTTAATTCATAATTGCTTCTGATATGCAAAAAAATCCACACAATATGAGGTGTGTGCAATACATATTTCATGTTAATTTCAATGATATGGAGATTAAATTTGGGTCACTCAATCAAACACAAAAGTGTTTATCTCAAAAGCTAGTCAAGCTATTGACTTGTAAGTTAACATTTAAACTATTAGTCCTTACATCATTGACTGATGGCTGTATTATACAGGGAATTTCATGAGAACTACTCACTCGCAAGCAAGGCTGTGGCAGAACATGTTAGAAAATACAATGTAACAAAGCTATTAACCCCTGAACCGGCCGATTGGTCAGAAAGATGGATACATCATTTATTGCACCAATGAGAGACATTGTTAGAATAATTGTATCCCTGATAAAGATGGGAGTGAAACATTTTACAAGCTGCATTTTAATTGGCTATTAAAATGAGTATATCTTGAAATAAGCCAATCAGAACCACTGTAAGATAGACAGGTAGACCCCAGGGGGTTAAAGTTCATTTTATTTATCCATAGAATCATATCATGTACAGTACATGAAATTTACACCCAGCGTTATTGATGAATTATTCAAACCTAAACTGACATGCTCCAAATTCCAATCTTAAGTTTCTAAGATGAAGAAACTCCACTCGTTGTCCTACAAAACAGACAACGCCTTAACATTAATGTAGCCCAACATCGGCAGCCTAGAGAAGTCCCCTATGTGGTGCTGATGGTGAGTTGAGGAAATCATATTTCAAATACCACTGAATCTGAATCTTGATTAGTTACAAATATTTTGTTAACATTTTGATTTTCAACATTTTTATAAATTTTTTAGGAGGAGGGTGAAATAGGGTGATCAATCTGATGAGGAAAAAAAATTGACTTTGAGAAAAATATGACTCTGAAACTGTTGGTTTTGAAATAGTGAAAGCAGTGGACAACCTACAATATGAGACTTTGGGAAAATGGCCAATTACATTTTTGGGGGGGAAATTATCAGAAACATGACTCAAACGTATACACAAGTATTTCATGAGAGATGGAGCGATAAACCAATCAAATTGTTTGCTTAATTCCCTTTGACAATTACAGCTTCAGTGTATAGGTATGCAATAGTATCATATATAGTAGTGCGCTTTGATGAGTCAACCTTCCTGCTATTGGCCTTATACCCTTAGCAATTATACCTCACCATATCATCCCAGGTATCATCAATATCACTTGTATCCTTCCTCACCATAAACGGGTTATGCATTCATCCTATAGTCACTTCTTATTGACCAATAATGAACACCAATAATCAGATTGAATGTGACAACCATTTATGTGCCTTATGAACTACTAAGTCAAAATCTTAACTAAGGATTGCAGGCTGCTAGGCTCAAAGGGTTTTGTGTTATCCTTTTCTTTTCTTTTTTCCTTCCATTTTTTTAGTTGTGATAACCGTCTTAGATAAATAACTGACACCAGTTTATTATTACTTGATTTCATAGTGGGGATACCAAATGCATTGGATTGAAGATGTAGGACTTTGCTGATTTGCTGGTTCCCAGTAGTTATTGCTGGTGCTAAGCAGTGATACAGCTTCTTTGCACTGCAGTGGTAGAATGGTCATACTGATTTGACTAGGTTTTTTTTGACTAGACTTAATTAGATCTCAAATCATTTTAAAATCAGACGTAACTCAAACTAAATTACGCCAACTTGATCACTTATTACAGACATTTGAATCAATTTATTAAATCAAAATTTACAAGAAATTTGTGTTAAGTTGTATTTCATTTGGAATCAAATGAAAATCAATTTCATTGTTATATTGTATTACAATTGTACCAGTCATTGTATTATTCTCAAATTGAATTATAAGTCACTCAATAGTATGATTAAATGTAAGCGCTAAATGTCAACAAGTATCAACAAGTTAGTTGCTTGTTTTCATCACTAATTGCACAATATCGAATTAGGCTGATCCTTCATTTGCTATCTACTGCTGATAACAGAGTTATTATCATTAGGCATCTTGATTACAGTTTGATATAGCTACTGCTGAAACTAAAGCATAGTAGAGAGAGTTTAGCTTGACACAAAGTGGGAACCCCTGTGTATATAGAACTAAGCTTGAACTCTGCTATCTACTGCTGATAGCACAATAAAGCATATAGCTTCATGAAATGTCATAAACATGAACTCTGCTATCTACTGCTGATAGCACAATAAAGCATAGCTACACACAAAGAAAAATGTTTACATAATTATGTTAAATATAGAACTCCATAATTATTATGTAAACCTTTCACACAGTATTTGTGTATAAAATACACAAGTTATGTAAAAATAACTTGTGTATTTTATACACAATTAAGTTGTGTACAAAATACACAAGTTATTTTTACATAACTTGTGTATTTTATACACAAATACTGTGTGAAAGGTTTACATAATAATTATGGAGTTCTATATTTAACATAATTATGTAAACATTTTTCTGTGTGCATGAACTGTCATAAACATGAACTTTGCTATCTACTGCTGATAGCACAATAAGGCATAGCTACATGAAATGTCATAAACATGAACTCTGCTATCTACTGCTGATAAAACAATAAGGCATAGCTATACGAAATGTCATTAACATCTCTGCTATCTACATGTACTGCTGATAGCACAATAAAGCATAGCTACATGAAATGTCATAAACACGAACTCTGCTATCTACTGCTGATAGCACAATAAAGCATAGCTATTATTATTATTATTATTATTATTATATTATAGATAGCATAGTTCATGTTTATGACATTTCGTGTAGCTATGCTTTATTGTGCTACCAGCAAACTGCAAAGAACCTTTTCCAAAATAACCTGGTACTTGTGTCTGGTTTTATAACGGCAATGCCCATTTGGACACACTTCCCTGGCATCGGTACCTATAATTTGGCTACAAAAATATTTCATTTGTCTATAATAACATTTACGCTGGAGTTCAAGCTATCTATTTAATTTGTTTTATCCATCCATAGGGATGTATGCAACCCAAAGGAAAGGAAATGGGCAGTGGATACTTTCCACCTTGACTGGGTCCTTTCCACAATTGATAATGGTTAAATGGATTGCATTTTAATGCAAGTTAAAGGACAATCCCAACTAGGTAAATGAAGATGTTGACCTGGTTTTTCTTTAAATCATCCACAGCAATAAAAACCATGAAAAAATTTCATCACAGAAAGAGCAAATTTTGGGGGAAAAAAGAAGAAGAAAATGTGAATTTGATTTTGAAGCAATCCCCCACTATCCAACCACAAAACACTTAGCCATGCTATCCAGAATATAAAATAAACAGGAAATTTCAACTCGGTATTTCATATTTCTTACGGCATTTTGAGCTAAACATGCTTCAATTACCCAGCCACCTTCCCCTGACAATGATGGAAACTGCATCGTACTTGAGTCACTTCCAACTGTGTGTTTTTACAAGATTTACCGCTTTCAAATTCTAGACGTGATCAAGTGCTTTACTTTTTTCTATCTCCCTCCTTGGATCCCTTTCCCCTCTTCATTTTTTTCACATTTTTTTCTTAAATGGTATTGATAGTGGATCCAAGGCATATCCACTAGAAACAAATTTGTGAACACCTTTTTGTGAGGGTATGGTCTCCTCTTAGGCTATTCTATACATATTTGTTACTCCCTATGTTGAAGACATATCTTATTCTATATCAAGACTAAGACTTTTATATGACCCTAGTCCTCCTCGTATGGCTGCTAATTCAAACATATCTTGTAAAATGTCTAAGATTAAATATAGAAACACTTGTCATCATAGTTGTGGAAACCACTGGGCAGTTCTCAGGTCGATAGCAGTTCTTGGTTGGGAACAATTCTTGGACTGTAGAGCTCAGATAGGGTCCTATGGTAGGAATAACCCTTTAGTAACTGAGCCTATAAAAACACAAATTACTTTCAATCTGAGGATCGTCCTGTGTTTCTTAAACCCACAGTGTAAGTTGGGCAGGTATTTTTGTGAGTCACCTGCCCAACTTGCTGGTTGAACATGAGTGACAGGTATGTGTATGGGCTGCATTGATAACATGTGTGACAGGTATGTGTATGGGCTGCATTGATAACATGTGTGACAGGTATGTGTATGGGCTGCATTGATAACATGTGTGACAGGTATGTGTATGGGCTGCATTGATAACATGTGTGACAGGTATGTGTATGGGTTGCATTGATAACATGTGTGACAGGTATGTGTATGGGCTGCATTGATAACATGTGTGACAGGTATGTGTATGGGCTGCATTGATAACATGTGTGACAGGTATGTGTATGGGCTGCATTGATAACATGTGTGACAGGTATGTGTATGGGCTGCATTGATAACATGTGTGACAGGTATGTGTATGGGCTGCATTGATAACATGTGTGACAGGTATGTGTATGGGCTGCATCGATAACATGTGTGACAGGTATGTGTATGGGCTGCATTGATAACATGTGTGACAGGTATGTGTATGGGCTGCATCGATAACATGTGTGACAGGTATGTGTATGGGCTGCATCGATAACATGTGTGACAGGTATGTGTATGGGCTGCATCGATAACATGTGTGACAGGTATGTGTATGGGCTGCATTGATAACATGTGTGACAGGTATGTGTATGGGCTGCATTGATAACATGTGTGACAGGTATGTGTATGGGCTGCATTGATAACATGTGTGACAGGGGTGTGTATGGGCTGCATTGATAACATGTGTGACAGGTATGTGTGTGGGCTGCATTGATAACATGTGTGACAGGTATGTGTATGGGCTGCATTGATAACATGTGTGACAGGTATGTGTATGGGCTGCATTGATAACATGTGTGACAGGTATGTGTATGGGCTGCATTGATCAATGAAAACATCTCCAATCCTCATCTTACTATCGACAAGTGAGTCGTCACTACCAGTGAAATAAGAGGACTTTGTTTTGGTTTTGACACATATCTTTGTTAATATTCAGTCAATCTTCCCAAGAAATATCTCAAACTTTTGATTTTATGATTTAGATTTGACAGTGTTATGATAGAGTTATGAGCATGTTTATAATAATGGCACTGTAGCGCAGGGCTGTCAACTTTTGGGATTTGCTGGGAGGGAGAGATACATACTCAAAAAAATAATCGTAAAACATGCACATTTTTTCCCCGTCAGCAGCTGAAATCCTGATAAGTGTGGGGGGGGGGGGGGGGGGGGGGGGTAGGGATGATGTTTTCCTCAAATCCGCAGGAAAATTGCATGGTCAAAATCGCAAATGTACCGACGGAAGCTAGTATAAAGGTGTTGATACACACTTTAATTGAGGTAATTTTGTTGATGCGGGAGATTTTATATGCTATGCGGGAGTGCGGGAGAAAGAGTGTCTATGCGGGAGACTCCCGCCTAATGCGGGAGAGTTGACAGCCCTGCTGTAGCGGCAATGCTTTGTGTAATCCTATAATGGAAGAATCATAATATTGCCTGTCTGAGCGCTAATCTTGGCAAAGCTATGGGAAGTAGGTTATGAAAACCACTGTCTCAATACAGTATGTATTAATGTATGCAGGCTTTAAGATTTAACATAGTGCTGTAAAAATGCCGCCGGGCTCGTAGATGAAAAAACTGACATAGCGAACACACCTACTCCATATTTATCCATAAAGAGCATACATTCCGATGCATAATAAACTATCCCAATCAACCCAGCCCTCTTATTCTTTCAATATCATTACATACCCATAGGCATGGCAATGACTGTACTTAGCCTACATCAACTGTATTATTAATTTAAACAATGAAAAACTCTTATAATGCCATTTTAAGTATCGCAATCTCAATATTGGGAAATTATAATTGCATTTTTTTCTCATAAGATTACTAAGTGAGGTAATTGCAAATTGCATGTCAATGATCCTCCTGGTGGTTTTTTCCTGTTTGCCTGTAGCTATGATTAATGCATAGGGATCTGTCATTATGTACATTGGGATATTGAAATTTAGATTGAATACCTGATAATGAACAATGACAAAATCACAATTTTACAATGATATTAAAAAAGATGTGTGTTATCTTAACACACATTTGCTCATATGATAACTGTCTATTTAAATGATTTTTGAGAGGAATATGACGAAATATCAAAAGATGGAGTAGGGCATGATTTATTATTTGATCAGCATTCTAATGCTTCCAAACCAGGATAAACAGATTCTCAAGGTTAGATCAGCATTCTAATGCTTCCAAACCAGGATAAACAGATTCTCAAGGTTAGATCAGCATTATAATGCTTTCAAACCAGGATAAACAGATTCTCAAGGTTAATGGTTTTAAACCACAACATGACTTTCAGTATAAGAATTGAAGGAGAGAAGCAAAATATTAAATTCTTGATTGCACCTACAGTGTGGTGACAACTCGAGTAGATGAATTGACTCCAGTGAGTCAATGAATTGACTCAAGTGAGTCAATGAATTGACTCAAGTGAGTCAATGAATTGACTCCAGTGATTCAATGAATTGACTCCAGTGATTCAATGAATTGAGTCAAGTGAGTCAGTGACTTGAGTCAAGTGAGTCAATGATGTGACTTCAGTTAACTCATCAAGAACTTTACTTGAGTGATACACTTGATTCTTGATTCAAGGCAAGCCATCCCTTCTTTCTCTGATTTGACTTAGTATTTCACTATTCAATCTATATTCCATACTCCCTTCCATAGAGAGCAAATATCTATACTCCCTTTCATAATCCCTTGGACATAATTCCATCAAATCATGCGTACGTGCGAGTTGCGTACGTATGTGCGTAGGTTCGCGTAGGTGCGTATGTGCGTAAACCCGGAAGTGCGTACCAGTCCCTTCAAAAGAATAATCGCGCATTCTAATTGGTCAATCGTGAAATCGTCACACGCCGTGATTGCCGGAGCGTGACCGTGTTCATGTTTATCGCGCCTGTCAAGCATTTTGACGCCGCGCCTCGAAAACAACAACAAAATACGCTCGCGTGAAATAACGCGAATTATGTCCAAGAAATTATGAAAGGGAGTATATGTACTGATTGAATCTATACTTTCTACACAGAGGGTTTGGGTTAGTTAACTATAACAGCCCATTAACACCAACTCTCCAATAATTAGGTTTTTTTTATGCACCCGATAACGCTTCAAGCCAAAAAACTATACATGTTCATCGCTATACATCATAAATTCTCAGAGACATGACATTTCCTGATTGTACTCAGAACAAAAATAGAAGACGATATTGCCCGATTTATCGCCCGGTATATTGCCCCTGTATCAGGAGGCCAATGTCCTCCATAAAACCGTGATCTGTCAATGTGCCGTAAGATCACTAAATTTACAGTTTTGATATCTGTCAAGATAAATTATGATGCACTTATTCCAAATGGCTATCTTATTGGGCCACAGTGATACATAGTTGTTATGTAAGGATAAGGATTGTCACTGTGTTGTGGCGGCAGCGTGGTACAAAATGTGAGACAGTTTTTAATGTAAAAGTTTATATGTGAATAATTTCTCTTTGGTTTTGTAGTTGATATAAACATACCTTGGAAGCCACACCTGCTTAAAGATGAGTGTAATCGAGTTCTGCAGTGCTAATTCACAGTCCACATTAAGGGGACTAGACATATTTATAAGTCACTTAAAGGCATATTATGCGATCTTTTCCATGGGATGCCCTCTATACTTGATTTTGGTGTTGAAAGAAGCAGAGTTTCTTACAGATTTACATTTCTGATTATAAATCGGAAATATATTCTGATTACAGGGTGATACGATTCCTAATTACTTCACAATCATGGTTTTAGAGAGAATTTAGTATGAAAATAAACTGTCCTGCTAGCAGGACAGTTTATTTTCACATGTTAAACCATTTTGAAGTAATTAGGAATCGTATCACTCTGTAATTCAGAATATATTCATGATTTATGCATGAAATCTCTCTCACACATACAATTGTGTACCTTCAAATACATAGAAAAAGCCATTTCTATTTCTAATTTAAACTGCTGTTGTTCCCCTCATAAATGTTTATTTTTTTACTTGTAATATGAGGTGTCATTATTTGGACTAAGGACAGCATCAACTTTGTACCCAACCTAAAAAAAAAGGTGGTCAACCTTGTTTTAACCCCATGAGAACTACCTGCCAATTAGCTGAAGCGTAGGACGTGTCGAAAATTGTGCCAATCAAAGACATTGTTATTTACAATTTTCAAAAAGATTAGTATGAAATATTTAGAAGAAAATTGTAATTGGTTCGGCAAAAAAAAGTTTGATTGCCCATATAGATGCTGTCGAAAAGGTAGGGTCAGTCAGATTTTTAATTTGTTTGTTTTGTGTTTGTTGCTAGTGGTAGTTCTGTCCTATCAACAACCACGCCAAATTCTGAACCGTGTCAGATCTTTTGGATGACTCATATTGGACATAAAATAACCCATATAATACCCCATCACCCACATCATAGCACAGGGTTTTTTTTCTTCAAATTTCGAAAAATGCTGAAAATTTCCCCAATTTCCGAATTGTTTGTTAAAAAATCACACACATATAAGTAAAGAGTTTCAAGTTTAAAACTTTCAAGCTATCGTCAGGATTAGGTCTGACATTTTCAGGACCAGATTGTTGTAATATTGAGCAAAACATAGAGATTATCATCATTTGGGCTGCCCCGTGTCCGATTATTTGAGTAGGTGCCCCTTTCCTACTTGTGAAAGATTGGTGGCTCTGATAAGAGCCATTCAGATTGATTGCCGCTTTTCTACTGAACAGAGATGGTGGCTCTGAAAAGAGCTCTATAAACGTAGGTTGCCACTGGCCTACTATACAGTTGGCTCTAATAGAACCTATTCCAAAGGACTGCCCCTTGACCAATGGAAATAACGTAGACTGTCCCTTGTCTACTACAGACCCAAAAAGTCTATGGCACAGTAGTGCGGTCACTGATCTGTAAAGATCGTTTGACGCTGTTATGAACTTGAGAAGGGTATTATAATGGTTCATTGCGGACCTGGCTGAAAAAAGTTCAAAAGTCAGTTTTAAGAAAATATTACAAATACAAATGGAACGTAAGTAAAATCCTCTCAAAAAACCCTAGATGTGCTCATCCCTATATCCTGCATCATCACTATGACAGCATCACCATCACATATGAGAGCATCCCCATCACACTATACCATCCCCATCACACTACACCATCCCCATCACACTATACCATCCCCATCACACTATACCATCCCCATCACACTATACCAATCCCATCACACTATACCATCCCCATCACACTATACCATCCCCATACAAGACTTAAGGCAATTCTCTGAACCTTCCCATACTCCCAATAACATCCAAAAAAAGATCTTTCAAATGTAATTTACTAACAAAATAGGATATACTTTGCGCAAAACACAGGGCAAATTGTATCTGCCAGCTAGCTATGTGAAGATCGATATGCTTAGGTTTTATGCAGTGCCAGCGTTTGCATTTAAACAGTGAAATATGGTAGGAGACTAGCATGCATACACCCTGGGGTATTAAAACAATGGTGATGTACTCCTTACTAGCGATGTGGAGTAATGCGGGGTTCTTGGGGGATAGAGCGGTACTCTCGTCAGTGCACATACGCCCTCAGGGTCAGCTGTAAGGTTTGTTCCCCCTGTAAGTCTCTAGGGGATGCACTCGCACAAAATGACAGTTTCCGGTAGAATAAAATGCCTCCCCTAAATTGCTGTTATCTCAGGAAATACGCTTTTGCATAAACCCAGGACTTTATGAAAGAACCATCTATCTGCTAGAGCTGCTGTTTGTTAGTTTGAACTTTTAATTACAGTTTCTACCATGACCATATCAATAGCATAGCATCAAGCAGCTATTACTGATACATCTATCATTATGCTAAGCAAGCTAATTTGTACACCATTGTCTATCAGTCTGTCTGGGTATCAAATTTGTGCATGTTCAGTGAACAGCTCAGAGGAATCGCACAAATAATGAAGACATGTTACTTATTCAAAGATCACACTACATGTAAACCTAACTTTTAATAGTTAATTTACTGTGTCTTTCTAAATGTCATCATTGCAAATAATTGATTAAATCAAGCATTTATAATAGGCCAAGGGGAAAGTGTCAGCATCTAGATACGAGACTGAGCTAAAATGGCAACAAATGAAAAATGGCTTATTTGAGGGAGGTTTGTTGTGTACATGGCTTATTTGAGGGAGGTTTGTTGTGTACATGGCTTATTTGAGGGAGGTTTGTTGTGTACATGGCTTATTTGAGGGAGGTTTGTTGTGTACATGCCTTGTTTGAGGGAGGTTTGTTGTGTACATGGCTTATTTGAGGGAGGTTTGTTGTGTACATGGCTTATATGAGGGAGGTTTGATGTGTACATGACTTATTTGAGGGAGGTTTGTTGTGCACATGGCTTATTTGAGGGAGGTTTGTTGTGCACATGGCTTATTTGAGGGAGGTTTGTTGTGTACATGGCTTATTTGAGGGAGGTTTGTTGTGTACATGGCTTATTTGAGGGAGGTTTGTTGTGTACATGCCTTGTTTGAGGGAGGTTTGTTGTGTACATGGCTTATTTGAGGGAGGTTTGCTGTGTACGTGGCTTATTTGAGGGAGGTTTGATGTGTACATGGCTATTTGAGGGAGGTTTGCTGTGTACATGGCTTATTTGAGGGAGGTTTGTTGTGCACATGGCTTATTTGAGGGAGGTTTGTTGTGCACATGGCTTATTTGAGGGAGATTTGTTGTGCACGGCTTATTTGAGGGAGGTTTGTTGTGTACATGGCTTATTTGAGGGAGGTTTGTTGTGCACATGGCTTATTCGAGGGAGGTTTGTTGTGCACATGGCTTATTTGAGGGAGGTTTGCTGTGTACATGGCTTATTTGAGGGAGGTTTGTTGTGTACATGGCTTATTTGAGGAAGGTTTGTTGTGTACATGGCTTATATGAGGGAGGTTTGATGTGTACATGGCTTATTTGAGGGAGGTTTGTTGTGCACATGGCTTATTTGAGGGAGGTTTGTTGTGTACATGGCTTATTTGAGGGAGGTTTGTTGTGTACATGGCTTATTTGAGGGAGGTTTGTTGTGTACATGGCTTATTTGAGGGAGGTTTGTTGTGTACATGGCTTATTTGAGGGACACTTTTCAGATTTGATTTTGATTTTCATATGAATGCATCCTGAATCCTGATGGCCATATTTTACCATAGGACTCATTCATAGTATGTTTTAGCCAAATTAGGTCATAATATTTAATAAGAGATGTGATAACAAACAGGTGCTTAAAATCATATTCTTATTCTATTTTCAAGTTTCATTACTAAATGCTCATTGTCAGAAAAGAATGGTACATTTGCAACATAAACAAATTATATCAAAATACAAAGACTTTTTATGCACAGGTTTCTAACACTGTTTGTTTAAAAGAAAGAAGTAAATATTCAATGGCGGCCTAGAAATAAAAATCTGATCTGTGTGTGCTTCCTATTGATTCATTATATCAATGATAAATGTTTAACTATCCTATATCTAGCATGTATAGTGTGCAGATTCAGAAACCTTGACAGTAGTCGGGGAGGGGGAACCACAGCTTGTGGCTTGAAGGATGAACTCTTGCCAAGTATAGGTCTTTCAAGGTCTGGAAAGAATTGATCTTGTTTATATTTCATAAAATACTTTTTTCCTCACAAATTTAGGTTGGGAATTTTGAGAACACTATTGGGATGATAAATTACTGTACCAAGCAGAAAAATGGTTAACAGGAGATAACACAAGGCTTGTATATTTCTTTTGCATAACAGATCCCAGTCAATTCTCCCCACCACTTTTTCCTTTAGGAAGAAGTCTATGTGATAGCATTAACGTTGAGTTAAAACAATAACTTGTCATTTAAGCTTCTCTCTCTCTGATATATGCTTACTATCAACCCTAAACCCCATATTACTGCTTATACCATCATCTTGTGGAAATACAACACTATATATTCCTTCTCGTATTCCCCCCTCGACCCATCGTCACGTCCCTACACCATCCTCTATGCCTCGTTACCACGACGGCAATGCATCTATTCCCCTTCTCTGTTTCCTTTTTAACCAGGTGAGTCACGCCTGAATTGCTGCGTGAATATTCATCTCCCCGACCCCCGGGGGGATAAACCAGGTGAAAGCGCAGTACTGGCATGTAAAAGGACTGCGTACCTCTGTGTCAATCTGACCCCCGAGATGACCGGCACCCCTGGAGGGATACGCCCTGGTTCTTGACTCATCACCCATCTTGGGAGTCGCATACCATAACACAAGATTTGTGTTAATCTGAAACCCCTCAAGAATGCAAATATTAATGCTAAAGAGTTTAATTGGGTCTGAAGTAGTAACACAGAAGCATTTCAAGGACCAATTTGTAAGATGTGAACAAAATCTAGCCACCAATCGATGTAGACATTGATTTTACCAAAATGGGCTTATCTCCTTACGACAACCAACCGAGACATATGGGACACCGTCAGGGTTATATTCCTATCTGATGTTATTTGTAATTATTCCATAGGGAAAGTGGTCATCATTTATTGAACAAATCATCCAGAGTTGGTAGTAAAAACAAAAAGGCCGATGCTCCTATGTGCCTTGCTTTGCTGTAATCAATAATCTCAAACACAAAAATAATCTCCTTGAAGGCAAAATCAGCGGTAGGCAGCACAGGTTGTTGTGTTTAGTGTCCAGAGTTGGGAAATATGTCTAATTCAAACAAACAAACAAACAAGTGTCATAACCAAATATTTAGATCTGTAATGGGATATTACAAGGTACAGAGATTCAGAATCAATACAGGGTGAGTCAAAATATTCAAGTCACGTTTTTAGAAAATCAGGAAAAATACTTCTTGTTCAAAATTGGCCATTTCTTCATTGATTATAGGAGTAGAAATACTTCTTCATACTTAGTGAAATTTCCAAGACAATATCTTATTCATGGTTATAATTACATCATATTAACGAAAAAGCGTGAAATCCTAAGTGTTCCAAATTTACCCCCATTTTATGGATTGACATATTCAAAATGTGTACATTAGAATTTTGCATTCATAAAGGTACCTTTGGAATAGATTAAATTTCACACAATTTGGAAAAATTCACATATCTCCCATTTGGAATAACCAACTTGAATGAAATAAAATTTAAGTTATAGCTAACAATGCGTTCTTACTGTGCATATCAATAAATATTAACTGGTTTAGAAAATCTGTTAAATCGGGACCTGAATATTTTGACTCACCCTGTAGTGCAACTGCTTCTATTTTTTTCTTTTCTTTAGTGCTATCTTCAGAAGATAGACACATCACCATTTAATTGAAGGTAAAGGCTATCTAAGCATTTAATCTCCAAACACTGTCATCTTCTGTCTTTGGAGGATAGCATCACATATATGGCACTCTATGTGCTGATATGTGCTGCTATCTTCAGAAGATAGCATTTCATTCAGTTATGGCTCACTTAAAGAATACACATCTTCAAACACTGGTCACAGTGACTAGTGATTTTTGAAACATTGATAAAACGTTTATAGGTCAATAAATGCGTATGTGTTGTTTCGAGAGAAATTAGACAAATCAATGCACGCGCGCTGATGTTGATGTGTGAATAATGGCACGACCCCGAAGGGGGAGTGCTATTGTGAGCATATCAACATTTGCGCAAGTGCATTGATTTTTCTAATTTTTCGAGAAACAAAACATACGCATGCATTGACCTAATTCATACACGACACTATACAAATAAAAATTCACAATTTAAGCATAATTTTGATCTATGTAAATGGCGACTAAAAACACTTTAACAAGTTTGCTAACACCCGCAGTGAAAATCGGCGAGCCCGCGAATCTTGAACAACGAATCAAAACAAAACGCGCACTGCGTGATTTGAACGGCGCACACGCGGAGTGCAGTGGACACTTTCAATGCACTCCGCGTATTTGTAATTCCTGCTTCCTGATTGGTTCAACACTACATAGAGTGTATGAATAAATTACAAAGAAAGCAAGTGAAGCAATAAGTTGATAAAGATTGAGAAATAAGACACTTAAAAATGTAGAGAGTGGAGTGGTTTGAAAGTACAGTTGATAACAGTAATTTGTCATTAGGTAACGAGAAGGGTCGGTTGGTCGGGCGTAAATGTTGGGGTTTTTTTGTTGGTTTTTCTCAAAAACATTTGAGAGTTGTTAGTAAACTTGCAAAAATAATCAAAATTTGCAAAAACATAACAATTAAAAAAAAAACACCACAACAACAATTGAACATTTTAAAAAAATTGCGTGGGTCGAGCCGGTAGAACAGGGATTGCCTAATTGAAAAATAAGATAATTCCATTTCCATGACATGAGCAACCCATGACAGAGTCAACTCCATGTCCCAATATCTTTACAGGTTTAATTTCCTAAATTCTTCTCTCAGTAGACTACAATCCTGAAATGAATATTTCAATGAGTGTGAAACCTGTTTGCACTCATCCCTATGCTAATCATAAATAGATATCATTTGCCCTGGATGAATTCCTGTCTCTACATCTAAGCTTTTTACACCGCCCAAGGCCAGACACAACCCATTCATGTTTTCACAAAAAATTCATATTTTGTATGCAATATTCTGTCAATCATATTTTCTTCCAATTCTGGAGGGAAAATGTCGACTTCAAAATTACCAAAAATTGACATAAGAATATCTGCCGCTCATCTCTATTCAAATTGAATGTGCTGCACCTAAGGGTCATGCATTGTAAGATTTGAGTTGGTCATACTATTACTATCAACATTCCAATACTACCAGTCAAGGAATTTTCTATCAATTTATTTATATTTTGGTACAAAATATCTGTATATTTTGGTACAAAATATCTGTATAGTTTGGTACAAAATATCTGTGTATTTTGGTACAAAATATCTATATATTTTGGTACAAAATATCTGTAAGGAATACAGTACCTATTAGGCAACAACAAAAACTGGAGAGGGGGAGTCAACAATTTTGGGAAATGTTAGTTTATTTCAGCCATTTTAGAAATTTTCTTAAAATAATCCACACAAAAATTCAATCAAAAATTCAGGGGGAAAAATGGGTTGGTCGGGCCCATAGAACAGGTGGTGTGTTTTTTTGGCGCCGTACATAAGTTTAACAAAAGGCAGGCAAAAATAGTTTTCAATTCCCATGAAAATTCCCATTATTTTCATTCTGATGTCTGAGGCAGATCCTGTTTATTGATTTATTTTTTAACTGGGTGACTAAAACAATTAACCTGTATTTTGCGTATAAGTTAGTGTTTTTGTAATCAATAGTTTGTTATGAGTCATATTTCCCTCTCAGCAAAGTGGAGTTCTACACGTTATTTGGTTTAATAAATGTCAATGAACTTGTAAAAATATAAGCAATGATTTCTGATATTACACCCACCCATAGCTGTGAATAGAATACACCTCTCACATGCATCAGAGAAGGTCCCCACCAACATTTTTGTGTATAGAACAAAAATCCCCTGAGTCCCAGGTGGTTTCCCACCCCCATATCTATGCATAGAACACACCTCCCTTTAACATCAGGGAAGGTTCCCCACCCCATAATATGAGCATAGAACACACCTCCCCTACATCAGCAGAGCAGAGAATCCCATATCTTGTCATAAAACACATTGTCCCTAGGGTAGGTTCCCACCTCTATCTAGGTATCTGCATCAGGAAAGGTTGCAGGAGAAGGCCCATATGTTGAAGTGCACATGTGGAAGGCTGCTGGCCCCCCCCCCCCTCTATTTTGTTCAGCCTCGTTCTTACTTACCACTGTTCACATATTTGTTGACAATTTAACCATTGTTTTCCTATGACCCCATTTTTGACAATTGAAACACTCTCTCTCCCAAAGATCCTAATTTTCTGGACAATTTTGCAAATTTCTCATCCAAAGACCCTTTTTATGGAAAATCTTTGCAAATTTCTCAACGATGGGGGGGGGGGGGGGGGGGGGGGGGGGGGGGGGGGGGCATTTTGGCAACCTCTCAACTGCTGAACCCTTTTGTTTTGTTCCCTCTCACCCAATTTTCTAAGGTTCAAAAATGCAAGCTTTACACTCATTTCCATTTTATACATTGAGTGCCCCACTGGGGGGAAAGGTTCCCCACCCTCCTCCCTTTACGTAGAACACACAAACCATCTCCTCACTAGGAAAGGCTCTCCCTACCACATTGCTATGATTGCTGTAACTCATCCTCACATCAGAGAAGATTCCACACCCCATTAGCTGGGCATATAACACACCATCCTGCATCAAGGAAGGCTCACCAAAGTCTAAAAGGTATCTTTGCATAAAAATAACATCCCCACCCCAGGGGAGGCCCCTTAACCCCAATGTAGCTGCGCATAGAACAAAGGAGGTCTCTCCATGCTATTTCTTTGCAAAGCACGCATCACATTGTATTGCGAAAGGCTCGCAACCCACACATACAACAGGATAACAATAGTACAAAAGTGGTGGTTATTTAATATTTTACAAGCAATTTTTGATTTGAGGCGATGAAATTGGATAACAGACAAGAGTGATAAAAGAAAAGATATGCCTGGTCATCATAGGTAATAGAACACAGGAGATATGGATATTTAATACATTTGCATCTTAGGCTATGGCACAATAAGGGGGTAATAGAGAGAGAAGGGGGACTACTCAGAGTCAGGGGCCATAAGGGTTATCAAGGGAGAGAGGATAAGAGGTTTATTTCCTGTTGAGAAAAAAAATAAAGACTGTAGAGGGCACTATATCATAATTTTCAGCTACCAATATTTTGAATAACAGATGTCTGGTGGATTCAGTACTACACTACGTACTGTTTTCAAAATGTACACAATTGTAGTCACAAGTAAAAGATAAATGGAGCATTAATTATAGAATCAAATAAGTCTGAATCCAATAAATTATTTAGACTTAAAGGCATATTATGTGATCTTTTCCAAGTAACGCCCTCTATCATTGATTTTTACTATGAAAGCAGATTTTCTTGCAGATTTTCATTTTTGATCATAAACCATAAAGATCCTCTAAGTTACAGATCGATATGATTCCTAATTGCTTCAAAATCATGGTTTGAAAATAGATTGTACCAAGCGGTACAATCTATTTTTTGAAATTTTACTCTAAATTCACTCTAAAACTATGATTTTGAGGTTATTAGAAATCGTATCGCTCTGTAACTTGGAATATATTTATGATTTATGATCAGAAAAGTAAATCTGCAAGAAAATCTGCTTCTTCTTTTTTCGAGGATTAAGGGCGTCCCCTGGAAAAGATCACACAATATACCTTTAACTGACGGTTTGTTAAAGGAAATAACCAGAGATTGTCAAACTTGTGTGGGGGTGTGTGTGGGGGAGGGGAGGGGAGGGGAGGGGGGGAGGGTCAGTGGGGAACAAGAACTTCATAACTGACAGGGAGATAATGCAAAACTATCTAGACAACAGGGTAACAGAGGCGTTTATAGATCAGAGCATCCATCTAGTTGAACAGATACCGGAGTCTGTTTCACAAGTCATATCTAACATTATTACACCTCATAAATATTCATGAGATAATAGGCATAAATCCTGCCATTTCATTGGTCAATTGAGCTGGACACAGTGATAATAAATTGAGCTATTGACGAAATTGAGCTATTTCCCGTGTGGTAATATTGACTATTTCCCTATATCATCGTACCCAGAGACAAAAGTTCTCTACGTAATAGCTTTCTTACGCACTTTTATTATTACGGTTCTCAACAAAACAAAAAATAGGACATCACCATCCTTCTGAAAATGTGGTTTGACCAGAATGTCAAAGTCAATCAGTAATTTGATTGTCTTTTGGTCAAATTGAATGAATATTCATAGTGATTTATTGCGTATAAACGAGGGCGCTCAATGCTCTTTCTACCTCCTTACGATAAAATAGTAGTCATCATATATCATAGATAGAAGTATGATAACGAGGGCCAACCCTAGGGGAAGGCAGGGACCTGCATGGTGAGTTGCAGTAAATGATAAGGGGCCTAAGGGCAGCAGGTGATGGTACAGCGTTTTAAACCTTCTAGCAATGTCTCCAAATCGTGGACCTCATGACTTCCATGCGATTTTATAGAATGTCGCCTCTAGATACGATGAACAGAATAGATCGTGCGGGGGCTATCTTGATATCATCATCTTTATTTACGCATTGGTTTTCGTATCTTACGCTCATAGGGTATAGTATTCAATCGTTTGGAAACTTGACCACTAGTAATGACTCGTATTTATATCCTGAGTGACCCTCAGGCAAGCTTTTTAACTAACATGACAGTCAGAGTAACACACTCTCACCTTGCCTAAGAGCTAGAGTTACAAGACAAATCATAACCATCTACCAATGGATACAAAAGTAAAAAGACAATGTATAACAAAATAAAACTGACGACGTCACCCATTGACAAATGCTAGTTAATCTCGGCATTTCCTCAAATTTGCCATGAGATACTATCCGTGTCCCGTTGGGATCCGTCTTCAACTATGATAATATCATACAGATATCACGATTCATAATATTGATTTTTGTATCACGCATCCCACTGCTGCCGCCAATGTACGCCATCTATCTACCATGCAGCATTGCCACCTTATATTATAAAAGATTGTAGACCCTTCTCTGAGGTAGCTATACTAAACATACCTGCGCCACTACAGATTCAATTACATGTAACGGATACGCCCGCATCCTTTAGTGTGCCTCGATTAATACAAACACAAAACCAATTTCCTTTTATCCGATTCGCAGCGACGTCTTCGCTGAGAGGGCAGGGACAGAGGGCTAAGCAAGCAAGAATGAAAATGACATTTACGGATAAACTTCTTCTTTCATGATTACCCTACTGACAGGTTCTCAGGGCAATAAGTTGTAAGTGACAGGTTCTCAGGGCAATAAGTTGTAAGTTGTGGTCTTTTGTGGGATCATCTCAATACCGGCTTACCTGTTAAGTAATACAGGTAATATGTAATACCTAAGTCTGATAATATTAGCTTTTTTTTATGAGCTCCTACAGAGTAATGCTTATGCTTGCCAACCTTTGCGTAATTCAAAGTTCTTATTTTTAGTCGGTATTGACAGGCCATTTTGTGAATTCCTAAGTTATAATGCCCAGAAATCGGAAGTCCATAAAGCCTATGTAAGTCCAACAAAATTGACAATCCCCTCCCCTTACGCCACAAAAAAAAATCAGTAACAATTTTAAAATACAATGAATTTGAAAAACATTTATTTTTGTCTTTTGTCCGTCACCCCACCCCATAGACATATACATGTATCACAATGGTTTTTGAGAATGTTGGTATTATAGTTAAAAACATCTTTTAAAATGTGAAATGAATTGGCATTTGAATGGCTTTCCCTTGAATTGAATTGAACTTGATTGTAACGGTATAGAGTGACTACCCCCCATACATCACATCCAATATACCATCACAACCCCTGGTATAGAGTCACTACCCCCCATACATCACATCCAATATACCATCACAACCCCTGACGGACAATCTTCCCTTCTATTTCATCTCGTTTTGTTTTCCAACAAAACAAAACTTCCCAGACATCCTGGCTCCGTTTATACGACCTGTAATCACCTACTCCAATAATTCTCTTTTTTTCATTAAATCGTGTTATCTTATATGGGTAAGCCAGATTTGGGCTTACAATGAGATTATTAAATCAAATCGTTTATAGCTTTTGATATGAGCAGTCAACAGTAATATGTTGAAACAATGCGCTGCCGTTTCAAATGTTCTCGTTTATAATGAGTCTATCCAACTGATTAAGTGTTTTTGCTGATACACCTAACATCAAATTCCACCAATATGGAATGGAGCTTTCAGTCCGACTTTGTTGTACCTGTCTCCACAGTTTTAGTTTTATAAGATTTGTATGGCGAGGTCATTCACCCAAATCAAACCATTGCCTGATGGGTATTTTCTTCATACCTTTACCAGATTTAGTCCATTCACATTTAGAAGGACATTTGTTACTCGGTTCTCATTTAAGGCAAGGAAGCAAAAATGGCTGATAAATTCAGTCACCCAAATAGATTATTAAGGATCAAACTATTGAGTTTGGTACTTCTCTTTCTAAATCATAATAAAAGCCTTAAAGATATACAAGCCTTATGTTGTAATAATTGCAATAATCACCCTAACAGGTCAAAACCATTTAATTATAAATGCTAAGACGTATGTTTGTACTATCTTCAGTAGATAGCATTACTTCTACCTGTCTCATGATAATTAGGTCTAATGCTATGTGATAATACCACTGACTATACATTAGCAAAATGCAAAAATGCAAAATTATGTAAGAAAACAAGTATTTATGGATTAATGAATTATCTTTGATACGTAAATGTATGATACGTGATGTAGACAATGCAATATGGGTAAATGAAGAATTAAAATTAATTTGAGAGATAAAAAAAGTATTGATCAATATTTTAGGTAATTATCACATTATAAAATCATAATTTTATCCCAATTCTCCAACTAATCCAAGTAGACCATCCAGGGGGAAACCGATTCTATATCTGTTCCCATAATATGATGGTTGTATCATGGTATGTCAGCCTGCTGATGAGATATGACAATGCATATCATGGCATTGCTAACGGCTAATTATATCCTAACAACATGCTTTATTTCAATCTAACCCAAACATCACATTTGATTTCTGGTAAAGATTTACAAACACTAATGCATTTATTTCTAACAAGTTACACGTCTAGTGTTGCCAAACACCTCACATTTAGTCGCTGCTCGGATTATGATCATTTTGATGTCCTCAAGAGGACCATTTCAGAACTCTGTTTTCATCTTTTAACACCTGTGCAGGTAACCCCATTTGAAATTCACACTCCCTGTGGGAAAGATTTAAGTAATGTCTTCCATACGGGGGTGTATGGGTTTCAAATGGAACAGCATTTTTCCTCATATAATATGTACATGAAATTAGAGACACTCTTGCAACATTGATTAGGATAATTACATCACAATTTGGGGTACTCATTCCAAAAAAGGGCGGCTATTTTCATTACTAATTGAGCAACTTTCAGCATACATTAATAAATGATCATGAATGCAATGCTCCTCTTTGTTCAAATTATGTTGAGAATTGAGATCATATTTTTTTCTTCAACAAAACATGTTACATTGTAACATAAAAAATATTAAAAAAATAAAACATTCTTTTATTGGGGGCTCTTTTGATAACTAACATTTGAACAAAATCTATACATGACAAAATAGTTATTTAATAACTGCACTTGAAGATGAAACATAATCCTTTTCTCTCCTTTTTTTCTTCCCCAAAATGAAGTGATATTGGATTCATGTATTAATGTTTACACAGTGAGACAGAATGATTATTTGATTTCAAACCTTATATAAATTTGTCTTCATCTATTGAATTTATTTTCATTATCTACTTTTGAATAATCTTTGTTTTGCCGCTAATAATATAGTTCAAACTCTTAACACTTTCCATGCTAATGAAAGGCTAATGGTGTTACCATACAAAACTTCTTTTTTTAAAAAAAACATTCACAACTTTCCGAGGTTCATCTCATGGATTACTAAACCAATCCAAGGCACGTTTTAAACTTTCAAACTCGGTACAATTCTTAAGAAAAACCTTAAGACGTATTTGTACTCAGAAGCATTTGCTTGATGTGACTCAATTCATCTTTGAATATTTTTTATGCATTTTAGTATAATATGTCTTTTTTTTAATGTTATTTTTGGTTGTTATGCAGTGAAGCGCAGCGCCATGAGTGTCGCTTGCGGCGGATATATCGGCGCTTTATGAATTACAATTATTATTATTATTATTATTATTATTATTATTATTATGTTTGTACTTATTTTAATGCATTTAAAGTGTTTCCAAATATGTAATGAAATTCACTAGTTTTGATGTTTTGAAACATTTGTAAAATGTTGGAACTGTCGTCTGTGACCCCTGGCATGTGGAAAGTGTTCATTTACCAACAAAATGATACATAAATAGAATTGTTATCTGTGTGTTGACATTTCTCTCACTTGTAGCTGTCGAATAAATAAACAATAACAATATCAATTCTGTCTTCCCCCATAGACCATGGTATAATTGATATAGTGTCATACGAACACATTGCATATAGATTATTGCATAGAATAGCTGCCTCTTGTATTGCTTCATTAAATCCATAGTAGAGACATTGAGAATAAACTACATTAGAGTAAAGAGCAGCTAATCATTATTAGTCCATACTGCATTAAGAGACCTTGATGTGATAGATAATCCTGATTACGAATAGTGACAATTGTAACATAATATTGCGTGCCTGCGTGCGATTCCCACCATCCATCGCATTACAAACTTACATCTTTCATGTCTCGTATAAATGTCAGAGTGTCAGTTCCGACGACTATCGATGACCCGTTCTGGTGTCGTGTACAAAATATTTATGTTTAATAAATAAATGTTTGTGTGGATAATGGAAGACAGATCCACTTAGCAATGGCTGTTTATATGAGAGAGAATTGAGAGGCTTGGAGCGTATGATAAATCAAGTATTCCCTCTAAAGGAACACTTCTAGTTTGAATTGGAAATAAAATGTGACAAATAATAAAATTATGATGATTTGAAGGTAAAAAACCCCAAATGTCGTAAGGGTCTGAGTGACCCATATCACATTTTTTTAATTGGGAACAAGTATTAGGAATACTTGTAAATGCTGATCCAAATTTCTGACATTTAATTTAGGGGAGTGGGATTTAAGTAATTCAACAAATGGTGAAATCTTGACAGATTTTGGTGATACAGGAAACAAATGCCGACTGAGGAAAGGTCCGTCCCCGGGGTGCTCAGTGGTCATTACAAGGGGGGTATCATGCGCGTCCAAGGACTTTCAAAAAGTACCCTACATACGTAATCATGTTAATGTGAAAAAGCACCCCCTAAACAAGTATGGCATAGTATTTTACATACCCTAAACAAGTGATATCAGTATTTTTTATACCCTAAACAAGTACGGTACTCAAAATATGTTGATACCCTAAACAAGTACTCAAAATATTTTGATACCCTGAGCAAGTAATTTGTATAGTTTAATCCTCTTACCGCGTGTGACACATTTCTAACCCTTTTTTCTTCCCTATAAATATTAAGCTAAAAGTATATATTATGAAACAAATGCTGAGCTGATCTATCAGATCACTTGCGAAGGATACAATTTGAGAATTATATCTCGCCCATGTATCATGGCGATTATAATCCTCATGGAGCAAAAAAGGACGCTAATACGGAAGCCAATGATGTCAAAAGTATACCCTTTTTCTTAAATTGGCTAGTTTTGATACCCTATTCACGTTACGTACGTAACATGCCCCAGCTTGACAAACTACCCTAATTACGTGATTTCTTGGACACGCATGATACCCCTCTTGTAATGACCACTGAGCACCCCGGGGTCCGTCCGCCCATTAGAACAGGTTTTTTACCCCTCCCCTTTTATCCCTCCCCTTTATATCCCCCGCCTTATCAACCCGATAAATGTAGTTGCAGCAAATGTTGTCTGTAAACAGTTTGCCAGCACCCCCTTCAAATCATAAACAACCACAGAATGATAGTGAAATAAGCGGGCTTCCATCCATGGGAAATAAGTCAATATAAATGTACTGTCTTCTTTTAACTTGATCATGCCCCACTTATACCATGTTTATACCCTGTATAAGCTAATGACCATAACATTTCATGACAGCCATAGAGGGCAGCAGATTAAGATATCAATAGAAAGGCTATCAGCTATTATATATATATATATATATCTTCAGTAGATAGCAGTAATATTTATGTTCTCTTCCAATAAAGCTCGCTGCATCATACTTTCATTTCCCTTACATGATAAAAAGCACCCTTTTGGAAAGCGCAGATATTGAAGCCACTTAAAATTAATTATTAGTTTCTAGTAGCACTGGTCTTCAAAAATTGAAAGGGAGGGAGGGTGGTTTTTATTTTTATTTTTACTGAATTGACATTTCAATGGCTGTATTCATGCCAAATATATATATTGCTTTCATCTTTCATCAGCACCAGGAAAACGGTGAGGCACTTTTTTATGGTTAAGTTTATTAGGGTTAGACCCCTAGAGTTCTATAAAAACATATGAAAGTGACTGTCCTTGGTTAATACACCATTACGCCCATCAAACATTACAATTTTAGTATTAGAAAACTTAATAATCTTTTGAAAATAGAAGAAGAAAAAAGTTGACCTTATCCCAAAAAGTGAGGGAGGGAGGGCTACGAGAAACAATTTCTTTTTTTTAGTGGCCAAGAAATGACTTCAATCATGATCAAATATAAGCATTGATGAAAATCATTTTGATCTGGTCTACAATGTAGACCTATGTTAATTTAAGATAACTGCTGATTCAGGGATTACATTTAAGTTTTATCCACATTTTCTAAGAGTGTACATTGAGAGAGAATCCTAGAAACAACAGAGTTGTTTTGATGGGCAATGGCAAGCCTGGCCAGCATTTGTATGGTTGTGGTTGTGAATGCTGGTTGCCTTAAGGAGAAAAACGTCTCTAGTTTACGTAATAACAAAATTTGAAGCCCAGTTTTAAGAGGGCACACTGTGAAATAAGAGAATTGCATGTTATTCACCTGGTCTATATGTATGGCACAGATATACTGTGCAATGCAAGGTATATTTTGTACTACAATAAATGTTGCACATTTTGTATAGGCTTGCAATTACAGTTTGGAAAATATGTTCCTTAAAAGTAAGGTCTTATATTTCCCTAAGTAGGATGAGATATCAGGCATCAATCTCTCCCTCTCTGCCCTCCCCCTTCCAACCAGTCCATTTGACACATAATTATATTGTGTTCTCCAGCTGAAGGTCCATTTTTCACCTTTCTGTCAAGAAATGAATCACATCTTTTTTAAATAAACTGCTCACAAAAAGTATCGAAACACTTAGAAATGATCCAATATATAACGGCTCGAAAGGGTATGCATTAATCGAAGCCAATATCCAAGTGCATAATTTTGTTCTGCGTATTTTGAAAATAAATGCATCTATTTGAAGGAATACTTGCTGAAATATGAATCTTTTGTAAATAAATGCATCTATTTGAAGGAATACTTGATGAAATGTGAATCTTTTGTAAATAAATGCGTCTATTTGAAGGAATACTTGCTGAAATGTGAATCTTTTGTAAATAAATGCATCTATTTGAAGGAATACTTGCTGAAATGTGAATCTTTTGTAAATAAATGTGTCTATTTGAAGAAATACTTGCTGAAATATGAATCTTTGTAAATAAATGCATCTAGTTGAAGGAATACTTGCTGAAATGTGAATCTTTTGTAAATAAATGCATCTATTTGAAGGAGTACTTGCTGAAATGTGAGTCTTTTGTAAATAAATGCATCTAGTTGAAGGAATACTTGCTGAAATATGAATCTTTTGTAAATAAATGCATCTAGTTGAAGGAATACTTGCTGAAATATGAATCTTTTGTAAATAAATGCATCTAGTTGAAGGAATACTTGCTGAAATGTGAATCTTTTGTAATAAATGCATCTATTTGAAGGAATACTTGCTGAAATATGAATCTTTTTTGTAAATAAATGCATCTATTTGAAGGAATACTTGCTGAAATGTGAATCTTTTGTAAATAAATGCATCTATTTGAAGGAATACTTGATGAAATGTGAATCTTTTGTAAATAAATGCGTCTATTTGAAGAAATACTTGCTGAAATATGAATCTTTGTAAATAAATGCATCTATTTGAAGGAATATTTGCTGAAATGTGAATCTTTTGTAAATAAATGCATCTATTTGAAGGAATACTTGCTGAAATGTGAATCTTTTGTAAATAAATGTGTCTATTTGAAGAAATACTTGCTGAAATATGAATCTTTGTAAATAAATGCATCTAGTTGAAGGAATACTTGCTGAAATGTGAATCTTTTGTAAATAAATGCATCTATTTGAAGGAGTACTTGCTGAAATGTGAATCTTTTGTAAATAAATGCATCTAGTTGAAGGAATACTTGCTGAAATATGAATCTTTTGTAAATAAATGCATCTAGTTGAAGGAATACTTGCTGAAATGTGAATCTTTTGTAAATAAATGCGTCTATTTGAAGGAGTACTTGCTGAAATGTGAATCTTTTGTAAATAAATGCATCTATTTGAAGGAGTACTTGCTGAAATATGAATCTTTTTGTAAATAAATGCATCTATTTGAAGGAATACTTGCTGAAATGTGAATCTTTTGTAAATAAATGCATCTATTTGAAGGAATACTTGCTGAAATGTGAATCTTTTGTGAATAAATGCATCTATTTGAAGGAATACTTGCTGAAATGTGAATCTTTTGTGAATAAATGGGTCTATTTGAAGGAATATTTGTTGAAATGTGAATCTTTATTAGAAATTGACCAGACATTACAATTCAGAAATGCGAGTTATTTTGTAATACGGCAGGCAGGCTCATACTGGTCTTAAGGGATATCGGCATTTAAAAGCGCACTCCAATTGCTATCATACTTCACCCTTGCCTCACGACAACACACGGATGATTTCCCCTATGTCATGCTTTCTCGCAATATAACTATAATAATCTTAATAGAATAACTGCGCTGTAACATCTATATTTTGCTTCATTTTTTATGAAAGGTTTAATATCATATACACTATTGATATGATCTGCTTCCATTCCTCGCTCATATGTCTGATTCTAATGGTTTCATTGAGGGAGATAAGTTTAATTTCATCTTATCTGGTACTTAAAGGCACAAATGTGCCATGTTTTACCATTTAATCTTAAGAAGATTAAAAACAATACCTGGGTTTAATTTATATATATCCCCCCCCCCCCCCCCCACAGATTTCTCAAAGGGAATCTTATGAAGTTCAAATAAGTACAAAGATAGCTATTTCTAAGCATAAAAATAACTTCTTCTTTTTTTGTTCGCCCGGGACTGCCCGTATACTGAGATTTCAAGAAAAATAAATACAATTTGGGACATTTACATCTCACGATTGTGACAGATTGGCTGCATTAATTTTGATCAACTTAGACTCAATGTGAAAAAAAAGTCTTATTTATTCATAATTTCTGTTTTAATAAAACACATGATTTTTTTCTATGGTTTTTTAGTTGATGAAGATGCTTTTTCAATGCGATCGTAACATCGTAATTTTACCGATTTTCGAAGCTAAAACTTTGTGCAGAAGAAATGTTCCTACGGTATTTAACTTTATCAAAAATATGTTGATTTGTAATAAAAATTTAGGACACAGATCAGCACTATGACTTTCATTCACCTACAGTCAGTCGTTAGCACATATAAAAGCATTTCCTTGCTTCCGATAAACCGGTGCAATTACGAGATATTATCATCGTCTTTGATGGCAAAATGCCACCCAAGGAAAAAATGGCATTCATTCAAATGCAAAATTATGAAAGGTTATAAGGGTTCCTGACATAAAAATATGAAACATCGTGGACAGAATGCAGTAAGAATCTCTGGAGGTAGACAAGTAAATCCATGGATGAAACTGTGTGGAGTAAATATATACACAATTTCTAGTGTTTACTAAATCATATCAATGAAGATGAACAACATGACATCATGAATATGCCACTGTGTAGAAGGCAAAACTGCATGATCAGAAATGCAGGTGATTGTGTCAAAATTGGGTCCACTTGTTACGTACACATGCATTGTCTTCGACAGCATTTCCTCCAATAATCTCTCTACCTGAGCTCTCTAACTTGCCTCTTATCAATACATTTCTTTCTCCTCTTCCCCTCTCACCTTGTGATATCAAGGGGAGAGAGACTTCCCCTCTCACCTTGTGATATCAAGGGGAGGGAGACTTCCCCTCTCACCTTGTGATATCCGTTTGTATGATCAAGACCTTCATTGCACTGACACGGTGAAGATTCTGGGCATAAAAATTGCTAAAGATCTGAAATGGAACACCCACATTGGTGACATTACGAAACGTGCAAGTGGACGGCTATTTATGCTTAACATCCTAAAACGGCATGGGCTAAGTGTTAAAGACCTGGTAACAATCTATGTTGGTTTTGTTCGCCCCCTTCTTGAGTATGCTCTACCAGTATGGCATCCTGGTCTGACAGAAAATCTCCACTATGACTTGGAGCGTATTCAGAAGAGGGCGTGTAGAATCATCTTAGGTTTTAACTACATAGGCTATCAGGATGCCTTAATAACATGTGCTATTCCGGAACTCAGGAACCGTAGAGACCAACTTTGTTTAAACTTTGCTAAATCCCTATTAAAATCTAATGAATTCCGTGGTTGGTTACCAAAATCTAGAGATGAACAAGTGCATAATATGACTCTCCGTAGTGCTCACAAAATCACTGTTCCCAAAACATGTACCCTGCGTTACGCTCGTAGCTCAATTCCATACATGGTCAAACTCTTAAATCATACATTATAGTTCTGTTTCCAATAGGGGGTGGGTTGTTGTGTTTTGCATGCTTAGTTATTTCTATGAATATATTGTTTCTATTTTTCTATATATTACATATTGTAAATATTGTTGTAATTCAGCATTTTGCTGCGATAATGATATGTTTATTAAACCTTGAATTGAAATTGAAATTGAGGGAGAAACATGTTTGAATTCCTTTCATGGATGTACTCTTGTGTAGAAAGTTGCAACAAGTTATCAAAGAAATGCACAAATCTTGTTATTTCAAAATGGAGTGCCTTCGACAGCTTATTCCACGACTCCAACATCCCCAGGCCATCATAACTCTATAGCAACATTAGGGAAGGGATAAAGTGTCACCTTGAGTTTAACAACATTAGATAAGGAAGGGGGGAAAATCACTTTATTTTACCCACCCAAAGGATACCATACCATAACTCCAATCTTTAAGCAACATTGTATTGCTCCCTTTCCTTTTTAATAAGCATGATAAGAGAGTAAGGGTAAAATAAGTTTGACATGTCACTATCTTGGGAAGATTTTCATTAGGATAGTGTCACATTTACTATGCTAATCCATACAAATGTTGCTCCTCGTCCCCTTCATACTCCCTTCCCATCACTCTATATTCTGAAGACCTGTGAGAACGTTTTGTCCTTTTTAATTTAACCAAAAGAGCTAGGGGGTAAATCAGTTTGACATTTGCCTATCCAGGGAATGCTCTATACGCTAGTCAATGGGTTAGCTCCCTTGCTTACCACTCCCATTGCTTTAAGGGACATGACTTCGTTCCATGTGATAAGTTTTCTTTGGATTTGCTGGAAAATACTAAAGAAAACACTAAACATTGTTGACATTTAATAACAAGTTGTGAAACACAAACTTCGGAAGAGTTTTATGAAACTGTTGCAACTTGAAATAATCATTAAATTTGGAGCTTCATTCAACATGCTTCTTATACACACAACTTGAAATGCGTAACTTTAAAACTAATCAAAGGCTAATGTAAAATAAATAATGTTTCTCGTCCAAAGTTTCAACAACATCAGTGAATGAGGTCCTTTTTTGACATTTGACGGCATATTAATACTTTCCACGCGGCTTTTGGTTTTACCATATTGTATAAAAAACAGATTTTTCAGAAACCATTCCCAACTTTCAAGGTCTATTTCAAGGAATGCTGGACCAATACAAGGCATGTTTGTACTTAATCTAATGCATTTCTAAAGGTGATTCCAAATATGGTAATGAAATTCAATATTTTTGAAACGTTTGTATAACATTTTGGAACTTGTCGTAATACGCCTGCCTGTCATTTGGAAAGTGTTAAATAGTTTAGCTTTATGCTGCTGATGGTTATATTTTTGTTGATGCAATCAAATACATTGATTTGTACCAATGTCTTAGTTTTTAAACTGATCCAAACTTGTTCAGCTTTTATAAGGTACAGCAGCTGAAATGGTTGTAACAGATTAGTTGATTAATTGGCCTGAACCATGAAATGAACTGCTCTAAATAAACCCGTCTGCTGCCCTCTTTATTTACTATAAAGCCTGTAAACTTAAATTGAGTTATTTTTGTGATGTATTATTAATTCAGTGCTTACACTCTTAATGCTTTCCATGCAGCAGTCGTCTACAGAAAAGAGAATGTTTCAAGAATATCAGAATTATTAACGTTCGTTACCATATTAGGAATCACCATGAGAAATGCCTTGAAATAAGTACAAACATGCCTAGTATTGGTTGAGTAATTCTTGAGATAAGACTCTGAAAGTTGGGAGAGGTTTCTTAGAATCTGTGTTGTATTATGGTAAAACTAATAGCCGCGTGGAAAGTGTTAAGAGTGTACCCAAGTATGCACTGTAATTGAAAACTGGCGCTGAAATAGAAATTGAGGTAAAATTATGTTTTTATAAAACATGAAATTCATGGAATCAGCAGACAGATTGTGATATCAAAACGATACTAATTACTGCCAATTTCGTTCACAATTTTTTTCTCATATAAGAACAATTATAATATCTGAAGTGCTGTGCGTAAATGAATTAGTATTTAGTATTGCGCCTCCTGAGATGAAAAGATTCTGTTTCTTTCCTGATTAATGTGCTATGCTTTCTAAAATACAATGCAATCGCAATAAGAAATACGGCTTTACCCTACATATTGCTTTTCACAAATTGAATTGGAGAAACGTGATCCAATATGTTGTGACAATATGAGACATTTTATCAATGTTTTTACGATATTACAATGATAAAAAGAGACAGTTTTATATGTTTCAATTAAGCGGAAACACAACTAAGTAGGGCACATAACTGAACTACCCTATCATAATCATAAGGTAAGCCGTATGGCTGCAAAAAATACTCAAATTTGGAACGGACATTCTCATATGGTTTTAAGGCGTCCTAGCTGGGACTTACGATGGGCAGTGGTGCTTATAAAAGTAGCGAGAATTGTGGGAAGAACAGATTCTACTACTACCAATGGCAACTATAGAAAATAAGGGTTAAAGCTACACAGATCATTATATATGAACACTGTTGGTAGGTTCTTGGGAGCACAGCCCCTAGAGCAAGCGTGTGCAACCTGCGGCCCGCAGTGCCGCAATGTTACCCGCTGGCCTCCAATCTGCGGCCCGTGAAACAATCCCAAAATTCCCATTGATGCGGCCCGTTTTAACTGGAACTCCCTAGGTTTACACAAATGGCGGATTGATTTAGTGATGTGCTCCCTTATAATTAGTAGGGTGACGCGCTGCATTTAGTAAATATAACTTGAGGCGTGATTGCGTGTTAAAATCCCTGGTTAAAATGACGCTTGCAGGAGCAACAGTATAAAGAGGAAATCACACGAAGAGAAGCGGGTATTCAAAGAGCAATGGACTGAGGATTTTATTATCCTAAGCTTTCCCTCCCCCTAATACTTCTCCTCCGGACTGACATGTTTTGGAATGTTTTACAATCACTGCGGCCATGAATGGATCTCAAAATCACAATGAAGCCGGGTGGTAGAAAAGGTTGCACATGCTTGCCCTAGAGGACTGCAGTGGGGTCACTTTCGACTGCATATTTTAAGTGTGTATTGCAACACTTTGAATTCTTAAAGGAGGGGTCCCGCAAGCACATTGTGCATTATGCACTTATCAATTGCAGCCCCGGCCCCGGGGGACCCGGGGATAGCGGGGATTAGGGCCGGGACGTACAAATTGCCGATGTGACGTCCCGGCTACAGTCGTGTACGGTCCCCGCAGGGCGGGGCACCACTTTTGGTACGCCCCCGCTACAGTCCCGGCCCCCCATGGCCGGGACAAAGTGTACGCCGGCGTACGGTCCCGGCCCCCCATAGCCGGGACAAAGTGTACGACGGCGTACGGTCCCGGCCCCCATAGTCGGGGCATAGTGTACGCCCCGGCTACGCCCGGCCTCAGACAGCCGGGCCAATATTAGCGAATCGTTATTATGTTACACGGTTTCATGATTTACCGTTGACTTCTATGGTTTTGTGAATAGTTTTAAATTATACAGTGCTCCAGAACAAAACTTACCAGAGGCCTAAAACTAAAAATACAATAATGTTGGCATGATCTATCTCAGTTTGTTGTCAACCAGAAATGAATCGAGTCAAAAAATCACTTTATGGATGTCATATTGTGTAGCTTTATTTTTGATAGATCATGCGTACCCAATGGCAACATTGGAAAGTTTTGATCCAATTTATTTATTATGAACAAACAGTAGGCCTATTTAAGTTTTAAAAATGAACCGAAAACATGATGATTGATCTAGCTAATTGACTTGGGAGGGGTATTTTGGACCTTCTTGGGGACTTGGGAGGGGAATTGAGGGTGGGGGATCCCCCTCCCTGACTTACGGGCCTGCAAGTAGGTATAGGTGTTGTCTATCTGTCCGGGCCCTACCGTGTACATTATTCCAGGCAAAAGCACTATATATGGTCAAATTGTACTAAGTTTACCGTAGTCATGGTAGTGAAAATCCAGGCATTGATCAATCGAGAGGTGACTAATTTTAAAGTTTAATATAGTGCATGTCTGTATTTTATATCTCTATGCACCGGTGTGGATGATAAGTACCTTAGCGTACATCCCCGCTATGTGTGCGTACACGGTTTTTACACCCCGGCTATACCCCGGGGTGTACATTTTGTGTACCTTAGCGTACGTCCCCGCTATGTATGTGTACGCCCTGGCTATGCCCCGGGGTGTACATTTGTGTACCCTAGCGTACGCCCCCGCTACAATGCCCGGCCTATTTTTTCAGTAATGTACGTCCCCGCTATGCCCCGGCTACACGCCCCGGCTAGCGGGGGCACGTTTTGTACGCCCCGGGTATACGTCCCCGCATAGCCGGGCCATGTTTTTTGTACGTTGGCGTACGGTCCCCGCATAGTCCCCGCCATGCCCCGGGTCCCCCGGGGCCGGGACTGCAATTGATAAGTGCATTACATGTTAGAAAAATAACTATCGAGCTCAACTTTTGTAATTATATAGAACAAAACACCACACTTATGACAAAAACAAATACAAATAGGGACAGCGGTCCCAAATAGGTCGTCCGTTTATATGGGTAGATTAAAAACAAGGTGGATCTCAAACCACAGGCATCTAGAAAGAAATGGTTAGACCACTAGTGGATCCAGGATATAAAAAATAAAATAAACATCCTGGAGTTTGGTTGCAATTGTACTTCACCTGTTTAAATGTAATTAATTTTACATATGCAGCTAATTTTACATCTTGACCTCATATGACCTTTGACCTTGGTATGTGACCTTTGACCTAATTAACATATGAATGTTTCCATGTTGCATCCGTGACCCAAGTTTGGTTGCAATTGGTCATTGTATGGAAAAATGAACAAGAGACCAAAAAAAATGAACAAGAGACAAAAAAAGTGTACTAAATTTTACATCTTGACCTCAGATGACCTTTGACCTTTATATGCGACCTTTGACCTCATTAACATATGCGGGTTTCCATGTTGTATCTATGACTGAAGTTTGGTTGCAATTGGTCATTGTATGGAAAAGAAATGGAAAAATGTAATCAATTTTACATATGCCGCCATTTCTACATTTACATCTTGACCTCAGATGACCTTTGACCTTGGTATGTGACCTTTGACCTCATTAACATATGAAGGTTTCCATGTTGTATCTATGACCAAAGTTAGGTTACAATTGGTCATTGTATGGAAAAGAAATGGACAAATGTAATCAATTTTACATATGCAGCCATTTCTACATTTACATCTTGACCTCAGATGACCTTTGACCTTGGTATGTGACCTTTGACCTCATTAACATATGAAGGTTTCCATGTTGTATCTATGACCAAAGTTTGGTTACAATTGGTCATTGTATGGAAAAGAAATGGACAAATATAATCAATTTTACATATGCAGCCACTTTTACATATACATCTTGACCTCGGATGACCTTTGACCTTGGTATGTGACCTTTGACCTCATTAACATATGAAGGTTCCCATGTTGCATCTATGACCGAAGTTTGATTGCAATTGGACATTGTATGGAAAAGAAATGGACAAAACAAAAAGTGTATACCAAATTGTAACAAAAAGTGTATACCAAATTGTTGACACACACTACACACACACACAGACTACACACGAAGGATGCTGCCATAAGGTCTCTTCCTACGGACGACCTAAAAACCGCCATCTCTCAACATGCAATTTTTAAAATTTGCGGTGAACTAAAGTCCCGGTGTCGATGAAGTCCCAATCATACAATGCACATGTGCAAGTTTGAGCACCGATAACCATGACGTCATAGGGACTTTCTATCGCCGCGAATTTTAAAAATTGCATGTTGAGAGATGGCAGTTTTTATTCATTTTTGTGACTAGTATGATGTTTTGTTCTATATAGTGTCGCAATTTTTTCTAACAAATAATGCTCAATGTTGTACTTGCGGGACCCCTCCATTAATTATATCAGATCACAACACCTTCATCAGTACATTGATGTCCAAAGTGTATTTTGACCTGCATTTAATCAGATCTTATCTTACATTACCCCTAAATCAATCATCCTTAGCCAACCACACAGATCTCCATACCATCAGATCGAAAATGAACCCTTAATTATTTGTCCGCCTTCACTCCTTCTTTACCCACCTTTGAATTGGTTGATTTTCAATCGTCCGATCAGTTTCACGTTTTTTTCACTATCATGATCCAAGAAGTGCTTTATTGATTTGGCCTACAGGGTATGTAGCGGATTATCCTCTTCCTTCTCTCTCTCTCTCTTCTTTCAGGAAATATGCTTGGGTTACTTATCAATATTTTGCCGCTGGGAGGATGCGGCCAAATAGCCATTATAGTTGTTATGACATAGCCTGCGAGGGCGCACTATAAACAGGTCAGTGGCGATAGTTCAAAGAAATAAAAACACAAAACAAGACTTGGTGCTTGATCCTGTGCAGCAGTCTTGATAGTATAATGCACATTGGTGGAGTAAGTCGTACACCATCACTGCATGACCGGTGTTTGTTGACTACGGTCAATGCATTCATAGCGCTTTTTAAAATAGCTTTGATCTCTTTGATCTCCATACGAGAGAGCAATATTTTGTTTAAACTGATACCAAATTTTGATATGAGCAACATATGCTGAATATCATCAGACAAATAATGTTTACTTGCAATGAGGTGATGATGTAGGCCTAATTCTTGTTTGCGGCAAAAAACGGTTTAAAGGGGCATTGTGTGATTTCGATAGTGAGGTTATTATTATGGGTTCATACTCGACTAGAGAACTGCAGAGGTAAGGGGCATGAAGGCACCCAAAAAGTTTACTTGCCCTTTTATTTTTAGGGAAATAAACAGATACAGGGTGTATCAGAAAGAAATGTACAATGTTTCTAAAATACATATAAAATAAAAAATTATTATTGTTTTAAATTTAAACACCTGCAATATAAAGGTGAACATGTTTCCTACATTATATGTTTATTTCATTGAGATATCTCTTTTTGGTTCTCGTGTGGCAAGACTTAATTGAAAATCGATGAAAAACGTGTTTTCAATTGGTTAGCTCAAAGCCATCGGCAAATCTGATTAACACATGGTTTGGGTTAGGGTTAGGTTATGGTTAGGGTTAGGGTTAAGTTAGGGTTAGGTTAGTTTAGTGTTAGGGTTAACCTAACCCTAACCCTAAAAGGGTTTAACCTAACCATAACCCTAAGGCCAACAAAAAAAAAAGTGTTTGTTTGTCCATAGAGGGTCCTCAAAAGGTAGGGTCGGTAGGTCGGATTTTTTTTTTTTTTTAAATATTTTTTAATACGGATATTGTATTTGGGAATATAAATTTGGCATGTATACTGTGAATTAAAGTCCAAACACACACCAAAACACCTCACTTTTCATAAGTTTGCGACATTTCAGTTGCTTTACTCTTCACACTGCTGATTTTGATCTCTTTCTCCTGCTGGGGCAGATTGTCAATTTAAAGTTCCAATACTGTCGCATTGGTTGCAACACTACAAACTCGATCAAATATTATTTTTGTACTGAGTTTTGCATTGCGCGCATATACCGTAGAACGCCGCCATTGTGACTGAATGTTACACAATGTGAAATAACGTTGTGTTGAAGTTTTGCTAGAAATATATACGTGAAAGTATTGCTAAACCTATTTCCCCGTACTAACTACCCCCAAAATTGTTATATACTATGTTGAAATTAATATTCATGCCGTTGAGCAACATTTTGGGAACAAATATTAACCGTAACTAGATTTTTCATATTTTCTCACACTGCGTTTTATAAAAATGACATCACTTGCACGTGCGATCACTGATTTTTATTTAGTCCTTTTAATAGTCCCCGCGAGCCGCGAGTGCCAAGTTCATGCAGTAAACATCATGTTACACGGGATTGCAAATTGGGGATGGTGTTGCAAATACCAGATTGACGATATCATACGAAATAAGGAATAAAACGGTCCGTTTGGCCATTCAAATTGCTCAAAAATTTGTTTTAAAAAAATTATCGAAAATAAAAAGTAATACGGTCAGCACCTAGGTACACGGTCGGTCGGACGTGGACAAACAAACAACTTCTTTTTTTTGGGCCTAACCCTAACCCTACCTAACCTAACCTAACCCTAACCTAACTTAACCTAACTTAACCTAACCTAACCCTAACCCTAACCTAACCTAATCCTAACCCTAACCTAACCCTAAACTAACCATAACCCAAACCATGCGTTAATCAGATTTGCCTATGGCTTTTGAGCTAAATTTGAAAGCACGTTTTTTATCGATTTTCGATTAAGTCTTGCTACACGAGAACAAAAAGAGAAACAATAATCATTTTGTATTTTAGAAACAAGGTACAGCATGACGTAACAATTTATATGAGGCGTTTTTTTGTTTGTCAGGAGATACCGGACTAAAACGAAGATGATCTTTAATTTCCAAACATGCATTCGACACCATCAAACAGTTCAATACACTAGATTTTTATCCCAGATTTTAATCAAGAGTAATAAAAACAACGCTATTGATTTGTTTTTGCAAGTACCGCCCACTTGGACAGAACAAGAAAAGAAAGACAAGCATGGTTATGTGATCATATTACCCAGTTCAATAAATACTAGTTGTTTATACGCCCTGTCTATCACTGGGTGGGTGGGTATGCCATGTATAGTATGTCTCAACAAAAATACTCCATTCATAACTGTAAATGCTAGGGGGTAAATGAAAGCATCAAATCAGGGATTCTATTAATTTTGGGATAGGAAAGTACTATACTGATGTACGTAGCGAAAACGGTCCCTTTTGCATATTTACATTAAATTAGGGTAATTGTCCAGAATGTGTCCGTGACCGGCGTTTCACGCGTTTAACCAGGTTTAACGTCATTTTTAGTCAGCATAGGTTTGGTGGCGCTGTTCTCGCGGTAGATTTACACAGACGACCGTGGCCACGCGAAACCTAAATTTTTAATTTGAAATGAAATAATTCGTAATCGCGAATGTTAATCTTATCATTTTGACAAACTCATCATAATTAGAAGAATTTTCATTGTTAAACAGGGCAATGACTGTTAAAAATAATTCAAAATGGTGCACTCCCATTGCCATTGGGTCGTCTGAGACACGCGTGGCCAGCGTCGTGTCGTCTGCTACAACCACGCCTTATCGGTATAGCGCCACCAATTCTGTGCTGACTAAATTTTAATTTAAAAGTGGCTTCCGATCGGCAAGCTGAGTGGCATACCCCTGATCAAATGACAATAGTACAAATCAGTTATTCAGTCCAATTAATTTGACTCTCAACCTGTGATGATTTGTATATACAACTGTTTTGCTTAAAATTATTATATGATTGCCTTCTTACACCGTTAGGAAGAAAGAGGCGTGTGCGACCTGTACAATGCGTGCACCATGCGCATTGTTTCAATTCGTTGTTTAGGCAGCATGGGTTCACCAATTTTCACAGCGAAAGGTTGTTAACACGTTGTTTTTATTTGTTATCACATACAGGGTGTCTGTCCCAGAAGGAAAGGTACATTTATTTAGCTAAGAATGCCATTGTTATTGGTCAAAGTGCTTATGATTCTAACATGTACATTAGTTAGGCCAAACAAAGGAGATTATCTGTCTCAGAAGCCCGCCCGCATTGGTAAGTGAAATCAGCTACGGCACGTAGGTCTACGCGCCGAGGCCTATTTTTTTTTTTTTTGTAACAATTTATTTTTAAAAAAAGGTCTCTGTAAGCTTGGATAAGCAACAAAAAACAAAACAAACAAAAATCGCATACCTCATAGCCTTTTTTTCTAAAAGAAATAATTTTTAAACAATCGCACAGCACTTAGCTTTTTTGGTAAATGTTAATGAGACAGACCTTTTTCTTTGTTTGGCCTTGGCTAAGTTCTTTGAAATTAAGAATTTTACAAATTGGACGTTTCTGACAGAAATTATGGACCCTTTTGTAAAAATGGTAAATTCCAAGTTTGACCAAAATTACTTCCATTGTAACTCATAAACTCATTGACCATGTTCGGCACAAATCTCAATTTAAACGGTATGCAGGTAATTTGCTGTGTGTTCTTTTAATTTCCACTACAAAATTAATAGATGTCAACTGTTTGTGATGTTTTATGAAGTAATATTATGATAGTGAGGAAACTGTTCTGCTTGAGTGATTTATATCATACTTTCTTAAGTGGCAGATTTGAAGTTTGGTGGTATGAGTTTTATCAATTGAATTATGGTGAAAGTGAAAAACAGGGTTTCTCTGATTTTCAGTAATGTCATGGTATATCAGAATGGATAAAGATATTTTGATGAAATTGATAGAGTAAGTAGAAAACATGTACCTCATTGTATTGAAGGCATTAGACTTGAACTGCAATGTTGTTTTTGTATTGTTATTATTTTATCAAACACAGTATTGTCTTGTCGGTATGAATTAGTCTGGGAACCCTGTAAATCAAATGTATGGCTAAGTTGTGAATTTGTATAGTGTCATGTATGAGTAAAATTCAAAAAATCAATGCACTTGTGCAAATGTTGATATGCTCACAATAGCAGTCCTCCTACAGGGCTGTGCCATTATTCAACACATCAACATCAGCGCGCATGCATTGATTTGTATAATTTCTCTCGAAACAACCCAGTCACATGTATTGACCTATAAACATTAAGCATTTAATACTTTTAGTGTTAAGATCTTATACACAATGTAAATATTTTATTATCTTTAATTTGAATATATTTTAATGTTTAGGCTCTATACATTTTTTAAATGATAATATTTATCTCTCTAGACATTTAGTAAATAAATGTCATTGAAAAACTTGGCAAAACAAATTCCTCTGTACCAAAGTGAAATGTTATTAATTTCCACAGTACCCTAATAAATATCTGATACACAGTCATTTTAGTGGCGTAGCTAGGATTTTTTTCAGGGGGGGGGGGGGGGGGCAAGATTTCTGACAATTTTCGTAAAAGATTGTCCCAATTTTGTTGCA
Organism: Ophiura sarsii; assembly: GCA_035610835.1. Classification (NCBI taxonomy): domain Eukaryota; kingdom Metazoa; phylum Echinodermata; class Ophiuroidea; order Amphilepidida; family Ophiuridae; genus Ophiura; species Ophiura sarsii. The sequence continues at coordinate 6,129,227 of CM069449.1, forward strand.
GTCAGTCCCCTCGTGAATTTCACGTAAGTGTGGGGTGGGGGGGTGAGGTCAAAAAATGTCGCACGATCAAAAAAACAGCACATTCAACAAATAATGGCCAATCCTCCAAGGTTTTAAACAATTATCTCTATAACACTTTCATTTATTTATCAAATCCGGGCGAAAAATTGTCATTTTTAAATAGTAATAACGCATATAAACACTACATCCGGAAAGAGGGGTGGGGCACAACAAAATCTGTCGGGGCTACGCCACTGAGTCATTTACCTCTAATCAAACTTTTGTTCTTGGTCTTATTTGTCCTCAATTTCAAGCATAGATTCAAAACAATAAATGAATAAGAATATTATTTCCCCGAACGTTGAACCAAAGATAGTTTTTCTGTACTAATTATGTGCTGATTTTCATGTCAAATATTTTTGCTGGTCTCTAAATTGTAGCTTTATGTTAAATGTTAAACCGCTTGGAAAACGTGGTATTCATTAACATGTTTAACTTTGATAAAAAAAAGGTCAATATCCTTAAAGCAAATTCATCCATACATGATAGTGCTAGTGATTGTTTTATTTTTGGCATTTTCATATTCCATTACAGCTACAGTTGGCATCAGAATCATGTGAACATAATTTGAAATTCTATATACAATTATATACTGCAGATAATGATGTAAGCATCAACATCAATGAAAATAAGAATTGAGCAGCATTTGGTTATAAACAATATCGCCCCGCTCTTCCCCAAATTTGAAATCAACCATACTGAATATTTGATGGAAATTGGAGACATTTCTTTAAATTTAGTAAAAAATACAAAGGGACAAACAATAAAATATTGTAAATTTGGGTTAAAGAGACAGCTTTTTCACTCAAATTGTCCTCCATAACAATTGATCAGTGCTACAATCACTGTGTGTTGTACAGGGTGAGTCAAAAAGAAGTTTACCCGGATTGGTGATGTTTAAAAATTAAAAAAATGACACTCAAGAGTTCAGTAAAGCATATATTTAACAAGCATCCTCTCCTGCTTATTAAGAAAAAAGAATGACACAAATTGATCATTGCTAAGAGGAGTTATGCCTATTTTAATAAAGGTACTCATTTTGCAAGCTGTCCACGGAATACTAGACAAAACAAATGTAAAGTAAGCATTCCATGGACAGCTACAAACATGAGCGCTTTCAGTAAAACAGGCATAACTTCTTATTATTGAATAGATTCATCAGGATCGGTAGACATAACTGATAAGATAAGGTTCTTATACTGATCCAAATAGTATACTCACAACTGTGGACGTTTCGGCAACACTGTTGCCTTTCTCAACACTTGGTAGATTGTGGTGAGTTATTTACTGTCACCGACGCTAGAGGGAGTTTTCTCAGCGGCGGTTTTGGAGTTGCCAGTTCGTTTCTTGACTCCAGACAGTAAAAGTTCGTCAAAAACGTGTGAAAGGTGATACTGCCCTTCGTCTCGGTTCATGGTGGTGCCCCCTTTCTTTCTTATCTCCACTGCTTCTTTAATCCATCTCTCGTAGCGATCTTGTTCCGTGCCTATGACCTTAGCCTCTTTCCATCCAATCACATGGTTACTGTCCACAACATGATCCGTAATGGCCGACTTATGTATAGTCGATTGTGACGACTTACGGCTGGCCCGGGTGGCAACGTTCTTGCTGAATTTCTCTGCTTCAGTCTTGTGCTCCTCCAGACGAGTGCCGAATTTTCTGCCCGTTTCACCGACATAACTTAAGTTGCAGTTTTTACACGGGATGTTGTATACAGCATGCGTGGTGTTGAGTTGATCACGTTTATCTTTCGGGTGGACAAGTTGATTCCGGATGGTACAGTGCGGTCTCATAGCTGTTGATATGTTGTATTTCTTCATTACCCGCGATACTCTTTCGGAAATCCCCTTAACATATGGTATGACAACAAAACCTTTGTTTTTATTTTCCTCCTGGTGTTTGGGGTCCTTCTTTGGTTTGGTCTTCTTTGTTGACATCTGTTTCTTGACTCTGTCAAAGGTCCACTTAGGGTATCCACATCTACGGATCATGTTGTGGACAGTAACCATGTGATTGGATGGAAAGAGGCTAAGGTCATAGGCACGGAACAAGATCGCTACAAGAGATGGATTAAAGAAGCAGTGGAGATAAGAAAGAAAGGGGGCACCACCATGAACCGAGACGAAGGGCAGTATCACCTTTCACACGTTTTTGACGAACTTTTACTGTCTGGAGTCAAGAAACGAACTGGCAACTCCAAAACCGCCGCTGAGAAAACTCCCTCTAGCGTCGGTGACAGTAAATAACTCACCACAATCTACCAAGTGTTGAGAAAGGCAACAGTGTTGCCGAAACGTCCACAGTTGTGAGTATACTATTTGGATCAGTATAAGAACCTTATCTTATCAGGCATAACTTCTCTTAGGAATGATCAATTTGCTTCATTGATTTTCTCTAATAAGCAGCCGAGTTTGTTTGGTAAATAAATGCTTTACTGAACTTTTAAGTGTCATTTATTTGTTTTGAAAAACATCACCAATCTCGGTCAATAGGAAAGTACGCAGCTAAAATGCATACTTTACATTTGTTTGGTCAAGTATTCCGTGGACAGCTTGCAAAATGAGTACCTTTATCAAAATAGTCATAACTCCTCTTAGCAATGCTCAATATGTGTCATTCCTTTTTCCTAATAAGCAGGAGAGAATGCTTGTTAAATATATGCTTTACTGAACTCTCGAGTGTCATTTGTTTGTTTTTTAAAACATCACCAATCCGGGTAAACTTCTTTTTGACTCACCCTGTACAACACACAGTGATTGTAGCACTGATCAATTGTTATGGAGGACAATATGGATTTTCGACTGGATAGGTTAAACTTTAGGGCTTTTCTTGGGTAAGTTCATTAGATTTGATAAGGTAAATATAGGATAACATTATGTTCATCAAAACCAGTGATAAAGTTGACTAAATGGTAAAGAGACATACACTTTGTCCGGCTAAAGTCCGGGACTGTGTAGCGGGGATGTACACAAAATGGGACCATACATGACTCTACCGGAACATCACATTGGTAATTTGTACATCCCATCCCAAATCTAAGAGGGCTGGGTTGCAATTGATAGGTGCATTAGTTAGTTGGATTTCATCAGAGACAACTCTGATTACTGACCAAATCATGATGAAATGTTATAGTTGCTTAGTGTAATTGTCTGATTATTCACCTTTCTCACTGGTTAACTTGAACATAATGTTACTCCTTATGATTAAATAAACCCCCTCTCTCTATCAATGAAAGACATACAAATAAGCTCAATTTGAGGTGTATGGTTAATAAATAGAACAAACCATTTTGCCGCAGAGGGATAGTTGCGATTCATTGATCGTCGTCATGTCCTAACCATATTACGCTATTGATTTGTTACAGTCTGTAGCACAACCTGACCGATATGGGACTATCTCAGCTGTCAGTATGAGAGGGTGGGCAGGAGGATAGTGTAGTCTATCTACAGCAAAATTTAACACATTTTATTTATTTAGGTGTTTTTGTCAAACCTTTAATTCAACTTATCTGACCTGACCGGCCGCCTCTGCTGCCAATCACACGATTAACCCTTTGCCTACCTTATAGAACCTTGTTGCATTTCAGAAATGCACAGTTGTATAAAGCTAAAATGGTTGTGTTCATATAATAGGTTAGTAGGTGTACTAGAACCAGGGGAAACAGGGGTTGCATTTTTGGCCATTTGGTATGTCCATGACCTCATTTACTTGGTCAATTTTGGTACATCAATGGATCGTTTTTGATTTGTATGGTGTGGTTTTTTTCTCCAAAATGTTCCATATGAATTTGTTTTGGCCTTTTTGGTCTGCTAACCAGCGGGTTTTAATAGCAACCACAAGACCCCAATTGTATATCAATTACCCGATCGATTGGCTGTTGTTTACATTTACCGAATTGTGTGTGGGAAGTTAGCACGCAAACCACGCATACAACTACATGGTTTCTTTGCCATTTTACAACTATCTAACTTTAACATTTACATATATTTCTGCCGAAATCTTAGTCTAAAAATTACATCACTGTCTGCCTTATTTATTCCTCTTTCTAAAACTGTAATTTATACGATCTAAACAGCTTGCTGTTAAGTCAATGGGTCAAATGGCATTCCTAGATTTTCACCCCAAAACCGAAAATTGTAGTACAGACCTGATGATTCGATAATTATAAAGACGGTATGCCAGGTTGGTAAATCAGAATATATCTTATATCAAAATGTAAAGAAATGTTAGCCCTTTGTTATTCAGTTCCTGTCCGTTATTTATTTCACTTTGTTTTTCCAAGAGAACCATGGAACACCAGGCGGGACAAAAGTACTGACATTTTCCCGAAATATCTGCATAAAATATTGAACTTTTGCGGTGAAGAAAAATTAATTGACGGTACCAAATATTTTTTCTTATGAAGAATAAAAATATGATAATAAAGAGAGACATGTATGCTTCATATAATTCTACCTGTTGGCATTTTACGACACTTAGAACTCATATGGTTGATATGATAGCAAAATTGGTGTGAAGGTCCGGTATGCTTTTTTAAGGAAATCACGCATGGTCTGGCGTGTATTCACTGTTGACTGCTTAGGTTGTCGGGGGAATTCATATGCTCCTCTATAACCCTAACCCTACTACATCTCACAGAAACCTCACAGCCAGCACCACTTGGCTTGCGCGCGCACAAGTTCTATCTCATGTAGCACTAAACTACGGGTATATATGGTCTCTGATGTTTTAGCCTGTGGAGCCCTTCCCCCGTGGCCGAGTGGTATTATATCTCGCCTGTCACGCAGCCGACCCGGGTTCAATTCCCGGGGCCGGCGGACATAATTGTTCCCATTTTTTATTTAACCCCCTCCCCCTGTTCTCCGTTCCATCCCCACTGCCACGTTCTAGGGTTAGGGTTAACAAACAAAAATAGGTCAATTTTACCATAATGGAGTCAAATTTGCACGGAACGTTGAGAATATTTTGTGTGTGACAATCTGAGAAAGTTTTCAACATTTTTAAGAATTTGAGCACTTGTGTATTAAATTTGGCTGAAGATTTGGAGCTCAGGTATACCAATGGGTCCGATTTCCTATAGGGACATGTCACTACCACAATCACACTTGAGTGCCGCCCCTGGACTAAAAGTTAGTGCAATTTGATATGGGTCTCTTTTCATGCAAACCTAATCTCAGAGTTTGGTCACTATATGTTATACGGATCTTTGGTCTATTTGCCTATCAAGAGACAGTGACGTAACTTGCGTCAGTCGCTAATTGCAGTACATAAACGCATGCGACCACTCGAAGCGCTGGCGTATACACTCACGCGTAGAAATGCGCAAAACACATACGCGTGCGTAAATGTTGTGCCCGCACAGTTACGTCACTTTCAGGAAGAAGGGAATTAGAGAATAGTTGGTTGTTTCAGAGTAAAGTTAAGAACATAAGGTATGGGAGATGTTGTTTGTAAACAGGATATCTCAGGTGTTTCAGCTGCCCCTTAACACTTTCCACGCGGCAGCCGTCTGCAGATGACATTCCAAAATGTCACAAAATGTTTCAAAAATGTCAAAAGTATTGAATTTCATCACCATATTTGGAATCGCTATGAGTAATGCATTACAATAAGTACAAACATACCTAGTATTGGTTCAGTAATTATTAAGATATACTTTGAAAGTTGGTAAAAAAATATGGTAAAACTAATAGCTGTGTGGAAAGTGTTAAGAAAGATTTTGTTCCCCGAAATGCAATGAGCTTTTCCATTTGAAATCCATCCACCCTATGGAAGGCCCTAATCTTCTCCATACACCCTCCATATACCTCCTTTTAACATGGATTGTGTTAACTTGGTTCAATAATCCTCACTTAGGAAAAGGTTGCAACTTGTAAAGACAATAAAAGTAATATACTGCCTTTTACCACTACATGATTTATGGAGAAAAAAGCTAACTTTGATCATGTTAAAAGTAAGGAAACTTCATATAAGATACATTCTTTTGCCATAAAAGGGCTGCCGGGCCTATGGAAGGCCGTAATCTTCTACACAAGGAGGTTATAACTCTGTTTCAAATTAACGCTCTCTGTGGGGAAGATTAAGGTCACATCTTTTCCATAGGGGGTGTATGGATTTCAAATGGAATACTTTGATGCAAAAAGAGTACCTCCCACACACACCCCTGGTTTCTTGGATTGTGAAATTAGATTAGCAGTGGTAAAATCCAATAGGGTGTTAAGTAAATAGCATCTCCTCCCTATGGTGGACAAGACATTACACGATGACCGCTCCTAATAGACCAGACAGTAAAGGTTGACCGCTCTTTAGACACGTTTGCCATTTAAACGTCCTAGATAATATTGAGTCCGTCTGCATGCTTCATGTTATATCAATAAAGTAATACTTATATTAAGGAGGCTATCTGGATGGATCTTGATCATTGATTGTCTAGTTTGAGTCCTGATACTTGTCGTTGCTGTTCTTTCAAAACCTTGTATCTCCATCTGGCCCTTCAGCATGTATAAAGTAAAGCCGCCCAACGGTTATGCATAGGAAGTGTTGCTTTATTAATACATGCTGAAGGGCCGGATTAGAGATACAAGGTTTTGACAGACAGCTACGATATGACATTCATACATACAACAATTGCTTTTTAAGTGGAATGGGAACCACCAATGGTTTTGAGATTTAAGTACAGAACACAGTACAAAAGATATCTAGGAATCCCCATTTTGACTCATGCAAACAGACTAATGTCAGAGAATACTAGAATGCTCCACCAGTGCTGGGTTTAAATGTATGATGGCAACATACTAAATCATTAAAGGGACATTAAGTGGTGTTGACAATTTTAAATGTTTAAAAATTTACTTCAGAATTCAAGATGAATATTAAAAATTGCCATTATTGTTGTTTCTACAAACAAAAACACAGCAAAACTTGATTAAAACAATACCCCAGAAAAACGCCCTCTATACATATATGGTTCGCGTTATGTATCACGCGTACTGCAGGGGGATACTCTCGGACGTAAAATGCTGATCTGCCGGAGATCAGCGTTTTTGAATCAATGTTTAGTTGTACAAAGATGGCTGATTTTTCTTAATCCTTATAGGTGTAAGTTCATACATGTAATACAATTGTATACATATTCCAGTTTTTATCATATATTTATTTAATTGAGGGCGCTGCCTCCACCATATCTCTTTATGTCCCTATAACCTAACCCCGGTTATGGGTTTTTGACTGGGATCACGATTTTCAAGGAAAAACGCCAACTAAATCTCCAGGAACCTGCCGGGATTCGATCTGGGGACCCGCCGTTCTCAAGCCCCACTTCCCACCCACTTAGCCACGGCCCTCAGCTACACATTCGCACAGTATACTGCACTCACTATATAGGCTCGGTTGACTACGTCATCGAAAACCGACTGCGCATGCGTTTGGAGAGGGACTTAGGATTAGCAATTTTTAGCACTCAGGGAGGTTAGGGTTAAGATGCGTTTGGAGAGGGACTTAGGATTAGCAATTTTTAGCACTCAGGGAGGTTAGGGTTAAGATGCAGTGCTACCAACAATTAATAATATACCAATTCATTGAACAAATGCATGACAAATTCTCACATTTAAAAACAAATGGGAAAGACTAGGTATTGTATCTCAGAACTGACAAAAACTAATAATTCAATGAACAAATGCATGAAAACAAAAATGGGAAAAACTAGAAATTGTATCTAAGAGATGGCAAAAACTAATAATTCAATGAACAAATGCATGACAAATTCTCAAATTTAAAAACAAATGGGAAAAACTAGATATTGTAACTAAGAACTGACAAAAACTAATAATTCAATAAACAAATGCATGACAAATTCTCAAATTTAAAAACAAATGGGAAAAACTAGATATTGTATCTAAGATATGGCAAAAACTAATAATTCAATAAACAAATGCATGACAAATTCTCAAATTTAAAAACAAATGGGAAAAACTAGATATTGTATCTAAGATATGGCAAAAACTAATAATTCAATAAACAAATGCATGACAAATTCTCAATTTTAAAAACAAATGGGAAAAACTAGATATTGTATCTAAGATATGGCAAAAACTAATAATTCAATAAACAAATGCATGACAAATTCTCAATTTTAAAAACAAATGGGAAAAACTAGATATTGTATCTAAGATATGGCAAAAACTAATAATTCAATAAACAAATGCATGACAAATTCTCAATTTTAAAAACAAATGGGAAAAACTAGATATTGTATCTACGATATGGCAAAAACTAATAATTCAATAAACAAATGCATGACAAATTCTCAATTTTAAAAACAAATGGGAAAAACTAGATATTGTATCTAAGATATGGCAAAAACTAATAATTGAGTTACAATATATTGCCATACTACACTCTTCAGTTCTGGTATGTTACTTAAAGGTAGATGACCCGATCACATTTTCGTAACACAGAATTATTTCAAACATACGGAGATTTTCATATCATATGAAAGCTCGTATTTTTCTCATCATACTGAAATTTGACGGCCTAATTCGGTATAATGACAGAGAAATCGACGAAATAGCGTTGAATTACCGCGAATGGTGGTTACCACCGATATAGTTTGTGTACTACTCAATGGGTACAGTTCACCGCATCTTGTGCGTCTAAAATAAGAACCATAATAGCTATGCATCTCAAATTTTGGGACACGACATTTTTAAGGATGACCTTTCATGTAGAATAGAAAACTTCAAGTTGAAAATCGGAACATCTACCTTTAAATGTGACCACAATTGTTAGAATAGAATCTCATCCCTAGGCAACAGGAAGAATAAAAACCTGTTCTACGAGCCTGACCGATCCATTTTTTTTGAATTTGTATTTGATTTTTTTAAAAAGCTTTTGAAAACGTTTGAACATTTCGACAATTGCTGTAAATTCATTAAAACATTTCCCTCTTTTTTTTTTGGGGGGGGGGGGGGGCGACAACAACAAAACACAAAAAACACCCGACCGACCAACCCTAACTGTGAGGTCTGTTTGCCCGTAGAACAGGGTTTTTTCTGTTGCCTTACCAGACTTTCTACTCTTTTACTCAATCTGTTCTTATTCTCTTTATCCCATTCTCTTTATCCCATCCATTCTATAGTGGGACGCTGTGACGGATATTGCCATATGGAGCAAGTTGATGAAGTTCCCTCAAATCCCATACATATCAATATTCACCAAGTTTGACAGTCTTAAATTTTAAAAAGGGTTCTTAAACGAACCATTTTTTCTAAGAGTGTATAGTGGATTTCTCTATCACGAGACAGTATTTACTACCCCAATGCACATCAAATCATGTTACTATAGTGGATTTCTCTATCACGAGACAGCATTTACTACCCCAATGCACATCAAATCATGTTACTATAGTGGATTTCTCTATCACGAGACAGTATTTACTACCCCAATGCGCATCAAATCAGATCATGTTACTATAGTGGATTTCTCTATCACGAGACAGCATTTACTACCCCAATGCACATCAAATCATGTTACTATAGTGGATTTCTCTATCACGAGACAGCATTTACTACCCCAATGCACATCAAATCATGTTACTATAGTGGATTTCTCTATCACGAGACAGTATTTACTACCCCAATGCACATCAAATCATGTTACTATAGTGGATTTCTCTATCACGAGACAGCATTTACTACCCCAATGCACATCAAATCATGTTACTATAGTGGATTTCTCTATCACGAGACAGTATTTACTACCCCAATGCACATCAAATCATGTTACTATAGTGGATTTCTCTATCACGAGACAGTATTTACTACTACCCCAATGCACATCAAATCATGTTACTATAGTGGATTTCTCTATCACGAGACAGTATTTACTACCCCAATGCACATCAAATCATGTTACTATAGTGGATTTCTCTATCACGAGACAGTGATGGAACTGCGTTATTTACTAATTGCAGCACATGAATGCGTATGCCAACTCAAGGTGCCTGGTATACACACATGCATAGAAAGTTGAAGACACGTACGTGTGTGTGTGAATGCTGAGCCAGTAAAGTTAGGTCACTGCTCAGAGGAAGACAATGGAGTATAACCTTGGACATACTGACTATCCTATACTCTGTTTGTCTTCCTCTGGACAGTGACGTAACTTTAAAGGCGCAGCATTTACGCACGCATATGCATCTTGCAACTTTCTGTGCTAGTGTGTATACGCCAGCGCCTCGAGTAGGCACACGCTTATGTGCTGTAATTAGTGGAATACGTGATGCGTCTCGTGATAGATAAATAGACTATAGGAGTAACATAGGATGTACTTTGAGCAAAATCCCTCTCATCCAACACACTTTTAAAACAACATTAGTCAATTTGACTCCATTTTAAGAGTATAATTATAATTAACATATAATATTATGCATTAGATGAAGAATACAGGTATTGTTTTTAGACTATACCCACTTTACATTATAGATGATACGCTGCAGTTCTATGCAATAAATCATATTACCAAACACGTGTCATCAGACAATAGAACATGACATTTGCATTTGCAAAATAAACTTGTCAAAAATCGCTGGAAAATCAAATTGCATATCCCTTTAATTCTTTTCACTTCACAAGTCTCTCAACTATAGAAAGTGATTTTTTATTTCAACAAGTGTCGGCTCAGTCTGATGGTCAACACGTAAGAGCCTGTAATACAAATATGAGACTGTGACATGGTAAGGTATGCAGTGACAGGTAAACTAGCATTACATTGCATCAGTATATAAGGTCACTGGCCACTACGTAAATAGAGACATCGCCTTCACTCACTATCAGCTGATATACTCGGTACACAGACGGGGCGTGTTCGTCCATCACAATTTCCACTTTTCCTGCAGTCGTCCTCCACTCTGTGGATCGGTACATGCGAGATGGTGAAGGCCTATCATTGCGTTATGTAAATAAGTTATCTGGCTAAGTCTGGGTTGTTTTGTGGGACTAAAATGGTGACATCCTCCATAGAGACCTTCCATGTTTTGGGTTAGCTGCAAACACATAAGTGTTTGTAACACTGACCAAAAACCCTCCCCATTCAATACAACATGCTGAATGACCTAATAATTAGTATCTACTTGAAATGTTAAGATTACTTGAAAAAAATGATTAGAGAATAACAAGACAGGGCTGCAGTAACTTAACAAGGTCCATGCTTTGATTATTCCCAAATAACAAGACAGGGGCTGCAGTAACTTAACAAGGTCCATGCTTTGATTATTCCCAAATAACAAGACAGGGGCTGCAGTAACTTAACAAGGTCCATGCTTTGATTATTCCCAAATAACAAGACAGGGGCTGCAGTAACTTAACAAGGTCCATGCTTTGATTATTCCCAAATAACAAGACAGGGCTGCAGTAACTTAACAAGGTCCATGCTTTGATTATTCCCAAATAACAATACAGGGGCTACAGTAACTTAACAAGGTCCATGCTTTGATTATTCCCAAATAACAAGACAGGGGCTGCAGTAACTTAACAAGGTCCATGCTTTGATTATTCCCAAATAACAAGACAGGGCTGCAGTAACTTAACAAGGTCCATGCTTTGATTATTCCCAAATAACAATACAGGGGCTGCAGTAACTTAACAAGGTCCATGCTTTGATTATTCCCAAATAACAAGACATGGGCTGCAGTAACTTAACAAGGTCCATGCTTTGATTATTCCCAAATAACAATACATGGGCTGCAGTAACTTAACAAGGTCCATGCTTTGATTATTCCCAAATAACAAGACATGGGCTGCAGTAACTTAACAAGGTCCATGCTTTGATTATTCCCAAATAACAAGACATGGGCTGCAGTAACTTAACAAGGTCCATGCTTTGATTATTCCCAAATAACAAGACAGGGGCTGCAGTAACTTAACAAGGTCCATGCTTTGATTATTCCCAAATAACAAGACAGGGGCTGCAGTAACTTAACAAGGTCCATGCTTTGATTATTCCCAAATAACAATACAGGGGCTGCAGTAACTTAACAAGGTCCATGCTTTGATTATTCCCAAATAACAAGACAGGGCTGCAGTAACTTAACAAGGTCCATGCTTTGATTATTCCCAAATAACAAGACATGGGCTGCAGTAACTTAACAAGGTCCATGCTTTGATTATTCCCAAATAACAATACAGGGGCTGCAGTAACTTAACAAGGTCCATATGGAAGGACAACAAGAAGGAAGAATGCGGCATAATTTAGTTTCTGATAGCCCGTCTATCATTAAACCCTATTACTTCCTGGAGCAGGGGAAACTTGGTGTGTATGTGTGGTTGGCGTCTCTTGACTATGGTAACCAGAGCATGAGCCAATCAGATGTCGCGCTGCTAAGCCCGCGAATTTGGCCTTTGTTTGTATGCTGGGGCAGTGGCCCAGCATCCATCTCAGTCATTATCTCGTTGGCTCGCTTCACGAGAGGTTCTAAAAATTTAAAACTCTTAGCTCCTATTTGGAATTGAATCAGATCGCCTTCATCTACGATTACATCGGCTTTGTGAACTATTATACAAGGTATATCACTTGTTTCTGTGTGCGGTCTCGCCATTTCAATAGGACTAGGAGTCGTCTTTCGTGCAGTGTACACTGAAAGGTATACAAAGTATATTTATTTAATAAATAATAATAACTTTCAATTTATTCTTGAAATCTATACTGACTGTTATTTACATCAACCAAAATGGTTCGTGGTAGAGGCACCAAACGCAAGGCCACTACAAACTCTCGATCGGGTTCAAAACAAACCCGATCCCAACAGCAGCCAGGCCCTCGCCAGACTCGCGCGCAAGCAAGAGCTATGGCAACGCCTGTAAACAATACTCGTAACCAGAGTACGGGGCCACTCCCCGGACAAGCAAGAAATGCTTTCAATCAATCGACTGGTAGTGATTACGCTCAGCGTATACAAAAGAGAAATGGCAACCAGGAAGTGATTGAACAAAATGGCGACGCACTGTCAGTTGATGTTTCACCTGAAGAAAGGCAGGAATTGGGACTGGAAAATGATCAGCGACGGGTGATAAATGGTGGAAATTCAATCACTGTAAGTAGCGGCGAAGGGCAGAATGCAACAGCTCGTGCAGGCTCATCGCAACAAGTAAGAGATGCTGCAACAGCACCAGCAAGCCAAGGACAACAAAGACGTGCGGTTTCAGAACTGTTTCGCGGATCAGGAGTACAGAGTCGTGACCTTGCTTCTGCAAACTTTGAAAGAGGATTAAACGGTGAGTTTTCTTTTGATTTACCTTTCCCTGTGTCTGAATTCCCCGTTGGTGTTGGTAATAATACTACTACTAGTAATAATTGTACTGCTAATGTTCATTATGGTAATAATAATGGGCCCTCCGGCGATACTATCATGAACTAGAGCGGTTCTCGGCTTTCGCGGTTCTCGGTTTTTGCGGTTCTCGGGGTTTGTGGTTTGAGATTTTGAACAAAACCTGACTGGGTCCTGTTAGTGAATAGAGTTGGTCTCATCCTTTGTATATTTGTAAGGGGAACAGTCTTTATCAGATTTCAGACGAACTGATATAATGAGATGAGTGACAATGTCCCCATTGAAATATTAAGGTTACCGTGGGGTATGCTGTTTTACTGAATTGGTGCATAAACATGGTTATTAAAAAATTGAGTTGATGGACATGACATATTTACAAAGCTAATCATATTATTTTCAATTTTGTATATATATTTTAAATGGCGCATTTAGTGGATGTGGGTTATGTAAAGTGAAAGTGGAAGCAGCGATTTAGCCAAGAAGGGGGTGCTATCTAGTTTGATTGGACTCAAAATAATGGGACAAGTGTATGATTTCTTTGCCGAACAATGTTTATTATGCACACATACAACATCTTTACTATAAAAATAGTTGTAGTTTGTTCATTAAAAACGAAATTTCTAGGATATATTCCTTCTGCGATTATTTTTAGTGCTATAGTTTACTTAGTTCCAAATTGGCGGAAACTGTTTACATATGATTTAATTTGTGGAAGAGTAGGCAATTAAAACACTTGCATTTTTGTTTTGTTTGCAAAAATCGTTCTTATAGGCTTGGATAAATTGTGTGCGCGGATTGATAATAGCTGAATATACAGGGTGAGTCAAAAAGACTGCAATAGTGGAAAGAAGCCATTTTGTTTTCAAAACCAAAATTAATTTGAACCTTTTAATCAGTGCACCCATTTCACACGTGTGTCCACAAGATACCCAAAATATGCATCAGATCGCAAAATGTGTCACTCGGTCAAATTTGGAAACTTAAAGTTCATTTGTGATGTTATTGGAATTTGATGGCATCCTTTCTTGTTTACATGTAACTTAGCATAATCAATTATAATCATACCTATGCTATGAAAGCGTATAATATTCTAAATTTTAATAAAAAAGTGACATTTTCCTTTTTTTTTGGCGGGATATTCAAATATGAAAATGCAATGTGTGCCATTTCAAATGAAAATCCCTGTGCTCGTGGACAAACAGGTATATTTGGTTGTGCAGCAAAGAGGGTCACTGCCAAAGACAAACGAAAATTAATGCGATCGACTTCATTTTTTCACACAAAGTTAGGATTAAATACATCATTCTTGCAACGTTTAAAGAAATTTTAAAATTCATTTTGGTTTTGGAAACAAAATGGCTTCTTTCCACTATTGCAGTTTTTTGACTCACCCTGTATCTTGCTATGATGGAACTAATTAAACTATATAGCTTATAACTATATTCTAAATCTGTTTACAAGAACAATATTGCAATTTAAGGAATTTGTGTGCTACAAGTAAAGCAAATGTTTATATTTTAGTCTAATTGTCACGATGGACCACAGTCATATGCATAACACCGTTTGAAAGGTAAGTACTGTTTAGATGGAATGTTGGTTTGTATTTGTAAATGGTCATCTTTTATTACTTCAGTTTCCATAAAGGAGGTTTTGTTACATTGTAATAAAATGCCAGAACCGGTACTTAACCACGTAGAATTGACACTAATGATCTTTACTAAATATTTAACGTTGAATTAAGTTCTGCATACTTCCGCCCCCCCCCCCCCCTCCCTCTCGGTAGGACACGGGGTCTGAAATGTTCTAACATGTCATTAGTAAAGATACATCTCCACGTGGCATTGATACTACAATATGTCATTTTTTAGAAATTTTGTGAACTTTTGAAATGTCGTCTACAGACGCATGCCGCGTGGAAAGTGTTAATGACACTAATGATCTTTACTAAATATTTAGCGTTGAATTAAATTCTGCATACTTCAGCCCCCACCCCTCTCGGTACGGCACGGGGTCTACAATGTTCTAAATGTCATTAGTAAAGATGCATCTTCACGTGGAATTGATACAATATGTCCTTTTTAGACATTTTGTGAACTTTTGGAATGTCGTCTACAGACGCATGCCGCGTGGAAAGTGTTAATGACACTAATGATCTTTACTAAATATTTAACGTTGAATTAAGTTCTGCATACTTCCGCCCCTCCCCCCCCCCCCCCCCCTCCCTCTCGGTACGACACGGGGTCTGAAATGTTCTAACATGTCATTAGTAAAGATACATCTCCACGTGGAATTGATACTACAATATGTCATTTTTTAGAAATTTTGTGAACTTTTGACATGTCGTCTACAGTGTTAATGACACTAATGATCTTTACTAAATATTTAACGTTGAATTAAGTTCTGCATACTTCCCCCCCCCCTCTCACCCCCCCCCCCCCCCCCCCCCCCTTCTCGGTACGGCACGGGGTCTACAATGTTCTAAAATGTCATTAGTACGTGGAATTGCTACAATATGTCATGTGTTTAGACATTTTGTGAACTTTTGGAATGTCGTCTACAGACGCATGCCGCGTGGAAAGTTTCAATCGGACACTAATGATCTTTACTGAATATTTACGGTTGAATTAAGTTCTGCATACTCCCCCCTTCTCGGTACGGCACGGGGTCTAAAGTGTTCTAAAATGTCACTAAAGATATATCTTCTGTTCTATAAACCACGTGGAATTGACACAAATGATCTTTACCAAATAGTTAAGATATAATTCAGTTCTGCATACTCCCGTCTGCCTCTCCGTGCTCAGGCTCATGCCAGAACCGGTACACACAAACTTGATTCATCTAATTTGGAGCATTTTGATCCATATACATGTACAGCTTAATAGACAACAAAATTGAATTGGATTTTGTTACTCAAAATTATTAATGCACTTATCATGATTGCATCCCCTGCCCCGGGGGACCCGGGTATAGCGGGGATTAGGGCCGGGACGTACAAATTGCCCATGTGACGTACGTCCCGGGTGTCCCCGCAGGGCCGGGCACCATTTCTTGTACACGTCCCCGCTACAGTCCCGGCCCCTTGTCTGGGACAAAGTGTACACGGCCACCCATTTCCCAGGACAACGTATTCACTACAGTCCCAAGGTCGCTTACTTCTTTCTGCAACCATAACGGAATGCATTTCTATGTGTTCAATATGGCTTATTCCGTCAAGCGCATCGCATCTCTAGCTTATTCATAGCAAACGTCCGGGGTGTACATTTGTTACCTTAGCGTACGTCCCCGCTACACGCCTCGGCTAGCGGGGGCACAGTTTGTACGTCCGCGTACACTCCCCCGGCCGCATAGGCCTAGCCGGGCACCATTTTGTGTAGGCCTACACTCGTGTACGGTCCCCGCCATGCCCGGCTTGCAATTGCATAAATAACAACTAATGCAACAATGGAAATATTTATGCTTGACGTATTGAGATTGTTTAATAATCATGTTTGGTGTTTAGACTAACCCTAACTAACATTATATGCTCTACATATTGTTAGGGTTTGGCAGATTTTTTGTGTCTTTAAGGCAAAATTGATGGGTAGGATATTTAAAATTTGGGCTGGTAGTTCCCCCCCCCCCCCCCCCCCCCCGACAGAATTTGTTGTGTGCCCCCGCCTCCCTTTGTGCCCCGCCCCACTCTCTGGAGATAGTGCTTTTATGCGTCTTAACGTTTTAAAAATAACATTTTCCCTTTTTTTTAAATACTGTAAATAAATGCCATTTTTTTTGAAAAATTGATTAAAATCCTGCGGATTGGCCATTATTTGTTGACTGTGCTGCTTTTGGACTGCGAAATTTTTGGACCGTGCGAAATGTGTGGACCTTATTTACGAAGGTTTTTGAAATCTTGCCTCCCCCCCCCCCCCCCCTGAAAAAAATCCTAGCTACGCCACTGACGTGTACGGTGTACCCCGGGCGGTGTACACACATTTATTGGAAAGCAGTAGGCCTTGACAACAATGAATGACTGGATTGAGGAGGAAAAAACACATTTCTTGAGACCTATTTTTTTCTTGAGAAAATCAATTCTTATCGAGAAAAACAGTTTTTAACCAGTATTTTTGCTATTCAGTTGGGACTGGTTTCGTATATTGTATTATATTTTTGCCAATCAATAAAAAATACCAGTTAAGTTTCGAATTTCTAAGACTATTCTTATAGGCCTTCAAATATTTGCTGTAACATACATTGTAAACTGCTCACAAAAAGTATCGTAACACTTAAAAATGATCCAATATATAACGGCTCAAAAAGGTATGCATTAATCGAAGCAAATAACCAAGTGCATAATTTTGTTCTGCGTATTTTTACACCTCGATCGATGAGATACGATGTTGCAGAGCGGAGTTATTGTCATTGCAATGGTCGTGGGTCCAGTTTCAAAAGTGACAATCACCCTATAGAAAGAGGTTTGCATTACTGTTTAGAATGATCAGATTCGTGATTTTCAATAGGGATGAGTGTCACCTTGGAAACTGGACCCACGGTCATTAAAATGACAATAACTCCGCTCCGCAACATCGTATCTCAACGATTGAGCTGTCAAAATACGCAGAACAAAATTATGCACTTGGTTATTTGCTTCGATTAATGCATACCTTTTTGAGCCGTTATATATTGGATCATTTCTAAGTGTTACGATACTTTTTGTGAGCAGTTTATATAAGCCTACGTAGATACGGCATATGAGTGCCCCCCCCCCCCCCCCCCCCCCCCCCACCCCCAGCAAGAATGGCTGTAGCTTCCCGTGCGCGATGACAATCTAGTCATTAATTTCAAGTACCGTCAATTGATGAGCCAATAAACCACTCAAGTACGTATTTGGGCTAACACGCCGCTATTGTCTTCAACAAGCGTTATATTTGCTTTATGGCTTCTAAACATTCCGTCGCTGTTCTGACATACCGGCACATCTCTTTACTTATTTCTGTTGTAATGTGCCGGTATGTCAGCAGAACAGCGACAATTCCATCAACACTGTTGTCATATATCCTGATTTCTTGTAAGCATGTAATGTATTTGTGTTTAAAGCTGAATATTCCATTAGACTTCAAGGGGTAAGGGTTGTAGGAAGTTTGTTATAAAATACCAGCACAAAAAACTTCGCCTATAATACTGATAAAAAAAATTAAAAAATTGACCACGGTATCAAAAAGGGGATCAGGTACAGAGGTAGAGCTGAGACTTATATTAGTCTCAGGGTAGAGTACGAACTGAACCAAGAGATTTTTTTATGACGAACAAATATTTTTAAACTGATTTTATCGATGTCTTTAAAAAATGGGGCTTTGTAATGAAAATGTTCGCGATTTTCCTCCAGTGTTTTGAACACCTTTCCAACGTCAGTGCCCTCCCTCCCCGGGCATTCGCCCACTTGAAAATACAAAAACAACAACACTTTGCCACCCAACTGAAACATAGGTCCTTCCCCCGGTCTTTCGAGTCATTGCGACTGCGCGAATTCCTGGCTTCAAAGTTGATAATATCGCGAGCTTTAGAAGCCACAGTTTCCCTTTGACTGACTAACCAAGAACGATGCACCGTAGCACAGAGAGGATCAACATGTTTAATGATTAGCATAATATTTATGATTTCCGGTTGGTCATTTCACCGTCAACAGAATCCAAAGTCTACCTTCGACCAAGCGTCACACATTACCGCCGACGTTTGCACAGGGGGATTAGATCCTTGAGACATGCAAAAGCCAAATACTGGCCACGACAAACTTATATACGGATTAGCGCCTTTGATAATAAACTCGACCGTAACCAACAAGGTTCTCCCCCAATCAACCGTAACACATGATATAATGACCTTAGTACACAGGATCGTAATATAATTGGGCTACTTATTGTCGTGAGCCGCGGTTTAGAGCACACTTGGGCCGCGGTTTGGAACATCACGGTTGGCAACACTGTTTGAGACTTTTTTAAGACTTTTTGAGACATGTTGCCTACACCACGGTTTGGCCGCACTATTGGGCTACTTTTGTCCCCTGCACCGCGGGCAAAAAAACGGGGGCCACGGTTTGGGAAAACTGAGACTAATATAACTATATATTAGTCTTAGGGAAAAGTCAAGCTACACTGTATTTTCTATGGGAACACAACAATTTTTGTCGCGGGTCGCGGTTTTAGAGGACACTTGGGCCGCGGTTTTGAACTAATCTGAGTTGGCAACACTGCAGTCCTTGAGCCATGACTCAGAGCTCGTAAGACGAATTCAATACTGGGATGGACCCAGTAATAATAGCTCCCCGATGCAAATGATTCAAAACCCGTACAACACCAGTCGAAACTCCTTAACTGCCATATGTTCTCCCCTTGGTGAGGAGGTAACTCAAGTTATGAAAGAAAAAATCTGCAAGGGGGAATTTATTGAGTTGGGTGCTTTATTGGAACAAAGGGTTGATCATTTTCAGTCCCAGCAACAGGGCGGCATGTCACTCACTGTTAATGCTGCAGGACAAATTTCCTTGTCCCAATCTAAACCAACCCGTCGTATCACCACAATCCATGCATGGACCAATGCTTGTTTGGTCTTTACAGCAATTTACCTTAGGTCTCACCCACATAGGGCCCAGGAACTGTTAAAATATACTCACTTAGTAAGAACTGCCGCTGCCCGTTTTGGTGGATGGGGCTGGAGGGATTACGATACACAGTTCCGTCTTAGACAACAATCCCATCCCAAAAAGTCATGGTCTGTGATTAATAGCGAGTTGTGGACGCTTTATGTTGCTGTTCCATCTCCATCTATTAACTCATCGTCCATCGGAGAGCAAATTAAGTCTTTTCGTGGCCAGATATCAAAAGATCCAAATCAAGCTTCCAAAGGGCAATCAAACAGTGGAATTTGCTTCCACTTCAACAATACAGGATCCTGCCCCCGTACAAAATGTGTTTTCAAACACTTGTGCTCAACCTGTGGTGAAGAAGGTCACGGCTCCAACACGTGCAGTAGCGGGTAATGGGTGGGAATTCACTCCCAAAAACCGCAACAATTCGATCAATTGACAAAACATTAGGCAGTTACAATTTGCATTTGTTGTCCTGTACCCTCTAAAAAGCTATTATTAACACATAATCAGCCCTTTCTTATATTCATAGGCTAATCCATCCTATAAATTGGTTATCTATGTCGGTGGTGATATCCTAACTAGGTAGGTTGAGTAGATTAATGTGTTCCAATCATTTACTAAATATTGATTGATTCGGGTCATAAACATTGAATTCTTAATCGTGTTTGCCCTTTGTGTAATTCAGGTGAGATTAATGACGAATACCACTTTGTCATAATTCGTCCTTTTAATGTTGATCTACGACGAATATATCTATCAACACGCTATACTGTTAATCCTAATCGCAATAAATTCAATTCATTTATGCGTTAATACTATCCACACACAATCAAATCACTTGCTTTGTGTAATTCAAGTGAGATCGATGACGAATACCACTTTGTCCTATCCACCCGTTATTCAGTTAATCCTAATTGAATATATTCAATTCATTTATGGTTGTGTTCAAACTATCCACGCACAATCAAATCACTTGCTGTTGATGTTTACAGTGCCTTTTTCCCAGAGAGACATATTCATGAATGGGTGATAAATCGTTGTTATACCATGGTTATACTAATCGTTATGTTATCAGTGTTACCGTATATTTATATTACAGGTACGTTACTATAATTACTATGATTTTATAAATCGTCGTAATATCATGGCAATATGTTGTGTATTTGGATGCCCTATGTTATGTACTTGGAAATAAAACTAAACTAAAAAGGTACCAATTTGGATGCATTCTGAAGGATGGGCTGTCAACTTTGGGTATTTCACCGGACAATTTCAGCTCCCACAGCTTCAGGATCGGCGCAGCCATAAGCTGCATTCCAATGGACATGATACAAACATTAATGATAGAAAACACATATCCCCCCCCCCCTAAAAAACCACATTCCACAGACTATGCTTTCCCCATGTTCCATCTTTTTGCTTGCTCCTTTTGTTTCTCTCCCTCCTTTTGTTTTGCTTGGCTTCTGCTTTTGTTTGTTTTGCATTTATTACAGGACCTGTCGTAATTTGGTTGGTTCAAGTGGCGACTCCATTATGAATTAGGCCGAATAAACCCAAACGCAAATGAAAGACGGAGGATGGATCTTTTGGAGCGGCATCCCAGGTGCTCGGACTGTGGGAATCTTGAAGGCACGGTTCTTTCTCAACACCAATCTTGATGAATTCGTGTACCCAAAACTTAGTAGGTCCAATATTTAAATCAGTTCTACAAGGTACTCTCCATCTCAACACACAAGGATGTGCGCAGTTAGTGTCAGTAAACAACAACTTGAACTGTTCTTTTCACTCATCTGCGGTTGAGTTAAGCATCTATATTATGGAATTATTTATTCTCCAGTACTTTTTATGTTCCTCCCTTTATTTATTTATTTATTTTTTGAAAAAGGGGGCCGGCAATTATCAAGCCTTCATAGAAGACTTGTGTGCGGTAATTTTATGATTCAATGAATTCATACCATGCATTGAATCTCTATTTTCATAAATTAAATTAAATTAAAGGTCAGACAAATTGAATTTCAGGTACATCATATTTCTGTGAATTATGTTAGCGAATTGAAGGGGTCGCATGGTAGTTCACTAGTCCCACTATTAATTTGTTGTGCAGAGTTCATAGGGTTGTAGGCAGTTCACTACTATATGTATAGACCCTGAAACACCAGTAACATTGTAGGCAGTTCACTACTATATGTATAGACCCTGAAACACCAGTAACATTGGCAAGCGATCAATGTTTACTGGAAGTTATATCTATAAGAATAAATTCAACTAATTTAGTCATCTTTATGAGCATCCCTCTAAAGGGTGGGGTTGAGGCAGTTCACTTTATCCATAGTTAAATTGTTGAATCCTAATTTGGGTCTTAATTTGTTTTACTGAATGATAGGAATAAAATCAGCTAATTTAGTCATCTTTATGAGTTTCCCTCTAAAGGGTGGGGTATAGGCAGTTCACTTTATCCATAGTTAAATTGGTGATTTCCTAATTGTGTCTGACAGATCAATGTCATAATGTTTCAGGATTTTGAAGGAAGGCGTATAGTCTATCCAATAATTTTGATAATACTTTCCTTAGACTTGTATCAAAAATTATTTGATTAAGCATCTTGACTTGTATTAAAATTGTAATTAAGTTGCCAATATCATTTGTATCAATGTTTGGTAATTAATGAAATGTTACAAGATTTGAATAAACCTCTTGTGATTGAGCCTCCGAGCCATATACCATACATGTGTGTTTTGTTTTCTATGCTATAGGGAAGTAATATTGTCTAATGTCTTACCTGTATATTGCAGATTGGTGAGGAGTCAGTCAAAGAAATGGACATGGAAAAAGAACATACAAATAACATGATTAGGATTACAATGTGCAACAGCAGAGTGGCTTGGTGTCTGATTATTTGCCATTCAGGTTATTTGATTAGATATATCAACTCTTCTTGCAGCGAAATGACTCGACTAGCGTAAGACCATAGCTGCTTAATTCTATTACATTTGAAAAAGAAAAAGTCAATATAATCAATTTGCATGTGCGACAAATATTATTATCTACTTTACCCATCTTACATAAAAGTACTTTAGTGGGATAAATGTTAAGAAGGATTTTCCAATTTAATGAGATAAATCTCCCTTCATCGGTGCAATGTGGAGTGGCGAGCCAACTGTTTGCCCGATTAAAAAAAGTAATTGGGAAACCTGAGTGACCAGACAGAAGTTTTTCAATGCATGTAGTTGAAACCTCTTTGTTATCGTAAAGTTATATTTCTTGACAGTCGAATCCATCTCACAATTCTTGCCTATTTGTTACAGATCAGACTATAATAAAATCCTAAGTTCTTTTTAATTATCATTATATCATTGTAGCCCTGGGGGCGTACATACATCATTCGTATGAGACAATATCGCTGTACATGTCTTTATAGAACGGACATGTACAATGACAGAGATGAGATGTGATGGTAACCTGTAGAGAAAAATAGGATCTTAACACTTTCCACGCGGTTATTAGTTTTACTATATACAGAACAAGTTTTTCAGAAACCTTTCCCAACTTTCGAGGTATATCTCAAGGATTACTAAACCAATGCTAGGCATGTTTGTACTTATTTCAATACATTTCTCGTGGTGATTCCAAATATGGTGATGCAATTCAATAATGTTGACATTTTGGAGAAAAAAATTGTGACATTTTGGAATGTCGTATGGAGAGGTCTGCCGCGAGGAAAGTGTTAAGAGATAGCATTGTAGCCTGTAGACTATTATTTTAACTGATATATCAACAACAAAATTATCAATAACAATTCTAGTTGTTGTGGTAATGCAGAGGCTTTCTGGCATTATTGCTAACCAGTTATATTTATCATATATCACTGAATTCATTATACATCATGTGAATATCAAACTTATATATTAAGCAAATAAATTCCATATAAGGTATATGGACAAATTGCATTGACACTAAACCCTTTGGATGATGGGACTACTTATATTAAAAACTGGATAACATGGTGATTTTTAACAATATAGGTATTACAAATCCGCTGCTCTATGGGCAAACGGACCTCTTAGGTAGGGTCAGGTGGTCAAGCATTTTGCAACAAAAGAAATTGGGAAATTTTTGTGCATTTTTAACCATTTTTGAAATGTTTAAATAATTTCAAAATGTTTTAAAAATGTCAAAAAATGTGCAACCATTTTTTGAGCAAAAATTGAAGATAAAAGAAAAATGGGTTGGTGAGGCTTGTGGCCTTATTGTCTGTCAGCTGCAAAGACATTCAGCATTTGTTTTTCTGTTGCAAGATAATACTTAGCATAAACACAAGTGTAGGTCTCATTGGTCAAATAAAACATGATGACTTTGATCCGACTAACACAAGCATCTGATTGGCCAATTGTACCCACTGCACCATGAATGTTACCGCCTAAACACTCATTATTTCCTTTCCACAATATGGCGTGTTATTTGTCGACCTATGGCGGTTGTCCAAACTTGACACCTTTTCAGGACAATGTATGACTCTGTCCTTTCTACTTGAGCAGTTTCATGCTCACCAGACCTAAACATGACACCAATATAACCGTTTACTTCTCATCACTTATCTAGTACATATTAATTGACATGCTAAATGACTGTGTTCACTTAGCACACTTTATTTTACATCATTGATTACTACGTTCCTGAAACAAATATTTAAAAATAATAGTCAGGTGTACCACAATTAAGACAAATGTGAACATTACAATAATACATGCATGCATTACAAATAAAGATGTGTATGTAACACATTTCTGTTTTAAGTTTTAAGCAAATATTAACACTGACAACCTATCGTCAATAGTAAAATGATGCATTCATTTTTAACATTATTCTAATTTACAATAATGATCACAGTATGTGGTGTAACAACCCATTATTTTGTATAGACCTAATCTCAAGATGCATTGTGGGATAGGTTAAACACAGCAATTAGTGCATCACTGTAAAATCAAATCGATGTTTTAGTATGATAGGATATTAAGCATTGTAAAAGGGGTCATGTGACATAAACAGACCGTCACAGCGCACCTGCCGCATATTTCCTCTTACTTGCGCTGCAAGGTAAAACATCATATTCTACACTCTGCATCATTTATTGCGGAGTCTTGTAGGTGTGTTAATTGTGACTTTTGAACTGATCATCACAGGTTTCAAAATAACCGTATTATTTTCCTGAGTGTTTTGGCAGTACTGATTTGAATTATCAGATGGTTTTGTGTATTGAAGCAAGAAAAAAAACATCCCTTGATTTGCAAATGTTAAGTAACCTTTTGTAAATATAAATTGAAGAAAACACAAAAAACACAGTTGATATACGACTCAATCTCAGTAATGAAAATGGTTTTCTTTCTGAAGCATTGTAATGCTTGTATGAAGCATTGTAATGCTTGTATGAAGCATTGTAATGCTTGTATGAAGCATTGTAATGCTTGTATGAAGCATTGTAATGATTGTATGAAGCATTGTAATGATTGTATGAAGCATTGTAATGATTGTATGAAGCATTGTAATGATTGTATGAAGCATTGTAATGCTTGTATGAAGCATTGTAATGCTTGTATGAAGCATTGTAATGCTTGTATGAAGCATTGTAATGCTTGTATGAAGCATTGTAATGCTTGTATGAAGCATTGTAATGCTTGTATGAAGCATTGTAAAGCTTGTATGAAGCATTGCAATGCATGTATGAAGCATTGCAAAGCTTGTACGAAGCATTGCAATGCTTGTATGAAGCATTGCAATGCTTGTATGAAGCATTGTAAAGCTTGTATGAAGCACTGCAATGCTTGTATGAAGCACTGCAATGCTTGTATGAAGCATTACAATGATTGTATGAAGCACTGCAATGCTTGTATGAAGCACTGCAATGCTTGTATGAAGCACTGCAATGCTTGTATGAAGCACTGCAATGCTTGTATGAAGCACTGCAATGCTTGTATGAAGTACTGCAATGCTTGTATGAAGCACTGCAATGATTGTATGAAGCACTGCAATGCTTGTATGAAGCATTGTAAAGCTTGTATGAAGCACTGCAATGCTTGTACGAAGCACTGCAATGCTTGTACGAAGCACTGCAATTCTTGTATGAAGCACTGCAATGCTTGTACGAAGCACTGCAATTCTTGTATGCAGCACTGCAATGCTTATATGAAGCACTGCAATGCTTGTATGAAGCACTGCAATGCTTGTATGAAGCATTGCAATGCTTGTATGAAGCACTGCAATGTTTGTATGAAGCATTGCAATGCATGTATGAAGCACTGCAATGCTTGTATGAAGCATTGCAATGCTTGTATGAAGCACTGCACTGCAAATTTTATGAACAATTCCCGCGCTGAAGCATTGTAATGCTTGTATGAACAGTGCCCGCGCTGAAGCATTGTAATGCTTGTATGAACAATCCGCACGCACCGCACAAATTGCAATGATTGTATGAAGCACTGCAATGCTTGTATGAATGCTTGTATGAAGCATTGCAATGCTTGTATGAAGCATTGCAATGCTTGTATGAAGCACTGCAATGCTTGTATGAATGCTTGTATGAAGCATTGCAATGCTTGTATGAAGCATTGCAATGCTTGTATGAAGCACTGCAATGCTTGTATGAAGCACTGCAATGCTTGTATGAAGCACTGCAATGTTTGTATGAAGCATTGCAATGCATGTATGAAGCACTGCAATGCTTGTATGAAGCATTGCAATGCTTGTATGAAGCACTGCACTGCAAATTTTATGAACAATTCCCGCGCTGAAGCATTGTAATGCTTGTATGAACAGTGCCCGCGCTGAAGCATTGTAATGCTTGTATGAACAATCCGCACGCACCGCACAAATTGCATCTGGATCTCTCCGAGACAGAGAGATCCTCAACCCGCACGGACGGTGATACATGGTTAAGCCTATCTTAAGTAGAAAACATTTGAACTTTAATCCACTATGCACAATCAACAAAACCTTTAACATTGAAACACTAACAATTGCTATCTTCAGAAGATAGCAAGCTAGTATACAATAAACTTTTGAAAGTGGGACACACAATTATTTTAAATAAAAAAGATTGATAGCATGCATGAGTCAATACCAAAATAACCAAAATAATAGAATAGTTTATTCTTAGGAGATATTATTGCTATTTTCAGAAGATAGTCCTTAATCTATAGTCATATTCCCTATATGTCATTATCCATACTAATAATGTTATAGTGTGATGTCTATACAAATATCACACTATTGTATCAATATTAGATACCAATATGGCAACATGTTTATCAATTAGTATAAAACCAATGATATCTAGCTCTGCCCTTTCTAGACAGGCTAATGCTGCCAAATGTAGCTTTACTATACTCTATTCCAACTGAAGTATGACTGACCGTATATACATTCTACAGTGATAGACACCACATTGTGACCAGGCTGGGATTTTTCTTTGATCACACAAGTGCATGTATCAGCTTGTTAGAGTAACATATCTGGTAATAATTGCATTGCATTTGTATGCAATATGCTCTGATGTAGTAACAATACTAACATTATACTTGCTATTGGACTGGGATATCTCTGCAGTTGTACGCTGTTATTTCTGGGCCTAATGCTGAACCATAGAGGGGGTATCGTGGGATATAGAGATGGGTCATTCTGGACCACGGCTGTTTGATCCCACATAATTTGTCCGTTTTATTCTGAGAACACCGTAACTTACTGGCCCGGTTCTGGTTTTAACTGATTCAAGTACCTGAATATACTGGCCATCTTTTGTAGAAATTTCAGAACATTTGTTGGTGCCATTTCTGAGAAATAGAGCTTTGAATATTATTAATTACTATAATAGCGCCCTCATCGGCCACATTTCCCATAGAGTTACATGTAAAATGTGTGTAAAGTAGAAAATGCCGATAATTTAAAAAGGGCTCAAACAATTTTCTTGAAATTTGCACCGTATACTCGTATTTATTAGCACAACCTATATCAGGTCAAACCATAACGGGACCACTATGTAATCTTTTTTTATTCCATAATTTTAATTATAAATCGGACAGTCAAACAGCCGTGGGACAGTTGCTGTTAAGAAATCCCTAGATGTTTGGTAGTCTTCTGATGTATTTAACACTTTCAAAGCGGCAGGTGGATGCAGATGACATTCCAACATTTCACAAAATGTTTCAAAAATGTAAAAAAATGTCACCTTGAGCAATGCATCAAAATAAGTACAAACATTCCTAGTATTGGTTCAGTAATCCTTGAAATAGACCTTGAAAGTTGGGAAAGGTTTCTGAAAATCTGTTTTGTGTATGGTAAAAATAATAGCCACATGGAAAGTGTTAATGTCCTTAGATATGGGTCCAATTTTACATGAAATCAAATCAGTCATTTTGTATAGAAAAATTATAAACATTAGTCAAGGCAATGCTGCATCCATGTCTAGAATAGGTGTTGATGTCATCTCCCAAAGATATATGGGGTATAGCTTTACCTTATATTGTAATATAATAATAGCATATTCAAATACAAACATCCCTAGTCTGCAACCAGTGATTCTAGAATTACCAAGAAGCTGTTTTCATTCTCATAATTGATGCTGATGCCAGATTAATCTAGCTTACTCAGTGTATCATAATGTTGTATCGGTTTACTACTTGTTAATGTATTGACTAGACTTGCCCAAGGCGAGAACTTCAAACTTAACGATGCTGATTGAATACTTCTAACGGAATATCTGAATATATGAAACATAACATGACAAATGGAGTGTGTGTAGCGATGAATCAAAATATGTTGTGAAATTAGTCTGAACTTGGATGCAGGCAGGGTGGTCAGAAAGAGAAATTATAAAGGGTTTAACAATCTCTTATAGGGTGGTCAGAAAGAGAAATTAACAAGGGTTTAACAAGCTCTCAGGGTGGTCAGAAAGAGAAATTAAAAAGGGTTTAACAAGCTCTCAGGGTGGTCAGAAAGAGAAATTATAAAGGGTTTAACAAGCTCTCAGGGTGGTCAGAAAGAGAAATTATAAAGGGTTTAACAAGCTCTCAGGGTGGTCAGAAAGAGAAATTATAAAGGGTTTAACAAGCTCTCAGGGTGGTCAGAAAGAGAAATTAAAAAGGGCAGTCAGGAGGTACAGATCAAAAATGGACAATTAGTCGGGTTGTTCCGTAACCTGACTCAATTAATCTGACCTGACTCAATTAATCTGACCTGACTCAATTAATCTGACCTGACTCAATTTTATCTGACACAGTTTTTTTTCTCGTAATGTAAGATTACATGATGAGTGCAGTGAGCCCTGATTATAAGGCTATATTCCCATGAGAAGTGGAGAACATTTTAAAATAGGGCCTATAGGGGGGGGGGGGGGTTGAGGGGGATGTTCCCCCTCAAAAGTGAAGAAATTGTGAACATATAGTTCCAAATGGAGCGATTTGGTGCCCCATTTTAGGTTTTAAAAAAGGCTTTTTTTCTCCTTCTTCTTTCCTCCTCTCTTCTTTTCCTTGTTCGCCTTTCTTTTTTACCCTCTCGGAAGCGGGCACGGGTCCTAATGTCCCTCCCCCGTTAATCCGCCACTGAATTAAGCCTGCGCCCGGGAAACGTGAATTGCACGACATGCCATGCATCAGTGGGAGAAATACGCCTATATTCATGATGTACCGGGGGGGGGGGGGGGGTTCTTAGTACAAAAGTGGGTATGGGGATGTTCCGCTGGAATGGGTCTCAAAAATAGCCTCCTGGTATAGGCCTAACTATGACCCCTTTTTTAGTTGCAAAATTGGTATAAACATGGGGTCACTTTTCAAAATTGTCTCAAATTTGTCACTAAATTAAAATTCAAAATTTTTCGAAAAAGTCTTCAAAATTGTGGTTAAACTTTGCCGAAAATCCAGATTTTTGGTATAAAAATGGGTCGAAATTTTTGGAAAACTTGGTATAAAAATGGGTCCACTTTCAAATTCTCAGCGGCACATCCCTATCCAAACCAAAGTTGAGAACCCCCCGGGGGATGTACCCTTTACGCACAGAACGAAGTTCATGTATCGCCCAAGCCTTATAATCAGGGCTCACTGCATTCATCATGTAACCGAATTATGCGTGCCAGAGCCTACAATGTTTTAAGATAAAATTAAGCTGTAATGACAAAACATGTAATCACTTGATTTCATTCACACGGAATATTTGGAGCCACATGTGCGTTTTAATTACTTTTTCCGATATCAGGAAATCTTACATTACGAAAAAAAAAATGTGTCAGATAAAATTGAGTCAGGTCAGATTAATTGAGTCAGGTCAGATTAATTGAGTCAGGTTACGGAAGAACCCCAATTAGTCTCCACTAGGTGGTGATCGATCATCAATCAAAATAATGATCGATCGTCGTCAGGCCAGTGTGAACAGATTTATTTTCTCCAAAGTCTGTATAATTTTCATGAGGGCAATGGATTAAATGCCATTTCATGAATTGGAACATATAGGCTACAATGTACAGGGTGACCCAAAAAAATGTTAACACTCCGGGCACATAAGATATCTTAAAAGGACAGGAACACACGGGTCTAATCTTGATGTATTATGAAAGCTGAGTAAATAAGCTTTCATTTGCATTTTATTGCGTTCCAATTGGTTATTTAGAACGGGAGATATGCTTCAGCAAACATGAGGAAGCAAAATTGGCTTGGTCCAATCCTCTCAGTATGAAAGTAAAGCTTTTAAAATGCACGAAGCAAGAAGCAACATGATTAAGTCACACACACACATCAGTTAATCTCTTCTTTGTTCTTTTCAACACATTCTTTCGGGGTTTGCCCATCAGTCCGAAGTCCCATCAGTCCGAAGGCCCGCTAGTCCGAATTGGTTTTTTTTATAAAACGGCCCGCTAGTCCGAAGGCCCGTCAGTCCGATTTTTTTTGATTTTTTAAAACGGCCCGCTAGTCCGAAGGCCCGTCAGTCCGAAGAAAAATAAAAACGTCCCGTCAGTCCGAAGCACCGCTAGTCCGAAAAAACAGGGGGGTACTCCCCCCAATAATATCAGTGGGTATTTGCAAAAAGTAGGTTTTCTCTTAATATACAAACTATCGGTACACGATTGTTTCAAAATATAAAGGAGAGAAGGACTATGAACACATGTTAAGGTAATATTCCTTAGATATTCCGGGGGAACCACTCTTTATTTAATTGTGTACTTTTTAAATCATAAATAACTCAAAATCCTAAAAAGATACGACGTCCGGGTAGGTTACAAAAGAAAGAGATGATAATAAACAATACAATAAAGAAAATCCGGGGGTGCTACTCTACTCTTCACAGACGAAAAATCACAAAATATTGATTTTCCCCCAAAAAAGCAATGCCAAATGAGATTGAAGAATTACTTATGATTTTAATATATATCAAAACAATTTATTCAAAGGGTCCGATCGCCTAACGGTCGATTAATATGATATTTAAAAAATAAGTTATTCTCAAAATAAACAAAATCATGCCGGAATGTAAGCTTATCAGTGTCAAACAATAAAACCTATCCAGTTGGATGGGGAGGGGCGTACATCATAGCGGGGAGGGGCAAACCCCCACCCCCTTTGACTAAAAAAAACCATTTGTGCCCCCCCCCCCCCTTCCCCATCCCCTCTAAAAAAAATTAAAAAAAGGTGGAACAAATGATAAAAGACTGAGATGGCGTGCGCGGGCGGTTATGTTTAGGTACATACAAATAGTCAAATATAAGGCAAAATTGTATATGCGATTTGTTTTTTGACCGTGCGAAATTTGTTGACCTTGCCGTGCGAAATTTGTTGATCTCACCCCCCCCCCCCCCTCCTCTGAAAAAAACCTAGCTACGCCAATGGGGGCGTCCCAAAAAATTGTTAAGGTTGCCCCCTACCCTGTCGTTGCATGAAACTTTTAAGGAATATGGGGTTTGGGGACATGGGACGGGTGGGTTCTCACATTGATATCGTAGGCCTATGCGTACATGTGCATGCATTTTGGGGTGCTTTTTCGCAAACAAATGTATAGCGATGGAATGTTTTTATCACAGGTTGAGGATTTGTGCAAAATTCGGTGCTTCTAACAAAAATGGCATAGTGATGGGTGGGAAATTGACCAGAAAAAAAGAAATAAAGAAAGTAAGAGGAAGTCAAATTGTCCAAGTCCGGCATCGGCACATTACACGTACGATTTTGGCAAAGATTAGGGGGGGGGTTAAAGGCGGTTTGGGATGGCAATGGATCGTCTCCAAATCAGAGGAACGTGCAATGAACCCCTAGTCAGCATTATCCTTAGACCTGTAAAATTTGTCAGACGACATTGGACACGACGAATGGTCTTTAATTTTGAATTTCCGTTGGTTTCAATGCAATAACGGATTTGATTATATGACCCCATAAAATTCATCCCACGTTGGAACTTAATTATTTCATCCTAAAAATCCGTTGGAGTATAACCAACTCCAGTGTCATTATCATTTATTGAATTTAAACCGCTGTTTAAGCGTTCGTCCCATTCACTTGATCACTTGATCACAATGCAATAAATGAAAGTCGGGTTTATCCAAATCTATGCGTTTTGATATCTACTGGGCAGTGTATTTATGGCATAGGCCAACTTTGTCCGGTTTAAAAAACAGGGGGGGGGGGGGGGCGTGTGGTTGCTCTTTTTTACACAAAAACACGGCGTTATTTCAGTTGTTGTGTTATAGGTGGGTTAGGTCGACATAATCAGAGACTGATCAAAATCAAAATCAGTTGGATTTGAGTCAAAAAAGTTTTAATTTCGTGAGTGTAGGCCTAACAAGTCAAAGCGTGCCGCGTCCAGAGTCAAAAAACGGAAAATAATAGTGATTTTACGGAAAATGTGGCCTCCGTGATCAGATCATTTCAAAAACGGATTGTTCAATTGTCATTTTATTTGGCTAGTTTGTTCAAAATTTCACGCTGAAAAAGTTGATATCAATTATGAATGATTTTGAACAAATTTTAAACAAAAAAATTGTAAATTAAAATAAAATAAAGCAAGGATGTAAATTCAAAGTATACCATCTCAATGTGAGAGGGGGAGGGGTTCCCACATTGATATGGTAAACGTAGCCTATATGTGCCTGCCCTTTGTGGTGCTTTTTAACAAAAAATGATATAGCAATGGGGTGGTTTTCATCACAGACCAAAGCGCCCAAATTGGCAGAAATTGGGTGTATTTTGAGGCATTTGTTCGTAACAAAAATGGTTGTATTGACGGGTGGGAAATTGGCCAAAAAAGGGAAGGCCTGTGATAGAGAAAGTCGTATTTTCGGTACACGTACGATTCTGGCGATAGTAACCCCTCCACATGGGCGCGAATTTATTAATCGTACACACTTTTGGCCAAACACGGTATAAATGTAGGGGTGTACAATTATGTATGTGTATATATAATAGTATGCGCTTTTCTTTACTCCGTCAAGGTATATAAAATGTTGTTTACGGTACAAAATATCGCCCCGGGCACGACCATACCTTATCGCGGGAAAAGTTTACATTTGTTGTCAGGGCCATTGTTAATAGAGGGCGCTGAATTTTCGTATGCAGACAACAGACGACGGTGGATACGAACGGCCGTTAATTTTGAATTGGTTTCAATGTAACAATGGATTTTTATTATATGACCCCATAACATTCATCACACGTTGGAACTAAATTATTTCATCCTAAAATCACTCTGGGTGGCTAACCACCCGCAGTGTCCGTATCATCTTTTGAATTTAAACCGTTGTTAAGCGTTCGTCCCATTCACGTTATCACGTAACCTTGTTCGCATATTTTAACCTGAATATTCGTATACGCCCGTGTCCAGCGTCGTCTGGCAGACAATGCCGGGTAATAGTAGGCCTATAGCTCGCTCCTGAATATTAAGATTTTGCTCTAAGGTTTTGCCGTTTGCTCACGGGATTTGATTACAGCCGGTTGTCAATCATTCAGCCATAATATACATATATGCCTATCATGAACCAGAAACTTATAATCGGCAAGTACACTTACAATATAATGAAGTCAAGAAATGCAATGTCCGAAACATGAAATTAATTATACAATTACACCTCTTGATTTGAGTAAAAAGCACTGTCAATATATAATAATTAAGTCTTGATCCTTGAGCAAAATAACTGCAGAGTTAACTCCGCCCACACAGGTAGAAAGACAACGCAACAGTGCCCTCAGTAATATGTGGCGTATTCTACCGAAACCAGACACAATTGTGCAAGATATCAAAATTGAGTTAGTAATTCATTATTAAGTAGAGATCATAAGCTGTACAATTGGTTCCTTTTTTTCTAACTTCCGAAAGCTAAGTTAATTTTTTTTTCTTCAAGTTC
This sequence comes from Ophiura sarsii, assembly GCA_035610835.1. Classification (NCBI taxonomy): domain Eukaryota; kingdom Metazoa; phylum Echinodermata; class Ophiuroidea; order Amphilepidida; family Ophiuridae; genus Ophiura; species Ophiura sarsii. The sequence goes on from CM069449.1 coordinate 6,163,595, forward strand.
ATCTTTATAAAATCTCCAAACTGAAAAAAACCCACCTATAGGCCTAACCCTATTAAACCCTACTACGTCTCACAGAAACCTCACAGCCGATCCAGCACCACTTGGCTTGCGCGCGCACAAGTTCTATATCATGTAGCACTAAACTACGGGTATATTATGGTGTCCGATTTTTTAGCATGTGAAGAACCCCCCCCCCCCCCCCCCCCCCCCTCCGTGGCTGAGTGGTAGTATATATCGCCTGTCACGCGGCCGGGTTTTTTTTTTGGAGGGGGGGTGTAGATTGATTTTTTAAACTGTCACACTAATGTTATAATAACCACTATGAAGTTCAATTATTTACAAGAAACTCAAAATCCCCCCCAAAACACCCCAATTATGTTTTGGGCTATTTCTCAGTTTGGAGCTCTGCTAATTCCGTCTGGTTTCGGTAGAACACGTCACGTAGGCCTACATATCAACCCTGAACATTCAAAGTTCAAGGACTACATCAGCAAGCTGATATGGGCTGAAACGTCAAATTATTCTCTACTAATTTAGATATTGACTTCTTTCTCTTTTGATTTACAGGAAAGTGGCTGGCGGTGCATCGAGAACGAATTGAAGAAGGATAATATACTTTGATACTTAGAAAATAATTATTAGGCCTTTAAGTATAAATTAATAAGCTGTGTGATAAATATTTCGATTAGCTATGACAAAATTGCAGTTGCTGTAGTATACCTTGTATAATTTCACAGTCACACAATCGAACAACACCCCCCCCCCCCTGATACTTCCAATCCGAGAACCGACCAACCTTTTCCCGGGGGTGAGATCAGAGGATGGGGAGCGGCAGACGACGGTGGATACGAACGGCCGGTAATTTTGAATTTCCGTTGGTTTCAATGTAACAGTGAATTTTGATTATATGACCCAATAAAATTCATCACACGTTGGAACTAAATTATTTCATCCTAAAACCACTGAGGATGGCTAACCATCCGCATTGTCAGTATCATTTTTTGAATTTAAACCGCTGTTAAGCGTTCGTCCCATTCACTTGATCACGTAACCTCGTTCGCATATTTTTGCCTGAATATTCGTAAATACGCCCGTGTCCAGCGTCGTCTGGGGAGCGGTCCATGGTGAGTGAGCCCTCTATCGGTACATGTTCATATAGTGACAAAAAAAGGGAAAAGGGTATATTTAGTAGACTACGATGCCCTCGGATCAGTAAAAAATTCACGGCCATAAGGCCTAAAAAAAAAAAGGTTTGATTGGCGTAACCCGACCGACCCTAAATACATCGCCGACCCTGAATAGTTTTTATTATTTTGAGGGGGAAAAAAAAAATATATATATATATATATCTATAAAAATTGAACAAAGTATTAAAGTTTTTGACTGTTTGCTTTCAATTTCGGCTATTTTAAGTCCCCATCGAAATGATATATTGTTGAGCACAACAATACATTTTTGCCCGGCAATTAAATACGCTAGAGCTATGATTTGTGTGTACTGCTGTCTTTCAATTGTTCAAAAGTAGGTGATTTGAAAAATATAAAAAAATAATTAAAAATAAATAAAATCCCGACCGACCTACCCTATTTGTTTTGGTCATGTTACGCCAATCAAAACTTTTTTTTTTAGGCCTAATGGCCGTGCCCTATTTTTAACAGAGGCCGTGTGTGCCCTTGGCTTGGCCTTGGTACATTCTTAAGGCCAAAGTGGCCGTGCCCCTAAAATGACGAAATTTGATGCCTGGTTACCGCGCCATTTTGCGATATTTTGCGAAAACGATCGTGGTTATCACGTGATACGTATCGTGACAAATAATTTACATTTTTTTAACGGAATGCACTGTGGATTGTGTTACCAGCCTAAATCAAAGAGGTCGCAAACCCGGTCGCAAACTTGCTTATAATTGTTTTTTTATTATTATATAATCATTAGCCTAGCTATAACAAGCTAATACAAGTGACTCTCTGAATGTAGGTATATAAAGTGTGCAAAGGAGAAATTGTTGGCCAGGTAAAATAGTTTTACAACAAGTTTGCTATTATTATAATCAAACTGAACTCAAGTTAAATATATATTCTCCACGAACGCCCTTAACATCGAAAGAAAATGAAAAAGATTTTATTGCAGATTTACATTTCTGATAATAAATCGTTCATACATTCCAAGTTACAGGGCGATATGGTTCTTAATTACTTCAAATCATGATTTTAGAGTGAAAATAAACTGTCGGATAACACCGACAGTTTATATTTTCACTCTAACTTCACTCTAAAACCATATTTTGAGGTAATTAGAATCGTATCGCTCTGTAACTTGAAATGTAGGCCTATGTATGATGTATGATTTATGGTCAAAAATGTAAATCTGCAATAAAATCTACTTTCTAAAAAAAATAATGAATAGAGGGCGCTTTCGGGAAAAGATCACATAATATGCCTTTAAATAACGTATTTACCGAGCAATAATATGATTTGTTTACGCATTTTAATTTAGATACAAAGTTCAATAAATCAATAGATAAATTTATGATAGATGAATAAATCAAAAGAAAACTAAACGCATGGGCGGCCTTTATAATTTATAAAAAATGACATAACAATGATGTTACAGGGAGCACATACCTAAATAGGTATCGCGACACGCTATCGTCGCGATCAATCAAAGTTGAGTACGACAATAGTTCCTATTTGGCGGGAAAGAGAGTTATTTTTTGACGGTTTATGATATAATTTTTCACTAATATGTTGTGTTTGAAATGTGTAGTTGATGTTCTGACATTTAAACTAGGTGATTTGAGGTCAATTTTAATTTCACGGACCGATTTACACACGCGGTGATATCCAGACCGGAGACCGAATTTAGGTAGGCATATCACTACGTTGTTATGCGGCGGCTTATAGCAAAAAAAGTGCACGAGAAAGTTTGCTTCATATTGAGATATGTTGTAGATTACCCTTGTGAGTAAAACATATCAAAATTTCATTGAAATTTTAGCGCTAATTTAGAAACTAGAGCCATTTAAGTAAGCCTTTCCTAACAGTAAAGTCTATGGAGAGCGTCTTGGTGCTGTGCTCCCTTATAGCGCCAGGTTCCCGATCTCCCGCGTGCTCCGATCCTGTGTAGGTGTATTACACAATGCAATAAATAAAAGTCGGGTTTCACCCAAATCTATGCATTTTGATATCTACTGGGCAGTGTATTTATGGCATAGGCCAACTTTGTCCGGTTTAAAAAACCGGGGGGGGGGGGGGGGGGGGGTGTGTGGTTGCTCTTTTTTAAACAAAAACACGGCGTTATTTCAGTTGATGTGTTATAGGTGGGTTAGGTTGACATAATCAGAGACTGATCGAATTGAGTCAAAAAGTTTGAATTTCGTGAGTGTAGGCCTAACAAGTCAAAGCGTGCCGCGTCTAGAGTCAAAAAACGGAAAATAATAGTGATTTTACGGAAGATGCGGCCTCCGTGATCAGATCATATTTCAAAAACGAATTGTTCAATTGTAATTTTATTTGGCTAGTTTGTTCAAAATTTTACGCTGAAAAAGTTGATATCAATTTTGAATGATTTTGAGCAAATTTGTGCTCTATAAGGGAGCACATACCTAAATAGGTATCGCGACACGCTATCGTCGCGATCAATCAAAGTTGAGTACGACAATAGTTCCTATTTGGCGGGAAAGAGAGTTATTTTTTGACGGTTTATGATATAATTTTTCACTAATATGTTGTGTTTGAAATGTGTAGTTGATGTTCTGACATTTAAACTAGGTGATTTGAGGTCAATTCTAATTTCACGGACCGATTTACACACGCGGTGATATCCAGACCGGAGACCGAATTTAGGTAGGCATATCACTACGTTGTTATGCGGCGGCTTATAGCAAAAAAAGTGCACGAGAAAGTTTGCTTCATATTGAGATATGTTGTAGATTACCCTTGTGAGTAAAACATATCAAAATGTCATTGAAATTTTAGCGCTAATTTAGAAACTAGAGCCATTTAAGTAAGCCTTTCCTAACAGTAAAGTCTATGGAGAGCGTCTTGGTGCTGTGCTCCCTTATAGCGCCAGGTTCCCGATCTCCCGCGTGCTCCGATCCTGTGTAGGTGTATTACACAATGCAATAAATAAAAGTCGGGTTTCACCCAAATCTATGCATTTTGATATCTACTGGGCAGTGTATTTATGGCATAGGCCAACTTTGTCCGGTTTAAAAAACACTAGGGGGGGGGGGGTGTGGTTGCTCTTTTTTAAACAAAAACACGGCGTTATTTCAGTTGATGTGTTATAGGTGGGTTAGGTTGACATAATCAGAGACTGATCGAATTGAGTCAAAAAGTTTGAATTTCGTGAGTGTAGGCCTAACAAGTCAAAGCGTGCCGCGTCTAGAGTCAAAAAACGGAAAATTAGTGATTTTACGGAAGACATGGAAGATGCGGCCTCCGTGATCAGATCATATTTCAAAAACGGATTGTTCAATTGTAATTTTATTTGGCTAGTTTGTTCAAAATTTCACGCTGAAAAAGTTGATATCAATTTTGAATGATTTTGAGCAAATTTGTGCTCTATAAGGGAGCACATACCTAAATAGGTATCGCGACACGCTATCGTCGCGATCAATCAAAGTTGAGTACGACAATAGTTCCTATTTGGCGGGAAAGAGAGTTATTTTTTGACGGTTTATGATATAATTTTTCACTAATATGTTGTGTTTGAAATGTGTAGTTGATGTTCTGACATTTAAACTAGGTGATTTGAGGTCAATTTTAATTTCACGGACCGATTTACACACGCGGTGATATCCAGACCGGAGACCGAATTTAGGTAGGCATATCACTACGTTGTTATGCGGCGGCTTATAGCAAAAAAAGTGCACGAGAAAGTTTGCTTCATATTGAGATATGTTGTAGATTACCCTTGTGAGTAAAACATATCAAAATTTCATTGAAATTTTAGCGCTAATTTAGAAACTAGAGCCATTTAAGTAAGCCTTTCCTAACAGTAAAGTCTATGGAGAGCGTCTTGGTGCTGTGCTCCCTACATTCATTAATCCACAAAGTTTAAAAACTGTGTTAAATTCTCATTCCCACGCTTCCCGGCCGCCACTCTGTTCAAAGGCACAACAAAGTTGACTTGTTTTATGGTTTTTTTTTGCAATTCTGAGGTGTGCAGTTCGATTTTCTTTCTCGAATTGTTTAGAAAACCATCAATTTTAGAATATCTGAAATTTGAAATTAACTGCACACCTGTGAAAGTATGATGAAGGGCATATATGTTTTGCACGTAAATCCAATACAAGAGTTCTTAAATCGACAAAAATATGACGTCATAACCATTGCTTCGGGACAAATGGCGCAGTACCCCCCCCCCCACCCACTAAAACCGAACAACCAAAATGATGCACCCCGCCTCATGCCCCCTGGTTACACCCCTTGTTTGTGTTTATCTCTAATGGAGAGGGCGCAATCACACTGTAAGTTCGGTTTCGTGTGTGGTTTCAAACTTAAATCAAGAGAGGGCTCACTTTCTGTTAAAGATTTCGTCAGACGACGATGGACACGCGCGCGAGGGACATATCTATCAATTCAGCAATGTATGTTCTTTCGGCGTTGAGGCGCATTCATTATACTTTTCCATCACTATCGTAAATAATCATAAATACGCAAATTCGGGCAATATTTAAGCATTAAGCCCTGTATTTGGTCGCTGTACGCGTCTATAATTTCTTCACTGGCGATGGTAACACCACCGTGGGCCTTATATAGTAACATGACCGCTTCTCACTGTCAGGTCCCGAGTTAGCTCGGACTTTACAATCAAACAATTTACTATACACAGACTTTATAAACAACAAAGTTTAATATAAAACAGAAATCATAAATAAACAATGCAACAAACACATTTCACGCGCTCAGTGATCACTGATTTAGTTGGCTAATAAGTGCACTTATCGTTCGTATAATGTTCCTCCAGAAAATCAGAAGATGGGCAAAACACAGAAGTTAGTTCCTCAGTAGCGATGTTCCGCACTGGACCGGAAGTTCACAAGTCTGCCATAGTATCGTATCTCTTATCGATGTCCTCCGAATCTCATTCAACAGGAATGATCTCGACTGATATTGTCCTGCCATAGACAACGGAAGATCCTCGTAGTGCCGTATCTTTATTTATGTTCTCCGGTTCTCATTTTAACTGGAATGAGTTGGACTGAATATCGTCCTGCCATAGATAACACTAAGATCTTCGCCAGAGTCGTATCTTTCTATTTAGTGTTTTGGCCTGCAGTCCGGGCCTTTGGGTCATCCGCCCTTCCGATCCGTTTCTCAGCCTCCTTAGTTCTCCCTTTCTCTTTGTTTTCTTTTTGCTCTCTCCCCCGTGGTCCCGTCGCCACGACGCCCGCGTATTGTCGCATTGCGTATAGTGTTGCACAGAGAAAACGATGTACAAAATATCGCTGTTCAATTTCGGTTGTACACTTTTTCAAACAACAGATGTGTAAAAGTTATACATGTTGTTTAAAGAAGACAACATTTTTTTAAACAGGTGTTGTTTACAGTATAAAGAACGCCGTTCACATCAATACAAAGTGATCTTGAACAACGTTGTTTACTTGTGACGTCACAAGTCACGTGTCACAATGATTCGTTTGCGATATGCTGCAAATTAATGGCCGCCGTATTTCGTTCGGTAAACAAATTTCGATTTTAAATCATAATTTTAAAGATTTTGCTGACAAGATGGGGAAATACAATCAAGAAAATAATGAAATATGATGACCAAAGAACCGATATAGTTTGATGATAGACGGCGAAGATGGATATTTTTTGCAAAAATATAATTTTAATTTCGCGATTTTGCTCCACAGACAGAAGGCATCCGAATTCGACAGTTCTGCCGTTCTGTCTGTGTACTTCAACACAAGAAATTCAAGTCTTCAAATCGTGCTGGAATTTTAAACAACTACCAGTAAACAACCCTGTTTTTTAACAACCATCATTTAAACAACCCTGCAGTTTTAAACAACCACCATTAAACAACCCTGGTTATTTAAACAGGCCAATTTCATCCATGAGGATTGAACAACTTTCTTTGAACAACCCAAGATGATTGAACAACTTTCTTTGAACAACCCAAGATGATTGAACAACTTTCTTTGAACAACCCAAGATGATTGAACAACTTTCTTTGAACAACCCATGAGGATTGAACAACTTTCTTTAAACAACCCTTGAAAATTGAACAACAATTTTTAAACAACACCAATGTGTAAAATCTGATTTTAAACATGTTGTTTAAAAAGTTAAACAACTAGGTGTTTAAAACTTTAAACAACCCCAGATGTTTAATATTTTGAGCAACAAGTTGCTCAGCTCACCCGTCAAACAGCAGTTGTTCAATTGTTTAAACATGTTGTTCACTTTTTTTTTTACTGTGTGCGTATAGTGTTGCGTATAGTGTTGCGTATAGCCTGTGAAGCCTTGGACCCTGACACTGACATTGGAAAGCATGATAAGTGCCGCCCTGCAGACCCCTTCTTTTGTCACCCTCTTCCGCCCCTCCCTACCCCCTCCCATTTTGAGCCCAAATTCGAATTGGCGTTCCTTATACTAAACAGATGTAGGGGTCTCGACCTTTTATCAAATATCTCTTAAGTTCTTACGACCCTACATTTTTGGAAAAGCCGCTCCGAGATTTTTGAGGAGTTCTGAAAATAAAATTTGACGGGGTTTGGTAATGGGTGAGGGGGAGGCACTCAACTTATGTACCAGCTATAGGGTTTATGATAGGGGCTTCGGAATTCTTGATAGAACAGAATAGGCCCAAAGAAGTGTGGAGCTATTGTGGCCCCTCGCCAGCATCAACATTGGGGCGGGGGGGGGGGGGGGGGCCTTAATGGGCGGGGACAAGAATAACAAACTGGATGACACCAAACTTCTTCTTTTTGGTGGGGTCAACATTGTGGCTTTTATGTATATACATTTTTGACTTATTTTCGATTGTTTGGTGAAATGAGTTGGGCTTAAAGCTAAGAGGCACAGAGTGATTTCCCAGAAATCTAAATTAAATATGTTTACCTTGTTAAGATAGATAATATACATATAAACCCTCTCATGAAAGATTTCTTCAAAAAAATCATTAAAAATAAAAAATAAAGACATTTTCATTTCACATCATTTTTGACATGTTTGATGGTGTATTAGTGCTTATCACTTTTTTGTAGTTTGGTTAAAAGTCACCACCATCACCAATTGTATCATGGAGGTCAGTCATGATATATATAGAAACCCTCATGGCAGATTTATTCCAAAAAAACTGGGACCTTCTAAATGATCCCAAATCGAACTCAAAACGCTATAAAATCCATGAATTTTGTGTGGTACGTATAATAAAGCATTACTAATATGTGAAAAAACCGTGAAGGATCTCTTAATACCCCTTTACGCTGAGTGAGGGACACTGTGGCCCGCACTTTGGATGGGAAAAGGTCTTTATTACCGGGCATTTGTGCCCCTTGCATCAGCCCTGTGTTCCCGATAATAACCTACGGTCCCGTCAAGGCTGGGCCGATCCCGGAACTGCGGGGGGGGGGGGGGGGGGGGGCTACTCATCCCCGTATACCGATGTAGAGATCTAAGCATGAGTATGAATTATGCTGTGTAATCCCTAATAATGGGGTCACTTTTTACAAATGGTTATTATTTTCGCAAAAATTCTGGCTACTTTGTCGCGAACATTTGCTAAAATTGTAGATATTTTCTCGATAATTGTGCGAAAATTGAGTCTATAATGATCATGATGATCAGGCCGCAAATCCTTAGAAATTGGGTACCGTTTTTTCCAAAATCACCCTTGGAAATCATAGGTGTTGCGGCACACCCCGACCAAACCAAACCCGAGTACAACCCCCCCCCCCCCCCTCACGGGCTTGAATAAACTGTATCGTTTTACAACCCACGGTTTGTCTCTTTTAGGGACCGTTCATTATTTATGGTGGAGGGCGGGTTGGGACAAATTCGAGACTCGTATGTCAAAATTACCTAACCCCCCCTACAGCTGAAACTGAAAATTACATGACCCCCCCCCCCCCCCCCTGCTAACCAGTAGTTTTTTACACAACCCCCCGCCCCCCCAAAAAAAAAAAACAACAAACTTGTCACATCTCATCTTATCACATCTGTCCATGGATTCGTTGGTAAGTTCTGTTTGTGCCCCGCTCTGAACGGCCAATAATTTAATGATACCCCTTCTTGATCTTTTGATTGTGTGAAATTATACTATATAAGTAGGCCTACATTGCGAGCGTAGCGATGCGGAAAATTTGTCATACGTTTATACATTTTGGGTGATTTTGTGAGTCTTATATTTCCCCCAAAAAGTTAGAACATCCTGACAAAACGTATGCAACATTCTACTATTGTGAGCTTAGGTGCAGAGCTGAGAGTGAGAAGAGGGTGAAAAGCATGCAAGAAAATACCGTTTTTAATCATATATTGTTGGATTTTGGCCCGGGAACATAGGCCTTTAGGCTAATTAATATGTTTTTATACACCCCATGTTTTCAACCGTTGATGATTATATAGGCGTCTTTTCAACAGATTGTCCAAGCAGATTTGCTGTCCGAAAGTCGTCTCATCATAAGTACATGTTTTGAAGTTGATAGGTCGTAAGAAAATGTGCGCGAAGCGCAGAAAAAAATGGCATTTACACTCCAAAAAAGCCTCTAAAATCACCCCAATCACCATCTTGATAGTTAACAAAATTACACCCCCCCCCTGTTTAAGAATAAAAAGTTACATAGCCCCCCCCCCTATTTCAACATATGAAAGTTACATGACCGCCCCCCTATATTTTACCCAACACCCCTCCAGCATAAATAATGAACGGTCCCTTAGTTTGAGAAAATTGTTGCTACCCAATTAAATATAAACAGGCATTAAAGCCGTATTTTAAACCGCAAGGAAACTCAAACGGATGCGCCGCACAAAGATCAAATCAATAAATAAAAAATAACAAGTAGCAGTTAAGAAAACGCTTTACTATTCGAGAGTGGTAGCAGTCCAATTATTATGGAGAGGAGAACCCCCAGGATATCTGGGACAATATTATTTTTTCAAAACTCTTTCATCTGTTTCAGAACCGCTGAGTCATAACAATACATTGTTAGTAGTAACTTATAATCTTAACATGTTCATGGGTAGGTGCACCCCCGGGAACCAATATATGTTAACGATAAAATGATTTGAATTAGTAACCAAATAGTCATAACATTTCTTTTTTTTAAATCATTTGCATTGGTTATTTATTCAAGTCTTTTAATATTTGTACCCGTAGGGAGTAGTACCCCCTGACTTAATATTTTAGTACTTTAATTCATCCATTTACCCATTCACATGACCTCACCCGGTGGTCATATCTATTTTGGTTTTCGAGTTATTTATACTTGAAAATACCCAAATATTTTGAAGTGGCACCCCCTGAGTCATAGCCAAAAAAACACAACTAAATACTATTTATTGTAAATTATCCAAAACGCCCCGTCAGTCCGAAGCCCCGATAGTCCGAAAAAGAAAAAATATATAAAAACACCCCGCCAGTCCGAAGGCCCGTTAGTCCGAATTATTTTTTTCATTTTTCGGACTAGCGGGCCTTCGGACTGATGGGACTTCGGACTGATGGGAAGCACCCATTCTTTCTATTCTTTTCAAGCTTAAAATACATAATAAATATATTCCACATAAATTATATAGGTATTTTGTCATGAGTTCAAGTTCTATACTCTTTTTCAGTGCAATATTAGTTTATTTATTTAATTGGATGGACCATTTCAACAAAGACTTCAATTTCAAAGACTGCTTTACTGACAGCTACCCATTGCACATGGAAAAAGAGTATAGAACTTGAACTCATGACAAAATACCTATATAATTTATGTGGAATATATTTATTTATGTCTTTTAAGCTTGAAAAGAATCGAAAGAATGCGTTGAAAAGAACAAAGAAGAGATTAACTGCTGTGTGTGTGTGACTTATTGGAACGCAATAAAATGCAAATGAAAGCTTATTTACTCAGCTTTCATAATACATCAAGATTAGACCCGTGTGTTCCTGTCCATTTAAGATATCTTATGTGCCCGGAGTGTTAACATTTTTTGGGGGTCACCCTGTATATCAAAACATATTACAATTGTACTTTGTTTGTTAATAATTTTTTTTATTTTTTTTTAATATTACATAACATGTGAACAAATTAAAATATATAATTTTTGTTGAGTTTCAAAAGATTGATGTAAACAGCATGTTCATTTTAGTACAACACTGCATCTACAATTGCAGAGCGTAAACCCATTTACTGCTTGGTACCTTTGATTATTAATAATGCTGGTTTCAATACAAATTCACAATGCTTATCTATTGTATTTCAAGTATGGGGAAGATGTTGAATGCAGGCAGGCAGACTTTCCATTTTCCCAGGTTTAAAAAGTGCCCGTCCACGTAGACGCAAGTTTGCTGGCGAGGTGGCAAAAAATCCAAACGGAAATGTGGGCGTCCATGGGCCGATTGTTAGGGCGCCATCTATTGTGGAAATTGTGTCTGACGTCATCCGACGTGTTTCAACTTAAAATCCAAGATGGCGGCTCGCCGGCGGATAAACCCGGAACTGAAAATCCACAGCGAAAATCGTATTTTAAATAATCAAGCATAAGTGTAAGAAAATGCACAGATTTGACTTAATAAACACATTTCCAGTGAATCTCCACTATAAATTTGCACTGATTAAGAGTGATTAAGCTTATTATTATTTTGTCAAACCTTTCTTTTGAGTTTTAGGAACTTGCGCGTCCAACTGCACGCAAAATACACATGCGCTATGTTGTTGAATGGTGATTGATGTTAGTTTGATAATAATTATTAATAATGTATAACAAATACATGATACCAACACCCTTTGTCATAAGAACTAGGTCAGTGTTATATTGGGCGATTCCATTTGAAATACATACCCCCTATGGAAGATATGGCCTTATTATTCCACACAGGGAGTGTATATTTTAAATGGAGTCACCCATGCAGGTAACCCAATTTGAAATTCACATTCCCTGTATAGAAGCTTAAGGGCATGTCTTCCATAGGGGAGTGTGGGTTTTAAATGGAATAGCCCACTTATGGAAAATGTCTGCAAATAATAGATTACATTTGATCATCACCCTTACCTTACCTCCCCAAACATTCTTTCCCCTCCAAATTTAAATGTGAGTCAGGGAGGATTGTTGTGTATAATAAAATCCTTGAGTATATATAGGCCTACTTTTTTTCTCCAGAAAATGCAAGTACTTTTTCTCTTCAATTTGAAAACACTTTCCACACAGCAGAAAGTACCAGAGGACTTTGAAAGTTACGAATGGTTTCTGACAAATCTATTTTTTACAATGGTAAAACCAATAGCCACATGGAAAGTGTTAAATAAGTATACTTGGGGAGAAATTAGTCCCAAACCTCCATCTACAAAGTACCACAAGTCTCATTTATACAGTGGTTTATTGGTACATTTGACACAAAAATGATCTCCTTTTATTTCTATAATGGTCGATCATTATCCAGTGAAAACATAAGAATTGGATGTTTTTATATGGACAGTGCTCATAATAAAGGACACATATAATACAATGGAAATAATGTCACGCAATGCACCATTGGCATTTTATGGCTTAATTTAAGCCCTCAAATGCAACTTTATTACCATGTTGGGTATATAATAATTTCCCAACAAGATTATAATATACAACATCTAAAGGCTGCATCTGGTATAACGGTATAAAGAGTTTGGTCAAATGTACCATTGTCAAACTTTGTTTAGGCCATAAGTATTGAGTTTTGATAATAACGGATATCTTTTTAACAGTGGCGGCACCAGCATCAAATGTTTTCCGGTGTGGGGGTGTGTGTGTGTGTGGTGGGGAGGAGGGGGGGGGGGGGGGCTAAAATCTAATTTAAGGTAATATTGACAAATAAGTCAAGATTTTTCAATTTTTGGGGGGGATTTGAGGCTTGAGCTGACTGGGAGGGCAAGTGATGGTGCAAGATGACATGGGGGGTATCTGCCCATGCCCATTGTGTTGGTGTCACTGCTTTGTAAACTGTTTTTTGGAAAAGAAAATCTTAGAGAAAAGGTATAAAATCAACTAAACATTAACACAGGTGAACGTACACTGGTCTAATTATGTAGGTCCCATGTTCAATTCCTGCATGGTTGTTCAGTGATTAGGCCTAGGTCTGGTTGGTATTTATGGCATTTAAAAACTACACACAGGGTGTTCGAAATTTGCAACTTGGTTTGTGGGAATGTTTTATTCTATTTTCATATTTTGATGATTACTTTTGTTACCATTATATTTGAGTGTATCATACAAGAGTGGCTGTAGCTTGGAAAACAAGGACTGGCACAACTATGTAAGAGTCTGTAGCCACTTGGTCCATTACCACTACAGCCCCCTGCTTCCTCAGTCACACAATCAAGGCAGGCTATGTGCACAAAAGCACACACAAATTGTAACAGGCTTCCGTGGCATGGCACCTTACAATAGAAATGACCAGGTTTGCAAATTTGGACAATTTTGGTAGATTCTAGTCCTAACAGGACCCAAGCGTGTGATAGGTCGTTCCTCACAGACCGACCTATTACAAAAACAAACACATTAACAAACAATACAAAGCAGTGCTTTCCTTTCAAATATAGTTACAATCTTTTTCAGTCAGAGGGGCGGGGGAGGGCGTTTGCCTCCCCCAAATCCCCCAGATGCATTACGTTCCAGTTACCTGTATAGTTAGAGCACAAGTTGGAGATATTTGGGGACAGCAAACTGTCTTTTCTGATAGGTTGAACTGGCCATGACGCTAGTATTTGTGTGTGAACATGGTGTGAATGGTATGAACACCCTGGACCAACTGCCTGTCACTCCGGGATGTGCCTTGGCACACCTGTCGATCTTTAGCCCCATTGGGGCGAATTTGATCTTTAGCCCCATTGGGGCGAATTTGATCTTTAGCCCCATTGGGGCGAATTTGATCTTTAGCCCCATTGGGCTAATTTAAACTAAAATCTGCTCTATATCGTAACCTTTTATTTGACAAAATCTGAAATATTATTAGTTTTTTAAACAAATTGAAGTTCAAACATTGGCTTTCTTGACACAAGAACTTTGAAAAGTAGCATGTTGGGCTCTAAGTTCCACCCCAAAATAGGTCGATCCAACACCATTGACCGCATGCTGGGGGGACCTTAAAGCAGTCTATCTACAATCTTGCCATATGCCCGGCCACATGACTTGGCACACATGGCGACTTTCAGCCAAAATTGGGCTAGTTTTAAAACTAAAATCTGATCAAGGGATAATATATTGTGATTCTTTTTTCGAATTTTGAGGTTTTGATTTTACAAAATCTGGAATAGCACTATTTTCTATGACACCAGTTTTCATCAGCGTACACATAATGATCAATCTGATGGTGACGTGCAATATATTTGAATATATGGACATAGCATAAAGATATTAATACTACATATCAGACTCAAATTTGGTGGAAACATAAGGACCATCGTCCTTTCCCTTTCTTTTTTTATAAAAGTCATGTTATACTAGATGAATTATACATAAATTGCCAAAGAGGCAAGTAGACAAGGGGTTAATTGTAATATACATTTATATTGACACATTTAAATTATTAGTTCCCTACAAATAGTTCCTACTCTGATTAGTTCATGGTTTTACCCCGGGTTAAATTCTTATATAGGATATAGTCAATGATTCATAGCTTACTCCAAAATAAATTTGATAATATCTCTCTAAAAATGAAATATGTTTATCCTTAAGAAAACAGATGCAATATATTACTCATATATGACATGCCAGCAACTCTGGGATTTTCTTGTCTTGATATGATACATTTTGGAGCGAGTTGCAGTGTCCTTAATTTAACAATTGTTTTGATGGAGCAAGTTGTAGTGTCCATAATTTAACAATTGTTTTGATGGAGCGAAAAAAATGTGTGTTGCCCTCAGCAACCGACCTTAAAAGCTCAACAATCAGGGTAGCAAATCTTTTTAATTTTAAGATTTCAATTTTGCCCAATTTGTCAAAGTACTCTTTTCTGCTTCAAGTGAATAAGTTTGCTTGAATAGATTGCTTTTAAACTTTTATCACACTAGAAACATTAATCAAATTGACATTCACCAATTTTGTTTTGTCATGACCCACAGTCTGTCAGTAATATTTGTCAGCAAAAAAAAAGAAGAAAAAAAGGAAAATCGACCGACCGACCCAACTTCAAGATTTTTGGCACTTGAGAACAACACAACAATTATTATTTTTTGGGCCTAATTTGTTTCATGGACATTTCATTTCATTAATTCCGAGTAACCAGATTATCATATATTAAATGTCTGTACTTTTGGTAGAATAAAGAAACAGAGATATTTTTGAAATTGAAAACCTCTAAAACACAGAGCCAAGTTTCAATTCCTCCTTGTTGCATTAGTCATTTTCATCAGCTTGAAGGCAGTTTTCTAAAACATATTTATGGAGGTAGCCAACCCACTTTTCACTAAATATTCAAACATCTGCTATGTTTTATCATATATTTTTGTCATTGAGGGCGCTGCCTCCATCACATCTCTTAATGCCCCTTTATTTAAAAGAAAAATGTAATGTTATTTAGAGTATAAAAAGAAAAAACTTGAAGAACGTTTTGGTTCTGTCGATTTGATAAAGGCCAGAACATGTCCCTTTTTTACAGTGCAAAAAGTGTGATGTTGTCTTTTTCTTGGCAATTTGCTCTACCAACATGATCCCTGAATTTTCTAACTCAGCGAGTCTACTGCCGATAAGAGATTTTCCTATCATCTCTGCAAAACTTAAAATGATTGGTTGAGAGGAACAGCTGTTGATCTAAAGAATATAGCAATTGAAGTTGAGCCCTTCCACTATTCAGAGTCAGAGATGTGCACACAAATTCTGAGACCAATTATGTCTCACAATTAAAAATACCTTAAACCTGCTAAATTCACATATATCAAAAGCTGAAGACCTCTACTTTCTATAACAATGTCTTTAAAAATTCTAAACAGAGCTAATCTATATGAGGAAGAGAGTTTGACTTTGTAGATATTTAGTGTACATCTCTAAATTTTGTGTGTAGGGAATTTCGGGGACAGACAAAAGAGTGGATATTGACTTAGTATTGTTAACGGTAGTATCAAAGTAAAGAATAAAAGCAAGAAATACCAACTTGGTGTGGAGAAACAATGAATAACAAGGGAGAGTAACGCCATAAAACAGGGAAAATACTAGGGCAAGCAATGAGAATTGCTGTGCACTGAAACAATACCACACAAAAATGCAGTGTAGTACCAAGAAATTCATATGTAGCCGAATGCTGTCTTCTGTAGATTGCACTTATGTCAAACTGTATTGCAAAGTATATAACCCTTTCACTGACTACATTATCTAAATGCTATCTACTGAAGATAGCATATGCTATGAAAATAAGATATGTTATTTACAAAATTATCCTTTGATCAACATAGCAGCATGCTATCTACTGGAGATATGCTGCATATTTACTGTTATAATAACTGTTTTGAATTATCTGGTTACATTAATTGATCACCATCTACTGAAGATAGCAATTTTCACTTCAACTTCAAATTAAATATCTCTTATATTATTTCATGTCTTTCATTTTGCCAGTTCTGGTTTCACAGGGAGAGAAAGGGTAACTATTCAACCCCCTCCCCTCTCCAACCCCTCCTCCAACCCCCTCCCCTCTCCAACCCCTCCTCCAACCCCATCTCTGTTTTGTCCATTGCATAGTCTTTGCATTTTAGTCCATCATCTTACTGGATACATCATCCCCTCAAGCAAAATCATCGCAATCATTTTAACCGCATTCCAGATACAGACACTATGCATCGTTCATTCACTTGTTGACCTTATAATACCACATCAGCTGTGACAATGCAGGGCATAACATGAATCAATCAATCAATCAAACAGTAATATACAAACCCTATTAAGTAGGCTATTCTATTCAAAATACATACACCCACTGCTGTACCAGCTAAGGTCAATGATAATGAAGCACACAATAACTAGATGTGGATTTGGACGAAATCCTGTGGGGTGGGGCAGTCAGGTGTAATGTTGTAAACGCGAATTAAGGCTACTTTTTTCGACCACAACGCGGGCCTGTGCTAAGGGTATCAAAATTGCCAACTTCAAAGAATAAGGGTTTGTAAAAATAACTCAAAATGGTAAGGCCTATAAGACACATTTACTAACAAAACTAAATCATATAATTACTTCATACGTTTACTTCAGTCTAAACTCCATCTTCAGCACCTATATCCTTTGCTAAGAGTATTGTTCATCGAACTAAATCCTAGTTAAGGAAGGGTGACTTTCCAAAGGTTGTGGGTTTGAGTTCTGCTGTGGTCAACATGTTGTGCTCTTGAGTAAGGCACTCCACCGAAATTACCTAGGTGTATTTAAATGGGTACCAACATTCTTCAGTGCTGGGAAGGTAACAGACTCATTGTGGAGGAGGTGTAGCGAGCTCCACACTGCAACATTATAACAAGGAGTGAGTCTGGCCCAGTCCCTTTGAAATAGAGATGGGCACCCGACTCCTGGGATTACAAGATCAAATGCCTTTCCCTTTACCTAAAGAAACCTGGACCCTATTTCATAAAGGGCAACTTAAGATTAATGTTATGTTTGTAGGTAGTAAAGAATTTAAAACTCTTCTGAGTACAGGGATAAGGAGAATATGTGAAGATAGCGAAGGGACTTAAGAAGGAAATTATTCTTAAGTTGTTTTATAAAATAGAATCTTCTTAAATTTAGAGGAATTTAGGATTTAAGAAGATTTTTTTAGGATTTCAGAAGAATCATTTCTTTTTAAATCCAACTTATCTTAAAGTTTATGAAATAGGGCTGAGAGATCCTAGGAGTCCGTACTACTTATGTGGATTACACCGATTATAGCAGTTGGCTATGGGTATGTATGCTACCTATAACAGCCTATACGTGTGTGAAGCCTACATTTGAGTAAATTCGTCCGACCGACCGGGCATTCACACAGGTGTGTTACATATCATGCGGCTTCACCTGTCATTAAAATCTCATCTATTTCCTGTGTTTAATATATCCCTGCATCACACCATATATTCCATCATCATCCTCCTATCAGTATAATACTAGTTATTCACTTATATGACATGAGTCATCGATCCGAACACCGGGACTGTTTACTTAATATGATCGTGATGGTCACTTTAATTGATAAATGTGGCATCTTTGCTGTCCTCATACAAGAGTAGCTGGTCATCCATCACCGTGACGATATCATCCATCAACATCCCTATCTACGCTCGTAGTGTCACCTGTTAGTGCATCTCGCGTTTATTATATCAACTTTTTGGAGCAGTTTAAAAAAAAATATTGCATATTATTAAAATACATCACATAACATCAAAAGACACAACAATTACATCAACAGACACTATATACATACTTAAAAAATTGATACAAAATATTTTAAAATATTAACAATTGATTTGGTTACAGATGATGATGACAAATGATGATGCATGACATTAAGTTCATAGCATGAATTGTGCTAACAAATACATGTCATGAAACAGGTTAGAAACATGTGTATCTTCTTTCTCAAAATCTTAATGACAGTTTAGTATTCCTTACAAGATGGTTGCTAATCCATTACAGGGCAGCCAGTAGGGAGGTCACGCTGCATGTCATATTTTGTTATACACAAGAAAACAATGGAGTCTCAGTGACTGAATATTTGCTAGAAATAGCTTCGGAAAATGGTCTATTTGGGCATCTCAAAACTGAGAAACGTCTTAAAAATCATGTAGAATTTTAGAGGAGGGTCAATAACATCTGCAGAACGGTAAAATGTATAGTTTTAATTACGTTTGGTGACCAAATTTATGTCGTAAAATGTTGGAAAATTCACGTTTTGAAAATCTGTGGTCTTCAAAATTACAGGAATCCTAACTCATTCTAAACCTCACCAAATCATGAAATGAACCCTCGTCTACAAAAAAGTCAATGTACGTATTGCTCTATCTGCTTGGAGATAGCGAAGACCACGCAAAACCTCATAGCTTTATACCACGGAATGAAATCTGCCATAGACATTACATGGCGAAAATCGTACATGATTTGCACTGCAGACCTCTGTGTAGGGAGTATTGACAATAGCGTGACAATAGCAAGGTCGTTTGACTATTGTGTCTGTGCATGTTTGTGACGACTGACCCCGTTTAACAATCTTCATAGCTTTCATATAGGGCTTGGGTGACCTAACTATTGACTGAGGGATAATCTCTATGGAATTACAAATAAGGGACTCATTTGGACACAAGTGTTGAATGCAACATCTAACTAGACCATGTGACCTGGCACCACAAAAGGAGAGTAAAGTAGCAACAAAAACAAAAAAATCTTTTTCTTCTTCACATTTTCAGAAAGTAGATGTCCTCAGGTTTAAAATGACACCAAAGTTGGCCATTCCAAAGTGAAATTATGATAAATTGAAGTTAATCACCGCTGAATTATTGAATTGGAGAAAAAGGCCTTCAAAGTCAATGAAGCTTATCGTCACTTGGCTCTTCTAAATATTCTGTCAAAACGTAATCGGAAGATTGTTTATGCTAATTTAAAGACCTCTTATTAAACGGCCTGTCATTGTTTCATTTGGGAATTTACAGGGTTCAAACTACTATTAATAGCTCCAGAAAGCCCTGACCTTTAAGACCATACTAAATTTGCCATAGGGAAAATATTTTAAACCCGTGGAAATAATGATGTAAACAAGGTAATTTCGAGACATTTCTTGACCTTTTTACTCTCTTTGCATTCATTTCTTGAGATGTAAGAATAAAATGCCCTCTCTAAAATTACTTAAAAACATATTTTGACCCAAATATTTTCTTAATACTTCAGAATGTGATACATAAATAGTTTATCTTTCCGAAAATGAAAACATCTCATTTTTCGACCTCCCCTTGTCAAATCGACTATTTCAGGCCATAACTCAAAATCAGCCCCAGCGACTTTACTCTCATTTTGTTGTGCCACGTCACATATTTTAAGCTTGGACTTTTGAAGTCTAGCATAATTTCAGTGGATATATAAACCTGTAAGCAATCATTCCTGTCGCCCCCATGACAGAAATCAGATATCATGGACTCCTAACCAAGGGTCAAAAGATCCACGGTCCAATTGACCAACTTTGTTTTATTTTCATAGTCTAGTTACAACATAAAACATATGTCCCAGGATTTCATTGTATAAGATGAAACATGAAAGAAAACCTTCCCATGTGGTTGACCACTGTCTTGTAATGGTAAAGTCTTGACCACTGTCTTGTAACAGTCAAGTCTAGTCATGAGTGACTGACCATCTTCTAGGTTATGAGGCCAGACCGGTAAACCGGAGAAAGAAAGTGACCATCCATCCACTATTTCCTAAGTGGACATTTAGCTCTGGGGTGTTTACACCTTACTATCTGCTACATGACATGAATGAAAAATCACATAATAACACAGACAGTTTAGCCGATTGATTTACATTCTGGGTTAGTAAGGAGGGGGATCTTGATGCTTTTCCCTCAAATTGTTTTGTAGATTGAGGCACAAATACTGTATAAACATAATCAAGGGTCAATGTCAAAAGGGCAAAATCACAGTTGGGATACATGTTCCTGCTCATCAAACAAATAGGGTAACTCAGCAGGATTTTAAAATGCTTCCCCCCCCCCCCCCTGCCCTAACCTGGTATTACATTATGGTATAGATTTTGCTCAACTTTACAACTTATTCAAGATACAGAGAGAATAAAGGCTACTTCTAATTACTAAACAGGCACACACACCCCAACATGTTTACATTTACTATAATGATGACTGTTGTGTTATAAGTCCCCATCCAATGGAATCAGCTGCACTATTGTTGTTACTATTATTATAAATACTAAATTCAATTTCTTGTATAACATCTGTATTTCTCAAAAAATCCTCAATTTTCCTCAAAGAAAAAACGGGCCCCTTGTCCACACCATATATTCCCAAATGTGAACAATAAGCCCAACAGACATTAACAAGGTTAATGAACTGGGTGATTAGAAATCAAACTGGTAACTTTCTACAAAGAGATCTGAAAGGTCAATCAATTCGTCTCTGTTCTGACATAACGACACATCACAACAGAATTAAGTAAAGCTTTGTGTCGTTATGTCAGAACAGCGACGAATTGGTTCACTACAACTCAGAAAATATGCATAATACAAGAAACGCCAGGTTTTGTCTTTAAAAGTTGACACTGTAAATTCTTCTATACCGGCGTCAATCCTGTTCCAATATACACCTAACACAAAAAGTTCTTCTATACCGTCAATCCTGTTCCGAAATATACACCTAACACAAAAAGTTCCAGACCAGGTGATTTGATGTTGGCTAATTCAAAATCAATAATTAATACCAACAATCTGAGATATACATTAAATAAGCAAATTTCTTCTCTGTAGTTCGATACCTCATTCATACAAATGTAATGGATACTTTTAACCAACATCAAAGCACCTTGTCTGGACCTTTTTGTGTTAGGTGTATACTTTATACCTGAGACATGTCCAATACTTGAGGCACAGATAGATCTTTACTGTATCTGTTTAAAAATTGTGATATTGTTGATGGGTGTGCTCGAAACAGTGTCACAGATAATCACATTTTTACCTGTTATTTAAGTTGAATTGAATACATTTCTATATGATGCACAATGCTATTCCATTACCCTATGGCTGCATTTGTTTTCCATAAGTAGGCATCTGATGGAGATGCACTTTTACATAAAATATCCTTTATTTCCCCCGTGACAAACAGACACCCTAACCTGTTTTTTGATTTGATTTGCCTCCCTAAACAAGTATTCATAACAGTGGCGTAGCTGGGATTTTTTTCAGGGGGGGCAAGATTTCTGAAATTTTCGTAAAAGGTTGCCCCAAATTTTTTCCCAGTCACCAACGCGTGAATTTCACGTAAGTGGGGGTGGGGGGGGGGGGGGGGGGTTGAGGTTCAAAAAATTTCGCACGGTCATAAAAAATCGCACACTACATGTACTACATGTACTATTTTGCCTTATTTGATTATTTGGGCTGAATATACCCACACATAACCGCCCGCCATCTCGGTCTTTTATCATTATTTTCTTTTTTTTTCCTCCTTTTTAATTTTTTTAGAGGGGCTGGGGGGCGGGGGCACAAATGGGGTTTTTCCGTCAGGGGGGCATTTGCCCCCCCCCCCCCGAGCTACGCCACTGATTCATAATGATATGCTGAAGGAAACAACATATCATATTTGTTTTTCTATTTTTGACATCCTAAGCAATGTATACATAGGTATATTGCACCCAAATGGTTTACACATGCTATGATATAGCATCTTTGATATACAGGGTGAGTCAAAATAAAGTTTACTCAACTTCAGCGATATTTTTAGAAAAAAGTATTCATTTGTTTTCAAAACAATTTACTACGGTATAAAGACAAATCAATTAGCTTTAATATGAATTTTATCTGGTTTAGATTGGTTGAGGGAAACTTATTTTACGCTGTTTTGAATAAAAGTGACCAATTTAACGTCTGAACACGCTTCCAGATCTTGACCATTATATTTCATAAGATACGACCAATAAAAAATTACAATACCGACAGCGAAAGGATCAATTCCTTTGTTATGAAAATATTAAAGTGTTGTTATTGTGTCATAAATAGGATTTAATCCATATTTCATGTTTTAATCTATTAGGAGACAATTTTGAACAAGTCTATTGTCTATTTAATTCTTTTAATAAACAAGATGTGTAATGCTTTACATCATAATCCTAGTAAACATTAATAACCCTAACCCCACTAGACCATACAAAATCATCCAAAATAAAACTATCTCCACGCGCGTGCTGCTGCATTGGCTCGATGACGTCACCTACCGCAGGCATATGTGGCCACGAAGTTTGTGGCCGCATGTGCGCTGGGGAGTTAGCTCAGTTGATAGGGGCACAGACTTGGGTGCGAATGGTCCCGGGATCGAATCCCGGGGGGTGCTCGGTGATTTTTCGGGTTAAAAAAATGGTACTTTTTCCCCCTCCCACCGATACACGCAAAACCATAGCCGTGGGAGTTAGGGTTAATTAACACAATTTTTCAATGTTCCATAACCCTAACCCCACTAGACCATACAAAATCATCCAAAATAAAACTATCTCCACGCGCGTGCTGCTGCATTGGCTCGATGACGTCACCTACCGCAGGCATATGTGGCCACGAAGTTTGTGGCCGCATGTGCGCTGGGGAGTTAGCTCAGTTGATAGGGGCACAGACTTGGGTGCGAATGGTCCCGGGATCAAATCCCGGGGGGTGCTCGGTGATTTTTCGGGTTAAAAAAATGGTACTTTTTCCCCCTCCCCCCGATACACGCAAAAACATAGCCGTGGGAGTTAGGGTTAAGCTCGTTTTAACGAGCTTAAAAGCTTGAAATTAAAAACCGTGTTTTTGGTGAAAAAACAGCTCATGTACAGAAATAGTCATATTTACTTAACGGTATCATTAAATAGCGTGATTTTTTTTCTCCAGATGGTAGCAAAGAAATGGCGCAATCATTTAAAGTTTTGTTTGCCTTGATTATGTGGTCAGAAATATTTTGTTTGATTTTTTCAATTAGGGTAAACTTTTTTTTGACTCACCCTGTAGCATGATAATAGCATAGCATGATATTCAATTATGAATACAGTGCTCTTCCAGCACGTACATGCCGTATGTGTGATAAGAACTCACTGTTAATCAGACCTGTCCATATAACATAATAAGCTTATGAACAGGGCCAGAAGAAATGCACATTTCCTAGGAATGTTACTTGAAAAATGTCCCTTCATGACAAACTGTTCCCTTCAAATTCTTTTTATATTTATCCCTAACAAATCCCTTTGAAGTCAAAATGTCCCTCCAAAATCAAAATATCCCGGGAACCAGGTTCCTAAGCTCACAATGTTTTCCAGCAGCCATGCTTATGAATAATGAACTCAACTAAACTTATCTGATCTATTTAGTAGGTTAGTTTATGACCGTGTTTCTCACAAATGTATCACTGTTAATTACCAATAACCCTATCAAAACTGCCCAATCAACCTATTTACTGCATTCCCAATGATAGCAATGATAGCCTTCACTATTTCACTATTTTCAATAGGACACAACTAAAATACCTGATCCGACATATGCAAGATCTATACATTGAAATAGAATCGAATCTGACAAGCCAAGAAGTACGATAAAGGATTCTTTTTTTGATTCAAGAATTCAAATAAATAACACGAAGAAGACATTTGGAAAAAAAAGGTCAGAAAACTCCTGCAAGACTAACTCTGTGTGAATAACAAAGAAGTGTTTTGCGTTGTGTATATTGCGGCGGCAACCCATGTTGGTGTATAGGAATGCGTCCATGAGATACAATTATGATATGAAAGGCCTGCTTAAAGCCTCCAGGTTGTATAATGCTATTTCAGACAACCTGCTAAGAGACGAATAAAACTAAGATATTAGTATCAGTGATGTATAGCAGTATCCACGCATCCGCCGCTATCATCATTGCTAGATATAGGCCCTGAAGACACCACTCAGATACTGCTGCATCATTAACCCACCACTTGCTACATACTAAGCTGGGTCAAAGTGGTCTTTTAGTGGTGTTACTAAGAATTGTCTAGTACTCCATAGTTATAGATAACATGCCCATATATTGAAAATGAGTATAATAATGAATGTATTCAGACAAATGGAAATGAAAATTTGTATAACTTGTTAAAGGTATATTATGTGATCTTTCCAGGGAACGCCCTCAACATCCAAAAAAAAATTGAAAGCAGATTTTCTTGCAGATTTACATTTCTGATCATAAATCGCACATACATTCCAAGTTACAGGGCGATATGATTCTTAATTACTTCAAAATCATGGTTTTAGAGTGAAAATAAACTGTCGGGATAACACAACAGTTTATATTTTCACTCTAAATTCACTCTAAAACCATGATTTTGAGGTAATCATGAATCGTATCGTTCTGTAACTTGAAATTTATGTACGATTTATGATCATAAATGTAAATCTGCAAGAAAATCTACTTTCTAAAAAAAATCATGAATAGAGGACGCTCTCTGGAAAAGATCACATAATATGCCTTTAAGTAAGTGATAGTTATGTATGTCAAGGGGGCCCTATAGTTGGCTGGTACACCACACCAATTTTAATATCCAAAATTCATCTTCTCTAGAATGATCCATCCAATACATTGACATGTCAGCACCCTTATAGAAACAAAAATAACTACATACTTAACAGCAATGTATTAGTAAGACAACAATTTGGGAAATCCATTGCCCCGCAATCTTTGTTACCCCAACTAATGATAACAATTGTGTAGATGCTAATAGCAGCTAAAAGGTTAACAGACATTGAGGGCTCTTGCTCACACTCCGTGAGGTATTATCAATCATTGTACTCGTATTAAGCACTCAGGTACAATGACATACGCCATCTACAGTTGGCTCCAACAGATAGAGACAAGAAGTTACTGTAAGGTAATGTAGGATTGAGATGTATGACATGGACATCATGCACCAACCCTGGTGGGTTTTAGTCGACATTGACTTTGGGTACGCATGATCGTTCCCAAAATCTCAGAAAAGGGAGAGTTTTTATATCATGTTCACGATTTTCCAAAATTGGGTGTTTTTTACGCTATATCTGTGAAAAAAACCTGGTAGACCTACATTTGAAGACCTCATGTCTGCTCCTCTGAGCATACATTGTTAAAGGGAGTATTTTGAACCAAATGTGTCCTCACCTTTGCATAAAAAGGGGGACTTATTAGAAAGTGTCCTTGAAATGGTAAAATAAGGGGCGTTTATCCAGGCAAAATGTCCTCATTTTTTTGCATGAAAAAGTGCAAAATTGTCCTTGAAACGCCATCAAATAAGGGGTATTCAATCTCCTGGAACTATCATGTGTTACTCCTCTCTGAATATGAGGGGAGCCTCAACTGGAATCTGATTGAATCGCAAGTATTTGCATCATATCACTGTATGAACAGTCATATTGTACAAAGAGAGTTGAACGAATTACATAATGACATCACGCACCAACTCTATTGAATGTAGAACCAGACAGGTGCGAATCCACTTGGTAGTTCATTCCACCTGGTTTACATGGATAATCTCTATTAATGGAAACTAAATGTACAAAACCTTACATGCAGGAGAGAGGAGAGGACTATTTAATTGTGTAATGCAACTCAAATCCACCTAGTTTAAAATGTAAAATGACAACACACTACAAGTTGTCACAGAATGATCAAGCCTTGGCTATGCAGACCTGATAAATAAGTTTAGTTATCAACAGCTTCTTATTTCACAGGAATATAACAAAAATAGATGGAAAAGATTGCATAAAAGAGGACCAATATACTCCAAAATGTCAGTTGCTTGAGGGGGCACTGAGCAGCAAATAACGTAAAAGCTTAGCCTGCCAAGAAGACATTATAAATAAAAAATCTGAAAGAAACGCAATAGTAGCATACGGATCTAGACGGCTACAGTGACACATCCATCACTAGTAGCGAAATCACATACAAACACATTTATAATGTACTGATACAATGTTGTATCTAGAATAGCTGCTGTATGTTATAATGCTACTACAGCTTATGGACATTTCTATGAATACATTTTGAAAACATTAAAAGGCAGCCACCGTAGATGGGTCCATTACAAACTAAATCCCAATATCGGACGCGGCGACAGGGTTTGATTCTCCCCTAGTGCAGTAGTCTTCACATCTTCACAATCACTGTCGTGATGCGTTACCGATGGTTCCATTTCAATTTAGGTTGTGCCAATCCAGGCGGTCGATAGTGGTTCAGCCCCATATATACTGGTCCCAATTCATTTCCTGTCACATCCATCAGACATAGGGTTAGTAGTCACTATAGGAATGTATTCTATTCAGGGTGTTTATAGGAATGTCAGCGAGAAGTTAACTACTGTCGTCACGGTGATATAGCCTTGCACGATGGCGCTTTCATCAACTGAATGGTGGTGATGGGTCCTATTGTAACTAATTAACCCTCACAAATTGGGTCAGTTAACACTTGGACATTATCAGGCAAATACACCATGTGCCTTTATTTATAATCCCAACCATTTATCTGTTTTGTGTCATTTGTAAGCCACTATTCTAGTGTTCTGTATCTAAAAAATAATTTCTCATCAAATTGTGTGTCATATCATATTATACTTTGCCTAGACACTACAAATGCCTATGCTGCTACAATCTGATGACACTACAAATGCCTATGCTGCTACAATCTGATGACACTACAAATGCCTATATTGCTACAATCTGATGACACTACAAATGCCCATGCTGCTACAATCTGATGACACTACAAATGCCCACGCTGCTACAATCTGATGACACTACAAATGCCTATGCTGCTACAATCTGATGACACTACAAATGCCTATGCTGCTACAATCTGATGACACTACAAATGCCTATGCTGCTACAATATGACACTACAAATGCCCATGCTGCTACAACCTGATGACACTACAAATGCCCATGCTGCTACAATCTGATGACACTACAAATGCCTATGCTGCTACAATCTGATGACACTACAAATGCCTATATTGCTACAATCTGATGACACTACAAATGCCTATGCTGCTACAATCTGATGACACTACAAATGCCTATGCTGCTACAATCTGATGACACTACAAATGCCTATATTGCTACAATCTGATGACACTACAAATGCCTATGCTGCTACAATCTGATGACACTACAAATGCCTATGCTGCTACAATCTGATGACACTACAAATGCCTATGCTGCTACAATCTGATGACACTACAAATGCCCACGCTGCTACAATCTGATGACACTACAAATCAGGGTTCCCAGCATTTCACAAGACCAAAATTCCCTGAGTTTTCCCTGATTTTTCCCTGACAAATTTATATTATTCCCTGAGAAAATATTTTCACTTTATCGGAAGG
The DNA here is from genome assembly GCA_035610835.1 of Ophiura sarsii. Taxonomy (NCBI): domain Eukaryota; kingdom Metazoa; phylum Echinodermata; class Ophiuroidea; order Amphilepidida; family Ophiuridae; genus Ophiura; species Ophiura sarsii. The sequence goes on from CM069449.1 coordinate 6,191,787, forward strand.
CGAGAAATGAAAATGAACCGACAAGACTTTTGTGAGCCAAGAAATGCGTGCGTAGCGCGTGAAATTTTTCGACTTTACACCTATTCATTTCCTGGAAATGTGTTACCCACTTGAGCCATCAAATTCCCTGAGTTTTCCCTGAGTTTCTGTCTTTTTTTCAAATTCCCTGAGTTTTCCCTGTCTGGAAAAAGTTATTTTGATTTTCCCTGATTTCCCTGATTTCCCTGAGTGGCTGGGAACCCTGCAAATGCCCATGCTGCTACAATCTGATGACACTACAAATGCCTATGCTGCTACAATCTGATGACACTACAAATGCCTATGCTGCTACAATCTGATGACACTACAAATGCCTATGCTGCTACAGTCTGATGACACTAAAAATGCCTATGCTGCTACAGTCTGATGACACTACAAATGCCTATGCTGCTACAATCTGATGACACTACAAATGCCCATGCTGCTACAATCTGATGACACTACAAATGCCTATGCTGCTAAAATCTGATGACACTACATGCCTATGCTGCTACAATCTGATGACACTACAAATGCCTATGCTGCTACAATCTGATGACACTACAAATGCCTATGCTGCTACAATCTGATGACACTACAAATGCCTATGCTGCTACAATCTGATGACACTACAAATGCCCATGCTGCTACAACCTGATGACACTACAAATGCCTATGCTGCTACAATCTGATGACACTACAAATGCCCATGCTGCTACAACCTGATGACACTACAAATGCCCACGCTGCTACAATCTGATGACACTACAAATGCCTATGCTGCTACAATCTGATACCACTCTCTTGCCCGGTGTATCTATAGCTCAGTCGGTAGAGTGTCTGACTTGCACGCACGCAGCCTGGGTTCGATCCCCAAATTTGACCCATTTTCTCCCATGATAGTTTCATTCACAAAATCATACCCGGGGAGTTAGGGTTAACCTTAAAGGGGCATTGAGAGATACGAATGGGAGTACGCCCTCAAATATTCTGGAAATCAGGTTTTTTTGCATCAAAGTAATACTTAGGCATATACTAACTACCATCTGAAACAGTTTACCAACAATCACCATTCATCATATAAAATGTCATGATTTTCTTAGTTTTGATATGATCATATCGCAACTAAGGTGCTGAATTCGGAAGTTATGCTAAGTTTTACTCACGGACTTTCGCGGCAAATCTCAACCCGGAAGTGACGTTATTTGCTTAGTTTGGCATGAAGGCGATGTCGGAATTGTATGATATTTTGGATTTGGGCTATGTTGATGATTATCTTGACGTTATTTGCTCATTTTAGTATATCGATACATCTCTCAATGCCCCTTTAAAGGTGGGTATTTTATAATACTCATGCACTAAAAGCAGTTAATGAATGTCATTGAAAGTCATCAAACCTGTTGCAATTAGGGCGGATTTTTAATGCTGCATTCATATGGTGTCCATGTGATAACCAGGTTATGTCCATGTGGTATCCATGTGATAACCATGCTATGGCCTTGTGGTATCCATGTGATAACCACGCTATAGGCAGTATCCATGTGATAACCATGCTACGGGCCATGTGATAACTATGCTATGTGATAACCATGCTATGGCCATGTGGTGTCTATGTGATAACCATGCTATGGCCATGTGGTGTCCATGTGATAACCTCGCTATATCGATATGGAGATATCCATTTGATACTATTGCTATCTTTGAGGTGACCATGTGGTGCGGTATCCATGTGGTGACCATGTGGTGCGGTATCCATGTGATAACCATGCTATGGCCCTGTGGTGCCCATGTGATAACCATGCTATGACCGTGGAGTATCCATGTGATAACCATGCTATGGCCATGTGGTGCCCATGTGACAACCATGCTATGGTCGTGCAGTATCCATGTGACTATAACCATGCTATGGCCATGTGGTGTCCATGTGATAACCATGCTATGGCCATGGGTTGTCCATGTGATAACCATGCTATGGCCATGTGGTGTCCATGTGATAACCTCGCTATATCGATATGGAGATATCCATTTGATACTATTGCTATCTTTGAGGTGGCCATGTGGTGTGGATCCACACAGGTTAATGTGATACCCTTGCTATAACCATACGGTGTGCACATACATGATATACACTCTTAAAACAATGATGTCAAATTATGCACATGGGGTCCAGCAAAATCTGACCCCCTTTGATGCTGTGTGCATATTTGGGGCCTTCCCTTTTGTAAAGAGTGTATGCATGGTGAACATCTGTAGAACAAAGACGCCGCATTCCACTTAAAATAATACTACCGCCCGCATTTATGTCAGACAATATACACATGTACTGTCTAAAAACAATACCTTAGTATTGAACGATACTGGTAAACCAATATCTGAGACCTAAAGTACACTGTTTTCCCATTTGAGCACCTCGCTATATCGATATGGAGATATCCATTTGATACTATTGCTATCTTTGAGGTGGCCATGTGGTGTGGATCCACACAGGTTAATGTGATACCCTTGCTATAACCATACGGTGTGCACATACATGTTATACACTCTTAAAACAATGATGTCAAATTATGCACATGGGGTCCAGCAAAATCTGACCCCCTTTGATGCTGTGTGCATATTTGGGGCCTTCCCTTTTGTAAAGAGTGTATGCATGGTGAACATCTGTAGAACAAAGACGCCGCATTCCACTTAAAATAATACTACCGCCCGCATTTATGTCAGACAATATACACATGTACTGTCTAAAAACAATACCTTAGTATTGAACGATACTGGTAAACCAGTATCTGAGACCTAAAGTACACTGTTTTCCCATTTGAGCACCTTGTTACCGGCCTATATGAGTGTTTCCCTCGCTCTAGGTTGTTCCACACTCTTAGAGCATTATAATTACTTGACACACCATTGATATGATAACATCCATACCGATAACAACCCGCTATAATTGTATCGTTTTCAACTGGCGCTCAAAACACAACAAACTAGACGTGTAACGTCATGTTACTCCAATATCGATCCCGTTTATATTTATTTTATTCTGCCTTCATTCACCGGCGTGTCAACACGCCGTGTAACACAATGTTTTCAATATACAGTGGCAATTTTACACGGTAGATCACAAGGGAAATAACTGGCTATATGAGCAACCTCGCCGTAGACTTATCTCAAGTCTGTACTCAAGACTAGCCAAAATTGGTGGTTAAGTAACGTGTCACGCGGATTTGCAGTGTAAATAGGCTTGGGATTGCGATAGAAGCAGGAGATAAGACAACTCGCCGGCCGGGCGACATATAAACTTGTAGTTGGTCTTGTTTTATGAGGCAAATGACTGTGTCTGAAAGCAAAGGACATTATGAGGACATGGTTATTGTTTTCACATTATGTAATCGATCTAATCTCAATTGAGACCATTGTATTTAGCTATAAAATTGTTTGTAGGAATATCTAAGTATAAATCAACTGTCTGTAGAAGATAGGAATCAATTCGAATAACATTCGCAGACAATTCACTAGAAACACAGCTGCTATAATGCGATGGAAAACACCCAACCCTGTTCTCCGGGCCAGACCGACCCATTTCCTCTGAATTTTTAACTTTTTGGGGGGGAGGGAAATATATAATTTTATTTTTTTTACAAATGTTTCATTTTTTCTACGTTTTGACTTTTTTGTTGTTGAAATTTTGTGAAAATTCCAAAAATTGCTCAAATTCACCAACATTTCCTGTTATTTTTGAACCCCCTCAAAAAAACCACACACCGAACTACCCGATCTGACAGGTCTGTTTGCCCGTAGAGCAGGGTGTTGTTTTTTTCATCGCCTTAAGGGATTTTCCATAAATCTAGAATACTGTGATAAGATTCTCCACAAAATGCCCCATACAAAATTATTTCACCAATGTTATCCTTATCAGTCAGCTGTAGAACGGGGCCCTGTTTCAATTGAGGGCGCTCTAAAACGACGGGTATACGTAACCAAGGTAACGCACACCCGTCAATTTGCGCAATTATTGAATTTTCGCCTTTTACCCCCAATTATCTGCATAAAAAGTATTTATCCATCGAGTTGAGGGCAGCATAAGGTACCAGAACTCCTTGCGATATCCAGTTAGATGATTTAGTTTAACCTTTGACCCCAACATCAAACGACACAAGCTAAAATTATGACTTTTTTGACCGGTTTGCTGCGATGAGACCACCATTTTCTAGACGAGATTACACCCATTTTAAGAATTTTTAGGGTAAATGTGATAATTTTTACATTAAATATAAGCCCAATGGTATTCAGAAGTGATGCCTTTGTAACGGTTATCTCAGTGATAAGAGAGTTATTTCGTTGTTTAAAATCGGCAAAATCGTTTTTTATGAATTTTGAAAATTACTGTGACGTGAGGCCGTTCCCTTGGAAACGTTGTCCCGTTCTCAAGCCTGCCCTCTATTGAAAAGTAGTGCGGCAGTGCGTCACTAAATAGAGTGCCCTCAGTTGAAACGGGGCTCCGTTCTACAGCTGACTGCTTATTAGGCTTTATTAAGAATCAGTTGTCATTGGCTCAAAATCACAAACATCAAATAAGTACAAACATGCCCGGTTATTGATTCTCCATCTTGATCAGACAACGTTTAAGCATACATAGTAATTCACTTGTAAGTATACTGCAAGACTTAACAACCTCCATACTCACTGGATAAATACCCTTAGCATGCAAAACCATCTCTCGAGGGTACCATTCCGATAGCAATATTGATTTTCTCGGTGTAAAACATTACAGCGGCTTATTGGTCAGTGTCCGCCGCGTAACGTTTGGCACTCTTAATCCCTAAAACATGACATCTTAATGCCATAGCATATTAGTAGAGTTTGCTAAACCATTACGTAGTACTACATATGGAATTAAAGATCCGACCACCGTCAACCAAGACCGTCAACAGCACTATAGCTTGTTATTACATCCTATAAACAACTTGTAACATGATTCTTTTGCGCGGTCAAAACACGCCCCCGAGGGATGTACATATATGCGGTATTGCGCAATTGAATAAGCGTGATGCGACATCTATCTGGATTTCGTCCACCCTCTATAGTCTGCTTAGTGTAAAATGGTACTTGGCCCAACCTGAATGCACTGCTATCGCAATGCATTATCACCAAAGGTTATGTTTTAATTAGAACATGTTCCTTTTTACTCATTGCATACTAACACATGATATTGTTGATCTAATGATGAATAAACTACAGAAAACTTAGATCAATTTTTATTTTTTAAATTTAATACTAGAATAAAATGCCTACTTTGAGTGAGGAGAAGTGTGGAATAATGAAATACATTTTAAGAATTTTTTAATTGAGATGTTTTTGATGAAGCCAAATCCCTGAAGTCTGAAGCTATTTTTCTTGTAACTTAGTAGATGCGCCCTTAAATATGATTTGTGAAAAAATACCATGTTTGCTATCATTTGAAGATAGCATACTGAACTCAATTAATCTTGTGACCAAATATGTATTGGTATACTTATCATATATTAATTGATTTTAATTAGTTTGTATGCATTGTAATTTAAGTTTTCTATATCACATTTTTGTAAGGCGCCTTGCGGTTGTTTACAACATAAGGCGCTTGATAAATTGTATTTATTATTATTATTATTATACTTGTGAATACTTTGTAACAAATTTAGTATTTAGTTAATTTGCCCAAGCTCCACAGGTAATATAGGTCATTCGATGTTGAACCCAGATTGTGAGAATTTAGAAAATAGACATTCTGACTGACCTGTTTCAAGTCCTATACACATAAAGTACAAGTAAGTGCAATGCCTGAGCCACTATTTGTCAAAACCATTTCTGTGCAGGTGCTATAATTCTTATGATTTATTTCTGAATGTAGGGCTTATTTTCAAAGCGGTTTTGAAGACCGATACACCTGTTTCCAGAAGCATATGACAGAGTGTTAATAACAATGAATGCTCTGGGATGCAATTTTAGAGGACATTTATGTTGGTCACTTTAATTTCATCGAAACAAAATGGTCACTTTGATAACAAAATCTTGTTTACATCATGACAAGATGTCAGTACAGGGATACCTTATCTGCAATAGCTGCTTCGAATCACATACAATTTGTATCAAGGTTTCAATATACAGACAATGTAACACATGGCAGCTATCATAGTGAGATGTTATTACAATGTGCCTTCTACAATAGCTGCCCTGAGTTATTTAGTATATACTTACAAGGGTTCACATGTGATCTACCAAATATAAAAAGTGTTTTATTTGATTGATGACCAAATATATATCACATGGCAGCTATCAATATGCAGTCATCTACAAAAGCTGCCCATCCTAACAAGGGTTCATACGTGAGCATCAAAATCAGCAAAGGGTGCCATGTTAATCAAAGATATGAATACTGTCCCTAAAAGTGAACCACTTCGCCGTCACATAAATATGACATTTCATCATAGACCAGGCATTCTCAAATAGTTTTTGTGAAGTGCTACAGTGCCACAGTCCATGCAAGAGAGCAGACGACCGAGCCCCTATCGGGTGGGGTTCAGGGGAGAAGCCCCTGGAAGCTCATGGATTTTAGTTATTTTAGGATAGGATCTTGGGTTATGAGTTACTATTCCTAAGGTGTGGGTCAACAGGCAATATGGGGGTTATTTGGGTCAAATATGGGTCATCTAAGGTCCTGTTTTGGACTTAGATATTTTTTTAAAAATGTAGATAACAACTTTCTATATCTCCTCCTCAGTGGCGTAACAGCCGGGGGACAGGGGGGCACAGTGCCCCCCCCCCCCCCCCCCGAAGGTGCTCAGCAGGAAATTCAAACCTACCCACCAGGGAAAATGGGGGGAAGGGAAAAGAGGAAAAGAAGGGGGAAAGGGAAAGAAAAGAGAGAGAGAAAGGAAAAAGGGAGGAAAAAGAAAAATGAAAAAGAGAAAAAAGGGGAAAGAAAGAAAAGAAGAAAGGGAAAGAAAGAAAGAAATAAAATTTCGCAGTACAAAAAGCACAACAGTCAACAAATTGTTGACTGTTGTGTTTTTAGTACTGCAAAATTTTGTGAATGTGCGAAATTTTGTGACCGCGCAATTTTTTTTGACCCTCCCCTCCCCCCCCCCCCCCCCCCCCTCCCACTTACGTGAAATTCACGAGGTGACTGACTGGGAAAAAATTTGGGGCAACCTTTTACGAAAAATTCCGGGACGGATTTATTCTAACCAGGATTTTTTTTGGCTGTGCCCCCCTGACAACCAACCTCTGTTACGCCCCTGCTCCTCCTCCATGAATCTAAACATGCCATCTTACTTTGTTGATAAAATCATCAAATGCCAGTGTAAACCAATGGTACTGTCCCAAAAAAACGAACCACTTTGACGCACCATTGTCTGTGATGCTTATGGGTATATAATGTTCTGTTATACCACCTATGCATGTTGAAAACATTTTGACCCAGATGACCACATGACGGTTTGAGCATATCCTCTGACCACACCAATCCAGTGTCCAGTGATGAACCCATGTATCCTGTTATAACTAGGCCAAAAGTTACCCATCAATGGATTGGCAAGTTCATGCTCATACCAAAACTATAATATGTGACGCAATCAAGCAAAATGAGTCTAAAGTAAAAAAATATCACATTTTAAATTTTCTGCTTGATTCTATCAGTCATTTGCAATGCAACATTTTGCAGAAAATCCCATGACGAGTGGACAATTAATTCCAAAGATATAATCACTTGAAGGGTATTCAAAACAATAGAAAGCAAAAGAATTTATATCCTTTGTTTACTTATATCTCAAAATCAATATTTGCGACTTTCGACTCATTTGCTCACTCCCATCACATATCATGTATTAGAGACAGACGCAACCATCCTATACATATTTGAGTATTAGTGAACCACTTTGTCTCATGTGTCTATTGGAGGGCAGGTATGTATATACTGTACTTGTTGGTAAACAGTGGTAAAAGGATTGTAAATGAACAATTGCATCAAAGTTCTGAACCAAATGGAAAAGTTCAATATCAATCCCAATCAAACATGCCAGTTTTCCTTGGAACACCCTGTATTATAGAGACATGTACATCAAGCTAAATCACACCAGGTCAAAGACACCGAAATAGGAGTGATTCATACTTGATCTGGTCTTGTATAGATAATGGTATAAATGATCATCAATTTGTTAGTTAATGAAAGTAGATATGCGCGACAGGTGGGATGCCGCATTGAACATCAAAGTGTAAACCAACCAATCACGTCAAATGTCCAGTCAGACTTGACATTAATGTTCCCTATGCGATATCTGGGAGGTTATTGAACTGGATTTCTTGTTTTAATAATGAATTTAAATAAACCATAATTAAAACTAGCATAAAAATGCAGTCAAATGATTGCAAACAATCTCAGTCTTAGTGAAGCAATATTTAGATTATCCTTTTTCGTTTTTGGAAATCTTGGAAACCAGCATAGTGATCCATCATTAGTTTAGGTCCTAATATAAGGTAAGCCTCCATTGTGTGAAGCTTTTTGATATTTGATTTGAAGCAAGCATGCAAAGAGCTAACAGTGAATGGTCACACTCTCATATTACATACCAACACTTGCACTTTTTATCCCTCAAAATCACATCGGATTTGATGAGATCTACACAGAATAACAGTAATTCTATCCTATTACATGGATACAATGACATGAGTAGTATCCACCATGTAAGATATCATGATCATAAATTGTCCATTTGAGTGGAAGCTACCTTTACACCTATAGATAGATATGATATGGATTAATTACTATAACTACATTCCATATATGGTCATGATGATGCTACCACTTATGATACAATGTAAAAATATAAATATTAGTAATATTTTAGACACAAGAGGCTAGTGTGAAAACTGTTATATGATAGCGTGCATTTTATTGTAAAATGAACTATAAGAGACACTTAGTGATTTCAGCTGATTTGACAGAGATAGGTTGCTCTTTTTTGAGGTAAAATCTCACAAATGTGTCTCACTTAGAATGTATAAGTAGGAGTTTCGGACAAGTTTGATTAAGATCTGCAATATTAAGTAGACAACTCCTCAGCATGTGTTATGTTTCTGTGACAAATCCCTTTAAGATAATGATACATCCCCTCAAGGCTAATGCCAGATTCAATGTTAGTGTCATTTCTTAATTAAGGAATATAATATGTTGACAATTGACCACATCTTCAAGAGTGTCTATTGTGATAACCAATTGACCACATCTTCAAGAGTGTCTATTGTGATAACCAATTGACCACATCTTCAAGATTGTCTATTGTGATAACCAATTGACCACATCTTCAAGAGTGTCTATTATGATAACCAATTGACCACATCTTCAAGAGTGTCTATTGTGATAACCAATTGACCACATCTTCAAGATTGTCTATTGTGATAACCAATTGACCACATCTTCAAGAGTGTCTATTGTGATAACCAATTGACCACATCTTCAAGAGTGTCTATTGTGATAACCAATTGACCACATCTTCAAGATTGTCTATTGTGATAACCAATTGACCACATCTCCAAGATTGTCTATTGTGATAACCAATTGACCACATCTTCAAGATTGCCTATTGTGATAACCAATTGACCACATCTTCAAGATTGTCTATTGTGATAACCAATTGACCACATCTTCAAGATTGTCTATTGTGATGACCAATTGACCACATCTTCAAGATTGTCTATTGTGATAACCAATTGACTACATCTCCAAGAATATCTATTGTGATAACCAATTGACCACATCTCCAAGATTGTCTATTGTAATAACCAATTGACCACATCTCCAAGATTGTCTATTGTGATAACCAATTGACCACATCTCCAAGATTGTTTATTGTGATAACCAATTGACCACATCTTCAAGATTGTCTATTGTGATAACCAATTGACCACATCTCTAAGATTGTCTATTGTTATAACCAATTGACCACATCTCCAAGATTGTCTATTGTTATAACCAATTGACCACATTTAAAAATGTCTATTGTTATAACCAATTGACCACATCTCCAAGAATGTCTATTTTGATAACCAATTGACCACATCTTTAAGATTGTCTATTGTGATAACCAATTGACCACATCTCCAAGAGTGTCTATTGTGATAACCAATTGACCACATCTTCAATATTGTCTATTGTGATAACCAACTGACCACATCTTCAAGAGTGTCTATTGTGATAACCAATTGACCACAACTCCAAAATTGTCTATTGTGATAACCAATTGACCACATCTTCAAGATTGTCTATTGTGATTTATAACCAATTGACCACATCTACATCTTCAAGATAGTCTTTTGTGATAACCCAACTCCGGCAACGTGGGCGGACCAGGAGATACCAGCCCCTAGTAGGGTAGTAGTTGTTAGTATTCAGGGCCGTTAGGTTTAATTAGACATAAAAGAAAGGTGGTCTCACAACCTAACCCTGGCGGCAGTGTGGTTTGGGGGATAAAACTATCAGGGAAGAAAAATGGGTCAATTTGGGGAAAACCAACTCTCCCAGGCGCCAAGATTCGAACCCATGTCCCCCAGCGTGGCAGTCCCACCCCTATCTAATATGGTGTCATCTTATTTTCCTCTGGATGTTCACTTGGATTACTTTTGCACACGGAGACAAAAATCACATAGTTCTTGCCAATTTGGAACTGGTTGAACTATTGCAGTTAGCTAGAATTAGTTATCCAATGTAATTTGTTGCTAGTCTTGTTGGGTATCCATAGAGTGAGATATCCTATGAACATCCTATTCCTAACATTTCATCCTTAAAGCGTAAATGCCTGGGGGAAATCCACTGTATTATGCTGATGATGAATTAAAAGTGAATCAGGATCTTGCAAATTAGGCACTGGGTGGATTTAACGATTGATCATTTTGCAATTCCCACAAATTACACCTTTTAAAGGGATTGAGCTATAGTTTTGTTGAGCTTAATGTGAAACTGTTTAATTGGTCAATATTAACCCATATATTGAACACATAGATTATTGAGAAGTGGTGTGAATTTGTCAAAATTATAATATCCAAGATATCTATGAAAAGAATGGCTGGAAATAAGCTTTAATTTTATGAACAGAAAAACAAGAATTCATACACTCGTAGACTAAAACAAACCTGATCCGTATCAACTGTCTGTCAACTGCAAAGATGCAAGAAAGTTAGAAGTGTGACCAGATCCCATACCCTTTCCCTGGGGGTGGGGGGAAGGTGTACTCGGATATATATTTTTGGTAGGGATGTGCCGCTAGCAAAATGAATAAGGACCCAAACATTTTATATGATTGCTTATGAGTCAAATAGAGAAACAGATGGACAAATCAGGTCACCTTCCTTTAATTACATTGCAAAATATTCAATTTAATTTAATCAAAGCGTTTATTTAGCGCTCTACAAAGAACACAGCGCTTACATTAATAAACCATGCAACGTCCAGGCAGCAGCTAATTCAGCGCCAAGTTGCGGCATACAAACAAACATTCCCACAAGTATATCCATTTATAATGTTTGTGGAGGGTCATTTACAAGCTCGTTTAAGTGCCTTTTCTGCCTTTTAATATTGGTCAACACATTTACTAAACATCCAAAGCTCTTTGCAAAACAAATTGCTCCCTACAATCTATAGCCTCATGTGGTGCATCAGGCTATTCCGTTTAAAATCCACACACCCTCTATGGAAGATATTGTGTTAATCTTTCCCACAGGGAGTGTGAATTTCCAATAGGGTTACCTGCAGGGGCAACTCCATTTGAAATCTATGTTCCCTGTGTGGAAGATTAAGGTGATGTCTTCCATAGAGGGTGTGTGGATTTCCAATGGAATAGCCCATATCAGCACTCAGTGTGCTCTGTAGACATCTAAATTGGTTATTGAATCACCGATATCAATCACAGGATTATCGGTCTAAAACCCCTCCTCAATCTAAATAGCAGTCAGGAGTTCTTTTAGCAGTCTGTACAGGGTAGTGACAAAAAAAACTACAGTGCGAGTCAAAAAGAAGTTGTGCGTGAATGAATATTTTTCCAAAAAGACCAAACAAATGAAGCACATATTCAAAGACCATATTCTTCTGCTCATATGAAAAAAATCACTGAAATTGATCCTTGTTATCAAGAGTTATGCCTGTTTTAACATGTTTAATAAATGAACCTATTTTGTAATGCTTAATCCTTTGAGGTTATCTGTCTCACTTACATGCTAAAGAAGTTAACAATTTGTGTTGTACATTTTCCTGGCAAAACCTTTGTGAATCAGTCAGTGAAAACAAACCTTAAACTTGCCGCTATTTTGATTTTTAAACATAGATTTAACATGTGCAAGACTGTTTGTCCATGGAAAAGTTTAAACTAATGAACATGATTTGAAGACATCATCTTATAAAATGGAGTACAGTCCAACCTCGGTTATCCGAACATGATGGGACAAAGCAATGGCCAGATAAGTTGGTAATGTATGACAAGTCTTCGGCTATTGTCACATCACCCGATGGGGAGACGGAACGGAACCTTTTAAGATTTTAGCTGGCGTTCTTCAAGGTGACACTTTGGCACCCTTCATCTTCATCATAATTCTTGACTACGTAATGCGCTGTGCCCTGACAGATATCCATGATGAAACAGGTATACTGCTGGAACCTAGGAGGAGTAGACGCTATCCTGAAATTCGTCTTCACGATCTCAATTTCGCAGATGAAATAGCTCTCCTAGCAACATCAATCAGTAAAGCGGAATTACTGTTACAGAGTGTTGAGGCAGCATCAAATGCAGTTGGCCTGCATTTAAATGAAGGAAAAACAAAAAGCCTCCTTATAAATATTGCCACCTCAGCCAGTGTAAAGACCATCAAAGGAGTAGAGCTGGAAAATTTCTCCAATTTCAAATACTTGGGAGCCTACGTTCTAGCACAGTGGTTCTAGACACTTCCCAGGAATTCAAATGCAGGAAAGCACAAGCATGGGTTGCCTGCAATAAACTGCAGAAGATCTGGAAATCTGATCTCGAAAGAACGACAAAAATCAGATTCTTCAAAGCCTGCGTAGAAAGCATTTTGTTGTACGGCTCCGAAACATGGACTATCAGCAGGAAAATTGAAGACAGAATCAATGGATGTTATACTCAACTGTTACGTAGAATATTTGACATCAGTTGGAGGGATCACATCCCAAACAGCGTGGTATATGGCGATATCCCCCCTATAACATCAATAATCAGGCAGCGCCGTTTATGTTTCGCTGGCCACTGCATGCGAACAACCAACCAGCCTATCTCCCATCTAATTTTCTGGACCCCTCCTGGTGGGAAAGCTAACAGAGGCAGAAGACACCTTCAGTATCCTGATACCGTCAAGAATGATATGGGTTTAGATCCTCCAGAGATCCGCCAACTCATGAATGACAGGAAAGTCTGGGCCCAGTACGTTGCGATTGCTTCCTCCGTTTCGTCCTCGGACGACCAATGATGATGATGATGACAGTCCAACCTCGGTTATCCGAACATGATGGGACCAAGCAATGGCCAGATAAGTGAAAAATCTGGATAAGCGAATTCCTGAGCGAATGATGTGTAATTCTGCATTGACTGTTCTGAAGTGCTCAAATTGGGACAATAGAAGGGTACTGAGTAAGGGGTAATTAGAGTGACAATGTATTATTTAAGAACTAAGCAGCTCTACCATACCAACATCAAAAGACAGCCTGCAAATGCTTTAGAGTGTGAAAATATGGTGATTAGGCTGTAAAAAAATACATTTTCTTTTGGGATCATTTAGCCAGATAAAATACTACTCCAAGATGGCCTATGTGGCATACAGCGTGTCCCAAAAACTGGGTCCAAAACTTTCAGAGCTTATAACTTGAAATATGGGAAACATAGATGCTTCATGTTTGGTAATATAAAAGTAAATATATTTGACATTATTTGGTGAAATTATAAGACCAATCGGATGTAAGGTTTTAGAAATACAAAGCTTTGCATACAGTGTGGTCAGAACCCATTTTTGCCCATGAACCGTCCATGCGTTGCATTTGCGCATCGTATTGATGTCATCAAAGTTTTGCCTTTGACTTGATATTAACAATGACTTACTCAGGGGAATTTTCGTCATAAGGGGGATAAAAAGTGTAAATACCTTAGAAAAATAGAAAAATCAATAAATAACCTTCTGAGACACTGCCATCTTTGAAGAAGTTCAAGAACCATTTCTCCGAAATTGGAAACCAGCCGTTAAGTCAGCCATCTCATCAAAGGAATTAGAGGCAGGGCTGGAACTTCAGTGGGTATTTATAATGCTGAATATTTATCCAAAATACCTATAATTTAACCCTTTTCTACCAAACATAAGATATTTCGGAGAATAAACACCATGCATATGATGTAGGGAAAACTTGCACACAATGCAAATGCAAGGCATAAGGTGGTTTATTGCTAAATTGAAAAAACGGGTTCTAACCACGCTCTGTTGAAAGCTTTGTATTTCAGAAAGTTACCATTTGATTGGTCTCACATTTTAACCAATTAAAGGCATATTATGTGATCTTTTCCAGGGAGCGCCCTCAATTCATGATTTTTTTTTAGAAAGTAGATTTTCTTGCAGATTTACATTTCGGATCATAAATCATGAATATATTTCAAGTTACAGAACGATACGATTCCTAATTACCTCAAACTCATGGTTTTAGAGTGAATTTAGAGCAAAAATAAGTTGTCGGCGCAGACTCCAACAGTTTATTTTCACTTTAAAACCATGATTTTGAAGTAATTAAGAATCGTATCGCCCTCTAACTTGGAATGTATGTACGATTTATGATCAGAAATGTAAATCTGCAAGAAAATCTGCTTTCATTTTTTTTTTGAGGATTGAGGGGGCGTTCTATGGAAAAGATCACATAATATACCTTTGAGGTCAGGTATATGTACCTTAATATCCTTAAATATGGAGCAGCTACGTTTTCAAGTTACAAGCTCTGCAGATTTTGGACCCAGTTTTTTTGGGACACGCTGTACAAGAGGTCAAATTGGCAATACTTTTCCAAACTGACATTGTTACACTTACCTGATGGATTGGATGCGGGAAAAGTTGTGGGTGATGATGAGTCAAGATCCATGTTGATTTTGATGAGGATGTATGATGAGCACATGGAAAAAACCAAAAGAAAACGATACTTTCAATTAGACACAATCTGCTCCCAAATTATGTAAAGATACTGAGATGGATCATTCAGACATGAGTTGGAGAAAAATAAGTCCATTACTCATTATTATTAACGGTTGACAATGTAAATGCAAAGAATAGTAGCAAGATATACCAACATGGTTTATGTTTAAAGCTGAAAGAAATAATGTAACATTGATATATCAAACAGTTTCCAGTCATGTCCTGGGCGCGATGTTATTTACTGTAACAAACATTTGATACCTTCATGGAGTAAAGCGTATAGTATACACATGCACATGTACATTAATACATGTATACAGTATTTGGCCAAATGTTTGTTACGGTTAATAAATTCGCGTCCTGTGCACATCCATGCCACAAGAACATTGTATTACGCTATTCCATTTGAAATCCACACACCCCCTATGGAAGACATTACCTTAATTTTCCGCACAGGGAGTGTAAATTTCAAATGGGATTACCTGCAGGGGTAACTCCATTTGAAATCTACACTCCCTGTGGGGAAGATTAAGTTCATGTCTTTCATTGGGGTGTGTGGATTTCAAATGGAATAGCCCATTTGATCTCAACTCATCTGATCTGGACATGATACATCATTTGATCTCAGAAAGACAAATCATTGGTGCTTAAAGGAGGGGTCCTGCAAGCATAAAAGTGTGCATTAAATGTCAGAAAAATAACTATCGAGCCCAACTTTTGTAATTATATAGAACAAAACACCACACTTATGACAAAAACAAATAAAAACCACAATCTCTCAATCTCTTAAAATTTGCGGCGATCGAAAGTCCCAGTGTCGATGATGTCATAGTTATACAATGCACATGCGCAAATTTAAGCACCGATACCCATGACGTCATCGACACCGGGACTTTCGATCGCTGCCAAATTTAAAAATTGCATGTTGAGTGATGGCAGTTTTTATTCTTTTTTTGTGACTAGTATGGTGTTTTGTTCTATATAATTACGTAATTTCGGCTCGATAATTAATTTTCTAACAAATAATGCTCAATGTTGTGCTTGCGGAACACTTCCTTTAACACTTTCCAAAAAAAATGTATTATGTACAAACATGCCTAGTATTGGTACTTGAGATACACTTTGAAAGTTGAGAAAGGTTTCTGACAAATCTGTTTTGTATATATGGTAATACTAATAGCCGGCCGTGTGGAAAGTGTTAAAGCACACACTGTTATAAACCGAAGAAATACCATCAATATTCAATCACAAACCCAACAATTGATCATTAAAACAAATACATTAATTAATCATCTATTGTTCTCATCCCCCATGTTGCGTCCTATACCCCATTGCTCCACCATGCATGTATGAATGCATACTTCAAACCCCTATGGGTCCCCTGACTATACTTGATGAATTGTTCGTTTTATTACATGAAGAACTGTGACTAGGCAAGCAGGCTGGCAGGGCAATACAGGTAAATAACACTCTCATTTTATGCCCTGTCGTCAGCCCGACTACTCACTATTGCATGGCCCCGCAAAACAAAATCAATGCGGTCCTTAAGTTAGTCACCTTACAGCAGATATTATCTGTCCTTCTCCCTGCGTACCTGTGAGATTGCTAGAATTTAAACTTTCCATATCCAGGACAAGTAGCTTGAAGTCTGAAGCAATTTCCAGGTACGGCAAATAAACTCTAATGTTTTGTTTTAGCGTAAATCCTGCATAATTATATTTGAATATTAAACAGTTTCAATTGTGATGTGGTAATAAGTCTAATTTCAAGACGGTCAAAATACAGTGATTTTTCTGCATCCATAATATAAATGAAAATATCTGAACGTTCGTAATTCACTGATTGATTACTTTGTGACATCCACTTGCAAATTTCCTGTTCACAAAAAAGGGATAACATACTCAATTACCCAACAAAAGTGCTTTACATAATATCAATGCAAGTCTTGTGTTACATCAATACATTTAAATAAACCATTTGCACAAAAAGTTAGACCGAGTGTAAAGTTAGACCTGGTCTAAGTGGATTTTAGTTTTGCAAAATGCACACCTTTAATTACATTTCCTGCTCAAATTAGCTAACAAAGTGTAAAGATTTGGATGCAAAGTTCAAAAATAGCACAACATATCTCATGAAAATGCAGAGGAAACAGATTTTGAGGCTTGAATAAATGTCACTAAGACCAGGTCTAACTTTAGACCCGGTCTAATTCTTTTGTGCATACGGACGGACCTTAATATTTAAAGTTGTATACCTGACAGCAAATACCATAAGTTAATCCAAGAGACACCCATGGCTACCAATTGATATTCATGTGCCACCCATGTGATACCCATGCGATACCCATGCGATACCCTTGTGATACCCTTGTGATACCCTTGTGATACCCTTGTGATACCCTTGTGATACCCTTGTGATACCCTTGTGATATCCATGTAATACCTGTGCAATATCCACATACATGTTATACCCATATGATATCCTTATGAAGGCTGGTAATCCTATGTCCCCGAGTTTGAAAACTTTAAGCGAACCCAGAGCGTAAATCTTTTAATATTTAAGGGGATATTTAACACAAATGAAATCCATTTTTCACCTTGTTCAGTTTAGACATCTGTAAAATCTGAATCAAGAGGTGGTTTGATATAGTTTCTTAGTTTCCTATGGCATCAGCTCAAGCATTTTATTACAGATGTAAAATGTTCATACAAATAAACAAGTAAACATGGAGAATTATTTCTGGATCTTCTATTACAAGCATAGAATTGCTTGGTCAACTTTCCGTATGGGTTACTTCATCAATTTATGTTGGTTTCCTCAATCAATTATTCAATGAATATCAACACAAATCAATTACTCTGGCGATTTACTAGAGCGTAGAAAGGTAGCTGGATGACCTACAAACAAACAAATGCGATTTGATGGATAACAGTTTATATAGATTAAAGTATTGTCTTCAAGTCAGGGTGAATTTGGGCTGCAAAATGGCACATTTCTGCAAAATAAGTCCATGATTACAAAGTCTGATTGCCTTCAATATGGTATCATTTCAAAGATAAAATGTGCTCTTTTAAGCGGCATAGTGAGGACAAACAGAATAAGTTCTTGGAGCTAGGGCACAAGAGACATAGTAAGGACAAACAGAATAAGTCCTTGGAGCTAGGGCACAAGAGGCATAGTGAGGACAAACAGAATAAGTCCTTGGAGCTAGGGCACAAGAGGCATAGTGAAGACAAACAGAATAAGTCCTTGGAGCTAGGGCACAAGAGACATAGTAAGGACAAACAGAATAAGTCCTTGGAGCTAGGGCACAAGAGGCATAGTGAGGACAAACAGAATAAGTCCTTGGAGCTAGGGCACAAGAGGCATAGTGAGGACAAACAGAATAAGTCCTTGGAGCTAGGGCACAAGAGACATAGTGAGGACAAACAGAATAAGTCCTTGGAGCTAGGGCACAAGAGACATAGTGAGGACAAACAGAATAAGTCCTTGGAGCTAGGGCACAAGAGACATAGTGAGGACAAACAGAATAAGTCCTTGGAGCTAGGGCACAAGAGACATAGTGAGGACAAACAGAATAAGTCCTTGGAGCTAGGGCACAAGAGACATAGTGAGGACAAACAGAATAAGTCCTTGGAGCTAGGGCACAAGAGACATAGTGAAGACAAACAGAATAAGTCCTTGGAGCTAGGGCACAAGAGACATAGTGAGGACAAACAGAATAAGTCCTTGGAGCTAGGGCACAAGAGACATAGTGAGGACAAACAGAATAAGTCTTTGGAGCTAGGACACAAGAGGCCGGACACTATGAAAACTCTCTCATTGCTTGCGTGGTAGATTTCGATCGCGACAGGAGCAAGCGCAGATGCGATTTTTGTGTAAGTGGTCTGTGATTTTGTCAATATTATATTTTTACTGTGATTTGTCGATCTGCATTAAATGCAAAAAGTAACAACGCCCCCGGCTGGACTCGAACCACCAACCTTTCGGTTAACAGCCGAACGCGCTAACCAATTGCGCCACGGAGGTGATTATTACTAGGCTGTTTTGGTTTGTCATGTTCACCCGTACACTTCCCCGTACACTTTCTTGCAAAGTCGGGCATCGTTTTTTCTCAAATGTTGCTTGCATATTGCCTTTGCTGTCGCCTTTAATACATGTGCTGTTACTTGAACTTGGAACCAACGTTTAATTTGAACTGTCTATTTTCAATAAAAAAATACTCCAATACGGGGAAAAAATCAGAAAAGCTCACAGACAACAAATAAGAACATCATTTTACTCGACCTAGAATTTCAATCAACGGATTTCAATCATCGGCAAAACCCGATGATGTGAGTGACGTCATTTAATGAGCTCATTAGCATAATTTATGTCCGTGAAATATACAATAGGGTTTTGGTAGTGCCGGACAAACTGCCATTTCGAACAGTATGAATCTGCTTTGTATCTGTCAAATTGTTTAAATTGTTGTATGTTTCAAATCAATATGATGAGTATGTGAATGGACTTTTACTGTTTGTGCAATTCTAAACTATGGCATGATCTATTTATAAATATTAGACAATCTGTTTCTGTTAATGCCTTCAAGAAGGCATTTTTAAGTGCATTCCTGAAGGCATTAACAGAAAACACATGCTTGTTTTCCGACTCATGTTTTTTAATATTATTATTATTATCATGTTTACATTTAACTATTGTGTATGTTATTTGGTATCTTTGTAAGCAATGTGAGCCTCCAGAGAGTGGCACATCAAAAATATATTCTAGTTTGCACAAATTCTCGTTGTATGTTGTAACATAACGATTGTGTCTATTATTAGTGATGTGGAGATTACCAATCTCATCCATAAAAAACAGTCTAACATAACAATCTTATCCATAACAAACTGTACAAACTGTATAACATACATTTGGATTTTAACAGCATTGGCTCTTGGGTGGCATGCAAAAAAACAACTAGCCATTTTAATAATGGACAAATATCAGAATTTTCACTTATGTGTGTGGTATCTTAAAACATTTTTTTATATATATTTGGCCAAATCGACCAAGCTGCACCATACTACGTCCTGTTTTAGCACGCCTCAACCATGTTAATATAGACTGCATCCCTCAAAGATAACATAGACAGTAGCATATTATACTGCCCTCTATAGTCCAGTATGAATCAATTATAAATGACAGTTTATCACAAGAAGATTTGTTGGCTCATTGAAAACCAATTCTATACTTGTCAAATCATGTAGAACTTCTTACATAAGGGTGAATCTAGATAGGGCATATCAGGATATATTACATTGGACAGGTGGGGTGGGGTGGCCAGGTAGGGCCAGCAGGTGGCATGTCACACATTGGGGGAGGAGGGAGTTTTCAGAAAAGATCATTTAAATAAAAAAGAAACTGAATTGTACTATTTAATTTTGTACTTCTTTCTTTAAAAGTCATTTAGCTAATGTCACTTGATATGATAAATGCCCTGTGGTTTCAGTCAAAATTGATTTTGGGTACACATGATCGTTCCCAAAATGAGGGGTGTTTTTTAGATGCTATGTCCGCGAAAAAGACAAAAGGGTAGGGCTGTTATATTTTAAAGTTATAACCAAAGCTTAAACCACTTCATTATTAAAATGATGAGTATTGTCTCAAATTGTCCTTGGAATAGGAAAAAGGGGTACCCTAACCAGTAAAGCTAGTTTTTTGTGCGTATCGGGGGGGGGGGGGGGGGGAGTACCATTTTTTGGACCCGAAAAATCACCCAGCAACTCCGTGCTCACATATGCCTGCGGTAGGTGACGTCATCGAGGCAATGCAGCAGCACGCGCGTGGAGATAGTTTCTGGCAGTGAGATTTAGTGAGATTCAGTGGGGTTAAGGTCACATCAAAAATTGACATTTATTATTGAACCAAATATGTCCTCGTTTTTCTGCAAAAACAAGTAGTCTATTTACAAAGTGTCCTCGAAATGGTAAAAAAGGGGGTGTTGTTTTAGACAAAATGTCCTTGTTTTTGCATGAAAAAGGGGGTCAAATGAGCAAAATTGTCTTTGAAACGCCGTCAAATAGGGAGTATTTGTACCTCCGGGAACGATCATGTGTTACCCCTCAAAGAGAAATCACTGGGGATAAATGTGTAAGAGCAACAAATACCAATGGGGAAAAGCAGTCAAGTCAAGACAGAGTCAATCTGCTTTTCATACCTAATTGTGTAGGTTTCTCTGCTTTTCATACCTAATTGTGTATGTTTCTCTGCTTTCATACCTAATTGTGTATGTTTCTCTGCTTTTCATACCTAATTGTGTATGTTTCTCTGCTTTCATACCTAATTGTGTAGGTTTCTCTGCTTTCATACCTAATTGTGTAGGTTTCTCTGCTTTCATACCTAATTGTGTATGTTTCTTGGCCAAATCTTCCATTTTGATGGCATTAGTGCAACTAGTTCCTGCTCACTCCAACCGAAAACAAGCCATCTTAAAGTAGACATTAAGTGATATGCAATACAGTGATGATATCACCACCTCCCCGTTACCACGGCAAAGTATTGATTGAAAACGCTGCTACATGAGAGCCACTCAGTTACCATGACAACACACATCCTATATCTCTCCCGCTAAAATGTTTGGATAATATAGGAATCTGTGTCTAAGATGCGCATCAATTGCCTGATTGCGGCAATAAGTACATTTCATACATGACTGAGTATAAAGGAGCGCGAGCCACTTGCGGAGCCAGATGCGTAAGGGCCACTCAAGAAAAATACTTTGTTTATGATGCTATAGTTATACATCTTCATGGTATGATTTGGGTATTTGAGTATTTGTGCTAGTGTTTTCATGTAATTACCTTTTAATTTAAATTTGCTTTTAATTTAGCTGAGTACTTGAAGGGTCGCTGGCAAGAAGTGCATGACATGAAACAAGAATGTGATATTTAGTGAAACATACAGCATTTACATATATATATCTAAAATTTGATTTTTGATGGCGTGAGCACATCAAAAATCACATCCACGATAATGAACTGTGGCGACTGAAAAATCCTCTGATATCACATCTGTACTTTGGCCATTCAATGTGTATGTAGTGTAAATTTGCTCAACGGTTAATGCATGCATAGTAAAGTGTTGCTTTATACATGTTCAGGGGCAAGAGCACTTACAAGGTTTTAATATATGTTTTTTGGCCCTTGAACATGTTTAGAGCAGACTGATCAAAGGTTATATATTTGGGCAGTGTTACATTATACATGATAAAGGGCCAGATGGAGATACAAGGTTTCGATAGAACAATGATGATATGCTTTATTGGTAGTGTCCAAACTATAGGTTCACCATACTCTCAACCCACATCTCAAATCCAGATAGCCATCATGTACTTATCAGTACCTATTCACATCAGCTGCATACCCACCCCACACAAACCTAACAAGTACTACCATTCCAAGTCATGAATCAATGATTCTTGAGTCAATATCCCATGATCCAAACCAAGCATCTATATATAATTGATTCTGTATTGAAGAGTGAGGGAGGCATATCGTGAATACTCCACGGGCGCGCTTTATACATTCCTACATGGCACAGTTTTTAAAAGGCATGATGCACGCATGATGCAGTGATGGTAATTCTCTTCACAGGTCATTGCAGTGTAACGCTTTCCACGCGGCAGGCGTCTGCAGAAGACAGTTCAAAATTTCACAAAATGTTTCAACAATTTATTGAATCTCAACAGTATATTTGGAATCACTATGAGAAATGCATTAAAATAAGTACAAACATGCATTGTATTGGTTCAGTAATTCTTGAGATAGACTTTGAAAGTTGTGAAAGGTTTCTGACAAATCTGTATAATTATGGTAATACCAATAGCCGCATGGAAAGTGTTAAAACTTTGCACACGGATGGTTAGAGAGTTGCCTATCAACACAGGAACTATTTGTCAAAGTCAACACAAATCTACAAGTGCTATATCTAGAACTACTGAATGAAGACTTGGCATGTTTGGACTCATCTGAATGCAATTTGTTATGCCGGTTCTGGATATGGACTTGTAATTTGAGTTATGCATTTTTTGGGATGATATTTTGTTTGGGTATTTTTCTTGATGTCTATTGCAGAGGGTTAAAAGGTACAAGTTTAGCTGATGCAAAGTGGAAGTAAATTGATCAGGTTGCTGACGGCCGGGTTCATCTTTCTTTTTCAGCTTTTTTTACATGTTCAATTAGGCCACAAAAACAACAACGTTATGTTGTACTCGACCGCCCGCTCGTAAGATTTAGGGCAGATTTTTTTTTTTTTTTTTTCAGATTTTTTAAAATTTTTAAATCAGATTTTTTTTCCCCAGATTTTTCCCCCTTTTTTTTCAGATTATTTTTCAGATTATTTTCAGATTTTTTTTTAACAGTTTAAAGGTAGATGACCCAATCACATTTTCATAACACAGATTTTTCTCAAACATTTGGAGATATTCATATCATATGAAAGATCATATTTTTCTGATTAACATACTGAAATTTGACGGTCCAAATCAGTATGATTACGAAGAAATCGGTGAAATAACATTGAATTACCACGAAAAGTGGTTAGCCACCAATATAGTTTGTGTACAACTCAGTGGGCACATTTCACATCATCTTGTGCGTCTAAAATAAGAACCATTAGAGTTATGCAACTCGAACTTTGGAATACGACTTTTTTGAGGATGACCTTTCATGTCGCATAGAAAACGTCAAGTTGAAAATCGGAACATCTATCTTTAAATGGCATTGAATATTAAATTAAGTGTTTATAACATATATGTGCGACTCTTAGAGTGATTTCAACTTCTTGTTGGCTGAACTTTGAGCTTCCGCTGGTAAAAGATTTTTTTAATTTTTTTAATTTTAAAAATCCGCCCGCCCGCCCCTCCTCTCTGAAAGTTGTGGAGGACAAAAAAAATTGGCCTTAGAGGGGTAATGCAATAAAAGGTATTTAAGGAAAGAAAATGTAGGTTTAGCGGCGTCTAAAACTCTGTTGTAGCTTGCTTAAGTGCATCTGCAAGGATTGGCTAATGAGTAGAATAAATGATATATTGGTTGTGCTAGATAGCACATAGCCTTACGTATCTTGGACCATACAGGGTGGGGGGGGGGGGGGGGGGGGGAGGTTGGGGTGGTGGGGGTGGAAGGGAGGAGCTCACTTCATTTTGAGATAACTTGAAGGACACATTAGTCAGAAAATTGAAAATGGCAGGCAAAAAGAGACTGTACCCTGAGTTGGTAAGCCCTTTTGTCACCATTCGTTGTCTTTGTTGTTCTGTGCCCACTCTTCTTAGGATCCAGATTGATTTGCAGCTATAAATTCTCCTAACCATGCCAGATCCCACAGATTCCAGGGAAAGCCTTAGGGCCAATTGTCCCTGCTGTCCCAGTCAATCTCATTGCACAATCACAGTAAGGTACATATAGGCCCTGACAAGTTATTTTGGGGAGCCGATCACCTCAGCGTGATCCTCTGGACTCCCATGGCGGTGGCCCAGGTTTGATCACCTCAGTGTGATCCTCTGGACTCCCATGGCAGTGGCCCAGGTTTGATCACCTCAGTGTGATCCACTGGACTCCCATGGCAGTGGCCCAGGTTTGATCACCTCAGCATGATCCTCTGGACTCCCATGGCGGTGGCCCAGGTTTGATCACCTCAGTGTGATCCACTGGACTCCCATGGCAGTGGCCCAGGTTTGATCACCTCAGTGTGATCCTCTGGACTCCCATGGCAGTGGCCCAGGTTTGATCACCTCAGTGTGATCCACTGGACTCCCATGGCAGTGGCCCAGGTTTGATCACCTCAGCATGATCCTCTGGACTCCCATGGCGGTGGCCCAGGTTTGATCACCTCAGTGTGATCCACTGGACTCCCATGGCAGTGGCCCAGGTTTGATCACCTCAGTGTGATCCTCTGGACTCCCATGGCAGTGGCCCAGGTTTGATCACCTCAGTGTGATCCTCTGGACTCCCATGGCAGTGGCCCAGGTTTGATCACCTCAGTGTGATCCACTGGACTCCCATGGCAGTGGCCCAGGTTTGATCACCTCAGCATGATCCTCTGGACTCCCATGGCGGTGGCCCAGGTTTGATCACCTCAGTGTGATCCACTGGACTCCCATGGCAGTGGCCCAGGTTTGATCACCTCAGTGTGATCCTCTGGACTCCCATGGCAGTGGCCCAGGTTTGATCACCTCAGTGTGATCCACTGGACTCCCATGGCAGTGGCCCAGGTTTGATCACCTCAGTATGATCCTCTGGACTCCCATGGCAGTGGCCCAGGTTTGATCACCTCAGTGTGATCCTCTGGACTCCCATGGCAGTGGCCCAGGTTTGATCACCTCAGTATGATCCTCTGGACTCCCATGGCAGTGGCCCAGGTTTGATCACCTCAGTATGATCCTCTGGACTCCCATGGCAGTGGCCCAGGTTTGATCACCTCAGTGTGATCCTCTGGACTCCCATGGTAGTGGCCCAGGTTTGATCACCTCAGTGTGATCCTCTGGACTCCCATGGCAGTGGCCCAGGTTTGATCACCTCAGTATGATCCTCTGGACTCCCATGGCAGTGGCCCAGGTTTGATCACCTCAGTGTGATCCTCTGGACTCCCATGGCAGTGGCCCAGGTTTGATCACCTCAGCGTGATCCTCTGGACTCCCATGGCAGTGGCCCAGGTTTGATCACCTCAGCGTGATCCTCTGGACTCCCATGGCGGTGGCCCAGGTTTGATCACCTCAGCGTGATCCTCTGGACTCCCATGGCGGTGGCCCAGGTTTGATCCCTCCTCTCCTTTATCTATCATTGTATGTCCCATGTTTCCCCCTGTTGGCTTTATACCTACACATAACCTGCCTGGTTTAGGGTTAAAAAGACTAAGTAGATTTTCAGAATAGACTATTTTATCCAGCCTGCTTCATCATTTGCAGTCAATAAAACATATTAAAACAATTACAACCCATTACTCCATAACCCCTTATACTTTGACATGGTTATTCACAATATAATCATTATGAATTGTCCTTGTGGAATACCTCTAATGATCACATCTTGCTCATAATATCACTTATTCAGTCATTTTAACCTCAAATTACCGTTTACTTTCTTCCAGTCAGTGCATTTTCATTTTTACCAAATTCACAGAGAAATTAGTTAATTACAATTTGAATTAAATTATTAAAAATGAATTATTTAAGTCCCTGTTATCAGGTACGGATGCATGTTGTAAGAATCGTGAAATTAGTAGCGTTTTACATGGCTAAGCACATAGTGTACCATGATGAATGATTCAAAGTAATGACTTGACTCATCAAGTCTGACTGAGGTCAACATATTTGGTCACATGACTTGACATCAGACACTGTAAAAAAAAGACCGACTTGTTACACTGGTTATTTTAAATGTTTGACTATGTAGACTCCAAGCGCTCATCATATACTTTATATATCTATCTCTGTACAGTGATGTCAGAGGGTATTCCATTAATCGCTCCTCATGTTTGCACGCGTGATTGTAATGCACTGATGTAATCACCTATTTAATCCAAGACGCTGCTGCATCAATCTCCAGCTCTGATATCACTGCATGCACTGAGTTAGATCAATTAACCCTTTGAACCCTGAGTTATTAGCGGGGGAGGGTAGCGCCACCCTGAGTTATATTCGCGAAAAATGGATAAATCTATGTGTAGTGATTTCCTATCGTACACCCTCTGATTGATCGTTATATGTGATATACTGCCCTCTATCATCGTACTAATATGATATTCGTAATAAAACATCTGCTTTTTGTCAGCTTTATTCTGTTTTTTATCGCCAAAATGGCTATTCATAACCGTACTACAATGCATTACTGTCTACCTGAGAATTATCTGCGCATGCGTATTCATCTCATTTCGTGCTATTTTTGACAGTTTTCATCAGCAAATGACATCAAAACACGAACATAAACATGCAGAAACAAAGCATCTAACATCGAGGAAACATCACATGACTTGAAAGTCATATGACCACTCAAAATCATGTGATCAATGTGTCACCTGATCAAAGGCCGATAAATCGGCCTTTCGGGTATACGTGCGTTCTAAATAAGGCCGATTTATCGGCCTTTCGGGTTCAAAGGGTTAAGTATAGTATTATCAATTTGCTTGTATCAACAGATCCACAATAGACCGCTCAACCTACAATCTTGTTCAAAACCAGTAGGGACACTACACACATGCACATGAAATATCTTCCAAAATTAGTAAAAAAACTGTCTGTTGAAAGTATAATAGTCCAAACTAGTTTATGTAAAGCCCCCTCCCCCAAACCAATGTTGGAGCGTATATATACCACAGCCTTTTGCTTGACGATGCTTTAATATGGACCAACATTGAGTTTAGGAGGCGGGACCACCATTTTCACAGGACATGCAGGAAGTAAGTGTCCCAACAGTTTTGAACATGATTGTAGCTATAAAAGCACAGTCAAATAATAGTCTGTAAGTATGACTTATAGCACGAGGCAGCGTAGCTGCCGAGTGCTATAAGGAATTAATAGCACTCATCGACAGTGACCATTTTAGTGATGATTTATATGGCAGAGCTCTACCCTACACACCAGATACACACCACTTTCACAGTAGGACACCTCTCACTCACCCAGACTTAGACAATCATCTACTATTAAACACACACACACCAAGTTGGGTAATAATTACAGTGCTGTAATTAATCAGGTTATTTACGATGTCAAATTTACAGCATTCTGAAGCTGTACAATAAGTGAAATTTGTGGAATTCTGGATTGGCTGTGTATGTGCTATTAATGCAGTTAATTAGTTTCATGAGAATCATAATGGGCTTGTCATCAGTGCTTGGGGCCCATCAAGTGGTTTTATCTTTAGATGTCTTGTCTTGTATTAGTCATCAGTGCTTGGGGCCCATCAAGTGGTTTTGTCTTTAGATGCCTTGTCTTGTATTAGTCATCAGTGTTGGGCCCATCAAGTGGTTTTGTCTTTAGATGTCTTGTCTTGCATTAGTCATCAGTTTTGGGGCCCATCAAGTGGTTTTGTCTTTAGATGTCTTGTCTTGTATTAGTCATCAGTGTTGGGGCCCATCAAGTGGTTTTGTCTTTAGATGTCTTGTCTTGTATTATTCATCAGTGTTGGGGCCCGTCAAGTGGTTTTGTCTTTAGATGTCTTGTCTTGTATTAGTCATCAGTGTTGGGGCCCATCAAGTGGTTTTGTCTTTAGATGTATTGTCTTGTATTAGTCATCAGTTTTGGGGCCCATCAAGTGGTTTTGTCTTAGATGTCTTGTATTGCATTAGTCATCAGTTTTGGGGCCCATCAAGTGGTTTTGTCTTTAGATGTCTTGTCTTGTATTAGTCATCAGTGTTGGGGCCCATCAAGTGGTTTTGTCTTTAGATGTCTTGTCTTGTATTAGTCATAAGTGTTCGGGCCCATCAAGTGGTTTTGTCTTTAGATGTCTTGTCTTGCATTAGTCATCAGTGTTGGGGCCCGTCAAGTGGTTTTGTCTTTAGATGTCTTGTCTTGCATTGGTCATCAGTTTTGGGGCCTGTCAAGTGTTTTGGCTTTAGATGTCTTGTCTTGCATTAGTCATCAGTTTTGGGGCCCATCAAGTGGTTTTGTCCTTAGATGTCTTGTCTTGTATTAGTCATCAGTGTTGGGGCTGTCTTTAGATTGCATTAGTCATCAGTTTTGGGGCCCATCAAGTGGTTTTGTCTTTAGATGTCTTGTCTTGTATTAGTCATCAGTGTTGGGGGCCAATCAAGTGGTTTTGTCTTTATATGTCTTGTCTTGTATTAGTCATCAGTTTTGGGGCCCATCAAGTGGTTTTGTCTTTAGATGTCTTGTCTTGTATTAGTCATCAGTTTTGGGGCCCATCAAGTGGTTTTGTCTTTAGATGTCTTGTCTTGTATTAGTCATCAGTGTTGGGGCCCATCAAGTGGTTTTGTCTTTAGATGCCTTGTCTTGTATTAGTCATCAGTGTTGGGGCCCATCAAGTGGTTTTGTCTTTAGATGCCTTGTCTTGTATTAGTCATCACTTTTGGGGCCCATCAAGTGGTTTTGTCTTTAGATGTCTTGTCTTGTATTAGTCATCAGTGTTGGGGCCCATCAAGTGGTTTTGTCTTTAGATGTCTTGTCTTGTATTAGTC
Source organism: Ophiura sarsii (assembly GCA_035610835.1). NCBI lineage: Eukaryota > Metazoa > Echinodermata > Ophiuroidea > Amphilepidida > Ophiuridae > Ophiura > Ophiura sarsii. Next base: position 6,221,169 of record CM069449.1, read on the forward strand.
ATCAGTGTTGGGGCCCATCAAGTGGTTTTGTCTTTAGATGTCTTGTCTTGTATTAGTCATCAGTGTTGGGGCCCATCAAGTGGTTTTGTCTTTAGATATCTTGTCTTGTATTAATCGTCCTGGGCTCTTAAACATTTTCTGTATCGCTTTCTCTTGCCTTGTTTTCTTTTGAATTATCTTGTCTTATTTTCATTTTTGTAACTATTTCCATTGTACATGCCAATAATTAGGTCAGTAACCTACCAACCAATCTTAACCATTGATAACAAGCAGTATCAAAACCGCATCTACAATGGCTCCATTTTTATACTTCTACAACTTACCAATAGCACACCAAATGATAATACATCTATCATATAACACCCGGCAGCTATGATGACAAAAAGTTCATTTTTGTACAAGACATTCAATGACACATGCGTAAGAGTGAGTGTAAGATTCAATCAAGATACGCCAGTATAGCCAGTTAAAATAGGACAACTGTCACTCAGTTTACACTTGTAGGTGTTTACATTGTCCACAATGATAGAAATTATCTAGCACTTCAATCACTAAGGCAGCATGACCCATATAAGATGGCCCCCTTAACTGTGTCACTTTAAGGAATGATGCATCATGGAATGTTTACAAGATGGAATTTAAAGGCTTCTTTTCATATCAAACTACTGACCAGTGATGTTCATGCAATACTGATGTGATGACTATGACCATGTGATAAATATGTGATGCCAATACTGTTCCCATAAGTTTATTGCTAATCGGAAAAAACCCATTGATTATCATTTTCTGATGCATTGTGGGATAGAAAAGGGGACATATTTTGCCCCTTTACAATCCCACAATGCAACAGAATAGGATAATCAATGGCTTATTACCGATTCGTGATAAACCTTATGTGATGCTCGCTCATGCGATGGTCATGTGCTATATACATTGTGACCATGCTATAGCCATGTGGTATCAATGTGATGCCCATGCTTTACCCATGTGATGACCATGCTATAGCCATGTGGTATCAATGTGATGCCCATGCTTTACCCATGTGATGACCATGCTATAGCCATGTGGTATCAATGTGATGCCCATGCTTTACCCATGTGATGCCCATGCTTTACCCATGTGGTATTTCATGTGATATTCATGCTATTCTCATGTGATATCTACATGATGCCAATAGTACACCATGTGATATTCATGTGATACCCATGTTGTCTGTCCATGTGGTGTATGAATGTGACCCACCCATGTAATTGTAATTTTGAGACCTGGCCTGTAGCAATGGGGATAGTTTAAGCTAATTGGCTTACACCTACAATCAACTTAAATTTCTAAAACTCATCATGCTTAACCACCACCCATAAAACCCAAGCTATAACTTTTGTTGAACTCTATCTGTGTCTTATAGTAGCCCGGCGATCTATTCATCAGCAAAGCAATTTGTATGTCTGTCTTTTCCTATTAGTTCATCTAATACCTCATTTCTTGTCAGTATGGGATTTCTTCAAGGCATTGCTCCGGCTGATGAAAGAAAACTATCAACACTTTTGCATTCACATCAGAGTCTCTGCATTCACATAGACTCTCTTACAGGCATATTATGTGATCTTTTCAGAGAGCGCCCTCTATTCATGATTTTTTTTAGAAAGTAGATTTTCTTGCAGATTTACATTTCTAATCATAAATCGTACATACATTCCAAGTAACAGAGCGATCCGATTCCTAATTACCTCAAAATCATGGTTTTAGAGTGCATTTAGAGTGAAAATATAAACTGTCGTGTTATCCCGACAGTTTAATCCCGACAGCCCTGTAACTTGTAACTTGGAATGTATGTACGATTTATGATCAGAAATGTAAATCTGCAAGAAAATCTGCTTCCAAAAACCTTTTCCAGGGAAAAAGTAAAATTTGTAAAAATGGAAACGTTCCAGATAAAAAGATGTACATACTAGGTTTCTAGATTTAAATTACAAAGTTAGAACCATTCTTATCTCCACTCTTATATACACTGCATTTATCACGTTTAACATGGATAAATCTAGCGAGAAAAGTCAAACAATCTATATTAAAATCTCAATAGTCCATGGCAAATGACGCTTTTGCTTTGTGAGTTTTCCAACTGGAAATACCCTTGATGAAACCTCATGATTTGTGGCAAACGTTTAACCTTATTTTGCCGCTAAACCTGTTTCATCGAACCGTAATGAAATGAGTATTTGCCGAAAGATTGAGCGATGAAGTAGCCAGCCAGAGTGTGGATGACTTTAAAGGACTGCCTGTGTATATGACAGATATGACAAGATAGTACATTGGGCTATTCCAATTGAAATCCATACCCCCACCCTCCCCTATGGAAGATATGACTTCCACACAGGGAGTGCAGATTTCAAATGGAGTCAACCATTTAGGTAATCCCATTTGCAATGTATACTCCCTGTGTTGAAGATTAAGGTTATATCTTCCATAGGGGGTGTATTGATTATAACTGGAACAGCCCATTTTGCCATGCTTAGCTGAGCTTGGCATCAAATTACACTTGGTTTCATATTGGATGATCAACTATTCAATAATATTTTTATTGATGTCAATGTGGCACTACCCATAATGCTGTCTGTGTGACACCCATGTGCTGTTTGTGTGGCACCCATATGCTGTTTATGTGACACCCATATGCTGTTTGTGTGGCACCCATATGTTGTTTGTGTGACACCCATTTGCTGGTTGTGTGACACCCATATGTTGTTTGTGTGGCACCTATATGCTATGTGTGTGACACCCATATGCTATTTGTGTGACACCCATATGCTATTTGTGTTACACCCATATGCTATTTGTGTGACACCCATATGCTATTTGTGTGACACCCATATGCTATTCGTGTGACACCCATATGCTATTTGTGTGACACCCATATGCTATGTGTGTGACACCCATATGCTATGTGTGTGACACCCATATGCTATGTGTGTGACACCCATATGCTATTTGTGTGACATCCATATACTGTTTGTGTGACACCCATATTCTATTTGTGTGACACCCATATACTGTTTGTGTGACACCCATATGCTATTTGTGAGGCACCCATATGTTGTTTGTGTAACACCTATATGTTATTTGTGTGACACCGCGCATTTTATGCAATAAACATGTGAAATCTATGCATTACAAATATAAATCCATGTGATATATGTGCACATATGATATCATAAAACAACTGCTGGGTAGGATCTAAAACTTTACAAGTCAAGAGAAGATGATAAAATGACAATTTTAGAAATCATTTGATGTTTCTTTTATAAGATATATACAAATGTGACACAACAATATGACAGCTGTGTGATATTAGACTGTCCATAACATACCACCATAATATGCCATTTCCTGGGTTTTCTTCAAGTTTGATGTTATACCATGTGATCTGACACCAATCTGACACCTATCTGACACCCGTCTGACATCTATAAGTACACCATACCAGGTGCAAATGGCAAAAATATAAAACTCTTTTCCAATAACATGCGTTTTATTGTCAGATTTGTTTGTGACTAAACTTGCTTCAATTCACAGGCAGCGAGCCTTCGCTGCAATGTAAGTTGTCTACAGAGAGTTGATGAAAGAGCTAATTGATATGCACCCACAATTCCACAGTGTCCTCTTGAAATATCCAAAATAGAACAGGATCATTTAAAGGGAATAACGAGTATTGTATCCATGTTTAATTCAAATAAAGCAACATGTATAAAGAGACACATTATTATCAAAGCTGTGCAAAGTTAGAGAGAAATAACATACTGCACATGTTTAAGGTTTGAAATGAAATTTGGCAAAAATATAATAGATTCTAAACACTACCATCTACTATAGATAATAATTATATAGTCAGCGTCATAATGCTATTGACAGAATGCGTGCGTACATGCGTAAACCCAGACGTGCACATTATGTAACCTCGCTGCGTGTACAGCAAGTATTCAAAAATGATTGTGTGCCCTGATTAGTCACCACACGCATGCATGCATAGTTGTTCGCGTGTATCATGCATTTGGACGCAGACCCGGGAACAACAACAAATCACGCTCAGGTAAAATAGCTTGAAATTCGTCCATAGCATTATGACAGTGACTATACTAGAAACACAAAATTCCTGATGATACCTATTAGGACAAACTGCTAACTGAAGATAGCAAATACTAGAAATAAACAAATTTATGATAACTGCTGCTATCTACTGAAGATAGCAAATACTAGAAATAAACAAATTCATGATAACTGCTGCTATCTACTGAAGATAGCAAATACTTTCAAATAAAATCATAATTTTGTTTTGTTTTGACCTACATAGAAATACATTACAGAGAAAGAAATATCTTCTGGTCTTAACAGCTGTTATTAAGCTGTTCCACCTTATAAAGTTACTCCACCTGTGACAGGTAAATATGGAGACTGGTTGCTGGATTTCCCTTCCTTAACTTAGTATGACTAAATTTGACAAAATATATTTTGAGTTATCTTTGCAGAACCTAAAATGGGTCAAAAAACATGTTTTTTATAATTTTCTCCAAAAATGGTCAATTTCGTGATCATGGTTGGATTCATTGAACCCTTTTCTGCCAAAAAATGTATACTTTTATATAGATTAAATGAATAATGAAGAAGTTACGCGATTTTACAGAGGCTATACCTGAAGGTGCACAGCCCCCTTAAGGGCACAGATATGATGCTTGGACTAGATATATATATATATATATATATATATATATAAGGATAAGGATGTTCCATTACCCCCCCCCCCCCCCCCCCCGCAGCAAATTAACAAAATAAAACTTGAATTTCGGTACACATGCAGAATATAAGATTAAGCTCAAATTGTATTACTTAGATATTGTGTCTTCACTCCCTCTTACATCCAGACACATATACACCATCCATTATAATATTCCACAAGGAGTCAGTGAAGTGAACACAATGGCCCATTTTTACATGCACTTTTTTTCTTAACACGTCTCTCTTGCGCGAGCAACAATGTCTTCGCCAAGCATCCGCCTGTAGACTGGGACGGCGGATAATTTGATTGTCACGCCGACTTCTTTTTGCAGTTTGAGTTTGAATTTGATTGGGAAAGATGTGGCTTGATAGCATTACCATGGCGATGGCTAAACCGATACGGGAGATTACACCAAATTGTAGGTTATTTCAGCGTACACGATAAACTTGCTTGCATGACTCCACACCCCTCGTTGAACAAGCTATCTGTGTACATGATTTAACCCATATAGGAGAGCCTAATAGAATTATACAGGCTGTCTAGGGATAGCGTTCACTTGGAGATATTTCCCTAGATCATGACGAGGCTAACATCAATATTTGGGAACATTGTACATGGAACCGTGTCCCTTAAATACGGGAACAGAAATATGCAATAAAATGATTCATTAAAGACGCACTCAGTCATGTACTGGTGTAGAGAAACGATGCATTTGTCTTCTAGAAATTTAGATTTTGTGCTTTTTGTAATGCTTACCAAAGACCCACAAACTTCCAAATTCTTTCTAGACCATACATCTATCTGGGAGCTAGTTTTCTGAATTTAGATTTGTTTGTGGCTGATTTTTTCAGGACAGTTTCAGATTTGGTTAAAATTAGAGTCAGGATGTTTGTTAACATTGGTTTTCATTTTCTTTTAATGACTTTCCAGGTGAAATATAAATCCAGTGCTGAATGTTTTACTTTAATCCTATATTTTATTCTTTAATTCATTCATATTGTCTTCATGATAAATACAAGGACACAAAGTAACTATATGCTACCAAGACCTTGGAATATCTTGGAAGTGATCAGTGATTTACTTTGATTCATACAAGTTAATCTATCTATGACCAATTTTTGGCTCCCATCAAATGTGATGGTCTTCATTCAAAATCTTTGATTCAAAACAATCCATTTAAAATGCTTAAATTGCCATTTCAACACAGATCACATGAACCAGAAGAGCTAGGCCAAATAAAAATAGTTTATGTTTGCAATTAAAGTAGTTTCAAAACCTTCTCAAGACGTTCATCCCCTGCCACCACCCCCTCCCCCTGCCAGTATAAACTAGTGTTAGTATATTAATTTGAAAAACAATTTTTTTTAGAATGTAACATTTTCTGGCATTAAAATGATATTTTGAAAGAATAACAACAATCAATGCATGCAACTAATTTGTTGGTTGTTTTTCTCACTCTCCTATTACACCTAATCTGCACCTATGTATCACATCGTTCTCATGGCTATTAGCACAAGGGGAGAATCCTTAACAACGTATATTGCCCATAAAGGAATCCTAATAAGATACTGGTTGACTATTTATGTTAGGTGTTCTACAATTTCCAGTTGACCGGCTCGTTCGTCGGTCAGTCGCTGTTCATCAATCCAGTTTCACCCGAGTAGATATGGTTATCAAATTAACACATTTGTTGATATACAACGCCAAGCGTTTAATATATAATGCCAAGCGTTTAATTAAATCAATGGGATTGCTCCGTCCAATTTGGCCATACTTGACCGTGCATCTATGCCGCTCAAGCCGCCTTTAGTGATCATTGATCACTGATTATTGCATCGTCGGTATTACATTGTCGTTACGTTAAGTGCGCTATGTGGATACAACATCATCAATATCTATGTACCAGTTAATGCATGTACACCATGGTACAACTAGTTAGGCTGTTATAATCGACATTTTTGTCTTATAGTTATTTTCACTCATTTTCCTGAGCACCATCTGGTGTGACTACAAATATTTTAAATCCCAAATAATTGTCTATGTTCTATAATTCTATATCATAGAAATACCAAATTGCTCATTTGATTATTTATGATTAAATGTTGTTACAAATCGACGGAAAAAATGATTTGGACAATATCAATAAAGTTCATACCGAAAAAATTTGTATTACCTCGGTAAAGATCATTCTGAGACACCCTGTATAATGCCAATGCATCACATTCACACATGTAATAATCTATATAGCCAACATTTTCACACAAAGTTATTCAAACACTGGCGGTTAGACATTAATAGCCTATTACAATGTGAATGCTTGTAATGTGGTAAGTCTTCATTCTAGATATTATTTATCATTTTTCCCCTGATTAAATTATTACAAGCAACACATTTATGAACGAATTCAGATCTGATGAAAGCTTGACAGTTTTAAACTTGTCTGACAGCGAACTTGTTGAACTCTTATACCAGTAGTATCACAGTTTGTAAACCCCTTGAGAACTATCTGCCGATTGGTCAGAAAGATGGAGACATCATTTGTTGCACCAATCAGAGACATTGTTAGAATATTTCTAGCCCTGGTAACGATTATAGTGAAATTATTTAGAAGCTGTATTTTAATTGGCTGTTTAAATGAATGTATTTTGTAATTATCCAATCACAAACCTGGTTTAATGGGCAAATAGTGTTCAGGGGGTTAAACAAGCTAATCTCACAACAGCTTTTTGTTGAATCCCCAACCCATATTTTCATGGCAAATTGATTTCACAAATCCAATTTTATTTCTATTACTGTAATTTCACGAATTAGCATTTAGTTAACTTTTTGCGGAAATTTAATTTCACTAATTTGTATCATCTTCCTATATATATATAACCATTATAAAAATATATAATTGGTAGCAATTTAATTTTGGCGAATTGGATCTCATAAATTGCTAGCGATATTAACTTGTTTTACAATACTGTAATATACCGCCCTAACATATAACAACTCATCCAGATATACCAACGACATTTGGGAGCACCAGCCGGGATTTGAACCCGGACCTTCCGCACAAATGATGAACGCCCTACACTCTCAGAACAAAGGTTAAAATCTTTAACCATGTTGGTTAAAATTTTAACCAACGGAAGGTTACCAGGTGAACCACACAATTGGTTGGTTAAAACTGTAACCAACAGCTGTTGGTTAAACTTTAACCTGTGGTTGGTTACAAATTTTAATAATTTGTTGGTTAATATGTTTTGACCAACAGTGGTTGGTTAAACTTTAACCTGTGGTTGGTTACAATTTTTAATCATTTGTTGGTTAATATGTTTTAACCAACAGTAGAAAAAAATGTTGGTTATTTAATCTGTTCTGAGAGTGTAGTGTATAGACCAAAAGAGGACTTCCCCGTCAGGACTATGACACTAAGAGCATGTTTCTACTGGGAACTTAAAGGTAATTCATAGAAATAATAGGCATATTAAAGGTAATTACTGCCCAGTAGAAACAGCCATCCATTAAATCTTAAGGCTAAGTTCTTGTGACCCGGAAGTATACACATGTTTATGTCGCTAACATGCAATATTTAAAAGACAAGTAATTACGAAGGCAGTCTTTTTCAGGTGGGACGGCATTGTTGGTATAACAAAAGGTCAAATGTTGTGGTCCATCGATTTTTTAAATTAATTTACTTCAGAATTCAAGACGAACGTTAAAATTTTTCAGTATTGTTGTTTTTACTCACAAAAACACAGCAAAACTTGATTAAAACAATACCATCGCTATTTATTGAACCTTTTCTTAAAAACGCCCTCTATGTAAATATGGTTCACGTTATTTATCACGCGTGCTGCAGGGAGACACTGTCTGACGTAAAATGCTGATCGCGGCTAGATCAGCATTTTTGACGTAAAATGCTGATCGCGGCTAGATCAGCATTTTTTAATCAACATTTTGTTGTACAAAGAAGGCTGATTTTTCTTAATCCTTATAAATGTGTAAGTTCATACATGTAATACAATTGTCAAAATATACCAATCCCAGTTTTTTATCATAATAAAGACACAGCCTCCAACACAGCGTGTTTCTACTGGGGAAGAAACAGCTAATAAACGCTAAGTTTGCCCAGTAGAAACAGGCAGAACCCGGCAATAATCTTGGTAAACCCAAAAACCTTCACAAACCAGTAGAAACAGGTTTGGAACCGGCAATAAACCCAATAGAAACAGAAAGACGATTAATCTTAGCGGTTTGCGCCGTGAACCGTGTCACGCTGGGTTATACACATTGTGAAGCAATCTTTTTCAGGTGCGGTGGCATTGTCAAATGTCAAATGCCGTGGTCCATCGACTAGGATCGATAAAATTAGTGGTAACATTTCGGGAGTAGAAACAGGGAGGATTAAAAACTTACCGATTAAAATTTAGCGTTTATTAGCGTTTACTTTTTGCAGTGCCCCAGTAGAAACACGCTCTTTGTGTCCCTTTAACTAATTAGCGTTAACTATCCAGTGCCCCAGTAAAAACATGCTCTAACACACTTATATCTTGTGACAATACTCTATAACACACTTATATCTTGTGATAATACTCTATAACACACTTAAATCTTGTGACAATACTCTATAACACACTTATATCTTGTGACAATACTTCATAGGCTTCATATGTGGCAACTTAAATTCAATACTTTGAGCCTTTAACAAAATTCGCAAAAATATAATACAGTATATTTTTCAAGACAATATTTAAAGTATGTTCATTGGGACTCAAAACACTAATCTGGGGTCCCTTGTGCTATTAAAAGATCCCAGAGTACACATTTGCCACACTTTTTCGGCCAATAATTTAGCAACACTTCACTGATATTTATTGTTTCTGTACTCAGTCCACCTGGGCATTGACAAGTGAAATTTCTGGAATTTACACAAACAACACAACAACACACGTTAAGTGAATTCTTTACAACACCGTACAGCTGGGTCACCTGCCTGCTAGCTCATGAATATTCATTACAATAAAGCCCATCACAAACTTATGAATATTCAATTAGAAGTACAGCATCAATGGAATTTGTTACATAAAACAACTAACTCCGACCAAACTCAATTAAAGTGCACCTGGGATACAATGAAAGCTTCTAATGCTGTGTAACTCTCCATCACTGAGTTTGCAGTGAAATAAAACCACATCATACAAAATCAAGGAGTATAACTAAAGGTTCAGTCACATAGCCAATATTTTGCTAGAAAACCACTTCCAGACTGCTCAAGACTGGTCACGATTGGCCATTATTCGAAAATCTACACAGTTTTCTTATTTTATGTGTAGTTTCGGCAAGGTCTGGAACTGTCATGAATTGTAATGGTCCACCCTGTGCTAAAAGACTATCTTCATTAAAGTTAGTAGGTAGCAATTAACACAAAGCACAAGTTAGTTCCCACTCTCTGTGCTATATTTAGTAGATAGCAACATGCTATCTTCAGTAGATAGTAACCAGGACATATAGAATATTTGTATATTATATAACACATACGATTATTCCTGTCATTTGATAAGTGAATACCAAATCATGTGAGCGACATGAACTATTTGGACTATTTCCACAATTTTTTACTGGAGGGAAAACACTTCCCATACAAAAGTACTATTTCCCTGTGATGAGGAGCTGCGAGGGAAATAGTACCTTTTTATGGGAACTTTTCCCCCTGATCGCGATCACAGTAATTAACCTTGACTTGATTGATACATTGAGTAGGCCTTGGTCTATTATCTTTTGTTTATTATGTATTTCAAATAACGGAAATATTTTTATATGTTCGGTCTCTGGAAAATAGTAGGCCCATGGTCTCCAGTCACTTCGTGGAGCTATTTTGCACCATTTCCCTCATGAACAATATGTATCTTCAGCAGATGACAATCAACAAACCACATGTTATCTTCAGTTGATAGTATTTCGGACATAATGTTCATGCTACATGATATCTTCAGTATAGACAACATCTGACGTAAGAAAAAACAACAACTTTGTATTAGGCAAATCTGAAACAAAAATCTTTCTACTGCACTTGTTATTATCTCTTCAGAGAGATATGACAGTGCGAATGATTGATGCCCTGTGTGTGAGCAGAACTCAATTTAGATACAATTTCAACTCTAATATGAATTGGCCAATTGTTGTGAGGTTGCCTAATAAATCAGAAAATCTTTGAATAAATGGTGAGTTGTGGCTGTCATATATACCTAGATTGTTCTTCAGATGGTATCCACCCCCCCCCCCCCCCCCCCTCCCTGCCACACACAAATCAACTTTATTGGTTTCCTGTACTATTTTTTTAGACTGCAGTGTTTTGATTTGATTTTTTGTTTGAATTATGGAAAATACATACACCATTTCCATGGTATTTTGTTTGGTATGCAACAGATAATGGTTACAAAACATGCTTCTTTCTCTTGGATCGCCCCCATTCCATTTCAATGGAATTTTTATTACAATATGGATCCATGTTTATAGGGTTCTCTACTTTACAAAACATACATGGCAGGTTTACTGTTTTGTGTGTGTGATTTTCACGAAACAAGGCCCCTACACATTTAGGGATTTTCCAGCACAAAATCATATCCATCCCATGTTTAGGGATTTTCCCAGCACAAAATCGTATCCTATAAAAGTATTTCTTGCAAATAAGCAACCTAAATCTAGGCAACATACCCCTGTACGAGATGCGCTGACACATTGCAATTGGAAATGTATATTGTTAAATGTATTATAAACAAATGACAACAAGTATTATAAGCTCCTTGAATAACGCAATATCGATAATGTTAACCTTCTTTTACACATTAAATATGATAACATTGCATTAATTAATAATATTAAATTTACACTGACATGCAGGTAATTAAATTATAGCAAATACAACAACAAAACAATCCAATTTGCCATATACAGGGTGAGTAAAAAAAGGTGTACTCAACTTTGGGGTTTTATATCATAAAAATTTGTGCAAATATTTCACAGATTTGTTATCGAGGCAGACGGGTTATCCCATATTTTATGCTAATTTGCATAAAAGTCCACATTTACAATCCGAACAAGATTTGCGATATTTTCTCTGACAAGATCTATTAAAAAACGGTCCACACTCTAGTCCGATTGTAATAATGACATTGTTTTGACATTATATCGCAATTAATGTTTGAAAAAATAACTGAAAATGTTTGTTCGTCTTGGTTAGTTAGGGATCACGTCAAAACTCGACCGCCCGGCAACCGCCGGTTACGGCCGGTTCCGTTCGGTTCTCACAAAACGTGTCGTCTGTTATAATATACACACATAATGAGGTCAAATAGTAACACTCTGGTGAACACGACCGGTTGAAAGTGCCTCGTCACACACGTGAGCAATAACATCTTGAAGTAATGGGCTCAGTTGACAACCAGTACAATACAGCTATTGATTTTCGCTGGGGTTGGCTTTTTCAATCTGTTTATAGCTCAATTAACTTTTTTAAATCAATACCGAAAGTCTATGAAGTTTTTTTTTTATAGAACGATTATAGAGAGAGCTATTATGACGGCAGAGTAACAGATTGATAGTGTAAATTGGTCAGATTACAGCATTAAGTCAACCGGCGGTTGTTCAGTGTTGCATGCGCGAATATTCATATACCAGTAAAACCTGAAAGAACCGGCGGAACCGCCCGTAACCGGCGGTCAACGGGCGGTCGAGTTTTGACGTCTCCCCTTAGTTATTGTGTACCATACATGAATCCACTTGTTCATTAATATCAAGCATTATTGAGTAAAATATTCAATATTGTGTTCGGTTTCAAAATACAGTAACTTTACCAAATAGTCATATCTGTAAATGGTACCATGAAATGTCATGATTCTTTTTGCTGCTGATGATAGTGAATAAATGCATCTATTGCCACATACGGGGATGATTGCCGCATACATTGGTTGCCTTCATATTCTGATAATATTATATTATTAATAATTATTTTACTTTGAGTACACCTTTTTTTATTCACCCTGTTATACCCCAGACTGCCCCTTGTCATATAATGCATCAAAGACAATCACATTTTATAAGCCAAACATGTGGTCCATATAATTCAATATGGATTTCTTATTGGATCAAGATGAGCAGGGACAAACTCATCATAATACTTTGCTATATCATTTAATGTATGTATAACCGGAAATTTTCACAAGTTTAAAATTTCATGAATCAGCAATAGTGGCCTAATTCATGTCATTTAAAATGTCACGAATGTAACTTTGCAACGCACTGCTACAAAGTAGATTGGAAATATTTGTGGCATGACATTTTTGCGAGTAAGTGCTCCTCGCGAAATTAGCGAAATTTAAATGCATGCAAACATTTCTGGTTTTACAGTATTCGATTCAACAATGTTATTGATATACCTGTTCAAAAGTCCCGCCAACAGACCAACCATTTCAATGGCTACATGATCGCATTAGGCTAAGCTAGGATAAGGCTTTCTAAATATAGGATTGAATCAGTGTTAAAGATCTGCAATTTGATTGGAGCTTTAATCATGGATCATTGTTATTGGCAAAAGGAATAGGGATTTCCTGTTGCTAGTATTTCAATGGTCATTATATGAATGAAGAGTAGGGGGGGGGGGGTGTCAACTTTGATAGGGTGTGCTATGCTATGATGTGTAATCAGGGTTTCCAAAAGTGACAGCTTTGGTAACCAATTTGAATAAGAAGAATAGGTGTCATATGAACTAATACAACTTGCAAATGGAGGTATCGTAAAGACCATCAGAGGCATATTCAGGCTGTCATATGTATACTTAAAAATGTTAGTACTACCACCTAACCCCTGGGTGCCTCCCCACCTGTTGGCCCAGCAGGAATGCAGAAAACAGTTGTTGGAAATGGATACATCAATTGTATCACTTGAATTATAAAGGAGGCCTATTAAGTGCAGTGACACAAACAATCAAATCAAGAAACATGTTTATGGTTTATTCATAAATATTTGTGACTTTGTTATTTAAAATTCTCCATTGTGAATACAATAAGTATTGAAAATTAGCATTTTATAATTTATAGAGGGCCAATTTTGGATATTGACATGGTCTTCACTTATATAAAAAAAAATCCCCAAAACACCATAGATTCCATATGCATGGTATTTGAGTTACATATATAAAGCATGTTACTGTGTAGTAAAGTAGGCTGTGTTGCGGACTCCTCACGGAGTGATGATAGTCTTTTAGACATGTTTAGCAATCCGCGGTAGCGTTTAGTTACACATAGCCAGTGTTTGGTGGTTACTAATGGTGTCTGGGCACTCTTCCCAGGTACACAGATTAGATACTAGTGTTGGCAACATACAGGTCTAGGGGCCGTATCTAATCTCCCTTAACTGTAACCACGTCCAGTCAAATGTGGAGGTGAACCTAAACATGTCGGTGTCAGAACCACGAAGGCTGGCTTCGCAGTACAGGGAGCCTCGTCGTACAAGGCATACGGTTTATCTTTTGATATTTTTACAATAGTATTAGTCAAAATGAGATACAGGGCCAACCTTTTCATAATACATCTATGAAAGACAGGATCAAAACAGATTTTCACAAAGACCCATAATGAAACAGGCCCCGTGTATGCTACCCAATTTATAAATTAAACAAGTGTGGTATCGTCTACCCCCCCCCCCCCCCCCCCCCCCCCCCCCCCCCCTTGGCATGAAATGTAAAATAACAGGTGAGGCGGAGCCAAACTCGTTATTCAAACATTAACTCATGCCAAAGGTTAGCGTTGGTGTATTTGCTCCCTCCTCACTTGCACTGCCAATACAGCGACGCATTGACTAAAACCATCCATCATGGCGACTTTACGCTGTTTATATTATAGATTGCTGAGTGCATTCAAATACCAGGTCTGTGAAAGACCTGGAAATTTCACGAGAAAAGATCCACAAGAAAAGACAACACCAATGCACAACACAGATCAGCTATCGCTGACCAGTAGTGGATACTAATCATACCAATAACTGGAATAAGGCCAAAACTATATAGACCGCAAATCAGACAAGATTACCAGATGGCTTAAAGAGACAATCTGGATCTGAAGAAGGGGGAGAACACACTCAACAAAGATGAGGGGGCTTACCAGTAGCAGATACAGGGGGAGGGGCCACGGGGGCTGTGCCAGATTGCACCAAATGGGTTCAAAATTGAGAAAAAAAATCCACTTGTGAGGGGGAACATCCCCCCTCATAACCCCCCCCCCCCCCCCCCCCCCCCCTGTCTGAACTTTTCAACTATCTATACTTAAATCAAGGAAAATATCAGCGTGTGCTCAACTTCTTCCTTGTATTGATACAAACCAAAATATTGATTGGAAAAGAAGAGGTGGCTTTTCAATATAATATTGGTCAAAAGTATACATCAGATCGCACCAAATGGGTTCAACAATTGACATTTTTTCCAATTGTGAGGTGGGGGGAAATTGTCCTGTGCAGTCTTCTGCAGTCTTGTGTGGTCGGGAGTACGTGGCAAATTTGACAAACCCGCCACGATTTTTCCTCGCAGCCTAAAAATAATTGTGGTTGTTGTTTTTTTAATCGGGAAGGTCGGCATGGACACACGAGCGGTTTGGAAGCGGTAGCCGATGAGTTGGCGCGCATCATGAGTGGTTGTGTGTAGTTGGAAAGTGGTCGGCAAAATGGTCTGCTCCAAGCGGGAGAGAAGATGCAAGCCAACTTGACATGTTAAATCGGCGACTACAGAAGATTGTCGCCGACTTGTAGCCAACTGCTCATGTACAAATCAGCGAGCAGTCTTGACAGCAACATGTCACAACTTGTGCCGTCGTGTCAAGGTCGGCGATTGATCGGGACTGAACAAGTGGCGTCGCCGATTAAACACGCTTGATCTTGTTGATTTCATGATGCTGTTGCCTACTGTAGGCGATTCAGCATCTCTTGTCTTGTTGAAGGCGGGGAAAATCGCATACTAATCATCCCTGCTCATCCCTGGTCGGGATCCAAAATGTAAATTGCACAAGTTTGAACAAGATTTCAGCCGATGTTGAAAAAATGGTGGTCTTGTGTAGTTGGGAAGAGGTTGGGTCGCGAGCTGTCTTCTATGTGACTGAACCTTTAGGAGAAGTCACTGAGGGCTGAAAACAGCGAATGGTACTCTATGGCAAGCCAAATGCACAATAATTTGAAAAACACTGATTTTTACCAAGAAACCATGTTTATCAACCGAAAAACCGAGCCAGTGTTTTTCAACTAATAAGGGAGTGTTCAGAAATAATTTATTGGGGGGGGGGGGGGGGGGGGGAGGTCTGGGCAAAGTGAGGGGTTCAAAAAAAGTTTGATGTTGGCCAAAGGGGGGGGTGGGGGCAAAAAAGTATTCAAGCAACATTCATTTTTCAAGCAAAAAGAGGCATTCATGTTGAGTGAATCTGAAATGTTGTAAATTGTGTG
>CM069449.1:6237505-6473600 GCA_035610835.1 Ophiura sarsii
CTTCAAATAAGCTTGAAAATGATATATGACATGTAGTTATTGTTTTGTAAATAAACACTTAAATAATTAAAAATCCTCTTGAAAATGCTTTGTTTTTAGTGAATTTTCTTGAGTTTATTAAGTTATATTAATCTCTGAAAAGGCCCTGTCGACTTTACACTGGGTTTGTGGTGGATGGTCACAATGTACAATACACATGTAGGGCAGTGTGGTTCTCATGGGAGCAAGAAATATACTGCAACGAGATAGTGTATAGAGACAGAAGTACAGAGGATTAGAAATCCATGGACTTATCTGATAAGTCCATGAGAAATCTAACTTAATAAAGAGATGAGTGTTGATGACAAAAACAGGGGTAACGGGTCATTAAGAAAAACATAAACAGACTAATATAAAAGCTGAGACGAATATACCTGAAGGGATAAGAAGCTCTATTCATTCCTGTTATGTGCAGCGGTGCAAGCCTAACACGGTATTGTTATGCTTGATGCCAATCGATTATCATCATTCAGTTAACTTTGTAGCACGACCTCATTATGTGAGTTACCGCGCTATTTCAAATTTAGTGTTATCCACACGTGTGTTACGATCTTCTTAACAACCTGAACACACTGTAGTATCGGACGGTCACCGACATACAGACTGTGATAGATTCTTAAATGATTACGCATTTATATTGCTAGAATTATGGCATTTCATAAGAATTATGCCAATTAAAACCTACTAGAGCCATAGTTCAATATACAAACAATGTATTATGATATTCAAAGTGCATGGTTTGTGTTTATATTTAATATGAATTGAAATACAAATATTCAGATGTGGATGAGCTGATACACTTATCTGTTGATGTATAAAAATACCAAATTTGTTGTGTTTCAAATCACATAAAATCATAATTCTAAACACAAATTATGAACTTTGAATATCATAATACATTGTTTATGGGTTGAAGTAGGGCACTAGTATGTTTTAATTGGCATACTTTTTCTGAAATACCATAATTCTAGCAATATAAATGCGTAATCATTTTAGAAATCTATCACAGTCTGTATGCGCAATCATCATGATCATGGTTTAAACTCAGAAGTGAGAGCAGGACAAATCGACGCATGCGTGTGCATGCGCATAGCCTGTTTTGTAGGTTCTGCTTGGGTTGGTTTGAGAACAATGACGTGCACTGCCGTGCAAGACCTGGTTCGTAGAATTGAATGGCAATACACGGAGCTGCCTATCCCTTCAGGTATATTCGTCTCAGATAAAAGTGAATAGACCAAAATGTGTTGACATGTAAAGATTCAAATGCATGACCGCATTATAATAGAAGTATTAATTAGGAAGACCTAGAATGTGTGTGGGGTTCAAGGGATGAGCTGAAAAAACCAAAAACAAGAAATGATGTAAAAAGGGAGGGTATGGAATTTAAAAATATAGAAAGGGAAAGGTTAATTATTATCAATGTCATATATCACTTGCTATTTAGCAGATAATAACTGCATACCAATTATATAACTGTACAGTAGTGGTAATAAGGGAGTGTTTAGAAATACTTTGGTGGGGGACTGGGCAATATGGGGGGGGGGGGGGGGGGGGCGGCCAAAAGAGTTTGATGTTGCCCAAAAGGGGGACCAAAAGGTTGTTGGTACATAGGGGGCGGTCAAATAGAAATGTGCGCGCTACGGGCGCTTTGGTTTATTAGTGTTCAGTTTTAAAAGGCAAAGAGGTATAAAAAGACAATTTGTGGTGTGGGGGGGGGGGGGGGGGGTTCGGTTTTTTGTGAACTTTTATTTGAGAAACATTAACAATTTAAAGGGTGAAGAGGACATTTTCATTTTGGGGTGTAAAATGAAACTTGGATCATGGGCAACATCCTTACTGACCATTGTGTGACTGTGACCTGCGGAACCTGTATACAAAATGAAACTTTCCACATTTCCAACAAAGTACTGTTGAAAAAGGTGGTCATTAACGAGATAAACACAATTTTGTGCGTGCTATGCACATTTATTAATGCATTTTGTACAGCAAATTGCTACGCGTTACGCGCAAATCTTTGTGCAAATGAAACTTTCCACAATTTCAACAAAGTACCATTAAAATAGGTGGTAATTAACGAGATAATTTTTGAGCGCTATGCGTGAATCTTTGTGCAACATCGTCATTAACGAGATAAACATAATTGTTTGCGCGCCACATTTTTGAATGCATTTGTACAGCAAATTTCTGTGGTGTATATATTTTTCAACTGGAATCCGCGCTAGCCACAGATATGTGGAACTCTTGGAACTGTGTTGTCATAACTTTTTTCAATATGGCGACATCCATACAGGTGATTTTTTAAATTCTAAAGCCGATTTTGTCTTAACGCGGCACTATCAAACTTTAACCCACAGAATGTGGTCTGGATAATAATAATTTGAGCGCTAAAGTTGTATGGATAAGTAATTGTGTATAAAACATGGTTAGTAACTCCCATCTCCTTCCTCCTGTCATCTACACAATATGAATCAGCTGTAAAAGAATTGCTGCCTTATGCTTGATTCCGTATCGTCGATGTTCTGTCAAAACCTTGTATGTTTTTCCAGCCCTTCAGCATGTATAAAATAAAACTACCCGACGATTATGCATAGGTAGTGTGTTGCAAGAGCACTTACAAGGTGTTGATAGAAATGTTTCTGGCCCTTGAACATGTTTAGAGCAGATCGCCCAAAGGCTATAAATACAAAGTATACTATAAACATGCTGAAGGGCGAGATGGAGATACAAGGTTTTGACAGAACAGTGAGGATATGGGAGACATATGTTGAGGATGTTGCCCATTCTCTTCCCCATTCCTACTGCTATCTACTGGAGATAAAAGAGTCCATTTCTCTTCCTTAAGACTGTGACATCAATGCACCACTGACTGAGTATGAATTTATAAATGCCAACTAAAGAACTGTAGTATAGTATTCACACATACATGAACATGCTGTAATTATAATGCATTGACACTGTTCAGCAGAATCAATAATAGAATGAGAATCCATACAAATAATTTTGTTTTGACTTCCCAAATCAAGAATCTTATACCAGCATATAAAACGTCTGTCTCTATGATAAGTGATATATTTTACCAGAGAATAAGACTTGTATGAATTATCACTCCGCTATACTGGAGACTGAGCCCACCTGTAAGTAAGTGACACTGTTATTGGCCTTTGTAGCAATTGAGGCATTCCCATAAACAGCTCTAGAGTTTCTCGTCATTACGCATTATCATGTACAGCTTTAGTAAGGTCTATGATAGCATTCTAGTGCACCATCACAAAAGGTCAATTGGACTCGAGCGACAAGGAGCGAAAGTGAGTATGAGGATCGAGGCAAAGGGAGGAGGAGGGAGACAAAATGATGGTTATAGTGGGTTTCAAAAAGAAACGGTAAAAGGGATGTGTTTACAGGAAAAGGATGCCTATTGTTTTGGTGCTGGGACGTTTTACTGGGACTTGAAGTATTGGTTTGCCGTTAGGACTTGTACAGTGGCCTAATAAGGGAAAAGGAAAAGCTTGAAATATGTTACATCATAACGCCAGAATAACCGGAATAATCTGCATTTACCTTCAAGTTATATTTGACACCAGTATATGGGTCCAAACTAAGGATCGCAAGCGATTTCGGTTGTAGTTCATATCCGGAAAAATTAGGAATGGCGTTTACTTATGCCGTAAAGATGGCCGGTGTGACGTCAGCATGACCTTTATTGATAAAATCACGGCAACATTTAAACAATAATACAAATAATCCCATGCTTATTCTGAAAGAGACAAAGTGTACTTGGTTTGCATGCATCAATTAGAGTGGCCCGTCACAACCATACAATGCTCTGTTCCATAAAGATGCGAGCATTTTAGCGCAACAGAACAAAATACAAAATTGCCTACAAATATACAGATATATTTTTGATACTATGTAGAAGTGTGAAATAAATCTGTGACTTGAACTATCTACATAACACAGCTATCCCAACTGAGCAAGGAATCAGTTTTGTGCCGCCGCCACCGTAGCTATGACATCGTGCAAAGGATGTCAACCCATGGAATTCAGCGGAGAAAAAAGCACTTAAGTTGTTTAACATATAGTGAAGAAAAAAGGTACTGACGGGGCTATCAAAAGATACTGTGTGATCATCGCTTAAAGGGATGCCAAACAGAGCAGTGATTTTGGGAACTAGATTTACAAGTTTGAATAACCTGCATGGTTGATTTACTAATTGATTGGAAAATCAATTGATTTGATTGATTTGCGTTTTGGTTGATTGAAGCAATTTGATTCATTCGTTTGTAAATTATGAAAACACTCTCGTTCAAAAGCTCTTACAAAATAACCTGAATTATATCATAACGAGTGCAAAATGGAATGCATTACTTGTAATGCCTGTCACAGGTTTAGAGCTAATCATCAGAGCTCAGTAAATAGCTGCGAATTAGTAAATCTAATCAAAAATTCTTTCAAATATAAAGACTTAAAGTTTTGAAAAATCATCACTACAAAGCATCAACAATGGAAAGTAACAGGTTCTCAATATAATAATAAAATTTTAATTATTTTGAATTGTTCTTATTTTAATTAGTTTTGTTATCTTTCTTTCCAATTTTTACGTAAATCTCATATTTTCTTTTCGTCATATATAATCTCATATGAGACTTCATGAGCTATTACATATAACAAAAATAAAACAAGAGGCAGTTAATTATCCAAGACAATCTAATAATTACTATCTTCAGTAGATAGCAGCAAGTCTTGATTGTGCAATAATACTAATCAGAAGATGTTTTAATTCAGTAAGTAATTTTAATCTTGAATAGTATGGTAGTTTATTCTTATATGGATTTACAAATTAATGATTGGTGTCGTCAACTGCAAAGTTTAGTACAATTTATTTGACCAATGATTACCAAAGCATATTGATATAATACCCACCGCCAACCGCTGTCAACATGTATGTACCTATGGCTTATAACACTTCCCACAATAGCTGTTTCTTTACCACAAACAACACACAAGCCAAACCTGATCATCAAATCACTTTCTCATTCCATCCCATGGGTCGCATTAGCAAACCATCGTAACACATCCCAAATCGTTAGCAACCATTTTGTTGTCAACATAGAGCAGTAAGTGAGAAGACTATGGTAAATTCATATGTTGCTATGGATGACCGCTCTCAACTGACCGCCGTCAACTGACCACCAGTCCATACAAGTTTACCAGGTTACAACACTCCATAGCTGCCATGTAACTATTTTAACTTGATTCCCATAGTATAGATTTGGTTATATCTTATAAGACGAAGAAAGAAGAAAAAAAACCTGTTCTACTGGTAAACAGACCTCTCAGGTCGTTCGGTATTGTTTTTTATTATTTTTATTTTGGTGAATCTTCAGCAATTTTCAATAAGAAAATGCAAACAATTTGCACACATTTTCCAAAAAAAGTCTAGCATTTTGTGTGTGGACAATTTGTGGTGGACAATTCGTGGTGGTGTGCGTTGACAAATACCTGCGAACGAGGACGCACACCCGTCTTTTACATTCCAACTGAGGACACACCTGCAAACGTGGACGACCTCGGTTCCTTGATACGTGCAAAATATTGCAAACAACGTTAAAACGCTATTTAAACGAGGTCCTCGTATCACCTCTACCCCCTTAGGCCTCAGTGAGATAGTACACAGTCTAATTGGCGGTTTGTCACCCGTATAAGCCGCCATTTTGGTCCTCGGTGTGTCGGTGTGTGTCCAGGTTGGTGGGTCCTCGTTTGGATAGTGCCAAAACTGGGTCCTCTTTTGCAGGTCATTACAAACAGGGGTGTGTGTGTGGGGGGGGGGGGGTGATGGTTCCACCTAAATTATTAGTGTAAGCTATTAGAACAAGTATAGTATGTCCCAAAAAAAGATGTATGACTTGAGATGGTTACATGCCTTGTGTATGCATACAGTCACAAATGTTAATAATGTAGCAGCTGATGAAAACAAGTGTTATTCATTCTATATATGAAGTACAGATACCTAAAAAGATTAAAACCGAGATTCAATCTGTCTTTATGAATCCATCTGCAGTAACATTCAGTACATACTTTAGAATTGACAACATGGATAACATTGACATATCATCTATGTTCTTAGAAAACTCAATTCCGTCTTGTGAACAATCAAATCAATGGCGACAAGTTGGGGACCATATACACAAGTGATATATTTATAATTTTGTTTTAATACATAGATTTTTCCGAAATATTGAGACTCGCGGCGCATAGATTCTGTTAAAATTAATATATACATAGTTTATGTTTAGTATGCAAATAAAGCCAAATCAATTTCACCTATTTGCCAATAACCTAATTAACACTTTCCACGCGGCTATTGGTTTTACACAAAACAAATTATTCAGAAACAATTTCCAAATTTCAAAGTCTATCTCAAGGATTACTGAACCAATTTACAAGGCATGTTTGTACTTATTTTAATGCATTTCTCAAGGTGATTCGAAATATGGTAATAAAATTCAATAATGTTGAGATTTTTGAAACATGTCAAATGTTAAAACTATCGTCTGTAGACGCCTGCCGCGTGGAAAGTGTATAATTTGGTCTGATTTGCAATGGTTGCACATATTTACATTATAATCTTCACATATGCATATGAACGTAAAGAGAATGTGAAGTTGAACTTCATGGACCAATTATCTTATAATTTGCTGTTTATGTAAATGAGAAGTTATGTCTTTTATGTTGAAAAAGAAACAAGAGTTGGAAGTTCCGGTGAGACTTATTCATGCTGTTTCATGCATTTCAACAATTTTACTGACAGAAATCAGACTAATTTGCTTTCTGATTGAAATGAAATAATGTTGTCATGGATAGGTGACACACAACTACCTCATCACCAGGTAACTCAGTTCATCACAAGCTCATAAGACATTTCTCAGATTATGAACTAAGGCTTCTGGCATCAAAGTGAAATAAGTGACACAATTGTCCCATTCCCATATATTACACGGTTCACTACAAATACCCCTATAATGAACTTTGTCATCATAGATGAGAATATTGTCCTGCATATATCCTGCTTGTTGTTCAACAGTATCAGGTCTAGCATGGCATTGTTATTGACCTATCCGATTTGTCTTTGGTTTCTGTACTAGCCGCAAGGATGGAATATGCAAAAACCCGGTAAAGTCTCGGGTTAAAAAGATCCGCTAGGTCACAGCTGGGACTGTTTCTGTACTGCGCAATTGGGAAAGATATTAGGTCTGGTTAACATTGTCTGTGACACTTCCTATGCGACTATTATCGTGTAAAGGTTTAATACAAGTTGCATCCTGGGGGTAGTCTTTGCCTGTCTAGAACTGTTTGTCAATTATTGTTTGCTTCCATTATCTATATTTTGAGGCAGTATTTCCATATTTGGATACAGTGTTTCCATATTTGGATGTATTATATGGTGTCAAAAATTTATCCTGGGAATGTGCTTTGTCTGTATAGTCCAAGAAATGTTTGTCAATTATAGTCTGATACCATTACCTATATTTGGATTCAGTATTTCCATATCTGGATATTTGGAAACATAGACTATCGGAGATGTAAGATACCAAATTTACATTTGAAGTAAATTCTAAATTCAAATATAATAGCTATGATTTTCTTCTGGTATGATATTAGCTTTGAATTTATTATTGCTATCTTTGTTTATTTCGCTCTTTCAGTTGGGATGAGATTTTCTATTATACTGTATCTTCAGAAGATAGGACAACAATTTGCATTAGGTTCCTACCATCTTCATGAAACAGAAATATAGATATGATTTGGGTCGATCTTTTGCTTATAATTATTACGGCTATCTTTTTTAGACTTATGATCCATGTATGTCTAAATAAGTTTTATTTAGAATATTAACCCATCAACAGTGACACTGGCCTCTATTCTATATTGTAATATCACCAAAGATATGTAACAGTGTCACCTGCCGAATGGAGGGGGTCAATTTTTCTTGATTTTACCCACTCAGGCAGATAAAAATCCACTCATTTAATTGCTCATCTCTTCAGTATAGCTGTTGAAGTTTAAACAGCTATGACTGAAGAGATGAAAAACCACTTAATCATTAGAAATGTTGTATTTAACATTTGCTATATTATTGTCAGTTAATAACAGCTTGTGGGGGATTTACAATCTATCAAAATGGGGCCATTTTTGTACTACAATAGTTTCTACATTTTGCATTTTTATATATTTTCCGACTAAACCGTATCAATGTCTCTTACTAATAATTCATTCTTCAATTCTCTCACTTACTGTTGCAATGCTAGTCCCTACCTGTCAAACCTATAGTATCATTAGTTACAACTGTAATTTCCACACTGAGCTAATTCGATATGTCTTGTCATTGCTATTTCACAGATATGAGGCGTTTTGATCAAAATAAAACTAGGATTGAATGTCGCTTGCTTGATCAAATGGTTAAAATCATAAATATGTTATGAAAAGAGTAGGTATTATCACACATCGTGCACATGCACTATTCTGCTGCTGTTCAGGGTGTGTCAAAAATGCAATAGTGGAAAGAAGCCATCTTGTTTTCAAAACCAAATTGAAATCTGAAACTTTACAAACATGGCATGAAAACACTACTTATTTAGTAACTTGTGTTAAACAATGAAGTCAATTACATTTATTGTATGTCCTGTGTGAACCTTTTTATAGAGGCACCCGATTTACATGTTTGTCCACGAGGCATCTAAAACATGCATAATATCCATCATTCAATGTTGAAAACCTGAGATTGATTTATGGCGTAATTGAAATGTTGTGCACAATGTACATTTCCACTTACACATGAACTGTGAATTGTGTTCCACATTTGAATAACAATATGTTAGATATTCAAATGTGTGGAGTGTCAATTGCAATGCCTCCTAGCAGATAAACATGCCTTGGTAACAAAAAGGGGTGTGGGGGGATTGATGTATCCAACATACATTCATGGAAACGATGCTAGACTTTAATCAAATCCACGATGGAATAAAGCATAACAACGCAAGATTTGTGTCTAGTCTAGGATGTATGTTGCATTTTGTAGTTGCGCCAAAAATTGTTACTAACAATTAATTCTTATGAGGTTTTAAATAATCCAAATTCATCATGGTTTTTAAAACAAGGTAGCTTTTCTTCACTATTGTAGTTTTTTGACACACCCTGTAGCTTTTGTTTATGATTCACTTCTAGTTTTGCTATTACTTGTTGTATAGATTTGTAACCATGGTGGAAAAGATTACTGATCATTTATAGATGTTGGACTTTCTTGGTTATGTTTGCTAGGGAATTGGTAATGAATTGCAAGTAAGTATAGACCACCAAGTACCAACATGCCAAGTAAATCATTAAGGCATCTTGAGAATGTGTTCCATCATCTAGACCACCTTTCATATCAATCAATCCATCCAATTTCAACAGATCTTTATAATTTCATATGCAGAGAGAGTGTAAATCGAGTACTAACATGCTTAGTGAATGGATTAATGATTCACGACAACATCTTACGTTACCTAGACCACCTGTCATATCAACCAATCTTCTTGCACAATTATAGACTTCATCAATTGGTGCGATAGGAATCTATGCAGCTAGCACAAGATAGAGTGTTAATCAACAATGCTCGTTGGGTTAGGTCACAACATAACTATAATATACCCGCCCAAAGGGACCTCGGCTTCCTCTTATCCGATTCTCCTCAACTACTTGGTTGCCGCAGGCAACGGACATGATCTGCATTCCACTCCTCATTAAAAAGAAAACACCCTCATTGACCAAAACTGGTTCCTTAATTCACCGGGAATAAATTCCTGTTCATCTCACCACCGTCCAAGAAGCAGGATGATTGTGACTACACTACAGATTCAATAGGTTTCGTTAATTTTGTTTCTATGAATTGATCCATTATTATTGGATAAATACTACTTTTAAATATTTGCAAGAGTCACATTGCCAGAGTAGTCGTGGGTCACTCTGGCTATGTGCTCCATGCAGCAGTTTCAATTCAACTAGATTTTTTATAGAATTGTGTTGTTTTGCTGCATCAATTATCTATATCTGTACAATATGGTAAGCATACGCACAGTGATTTAGTGAATATTAACTAAAAACACTGAAATATTCATCAAAAACTGAGATAAACCAGCCATATCGCACCTCACTATCACAATATAAGCAATACAAATATTCATCAAACAAATATAATTATAAGGCAATAAAAACAATTCTATATCAGAAACAACCGTGGAAATACTAGCTCGCTAAATGTCATATTTCAAAAACAAGTCTAAAAACCAAGTTGAAAATTACAAAACAAACACTAGATTTCAGCTCAAAACATGGAAATTAGCATTATGTATATGGATGGATCACACCAATATGTTATCAGGATGGATAAAAACAAATATGTTATCATGATGGATAAAAACAAATATCTTGATCAATTGCATGTCACACAATCTGTGCATAATTGTGTTTGCCTTCGTTAAAGATTCTGCTAGGATCTAAACATCTTATATTCATTTTATATACTTACACAGGCTGTTTGTGGATAAGCAGTTTGGATTCAGCTTTACATTCAAAAATGAAGAATTAGATTTGTGTAGCAACAATAGCTGAAAACCTTTTAACCCTAACTCTACCCCCCACTTTTTTTAGAATTTTTTCTTCAACATGGAAAATCGACCAAAATACCGCCCCCCCCCCCCCCTTCCCCGGATTTGATCCAGGGACCTCTCGCACCAGAGGCGAACAATTCCCCACTACACCACGGCTGTCAAGGCTAATTTGCGCAGTACATTGCGCAAACTTTATGGGCTAGGTCCATTTTTTCATCGAAAAACTTCCACGCCGGGTGGTACCAACGTGCCCAGTCGTGGTATTTTGGGGTATATGGTAGGGTTAGGGTTAAGGATGTATCTTATATCAATTTTGAATTATGTGAAGATAGTAGGTCGTCTAAGAGATTGACCATCCAACTATTCTGATATATCTCTTCTCCTACGTCACATTATTTAACAATGGGCTTCCTCCTCCTCCTCCTCCTCAATAGTGTCCAAACAGGTGATGACAGCATACAGAAGACTCCACTTGACCGGGCCATCTCATGCCACCTATACAGACTTACTGATGTCTACATAATACACAGGAAATGGAAACCCATTGGTCCATTGTACCATTGGACTGCCAGCCTCATCCACAGATATAAACCAGAATGGATGGCAATTACTGTACCTCTGGATATCCCCTATAACTCTCTGAGTGGACATGAACCCTTTTGTCATCCTTAAGGTGACAGGAAAACCCCTGTTCTACAGGCAAACAGACCTCTCAGGTAGGATTAGTCGGTTGGCAAGTTTTTGTGTGTGTCCCCACCCCAAAAACAAAACAAAATCACAAATTTTAGGTGAATTTTTGACAATTTTTCAAAATTTAAAATTTAAAAAAATGAGTCGGTCAGGTCAGTTTTTTCATCACCTAATTGCTTTTTAAGAATGTACGTTCCTTTTTTCCTCCTAAGAATGTACATGAACAATGTTCATCCTTAATGTTCATCCTTAATTGCTTTCTTAGACTGTACATACTTTGTTTCAGGATCCTGGGTTCAAATCCTGGCTCAGCAAGAAAAGAAATGTTGCTACTGAGTTCCTGGGTTCAAATCCTGGCACAGCAATAAACGATGTTGCTGGTGAGGTTTTCGCGGCTATTCAGACATCAAGATATCGCTTCGCAGACAGGAATTTGTTTTGCTCTGTATGTAATGTCTTATATAGAATATAAGAATACTATGCCCTATAGGTAAAGTAAGATGACCCCTATATACTGATACAGTGAAGACACTTGACCTATTGGTTTCTGGGTATGATGCTGCTGCAGAGGAAATGATTTCAACCTTTAAACAGAGTGTTAATTACATAGCATAATTAAGTGAACCCTATGCAGTATTCCCTCAGACAGATGTAGACCCAGTGTCGGTGAGTTTATCTAAGGGATAGCTGTAATTTATTCTGTTCCAAATTGGTGAACCTGCTTACATACAGCAGCGAATGAAGAGTGTGGGCACGCAAAACGCTCGCATGGCGCAACTGGCGCAAGAGAATCATATGTGTGATGATTGCATATACCAAATTAGCGCGCATACGTTTGGATTACTTTTGCGTACAGTGAAATAAAAAAATGCATATTTCTTGCCAATTTGGTACCGCTTAAACTATAGAGCCATTGCTGGTGAGTATACCTAAGGGATAGCTAGCAATGGCTACCGCCTGCTTGCCTGCAGGTGGGACATCATATACACTTAAATGACTCTTAATTACATAAGCATGGTTGATAATAACCTGTATACACCAATGAACTCAAGTAATTTACTTCAATTGAGTATCTGCTGTGACCTTCTTTGAGTACAGGTGATTGGACCAATGTATAAATCAACCTCTATGGATGCTCCTCAAAATCTTGGACAAAATCAGAATGAGCTGACTGCACTTTACTTATCATTGCTTCATGAAGTAAGTTTTGAACTAACAACACTGATGTAATGAACTCCAAACATGAAAAGGAAACCCTAGCACACCTGAGCTAAATAACATCATCGAGTGAGATACCAGGCTTCCATCTTACAACACAAGACGGACATGCAGCAGGAGTGTGGAGAGCTACTTTGGGAATGTGAAATACACAAGCTTGTCCTCCAAACTGCAAAATGCTACATTTATTGGGACATTTTGTTGACACATAAGACTACATTGGTTTGTCATATTCTATGTGATATAAATAAAGTTTTACACAAAATGGGAGTATTTCTCAATACTAATAACCAGAATGTATGCTAACTTAACCTACCTAGGCGATTGTGAGGTGGCAAGAACCTTAATCTATACAGAAGCATGCCATGCTGTCTTCGGTAGATAGCAGTTTGGTTTAAATTATTCTTCACTTAATTTGGTTAAATAGTGCCCATCATCAATGATACATATCTTAAAATGTGTTTGGAAAATATCCAGCAGACATATATTTTCCACTGTGGCCGAACAAACTCCATAGCTTTTTTAAAAGCTATGGAGTTTGACCAGTTTAAAAACACAATGATTGACTTCATTTACCTTAAAGTAAAAAAGCTACAGATATTCTAAGAACAAATTGTACAAGCAACTTTTAAATAATATTTATCGCTTCCTGATTGGACAATAACATTGTGCTCCTTAGATGTTTTGTTGTTTTAGCAATACTGTTTCATTACATTGGACTATTTATTACATGCTGTACATTGATTGAGAAATAATTTATTTTGTACTAAACCATTGATTCTCTGCCAGCAAAAAATCACTAACGGTCAAGTTTTCTCGACAAAAAAATAAAGAAGAAGTCACAGGCATAAAATATCCACCTAGAATCCATCCCAAGCACAACAGATCAACCTCATCACTAGCAATCTATTCAAAAACAAATCTTGAAGAAGAACTTTGATGTCACATATACCTGATATAGAAATATATCCGATCGCCACGGTTATGGTGGCGGCCGTGGTAACCCTCGACTGGTCAAGACGTGTCATCGATACAACTGACCTGTCCAAACCCTCGGGTTAAGGGCAGTGTCTCGTTAAGATATAGAAAATGGAATCACCAACGGACCCGATCAAAACCACCGTGTTTATAATAGGTTATGCTTGCGCTATATTCAATATTTAACAACGATTTTAATGCGGGTGACCGCGCATGAACTACTTTTGTTTATGTCAGGGAAATAATTTAACTTGTTTTATTTATTACTTTAAATTGCACTGTGTTATCTATAATGAATATTGTATAAGCGTGCACAGAGCAATTTATTTCCTAAGTATTTGTTAAATTGTGGTTTTGACTGTGGTCAGTTTATATATTTAATCACAAGAAATGGGATATGCCAATATTTCATTATTAAGTGGGTTATGTGAGTGGTTTTCATAAAACCTCAAATGTAGTTGTCTGTTGTCTATTGAGTGAGTCTAATTAAAAACTACAGCCTTACTTCTTATAATAAGAAAGAAAAATAATTTCAAAATACCCACAACAACAACAAAATGACCAAATACCAATCCATTTTCACTGCATTATCTGTAATACCACAAATATGATTAAAAACTGAAAAGGGTGTATCTATATCAGATTCAATCAGCTAAATGGGTTTGTCGTTATATAGAATGCATTTTTCTGTGTATATTGCTTTCTGTATTTCTGTTACTTGGGGTAAGTTACCATATATCCCATAATGCAATGGGGGTAAGTCACTAGATATCCCATAATACAATATATGGATCTCACAATGTATGTGTGAAATGATGAAAAGATAATGTGACAAAACCATCATAAGCTTTTTAATGAACCATCACCAGCTTAATTCGTCAATGAACAATACACAAGGGGATCTAAAAGTAAACATTTTTTCTGTAAAATTTGAGTGTGAATTTTGTCCGTGAAATTTATGTGCTTAAAACATCTGTGTGTGTGAACATTTAAATGACACCTATTTCTGAAATGTTATATTTGAACATTTTACTGTTTTATGTTAAATTTCACGTTTAAATATTTTCCTGTGGAATTTCTCATGTGAGCATTTCTCTGTCAAATTCTCTTGTGAACATTTGCCTGTGAAATTTTCTATTGTTAAAATTTGTCTGTGAAATTTCATGTGTGAACAATTTTTAAGTGAAATTTCACCCCAGAAGATTGTTCCATCAAATTTCACATAAACATTTGTATGTGAAATTTTACAGGTGAACATCAGTGTGTAAAACTTCATGTAGAAATGCGCCTGTGAAATTTTACATTTATTATTTAACATTTATAAGTGACAGCTGCCCTCATTTCATATTTTTGGTGATGGTATTTTATCTTATTTTTAAGTTTAACCACCCTGTTTTAAAAACCTGGAGCTAAGAACCTAAAAATAACTCTATAATGGCATTGCCCATCTCAATTCATAAATCTATAATGGCATTGCCCATCTCAATTCATAAATCTATAATGGCATTGCCCATCTCAATTCATAAATCTATAATGGCATTGCCCATCTCAATTCATAAATCTATAATGGCATTGCCCATCTCAATTCATAAATCTATAATGGCATTGCCCATCTCAATTCATAAATCTATAATGGCATTGCCCATCTCAATTCATAAATCTATAATGGCATTGCCCATCTCAATTCATAAATCTATAATGGCATTGCCCATCTCAATTCATAAATCTATAATGGCATTGCCCATCTCAATTCATAAATCTATAATGGCATTGCCCATCTCAATTCATAAATCTATAATGGCATTGCCCATCTCAATTCATAAATCTATAATGGCATTGCCCATCTCAATTCATAAATCTATAATGGCATTGCCCATCTCAATTCATAAATCTATAATGGCATTGCCCATCTCAATTCATAAATCTATAATGGCATTGCCCATCTCAATTCATAAATCTATAATGGCATTGCCCATCTCAATTCATAAATCTATAATGGCATTGCCCATCTCAATTCATTTTCTCACAAAGCTATACCTCTTATTTGTTTGCAAACTGCAAAACAGCATTGCTGTTTTCACATGATGCGACAGCTTCGTCGTTCGTATCAACAACAAAATGCGCCGAGAGCTAACAGGGCAACTTATCGCAGCGCGACTTTTAAGTTATCTCTAAGACTACCAAGTAGTGACAACTTTAACTTGTAATCAAGCACACAGCATTGATGTGTATACCAGCCATGCCTTAGTGGATTGGAAGGTAACTGTATGTGATAGAAACTTGACAGGTTTGAAAAATAACACAAAATGGGCTTACCAGGTGCCCCCTATCACACAGATATACATTAAAAGGATATTTAGAGGACATATTTGGATTAGCATCAACATGTATGATGTTTCTAAATGGTAATCAAATCAATGTTTAGTTTAGGATTGATTAACTTGATCAGTGCAGTAAAATAGTAAATGTGACCAGTCGCATCAAAAAGACAATGTTGTCTGCAAACACAGTTTTGAAATAGAAGGCAATTAGGTTGGGGAAATACAGGGTGTCTCAGAATGATCTATACCGGGATTCAAAAATATATCAAAAATATAAGACAAATAGTGTTTCAAATCTAAACACTTGCGATATGATGGTGGAAATGTTTCCTACTTATTCCGTTTATTTCAGTGAGATATCTCTTTTTGTTCAGCTGTGGCAAGACATAATTGAAAATCGATGAAAAACATATTTTCATATTTTGGCTCACATAATTCATCTTTATACAGCTATTCTCTCTAGCATTTCAAACAATGAACCCCACACCTCATAAGTTATATTCAAAACTCCCGCCAAAAAAAGGAAGGTTAAAAGGACTCAAGCAAAACAAATCCTGCCCTATTCAATCAAAGCTTTGTTTTATATGCACAAAACAATCGATTGTTATCAAAAAGCTAATTAAATTTAAGAAGAATAATGTGAATAACATTTCTGAAATAATTTAATGTTTAAAAGGGTTAGTGACTTTATAGATTTTCATAATGGATCATTTCGACAAAAACTTGGAATCTAGTATCGTCTGTATTTTCCATCAGAAATGTTTAATTTTCAAAATCTAAAATTCCTATGAAAGCTGGGCGTTTGCGCAAGATATATATGAAAATGATTTGGACAATATCAATAAAGTTCATACCGAAAAAAATTGCATTACCTCGGTATAAATTAGATCATTCTGAGACACCCTGTATAAGGAAAATAATAGTAAAAAACATAGTTCTTGAAACTATATCTTGAGATTTCAAAGTTTGACAAGGTATCATTTTAACGCTTAGAATGTGCTCTTTCGGCTGATACATGTAACTCAAATTGGAGTCTTTTTTGATGTGACCGGTCACAAATGTAATTGCATGTTAATTTTTTTGCTTGTAAAATAAATGATAGGTAAGCCTGCCTGTACATTACAAAGAAACTTTCTGACCCATAGAGGCTTGGCTGAAAATCTGATCCCAAAGCATCCATACCTAACCCAGAGGCGTGGATAAATGTCTGATCCCAAAGCATCCACCCCTAACTCATAGGCTTGGATGAATATCTGATCCTAAAGCATCCACCCCTAGACATACATGTAACCACCCACATTTCATTTTCACTGATAAGATCATATAACAAATAAATTAATATACATAACCACAATATTACTGCTGCAGAAGTAATTATCACCATGTAGGTCAGGGGTTCCATTCCAAGCTGGAGGGCAATAGCTGTTTCATAACACTCACAGGTACTCAAACGGTGTTAGTTTCACCAGGAAACGGAAGCCAAACCACCCCTGTACAGAGTCAGATTCGCGCTTACATTTTCCTCTTTTCACCGACAGACCGTCGTCGTCGCTAGCTAGAATAAGAAAATGTATGTTCTCCTGGCACAGTTCCGTCTAGTATATGGCGTGCCTCCTGTAATTACATAGGAGCTAGACGAGTCGGTGCACAAAGAATGAACGCCAGGAATAACAGTTTGAGTTAACTGCTAAAGGTTCAATGGTGGTCAAAACCTCTTGAAGTATTAAGGTGAAGGAAGACATGCGCACATTGTTTGGGTCAAATATATCAATAAATAAGTGTTGTGTTCATGATCAGGAATACCGCACTGTTCTGTGTGTAAGTGCCCTTGTCCCTGAACATGTATAAAGCATCACTTCCTATGCATAACTGTTGGGCAGTGTTACTTTATATACATGCTTAAGGGCAGTGGCGTAGCCAGGTTTTTCATATTGGGGGAGGTAAAAGTGAACCGACAACGACTTCCAGGCTGTTAACTTACTGCCGAGTCAGAAGTTCGAGAGCAGACAGTGCCAATCTCAACCGACATGACTCAAATATTGGGGGCATTTGCCCCCTCGCTCTCCCTCTGGCTACACCACTGCTGAAGGGCCAAAAAGAAACATACAGGACAGGTACGATACGATCCCTGCAATACTGTAAAATATTTAATTATTAGATGAAAAATTGTTTTTGGGAGAATCAGGTTTACTCAATTAAAGGCATATTATGTGATCTTTTCCAGAGAGCGCCCTCTATTCGTGATTTTTTTTAGAAAGTAGATTTTCTTGCAGATTTACATTTCTGATCATAAATCGTACATACATTCCAAGTTACAGAACGATACGATTCCTAATTACCTCAAAATCATGGTTTTAGAGTGAATTTAGACTAGAATAATATAAGTTGTCGGATATCCGACAGTTTATTTTCACTCTAAAACCATGATTTTGAAGTAATGAAGAATCGTATCGCCCTGTAACTTGGAATGTATGTACGATTTATGATCAGAAATGTAAATCTGCAAGAAAATCTGCTTTCAATTTTTTTTTCGATGTTGAGGGCGTTCCATGGAAAGATCACATAATATACCTTTAATTTGAAAATTTGTCTGACAACGCATCGGGACTTTTGGGGATCCACTTCCGCACAGTGGCGTAACTAGGGCCTTCAATTTGGGGGGCATGACTGACTATTTTATGTTAATATACATATGTTAATATACATAGAGTTTGTCAGTTCCTGAAGATGGAATGGGATCATCTCATTAGCAGTGTGTTGCTATCAATCAGTGGATCACACACCTGACTTAGTATAGGTAGACCCCCCCCCCTCCACCCCCACCCCACCCCCACCCTGACTCCTCGGGTTATGAACCTTGCCTCATCCCAATTAATGATTTGCCCTGAAGGGGGTAAGATATGGGAAGACATGTTTGCTGCCGTGAAGGGGGTAAGATATGGCAGACTTGGTTTGCTGCCGTGAAGGGGGTAAGATATGGCAGACTTGGTTTGCTGCCGTGAAGGGGGTAAGATATGGCAGACTTGGTTTGCTGCAGTGAAGGGGGTAAGATATGGCAGACTTGGTTTGCTGCCGTGAAGGGGGTAAGATATGGCAGACTATGTTTGCTGCCGTGAAGGGGGTAAGATATGGCAGACTTGGTTTGCTGCCGTGAAGGGGGTAAGATATGGCAGACTTGGTTTGCTGCCGTGAAGGGGGTAAGATATGGCAGACTTGGTTTGCTGCCGTGAAGGGGGTAAGATATGGCAGACTATGTTTGCTGCCGTGAAGGGGGTAAGATATGGCAGACTTGGTTTGCTGCCGTGAAGGGGGTAAGATATGGCAGACTTGGTTTGCTGCCGTGAAGGGGGTAAGATATGGCAGACTTGGTTTGCTGCCGTGAAGGGGGTAAGATATGGCAGACTATGTTTGCTGCCGTGAAGGGGGTAAGTTATGGCAGACTATGTTTGCTGCCGTGAAGGGGGTAAGATATGGCAGACTTGGTTTGCTGCCGTGAAGGGGGTAAGATATGGCAGACTTGGTTTGCTGCCGTGAAGGGGGTAAGATATGGCAGACTTGGTTTGCTGCCGTAAAGGGGGTAAGATATGGCAGACTTGGTTTGCTGCCGTGAAAGGGGTAAGATATGGCAGACTTGGTTTGCTGCCGTGAAGGGGGTAAGATATGGCAGACTTGGTTTGCTGCCGTGAAGGGGGTAAGATATGGCAGACTTGGTTTGCTGCCGTAAAGGGGGTAAGATATGGCAGACTTGGTTTGCTGCCGTGAAAGGGGTAAGATATGGCAGACTTGGTTTGCTGCCGTGAAGGGGGTAAGATATGACAGACTTGGTTTGCTGCCGTGAAGGGGGTAAGATATGGCAGACTTGGTTTGCTGCCGTGAAGGGGGTAAGATATGGCAGACTAGGTTTGCTGACGTGAAGGGGTAAGATATGGCAGACTTGGTTTGCTGCCGTGAAGGGGGTAAGATATGGCAGACTTGGTTTGCTGCCGTGAAGGGGGTAAGATATGGCAGACTTGGTTTGCTGCCGTGAAGGGGGTAAGATGTGGCAGACTAGGTTTGCTTCTTTTTTACACTTTCTTAGATCTGGTTTACATTATGTTAGTTACTTGTTCTAATTTCTGCTAATAAGACCATCGTAAAAGTGGACCCAACCAATTCAGAAAAAGTCCGCCAACGTTGTGTTACAAAATACTAATTTATGCGAGTAAGCTGGGTTTAGATAAACTCGATTTTGATTTAATCTTTCACTATAAACCAAATTAATCCATTTACCAAGGTATTAATGCTATAAAATATGGAGTACTTCATATTAACATGTGCTTAAAAATTCCATAAAGAGAATAAGAATATCCAATGAATTTAATGTATTCAATTGGAATTTCTTTTAGCATAGATATTCACAAAATGATTAAAGCATCCTTCATGCCCACTATTTGAAGAAAACAACATTTACAAGAAATAGTCATCTCTTAAACATACCTGTTCCGATGTGATATGGCACAATGAGTAGCAGCATGTTGTGAAAGGACCAATCCGATGCAGAGATGGTATCAGAATAATGAGGATGCAATGAAAAAGAGAAATCATAAAATTATCTGGATTAGTCCAAAACATTATGAAACCATATGCCCAGGTTACATCAAATATACACATAATTTGTCAAAAATTCATTACTAAAAGCTTAATCTTTCACCCACTCAATCTTATAATAGAATATGACTTTTAAGCAAACAAAAATATTAAATTTCTAAAGAAAGTGTATTATGATTTATACAGTCTGTGATAAATGTTGCATAGGAAGAATTTTGCAAAGGAGTCATACCCTAATTTGTTGCAGTTAGTATAATTGTCACTAAGGCTAATGATGAAAGCTTACAAAAAATAAACACTTGAGCCAAATTCTATCAAACCATTTTGTCGATTTATGGGCATGCGTGGTCCAGCAGATAAGTTCTCGCTCCACAATACAAAGGTTGTGGGTTTGATTCCCGTTGTGGCCAGTGTGTCATGTCCTTGGGCAAGGCACTTTACCATGCCTCCCTCTTTTCAACCAGGTGTATAAATGGGTACCGGGTATTAACTAATGTTGGGTAGGTAAAACAGACTCGTTGTGCGGGAGGAGTCAGGCCCAAACACCAAGGAAAGAGAGATGGGCACTCCGCGAGCGAGCTTAGCTCAGCAGGACACTTTACCTTTTTTATTTTGTTGGCATCATAAACAACTTGTATCAGGCACATTGCACATCATTTATTTTACAAAACTAAAACATTTATGACTCCATACTCAATTACTATTTTTTTAGAGTGTTGAGCTTTAATAACATCATACACTAAACCTATCATGTGTATTTCAAATTATAGCAATTCATGACTATCGTTTAACATGTTAGTTTGATAAGCTTATCCATGTGATAATTAAATGCAACAAAACATAATGGGTCATATTATCGTATGAATTTAAACATGATTTTGCGCTAAAACATGTGTTTAACTTTAACTTTAAACACATCGTTTAACTAAACACAATTCTTGAAAATTTGTTTAACTTAAACACATGTTTAACACACTGAAAAGTGTCTAACTTTAAACGTGAGTATGGGGGTAGTTTAGTGCACGTTTAACTAAACTTGTACACCAATTGTACGCCTCAACCGTGCCCGATGCAAGCTGACTTGCAGATCGTGTAGTCTCAAAAATACATATGCATTTGAGGAATTTGATCGATATCTATTGTAACCCATTTGGGCCACAAAAAATTTAATACCTGTATATGCAAGATATTTTAAACTATAAACTCACGTTTAATTTAGACACAAGTTTTAGTACGAGAATGGTTTCTTTTTCCAAATTATTCTTCAGTGTACTGAGAAATTCAAATGGCATGTACAAGCTACAGTGTATTAACAGCATTGGAAAATATTAAGGATATTGTGGTTTTCACGACCAAATATGGAATTTGTATTAATAATACATTGCACCAAGACTAAGACATGTTTGTACTTTTAGTTGTGGTGCAATCGTGCTTGAGATAACCTTGTCAATTGCACATCACATGCCGGTCACATGGACACCACATGCCGGTCACATGGACATCACATGCAGGTCACATGGACCCCGGACATGGACACCACATGCATGTCACATGGACACCACATGCATGTCACATGGACACCCCATGCCGGTCACATGGACATCACATGCATGTCACATGGATACCATTTGCATGCCACATGTTCGCAATATGTGACGCGATCAAGAGGAATGAGTCGGATGTCGGGGAATCCCAAATTGAGATATGGCCAATTCAAAATGGCGGCTTACATAAGTTTTGATGGAAATTCATGTATACAATTTGACATAACTTTGGAACAAAACGTCGTATCGACATGGGGTTTTCAGTTTCTGAAAGCTCCAGGTGTCTTCTTTAAAACTGTATTAAAAACTCATTTTCGACCAGGGTCGACATCCGACTCATTCCTCTTGATCGCGTCACATATGTACATAAAATGAGTGCAAACATGTATAGTCTTGGTTCGGTTATCATAAACCATCCAACTCAAATATATTTCATGTTAACATTTAGAAGTCTCTCACGAAACACGAATGTAGCGATTCTAACCAAATGAAAGTTAAACTCCTACGTGTATAAATGCAGTTTCTCTCGCACTCCTTTTGTCAAAAACAATATAAGAAATAGTCAACAATTTTGTAGTAAACTTTTTTTGGCATTGTACGCTATGGCTTGCTAGCACTCACTCAACATAGCGGTGTCGTTATCGGCGTTAGACAACACCAAAAGAGGAAGCCATCTGAATGCGAAGCGTTATAGAGGCAGTTGTTGAGTGGCCCCTTTACTGAGACATAGTACCGGCCCTAGTGAGGAAATAGCTTGTATTGCATGACATGGGATAAACTCCCCATAGGCAAATGCTCTATGAATTCAGCTTAACATTTCACTATGCTGCTACTGCTTCTGCTGCTCCTGAAGATATTTCACTTACAGGGTGTATCAAAAAAGGTATGGTTCTCTTATTGATCTCTGTGCACTCGCACTATAATGGATGCCTTGTTTATGAATATTTCAGTTTTTAAAGATAATTTTCATCATTTCCCAATTAAATTGCTCTGCCTTTCGTCATTTCTAAAGATCCTTTTTTAATTTTTGGTTATGAAATGTAAGATTTCTGTTTTCCCATTCTGGACTATCACAGGCTATATGATTGGGGAAAGGTGTATTAATTGCATAACAATGGCGATATCCTGATCATAATGATGCATATTTTCTGTGGTTAATCTAACTCTATGATCTTATGTTTATGTTTAAGCAAAGTTGCATTTCCTCCTCCTTCTTTTTTAGAATTAAAACAATATTTGTAATTCATACACTTAAAAATAGGTAGTTAAAAATAACCCCTTTTTAAGGTCAACTATATAATACACCAATTGAA
The DNA here is from genome assembly GCA_035610835.1 of Ophiura sarsii. NCBI lineage: Eukaryota > Metazoa > Echinodermata > Ophiuroidea > Amphilepidida > Ophiuridae > Ophiura > Ophiura sarsii. The sequence continues at coordinate 6,260,842 of CM069449.1, forward strand.
AAAAGTGTTAAACGTAACTTTTATTCTAGTCATTGTTTATGCTTTTTGTGTCATTTTGTTTGTTTGTTAATTGACACAAGGGTGAGCAATGACTAGAAATAGAGTCAAAATGTTTAAGTGTGCAACAGAACACAATTTGGACAAAGTACACTTCAAACCTATGCATCAATTACATAGTCATGGTATTTTAAAGTGTTCATGTGCAGTGGTGGCATGGGTCATAACCTGTACAATAAATGCCAAAACTTTCGCGGGATTCCCGCACATTTCCCTTCCCCCCTAAAAAAACCCCCACACACACCAAACAACCCCTTTTGTGCCCCCTACCCCCATTTATTTTTAATGCTGGTGCCGCCACTGTCCATGTGGTGATGATGCACTTTATTCTGTCAACATTTGACACATGCCTAAAGTACATCATTTCCCACAACACTTTTAAATGTATCTACTTTGTGGACAAATCTTTTGACAAAGTGCCCAAAACTAGTCCAAACATGTACTCAAATTGGTACTCAAATACACGGTGGCGAACCCTTGTCAACAATCGTCCCTCATCCCACATCATAAATACAAACACTCCGATACTGTCAATGTCAAGACAATGTACCAGGCTGCTATTGTAAATTCAAACATTCACAAGTTGTTCAAGTCAAGACGTCGTACCTCCCATCATAAATACAAACAATCCAATAGTGCTTAAGTTGAGACGACCGTCGTACCTCTTTTTCATCTTCGACTACATGAAAAGCGCCAGAGGGTTTGAACATGAAATACAAATATTGCGACACAGAACGGCAAACAAATATGAAGCGTGCGGAGATCCCGTGTAAGCATGTGTGTGTATTGATCAACACGGTAAGGTAAACCAATAGTAGATAGATAGAAATTTTTAAAAAAGGTTATAAACCTACAATAATTGTAATTTGCATGGACACAAGAGAGAAAGTTTGCTATTTGTGTCTCACGTACATTTCTATTGGCTACTCAATCATGGCTAAAAAGTCAAATTTTGTACAAGTCACAGTTACAAACGGTTTGCTATGCCACTTACAATTCTAATTTTGGTCTTACTTTGGATTAATGCCATGTGTTGACCATGTGATATGTATGTGTCAGCCATGCTCCATACAATTATAATTTTGGTCTTACTTTGGATTAATGCCATGTGCTGACCATGTGATATGTATGTGTCAGCCATGCTCCATACAATTCTAATTTTGGTCTTACTTTGGATTAATGCCATGTGCTGACCATGTGATATGTATGTGTCAGCCATGCTCCATACAATTATAATTTTGGTCTTACTTTGGATTAATGCCATGTGCTGACCATGTGATATGTATGTGTCAGCCATGCTCCATACAATTCTAATTTTGGTCTTACTTTGGATTAATGCCATGTGCTGACCATGTGATATGTATGTGTCAGCCATGCTCCATACAATTCTAATTTTGGTCTTATTTTGGATTAATGCCATGTGCTGACCATGTGATATGTATGTGTCAGCCATGCTCCATACAATTCTAATTTTGGTCTTACTTTGGATTAATGCCATGTGCTGACCATGTGATATGTATGTGTCAGCCATGCTCCATACAATTATAATTTTGGTCTTACTTTACTTTGGATTAATGCCATGTGTTGACCATGTGGTATGTATGTGTCAGCCATGCTCCATACAATTCTAATGTTGGTCTTACTTTGGATTAATGCCATGTGTTGACCATGTGGTATGTATGTGTCAGCCATGCTCCATACAATTCTAATGTTGGTCTTACTTTGGATTAATGCCATGTGCTGACCATGTGATATGTATGTGTCAGCCATGCTCCATACAATTCTAATGTTGGTCTTACTTTGGATTAATGCCATGTGCTGACCATGTGATATGTATGTGTCAGCCATGCTCCATACAATTCTAATGTTGGTCTTACTTTGGATTAATGCCATGTGTTGACCATGTGGTATGTATGTGTCAGCCATGCTCCATACAATTCTAATGTTGGTCTTACTTTGGATTAATGCCATGTGCTGACCATGTGATATGTATGTGTCAGCCATGCTCCATACAATTCTAATGTTGGTCTTACTTTGGATTAATGCCATGTGCTGACCATGTGATATGTATGTGTCAGCCATGCTCCATACAATTCTAATGTTGGTCTTACTTTGGATTAATGCCATGTGTTGACCATGTGGCAGCCATGCATTATGATTCAATATACATCTCACAATGTGACATACATATGTGACAGTCATGCTATATTCAAGTGGTATGAGCAGTCTAAAGAATGAGGCCTTTTTTATTTTGCTCTTACTTTTGGCAATAACATGTGATAAACATGTGATGGGCCACGCTAATCATGTGACATTCATGGTCTAAAGCACAACAATTTTGATGTTTGTTTATACATCAACATTTTGGGTAATAAGGTATAAGGAGGCAAAGTCCCTTCAAATAAAACTCAATTCAGTAACTTTAATGAACTACCTTCATACAATGAGTACTGCATTGTCTTGTATCGAATCATTATCAATAAGCTTCCATTCACTGGTTAGAAGTTTCAATGGTAAAGAATACCATTTGCTGCCCCAAACAATTCCATAGATGGTAGTACAGGATTGTTCCCGACTCATCTCATATGCCCAATACATTGACTATTTCTTCAGACGTAACCTGACAACACAGGAGAATATTTGTTATATTCCAAACCTTGAGTAGCATGATCTAGATCTAATATGGGACAGCAATAATATATTTAGGCATATTCCTGTGGCAGATCTTACTCTCAAAATTGTAAAATTGGAGCACATACCTATCATATTATCCATGTCATCGCATAATGTCATGTCTCATTTTTTGTCGTGTTTTAAATTTTGCACTTTTGCAGAGCAAAATGTTTGCGTGAATATATGAATGCATAGGCTGTTTTAAGGGAGAAATTGAAGTGTATATAACAAACCCATATAAAACAGGAATAAATTCCAAATTAATCCATATCATTCTACAATTCTAGATAGAGTGTAAAAATTACCTCATTTTTTATGACACCGCTCACATTTCTATAGATTTAGGCTAAATGGATCATGATCAATATGATTCAAGGACTCTTTCAAAGATTACTGTAAACATAGTTTGTAAAGGTTATATTTTCACAATTATTTGTAACCAGTATGAGAATATAAATATGAAAATATACATATCTATCCCCGGTCTAAAATTTATCAAATTTTATAACCATTAATATCTATATTTTTAAATAATCCACATAGAGTGTAATGCATAAATTGAGCATGGGACCGACTCAGATGCTATTGTGAGCAATTTAACATGGCCTCTAGACTTTACAGGTCAATATTACAACTTTTCTGCTCATAATCTATTTTAACAAAATGCGTGTAGAATTCTCTATCTGGGGTTTCTACAGAGCGTTATTTACCGGGTGTGATGTGGTACCATACCGCTCAATCAAGCTGGAAACATACTGTGTGATGCGGTACCATACCGCTCAATCAAGCTGGAAACATACCGTGTGATGCGGTAAACATACTGTGTGATGCGGTACCATACCGCTCAATCAAGCTGAAAACATACTGTGTGATGCGGTACCATACCGCTCAATCAAGCTGGAAACATACTGTGTGATGCGGTACCATACCGCTCAATCAAGCTGGACACATACTGTGTGATGCGGTACCATACAGCTCAATCAAGCTGGAAACATACTGTGTGATGCGGTACCATACCGCTCAATCAAGCTGGAAACATACTGTGTGATGCGGTACCATACCGCTCAATCAAGCTGGAAACATACTGTGTGATGCGGTACCATACCGCTCAATCAAGCTGGACACATACTGTGTGATGCGGTACCATACAGCTCAATCAAGCTGGAAACATACTGTGTGATGCGGTACCATACCGCTCAATCAAGCTGGAAACATACTGTGTGATGCGGTACCATACCGCTCAATCAAGCTGGACACATACTGTGTGATGCGGTACCTTACCGCTCAATCAAGCTGGAAACATACTGTGTGATGCGGTACCATACCGCTCAATCAAGCTGGAAACATACCGTGTGATGCGGTACCATACCGCTCAATCAAGCTGGAAACATACCGTGTGATGCGGTACCATACCGCTCAATCAAGCTGGAAACATACTGTGTGATGCGGTACCATACCGCTCAATCAAGCTGGAAACATACTGTGTGATGCGGTACCACACCGCTCAATCAAGCTGGAAACATACCGTGTGATGCGGTACCATACCGCTCAATCAAGCTGGAAACATACCGTGTGATGCGGTACCATACCGCCCAATCAAGCTGGAAACATACTGTGTGATGCGGTACCATACCGCTCAATCAAGCTGGAAACATACTGTGTGATGCCGTACCATACCGCTCAATCAAGCTGGATACATACTGTGTGATGCGGTACCATACCGCTCAATCAAGCGGGAAACATACTGTGTGATGCGGTACCATACAGCTCAATCAAGCTGGAAACATACTGTGTGATGCGGTACCATACCGCTCAATCAAGCTGGACACATACTGTGTGATGCGGTACCTTACCGCTCAATCAAGCTGGAAACATACCGTGTGATGCGGTACCTTACCGCTCAATCAAGCTGGAAACATACCGTGTGATGCGGTACCATACCGCTCAATCAAGCTGGAAACATACCGTGTGATGCGGTACCATACCGCTCAATTAAGCTGGAAACATACCGTGTGATGCGGTACCATACCGCTCAATCAAGCTGGAAACATACTGTGTGATGCGGTACCATACCGCTCAATCAAGCTGGAAACATACCGTGTGATGCGGTACCATACCGCTCAATCAAGCTGGAAACATACCGTGTGATGCGGTACCATACCGCTCAATCAAGCTGGAAACATACCGTGTGATGCGGTACCATACCGCCCAATCAAGCTGGAAACATACTGTGTGATGCGGTACCATACCGCTCAATCAAGCTGGAAACATACTGTGTGATGCCGTACCATACCGCTCAATCAAGCTGGATACATACTGTGTGATGCGGTACCATACCGCTCAATCAAGCGGGAAACATACTGTGTGATGCGGTACCATACAGCTCAATCAAGCTGGAAACATACTGTGTGATGCGGTACCATACCGCTCAATCAAGCTGGAAACATACTGTGTGATGACGTACCATACCGCTCAATAGCGGTTAACAAGCTGGAAACATACTGTGTGATGCGGTACCATACAGCTCAATCAAGCTGGAAACATACTGTGTGATGCGGTACCATACCGCTCAATCAAGCTGGAAACATACTGTGTGATGACGTACCATACCGCTCAATAGCGGTTAACAAGCTGGACACATACTGTGTGATGACGTACCATACCGCTCAATAGCGGTTAACAAGCTGGAAACATACTGTGTGATGCGGTTGTTGTTTACATTCCGTTAATTTGTTAACCGACATCACCTACCTCTAAAAGCGTTAATGCCCACTGTGGAAACAAGCCATGCATCATTTTAGCAAAAATACACAAATATTACATTCGGCTAACCTGAGAATTGCTTTCCGGACATATATATATTTGCAAAACTTGGGACAATTGTATTGCAAGTCCAATGTCTGTCTGCTCTGCTATACTATAAAAGTGGACATTTATTTATTTTTGCGCTTTTCGCGCTAAAATCAGTGAGCACAAAATAAAAATGTGAGAATATGTTCATTTTGCATGTAGGACTACATAAGGAAGCTCAAAATCGCAACAACAACAAAACAAAACAAAAATTGTTCAAAATGTGCAAAGCGCGAATTACAATATACAGGGTGAGTCAAAAAGAAGTTTACCCGGATTGGTGATGTTTTAAAAAACAAACAAATGACACTCGAGAGTACAGTAAAGCATATATTTAACAAACATTCTCTCCTGCTTATTAGGAAAAAAGAATGACACAAATTGATCATTGCTAAGAGGAGTTATGCCTATTTTAATAAAGGTACTCATTTTGCAAGCTGTCCACGGAATACTTGACAAAACAAATATAAAGTAAGCATTTTAGCTGTGTACTTACCTACAAACATGAGCGCTTTCAGTAAAACAGGCATAACTTCTCTTAGGAATGATCAATTTGCTTCATTGATTTTCTTTAATAAGCAGCAGAGTATGTTTGGTAAATAAATGCTTTACTGAACTTTTAAGTGTCATTTATTTGTTTTGAAAAACATCACCAACCTCGGTCAATAGGGAAGTACGCAGCTAAAATGCATACTTTACATTTGTTTGGTCAAGTATTCCGTGGACAGCTTGCAAAATGAGTACCTTTATTAAAAGACATAACTCCTCTTAGCAATGCTCAATTTGTGTCATTCTTTTTTCCTAATAAGCAGGAGAGAATGCTTGTTAAATATATGCTTTACTGAACTCTCGATTGTCATTTTAAACATCACCAATCCAGGTAAACTTCTTTTTGACTCACCCTGTATATATAATATATAATAGCTGCTAGATACAAAAGGGACTGAAACCACCAAATGAAAGGTAGATTTGATATAGAAAAGAAAGGGGTAAGATAGCACTGGCTTCAATACATTTAACCAGCTCTCCTTTTAAACTTGGTAGACTGTCCCAATTCATGCAACCCTATTAAGTAACATAAAGGACAATTTAAATTTATATTAAGTAACATAAAGGACAATTTAAAGGCTTTTTAAATTGGTTTGTTGTATTGATTATTGTAATTGTAGCTTTGTTGCATACTTTTGTCAATATCTTGGTATATTGACTATTTTCTGGAAGGAATAAGATAAGATGCTTTAAAATTAAAACAAATTTTAAATGTGTTTGCGAATTTTATTGTAAAAGAACCGTGTCTAGAAATCCCTAAACATTACAACCCATTACACCCTATTTGCACATAACAATTTGTTTTCATATAATCCAGATTTAAACAAATTCCAGATGATAATCCCTTATAGTTGCCCAGTATTAGCCATTTAGCAGTTGCTTCTCCAAAACGCTACCTGTTCCTGGGCCTCTATCTTCCCCTACACAGTTGGACATGATAAATGCATGTGTGCATGTTTTTCAATACGCTTTTGGTAAATCCCGGCTCAGTTTACGATGGCTGCGGGGAACACATGGGCAGGTTTCCCAATTGAATTCTAAGTTTTATCAAACAATTCCATCATCATTTCTCATATATCAGTCAGGAGTTCACAATTCTACATAGGGATATAATTCAGGGCACTTTATCTTATAACAAAAACACTACAAATGTGTTTGTTTGAAGACAAACTTGATACAGAAATTGAATTTTGTATGACCAAATGAATAATCATTATGAAAAAGCACTCAAATGAGTATCAACCTGTATAATACCACAATATGCATATATTACTATTTGGAATTCCATTAAAGACAAATTAATATCCTTTATTTGCCCATTTTTGTCTGAATTTTCAAAAATATATATTATTATTCTTTAAATTTATTTTTTAACATTTCTTTTAATGTGAACTTTGGAATTTTTTTGGAATTTTGTTGTTGAAAATTTCCATTTGATTAAAAATAAATTTACCAACAATTCCAACATTTTGGAGAAAAAAACAAAAACAAAAAAACACCTAACGCCTGACCGACCGACCCTATAAACAGAGTGGTTTTTTTCCGTCGCTAAACCAATTTTTTATATTAATAAAACAGAGAAATCAATTCCTTCACACAATTCTATAATTAGCAAGTGAAGACTTAATTTTTTTCTGAAAATGAAGTTGTTTTCATTATTAATCCGATCTTTACAGCCCTCAAGCAATGGATCAATATACATCATAATAAATAAATAATAAATGGTACTAAATAACAAAGAACACTATACATTAATTTTGAGCGGATGCAGTGTCTACCCATAAGCACTTTACATGTTGCTAGTTTAACTGAAATACATGTACATCAGGCTCCTAACCAGGATTCTTCCTGGGGGGGGGGGGGGATTTTGTCAAAAGTGGACATATTCCCAAAAATGTGGACCTTTTTACCAGGGGTGAATTTGGCAAATTAAACCAACATTTGGATCTTCTTTCAGCAAAAATGCATTAAAAAACAATTGTTTTCACTTGCATCGCTCTCAAACAGCATTTATTTTTAACCTTTTGGGGACTTTTTGGGGGCAAATTTGTGATTTGTCAGATTGTCTGATTCCAGGAATTGTCTCAGCCAAAAAGAGAGGTTTAGGCTTGTATTGATTAAATCTTTTTCATTTTAAAAATATTCCTAAAATTAAAATTAAAACAAGCCAGTAGCCTTTATCGCGTATAACTGATAACCATAGAATTGGTAACATGTTTAGTACTACAGTCTGTACTCATCTACAAGTAATTATGTTTCACCAAACATATTGTTGACAATTTTAATACAAGTTGTCCTGATAATTGGGAATAAAGATAACTGAACACTATGATGAACCCCCCCCCCCCCCCCCCCCCCAATGCTGCTTTCTATGTTAACACTTTATAAAGTGAAGTTTATTACCAGTATGACCTGATTGCAGCACACCCAATTTTACCATTGCATAACTAGTACAGATATTTTACATTTTTAACCATTTTGAAGCAATTTCTGTGATAAATGTTTAAGCCATTTTCTCAATTTCAAAAATGTATTATTCTTACAATTGAAGACAAGCAATCTATAGATAGGAAACCGAAGCCTGGACCAATTGTACTTTCAAAAACTCCATAACTTTAACATACAGACATATATACACACACCCAACAGCCTTTTGGACTGTGGTAAGTGCCTCCAAAATGTCATTTTGGCGCCACAAAAAATGTTAGACAGTTTGGTTAACAGGGATCTTGGCATAATTCTGTTATACCCTACACACCAACATCGTTAGTATGCGCCGTTCTTAAAAATCACGCACTATGAATGCCTCTGTGAAGGGTATAACAGAATTACTCCGGGATCTTGTTTAAATAATCTTGATATGCATTTATTTTTATAAACAGTGTACACTGAGAGATATGTATAGGAGTGCACCCTCAATTTTACTGGAAATCAGGATTATTACACCTACGTAATACTTGGGCATATATATACTAACTACCATCTGAAACCATTTACCTTAATTCACCGTCTATCATGTAAAATGTTTATTTGGTACAAATGATTAGCACCACTCACCACATAAATGTCTATCTAGCGCTATCATTCAACCCTTTTCCCATAAATTATTACACTTCAGGGATCCTGTGTACCTCTATTGAAACATTGTTTCCAGAATTTCATTTTTCTTATCAATCTCTCAATGCCCCTTTAACTGTACCTGGATTGAGACACCATCTACAGTATTGTCCAGAAACAATTCCTCTACCCCACACTCAACAAAATGAAATAAAACAAACAAATAAAATGAAATAAACTACATATAGAATGGTTGGTCTCTAGTCATACTTAAACATCTATTTGTGCACAAATCACATCATTCTTTCTGTATATACAGCAGCTGTTTGAACACATGACGACCGCCCCCTTCTGCATCAGATTATGTTATGCCTTTGTAACTTATAATAAAAGCTATTTGCTGGCGTAATACAATCTCTCCTTATTTTAAAATAAAAAGTTGATGACAGAAAAAACAGGCATAAATAGAATCAGAAGTGTGAACAGGCGCAGCCTATATCACTGTTTTAGAAATAATCTCAAAATTGTCAAGTATGCATCGCTTCAATTGTGGAAATAATATTCGGAATGTCGGCGCCAATTCCACTCTCTCTGTAGGTGTGATACTGAGCTGTAAAGTGTACAATTTGTAACTTAAGCTGACAATCAAAGTGGTGTAAGTGTTGCTGAAAATGCAGCCCATTATATAGGGTAAAGTAGCCCAACAATGTTGTCCTGCCTATTAACTACCGCATTGGCAAGTGAATTAAATGGTGAAAAGTAGCCCATTTATGTTGTTCTGCATATTACCATTTAATTTAAAAGTATTGCTAAAAGTGTGATACCAAGCCCAACAACTTAGTTGATAACTAAGTGGTATCAGTTTTGCTAAATAAGCAGCAAAACTATTGTGAAAATAGCCCAATAATGTTTTCTTCCGGGAGGAGGGGATATTCAGATAAAAGGATGTGCCGCTGAAGGTTTGAAATCCTGACCCACTTAGGGGTTCTTTTCTCCATGGTTACATGAATGGGGCATGTCATGGTTACATGAATGGGGCATGTCATGGTTACATGAATGGGGCATGTCATGGTTACATGAATGGGGCATGTCATGGTTACATGAATGGGGCATATCATGGTTACATGAATGGGGCATATCATGGTTACATGGATGGGGCATGTCATGGTTACATGAATGGGGCATGTCATGGTTACATGAATGGGGCATGTCATGGTTACATGAATGGGGCATGTTATGGTTACATGAATGGGGCATGTCATGGTTACATGAATGGGGCATGTCATGGTTACATGAATGGGGCATGTCATGGTTACATGAATGGGGCATATCATGGTTACATGGATGGGGCATGTCATGGTTACATGAATGGGGCATGTCATGGTTAAAGTCTCCATCTTGTATTCATACACTCTTAGTAGTGTCGAACCAATCAGAAAGCAAGATACTAAAATACGCAGAGTGCATTGAAAGTGTCAAATGCACTCCGCGTGTGTGCCGTTCAATATGCGTGCCTAGCGCATTGTTTTGATTCATTGTTCAGGAATCATGGGTTCGCCGATTTTCACTGCTGGTGTTAGCAAACTTGTTAGCATGTTTTCATTCTTTTTTACATAGTGTCTTGTATGAATTAGGTCAATGCATGCATATGTTTTGTTTCTCAAAAAATTAGAAAAATCAATGCACTTGCGCAATTGTTGATATGCTCACAATAGCACTCCCCTGCGGGTCGTGCCATTATTCACACATCAACATCAGCGCCCGTGCATTGATTTGTCTTATTTCTCTCGAAACAACACATACGCATTTATTGACCTATAAATGTTACATGGATGGGGCATGTCATGGTTAAAGCCTCCACCTTTTTCAGATTCAGACTTTGTTGTAAACAAAATGAACATCTACAAGATACATCGATTTACTTAAGGGTCATTTAGTGATCCTCATTCCGCTGTGGGACTGGCAACCCATCAAAATCAATCACAATCTATACAACAGTTAGTGATGTTTGTAGTAAGTGTTCTATAACTGTCACTATCTATTTGCCTTCCCAATTGGGGCCATTCACATGTTTCTATCATCCTATAAACACTAACCATCAATATGTGTACACTTGGGAAACTGAATAACTCTAGCTACTTGGCTACTGTTGGACTTCGCAGTGAAGTATGGTGACATATCCCATAATGCATTGCTAAAGTAGTCATAACTAAGTGTGTTTTATTCATTAAAACTCTAACTCGAGATCACCACACGGCAACAGATTATTTTCCGACACCCAAAATTCACCAGAAAGGTCAACCCGCCCCCCCTGGGATTTGAACCACGGACCTCCAGCAACCGAACTCAGATCCTAGCCACTACACAACCGCTGCCAGTCGACACTCGGCGAGTATATTCGCCTCGTTATATAGCCTGGGTCCATTTTTTACCCCAAAAACCTGCACGCCGGGTTATAAAAACATTTTTTCCGCACAGTTGCCGTGTGGTGTAGTAGAGTTAGGGATTTATCTATGATAAAAATTACAAAATTTTGGAATGAAAAAATGAATACAAAATTTGCTGTATAAACCATATGCTTTGAAATTGAAGTGTGACATTTGATGGCCAATCTGGCAACCCCCACTCACCAATTCAACCAGATTTAAAAGAAATCTTTATACAAATGAAAAGTAGCCAATTCTTAATTTATATCCCATCAGGCTCATTAAATACCCCTGTTTAATTGACATTGGTTTAATTAAATTCATATGTTATACCGTCAATGTGAATGATTTGCAAATCACTGCATTGCATCATTGGACACTGCATTGCATCATTGGACACTGCATTGCATCATGGGACACTGCATTGCATCATGGGACACTGCATTGCATCATGGGAATGCTTGGTAAACTGCTGTGGAGGAACCTCAATGTTCTATTGACAAATATAAGCAGCAAGTTCAATAATAGATCAGACTATGGTTATGTTCTTCAAATAGACATTACTTTCTCCTTTAGAAAGAGATGCATTTTTTATGGTTAGATATCTATACAATGTTTGTTTGGCTACACAGATCTAGTAAGTTTTATTTGTTTCATTTCGCTAACAAATTATTTACTTTTATTCTGTTTAATTGTCAAATAAATTTACATCAATTACCTATGCTGAAATGGGGATAAATTCAGCATATTTTGTTTTACCTATCCACAAATGTATTTCTTCTTTCTGCAACCCTATAAATAACCTATGATAATCCAGGCGACTAATATTGCCACTATGTGGTCTGCAGTTCTCCCAAATCAATGTTGGTCCAAGTTGTTTCTTGGGCAGCCATGTAACGAAACAACTATTATTACTTGTGCACGGTGGGGAAAGAGAGCGGACAAGTGGGGCAAATTATTTGAGATTTTACTTGCATATTTTTACACAAGGAATTCTTTAAGGGTAAGATGAGTATATTGTGTCAACTATTTCTTTTGCGGATTGTAGCTACTTAGTTCTGGTCATAGCTTTATTCAATCAGATATTTTCTATATCTTCAATTTGAAGATGTGGTTGAAGTACTTTGACACCAGATTGCTTTTAGAATCATATATTAATTTGAGACTCGCATTTCATCACTTGTATTAATATGTTATAAGTACCGGTATTAATAAATGTCAACTAATAATTATCAGTGTGTTAATAGTTTGTTTTCCATATCCAATCCATTATCGTTATGACAAGTGTCATCGTTATTAATTGCGACTCCTTGATCTGCTAGAAATGATACGTGTTACAAATTTGCCAGCATAATAAGACATAGCCAGTGAAAGAATAGAAGTTTTGTTGTCACATTTATATTGTAGTCCAGCTAACATGTATAGGCTCATCAATCAATCAATCAATCAATCAATCAATCATACAAGCAAGCAAGCAAGCAAGCAAGCAAGCAAGCAAGCAAGCAAGCAAGCAAGCAAGCAAGCAAGCAAGCAAGCAAGCAAGCAAGCAAGCAAGCAAGCAAGCAAGCAAGCAAGCAAGCAACCAACTAATCAGAACAGTCAGTCAATCAATCAATAAAAATGCAGAGAGACAGCCAAATAATCAGAAAAAGAAGAGAGGATCTTCTCTGCAATTTGTTCTCATCCAGTGACAGAAATACAAAAATAGCCAGAGGAAAATCCCAGAAAATAATTCTTATTGGACATGGGTCCTTTTTTGCAAGAAATCCAAAGATATGGGCCTTGGCTTTCCACTGGTCAATAATCCTTAAGACATTGGTCTTGGCTTTCCACTGGCCAATAATTCTTTGGTAGAAGAAAAGGATTTTTTTCCTTAGACATGGGTCTTTCTTTGAGAACAATCCTTCGATATGAGTACCTGCTTACATTAAAAATTACCCTTAGAAATGGGTAAGAATTTCAACCGCGGAAGCTTACATGGTTAACTAGCCACTGATGAGTACTTAGTAGTCACACCAACCATACACAAGCTTACATGATTGACTAGCCACTGATGAGCACTTAGTAGTCACACCAACCATAAACAAGCTTACATGATTGACTAGCCACTGATGAGTACTTAGTAGTCACACCAACCATACACAAGCTTACATGGTTGACTAGCCACTGATGAGTACTTAGTAGTCACACCAACCATACACAAGCTTACATGGTTGACTAGCCACTGATGAGTACTTAGTAGTCACACCAACCATATACAAGCTTACATGATTGACTAGCCACTGATGAGTACTTAGTATTCACACCAACTATATACAAGCTTACATGGTTGACTAGCCACTGATGAGTACTTAGTAGTCACACCAACCATATACAAGCTTACATGGTTGACTAGCCACTGATAAGTACTTAGTAGTCACACCAACCATATACAAGCTTACATGGTTGACTAGCCACTGATGAGTACTTAGTAGTCACACCAACTATACACAAGCTTATGGTTGACTAGCCACTGATGAGTACTTAGTAGTCACACCAACCATATACAAGCTTACATGGTTGACCAGCCACTGATGAGTACTTAGTAGTCACACCAACAATACACAAGCTTACATGGTTGACTAGCCACTGATGAGTACTTAGTAGTCACACCAACTATACACAAGCTTACATGGTTGACTAGCCACTGATAAGTACTTGGTAGTCACACCAACCATACACAAGCTTATGGTTGACTAGCCACTGATGAGTACTTAGTAGTCACACCAACCATACACAAGCTCACATGGTTGACTAGCCACTGATGAGTACTTAGTAGTCACACCAACCATATACAAGCTTACATGGTTGACTAGCCACTGATGAGTACTTAGTAGTCACACCATCAATACACAAGCTTATGGTTGACTAGCCACTGATGAGTACTTAGTAGTCACACCAACCATATACAAGCTTACATGGTTGACTAGCCACTGATGAGTACTTAGTAGTCACACCAACCATATACAAGCTTACATGGTTGACTAGCCACTGATGAGTACTTAGTAGTCACACCAACCATACACAAGCTTACATGGTTGACTAGCCACTGATAAGTACTTAGTAGTCACACCAACCATACACAAGCTTACATGGTTGACTAGCCACTGATGAGTACTTAATAGTCACACCAACTATACACAAGCTTACATGATTGACTAGCCACTGATAAGTACTTGGTAGTCACACCAACCATATACAAGCTTACATGGTTGACTAGCCACTGATGAGTACTTAGTAGTCACACCAACCATACACAAGCTTACATGGTTGACTAGCCACTGATAAGTACTTAGTAGTCACACCAACCATACACAAGCTTACATGGTTGACTAGCCACTGATGAGTACTTAATAGTCACACCAACTATACACAAGCTTACATGATTGACTAGCCACTGATAAGTACTTGGTAGTCACACCAACCATATACAAGCTTACATGGTTGACTAGCCACTGATGAGTACTTAGTAGTCACACCAACCATACACAAGCTTACATGGTTGACTAGCCACTGATGAGTACTTAGTAGTCACACCAACCATACACAAGCTTACATGGTTGACCAGCCACTGATGAGTACTTAGTAGTCACACCAACTATACACAAGCTTACATGATTGACTAGCCACTGATGAGTACTTAGTAGTCACACCAACCATACACAAGCTTACATGGTTGACTAGCCACTGATGAGTACTTAGTAGTCACACCAACTATACACAAGCTTACATGGTTGACTAGCCACTGATGAGTACTTAGTAGTCACACCAACTATACACAAGCTTACATGATTGACTAGCCACTGATGAGTACTTAGTAGTCACACCAACTATACACAAGCTTACATGGTTGACCAGCCACTGATAAGTACTTGGTAGTCACACCAACTATACACAAGCTTATGGTTGACTAGCCACTGATGAGTACTTAGTAGTCACACCAACCATACACAAGCTTATGGTTGACTAGCCACTGATGAGTACTTAGTAGTCACACCAACCATACACAAGCTTACATGGTTGACTAGCCACTGATAAGTACTTGGTAGTCACACCAACCATACACAAGCTTACATGGTTGACTAGCCACTGATGAGTACTTAGTAGTCACACCAACCATACACAAGCTTACATGGTTGACTAGCCACTGATGAGTACTTAGTAGTCACACCAACCATACACAAGCTTACATGGTTGACCAGCCACTGATGAGTACTTAGTAGTCACACCAACTATACACAAGCTTACATGATTGACTAGCCACTGATGAGTACTTAGTAGTCACACCAACCATACACAAGCTTACATGGTTGACTAGCCACTGATGAGTACTTAGTAGTCACACCAACTATACACAAGCTTACATGGTTGACTAGCCACTGATGAGTACTTAGTAGTCACACCAACTATACACAAGCTTACATGATTGACTAGCCACTGATGAGTACTTAGTAGTCACACCAACTATACACAAGCTTACATGGTTGACCAGCCACTGATAAGTACTTGGTAGTCACACCAACTATACACAAGCTTATGGTTGACTAGCCACTGATGAGTACTTAGTAGTCACACCAACCATACACAAGCTTATGGTTGACTAGCCACTGATGAGTACTTAGTAGTCACACTAACCATACACAAGCTTACATGGTTGACTAGCCACTGATAAGTACTTGGTAGTCACACCAACCATACACAAGCTTACATGGTTGACTAGCCACTGATGAGTACTTAGTAGTCACACCAACCATACACAAGCTTACATGGTTGACTAGCCACTGATGAGTACTTAGTAGTCACACCAACCATACACAAGCTTACATGGTTGACCAGCCACTGATGAGTACTTAGTAGTCACACCAACCATATACAAGCTTACATGGTTGACTAGCCACTGATGAGTACTTAGTAGTCACACCAACCATACACAAGCTTATATGGTTGACTAGCCACTGATGAGTACTTAGTAGTCACACCAACCATACACAAGCTTACATGGTTGACCAGCCACTGATGAGTACTTAGTATTCACACCAACCATACACAAGCTTACATGGTTGACTAGCCACTGATGAGTACTTAGTAGTCACACCAACCATACACAAGCTTACATGGTTGACTAGCCACTGATGAGTACTTAGTAGTCACACCAACCATACACAAGCTCACATGGTTGACTAGCCACTGATGAGTACTTAGTATTCACACCAACCATACACAAGCTTACATGGTTGACTAGCCACTGATGAGTACTTAGTAGTCACACCAAACATACACAAGCTCACATGGTTGACTAGCCACTGATGAGCACTTAGTAGTCACACCAACCATACACAAGCTTACATGGTTGACCAGCCACTGATGAGTACTTAGTATTCACACCAACCATACACAAGCTTACATGGTTGACTAGCCACTGATGAGTACTTAGTAGTCACACCAACCATACACAAGCTTACATGGTTGACTAGCCACTGATGAGTACTTAGTAGTCACACCAACCATACACAAGCTGACATGGTTGACTAGCCACTGATGAGTACTTAGTATTCACACCAACCATACACAAGCTTACATGGTTGACAAGCCACTGATGAGTACTTAGTAGTCACACCAACCATAAACAAGCTTACATGATTGACTAGCCACTGATGAGTACTTAGCAGTCACACCAACCATACACAAGCTTACATGGTTGACTAGCCACTGATGAGTACTTGGTAGTCACACCAACTATACACAAGCTTACATGGTTGACTAGCCACTGATGAGTAATTATAGTAGTCACACGAACCATACACGATCTCACCATTTTGGTCAATATTTGTCTGAATTCCTGTCCACTTAATTGACAACAATGGACAGCTCATACATCAAAGTGAAAAGATTGGACATTTAAATGACTGACATACATAGGCTGCTCTAAGCATTAGTTTACCATTTTTATTTAATTATGTAGAGTAATCAAATTGTAGCTAAATATATTTTATAAATGATGATGATTAGAATATATGTTTATATATATATATGTGTGTTCTTACTAGGGACAAATTGAATGGGAGGCAGAAACTCACATAGTGTTACAGGTAGAATCTGGGGCAACACTATTTAGGGAAAGATATTGAAAACATTTAGGAGAGGGGGAGGGGAGGTTGGCCCCATCGACATCGGGATTCAAACCAGGGTCCAACAGCAAGGGGGTCTTTGCCTTTGTCCACTTAAAAAAGCAACCCTTTTCTGTCCATATTCATCACCTGCTGTGATCACTGGCTGAGGGAATAGTTTTAAATTGTGATTTGTGGGGTTGGGGGCTTCATCAAGCAGCTATCCACTATAAGCACTATTGCACGTCTCGGCTTTTAGTATCAAAAAAGCATAATCTAGATAAAGTGCAACACCATTCCTTCAGTGTTGGTTCATGATTCATCGGTTTATTTACGGACAGCAGACGGCGGCGGGCAGAGGAACGGACAAACAGTGATTGATCATAACGACCTTGAGATGACAGCAAATTAACAAACCAGAGCCTGACAAAATGATGATGCAAAATCACTTGGATTCGGATGAAAAGCTTTTAAACATGTAAAGATGAAGCTGTCAAAAAAGACCTGATTTAAACCATTAACTACATTTACTATGCTTCATAAAAGACCTGATTTCATTACACCTACAAGCCCTTATAGAAATATCTCTTTTTTCCAGAACCAATTTTGCCCCGAGGCATGGTGCACCCTGTGTATTTTCTAGCCCAGCTCGCTGGCCAAGCACTGCCCAAAGCCCCGCCGCGCCAGGTGGTATCCTAGTTTTGTCCATGGTATGAAGAACTTGGTACTAGCATGGTACTACATGTAGTGGGGACTTTAGAAACATAATTATTACAGGTTTTGCTCATTTTCTTCTGCTAATGTTCATAAATGAATAATGTTCATATGGTTTGCTGGTCGAACGAGTTAAATCCATGGGATATTAACGAAATTAGCTAAAAGTATTCTGACAGAAAATGTTAAAAGTTTACCAATACACAGCTTTATTTATTGCTTTAATTTTCTGGGTGGAAAAAAGCCCAAAGTCTTACTTTTGAAAGTTGTTGTGTTGAGAAATTCACACTTTAACTTCAATTTGTCATTGAAATTAGTACTATTTAAAATTTATTCAAATACAAATTTCAATATTCAAAGAAAGAAAGTCACAATATATTATCCCTGGATCAGATTTTAGTTTTAAAACTAGCCCAATGTGGCTGAAAGTGTGTCAATTCATGTGGCTAGATTGTAGACAGACTGCCTTAGGGTCTCCCCAGCATGCGGTCAATGTGTTGAATTAAAAAATTCTTGGGTGGACTTATTTAGCCCAACACGTGACTTTTCAAAGTTCTTGTGTTAAGAAATTCAATGTTTGAACTTGAATTTGTTTAAAAACCAGTGCGATTTCAGATTTTGTCTAATATAAAGCTCAAATTTCAAACGAAATTACGATTATATAGCAGATTTAAGTTTAACATGTAGCCCAATGGACTCAAGCTATACAGGACGATGGAACGTATGTGATCAGATTTGTGTGCAACATCCAGACCAGTCCTGGCAGTTGCTGACCACCTGTGATTTTTATTACCGCTGATATAGACTAAAAGGCTGGTAAATTGGGGATAGATCTATAAGGATTTATAGGCGTAATGTAAACCATTAACTGCATTTACTATATTTCATAAAAGACCTGATTTAAATTTAAATCTTAATTTAAGGTTGATGAACCTTATTATATACAGGTTCTAATGCAAGGAAGGAAATGCCAGAA
This sequence comes from Ophiura sarsii, assembly GCA_035610835.1. Classification (NCBI taxonomy): domain Eukaryota; kingdom Metazoa; phylum Echinodermata; class Ophiuroidea; order Amphilepidida; family Ophiuridae; genus Ophiura; species Ophiura sarsii. The sequence continues at coordinate 6,280,290 of CM069449.1, forward strand.
TTAGGTAGGAGTTTTCCAGGAGTGTTTTTCATGATTAAAGAATAAAAAAGGGTATTTTTTCTGTCAAATTAAAGTGATTAGAGGGGCTGTTCCTTATTCTTTTGATGGTATATGTAAAGTTGAAAACCTAATTCTACATCAAACTAATCAAGTTTGACGATTTCATCTTCCATAAACAAGAGTAAAAATAAAACAATACTGCCGAAGCTAATTAGCCCAACCCTAACAAGCATCCAAATAATTCCCTCATCATTGTGTAATAAATCCATATTATGCGGGCCGACAAGTGTCCCCTGTAACCATGGCAACTCATAGGCTCATAGGCCGCCAAGGGGATTGGCTATCAGTTAGTTGTCACAATTATTAAATTATCTGGCAGCCCCGCAATATTGTCATATCCATTTCCTCGTCCCCCGACCTTTTTCTTGTTAAAGAACCTTGTCCAAATAGCTAGTACAAAAAAGATTATTGTATGAGCACACCGAGAAAATATTATTCTTGTAGAGAGTCGACTAGATAGTGGTTATGTTACAGGTTTTATTTATGGAGCTCATTAATCCACTTGTCAGGAAAGATTTCACATCGTCACGACTAGCAAGTCGTCTTTTTTTCTTGGCATTTTCCAATTGAATTGGTCTCTGAAGGCATTAAGTTCAACGACTTACTGGATATAAGGGATATGATGTATGATATAGGTGTATGGGAATGGATTGAAATTATAGGATAGGTGTGTGGGAATGGGATTACAATTGTATAGATGCATAATATATACACAGTTAAACAAAAATAAGTTCCCCTTTAGATTATGACTGATATTTTAAAAATGAGTTACTCCATCGAAACGAGTTTTGGCACACATAATGTACATGTGCGCAGCAACACTAGAACGGGGCTATTATAACTATGCAGGTGTTGTAATGCTTGAATGAGCACACATTGAATGGAGGAATACCTCATTTCAAAAGTTGCTAAATGATGTATTGAAGGAGGGTGGTTAAGCAGCTTTTTTTTGGGGGGGGGGGGTTCCTTTAACAATTTGATGAACGGTTTTGTGAATTTTTCAAAAAGAATTAAAGAATCTCTAAAATTTCTGATATTATTCAAAGCAGGGTTCACAGTAGCTTCAAAATTATGTGGTCCAGTTGGACCCCCTATCCTGGCAATTCTCAGAATTATGGAGTCCAAATAGAAATTTTGGGAGTCCATGAAATAATGATAAATTCCCTAATTATGATTACTGTATCATGCCGCATGTGAATGATAGTTGCTTGCTACTCTCCTCAGTCTCCTGTTTTCTATACACATTTTGACATTGTGAAGGTAATGCAGTAAGTGTGACTGTTTACTGGGGATTACTGCATTACCTGTGACTGTACTAATTTACTGATTAACAATATACAATATTTATATTTATTAAAAAAACATACAGAAAACTTCAGAATTAAACAATCAAATTAATTGTTGTGCATTTGCCCTGAACGTACCACCCCTATTGCCAAATTGAACCGGTCCATGTCACCCTGTGCCGTGTCACAGGTCAACACTTATTATAATACATGCAAATAATTTATCTCTTTTACCAACTGTAGAGTACTCGCAATTCCCGCACGTGCACAAACGTACATACATTTGTTTACGAACAAGTATCTTACTCTTGTGGAGGAGACGATAATGTAGAATATCGTGCTAGTTTGGTTGTACACATCCCCTGTCAGCTTCGCTGTGTGTCTGTGTATATGCACTGATTTGTTTTGATACTAAAACACTGCGCAAATGACGATTAAGCTTAGCAAATTTTGATGCAATTTCAGATATTTGTAAACTGCGATGCATCGTGAATTCGAGATCGTATTTATAGTAAGATGAATAGCCTCAAGCTAGGGCGTCCAAGCAAGACGCAATAACACAGGACATTTCAATATTATGGCGTCCAAATCAAAATGAGGGCGTCTATGACGCCCAAACGCAAGGTAGCGTGAACCCTGATTCAAAGATTACTTCAAAATTGTAAGGTGTTCAAAAATGTCCAAGCAAATTTCAATTTGTTTTAAAAAAGGCATACATGTAGTCTACCACACAAACCATGACTTCATACGCAAACAAACAGAGGCATAAATGTAGTCTACCACACAAACCATGACTTCTTTGACACATTTTGTTCATCACCTCATAAATTTAATTTGTAATTTCAAAACAACAAGACTTGCAATAGCTCAGGTATTTAATATACACACATGTACAAAATAGCTAAATTTGCACACCTCTAGTAAATTTGGCATAAATGATACCTCATCGCAGGAATAGATCCTCTGCCAAAGCGTGCACTTTGAGCAATTGTATACCTGCCTCTCGGACTCCTCCATAGTGAACCCTGGCCTATATCTATATCACTTAATCAGTCATGTTACACTTGACAGTATATACTTAATCCTATTACAAGGGATAGATCCACCAAGTACTCATTTGATTGGACGACTAAAATTTAAGGTGACAAGATACCTCCCTATGGCGCCCTCTCCATAAAACGCTCGCATTCAACAAACTACGTAATTTGAATAAGTCGTCGTTGCCACTCATGTGTCTACACGATCCACCGCAATGACGTGTGATAGTAGGATTAATGGGCTATTCCATCTGAAACCCATACACCCCCATATGGAAGACATTACGTTAATCTTCCCCACAGGGAGTGTGAACTTCAAATGGGTTACCTGCATGGGTGACTCTATTTGAAATCTACACTCCCTGTGTGTGAGATTCAGGTAATGTCTTTCACAGAGGGTGTATGGATTTCAATTGGAATAGCTCTATGATATGGATGGCTCTCATATTATTGATTGATTTTTGAATACATTTGTCATGATATTACCAAAAAAAAGAGGATGGCACAATGTTATCCCTTTAAATCAAACTTATTCTTCTGTCAATCCCTTTCATTTGAAAAACATTCAGGTCTATATGTGATTATTTGCTTTTGCACTTCACCATTTGGTAAAACATACTTCAATGTGTATTATTGATAACATTGAGCCAGGGTTTTTTACCATTAACAGACTTTATACTGAATTAATCAGATAGAACCTGATCTCTCAAAAGCTCTGTGTGGAGCTGCAGGAACACTTTGAGAAATAGAGGCAAATAAAGGTGCCCAAATCGCAAGAATTATCAAATTCTTTTCCAACGTTATCCTCGTATGGTACATTTTATCGACGTGGTCTAAAGATATTGACACAATTCAAACGTGAGAAGTTGTCCAAATAGAGCTGACAAATTGTCATATTGAAGGTGAAGAGGGTGCAATTCAAGGTGGAAAATAGCCCACATCACAGGGGGGGGGGGGGTAGCATTATGATTCAATAGGACCCTGACATTCTTAAGTCAGAGCGCTACCCCTACCACATCATGATGAAAAGTAGCTCAATTCAAAGTAGTAACAAAATGTAGTGCAATGTACAGAAATGTCGTTACTTTTGAGCAATTAACACTATTGGGCTCCTAAATGGCGTGTTTGTAACAGTTGAGCTTAATGACTCTAGACGGCGCTTTCCTACACATTAAACCGATACTAATTACTTGGTTAAGCCAGGTGCAAGGTTTGTTTGTTTGGTAATCAAGCACAATAGATAGATTAGGCAAGTAATAGAAACTGACTGAAACACCTAATGTGTCTTGATGGTTTCCGCATATATAGCAAGGACAGTCACTTGTGACCCACTTTACTTCAAAATAGTTTACTTTAAAGTACTTTATCTTTCGTATATGTCTATATGTGATGCAGCACATCAAAGGGGGGGGGGGGACTTTGCAGCTGTGTTTTTCCAGATATAAATGAAAACGGACAGAAAAAAATGAAGAAAATAATAAGAATGTAGGCTTCATTTTCACTCGTAAAATCTAAAAATGCCTTAATAAATTTTGATATTATTTGGTGTCATTTTAAAGTTTAGAAAATGATCTGATAGCATACCAAATAAACTCATAATGGACTTTACCTGCAAAGTGACCCCTTTTGATGTGCTGCATCACATATTTGGTAGCGTTTGAGATGCATGATTTGTCCTAGAATAATCAGAAAGAATTCCCAACCATTTGTGTTGTTCCTTATGTGCATGTATGAAGCATTCTTTAGAAGTTATCATTAAAACATGCTATGATAGGAAATAATAAAAGACATCTCAACTATTGCTGTCTTCAGTAGATAGCGGAGCAAATCAGATAAGCACAATAGAATACATTAACAGCATGACTAGATTACAAACAATTATAATTGTACAACCATAGTGCTATCTTCAGTAGATAGCAGGCTAATTTATCTAACCATTTAGGTATAACAGGGGTAGCATTCAGGAGCGTCATAGACCACTTACTTTCTTGTTTGACCAATCAAGTTACACCTTGAAATTGTCCAAGGGGTCAAATAACAATGGACACAACACCTCGCATCCCTAAAAGGACACAACACCTCGCGTCCCTAAAAGGACACAACACCTCGCGTCCCTAAAAGGACACAACACCTCGAGTCCCTAAAAGGACACAACACCTCGAGTCCCTAAAAAGACACGAGTAGCGTCAAATTGATGATAAAGCGGTCAGAATCAAATTGCATAGACCCCTTAATTTCACGATGCATGGAAATGGGAACCTTAAGAAATACTGAATTGTCATTGTCCAGCCTTCGCTTAAATCAGAACCCCCTTTTTTTGGACCCCTTGAATTTGGTTTTGCAGTCCTTAAAGGGTCCGGAAAAATTCAATATGACCCCTGACATTTTTGAGCCAGCGCTACCCCTGCATTAGCAATATTCTATGCTGCTTTATTCCTACTTCCTTAGTGGTGTACCTAGGGGATGGTAGGGATGGCATGTACCATGGGCGTCACTTGAAGGGGGGCACCGAGCCGTTTCTATCAAAGTTAATTAAGAGATATATCAAACTGGAGCTGATATTGCTATTTGAAACTACATGGTATATACTCTGTATATACTAGGCTGATTAGAATTCTGTCTTTCCTAAAATTCTGCAATACATCAACCACATGCATATCTGAATTTGTAGGGCATGTCAAAAATCCATTCATTACATCCAGTCACATCCTTTCAATAATATATGATATCTTAAATATAATAATACTACAAAAGCTTTTAATTAATTAATCAATCAAACCAATGCATAATTCAAAATACAGGGTGTTTCATGTCTGCCTAAGTATGAATTATTTTACAAGGACTACTTTATTAGGTGAAATAAGTGATAATGGATTGCACTAAACAATTTATGTACACTTTTGATATGAAGGTTTGAAATCCATATTGTTATTATGTGTCAGTGTAATCAATGTTAATGTAGAAACTAATAGCCTGAATCATCTGATTAAACATTGGGGGAGATTTTATACGAATGAAAAGCCACTTTCTCGGTGTGTCTGAATTATATATAGTTTGCGGCGACCATACACAACTCCAAATATGGTACAGCCTATACATTATGAGACCAATGTATTATAACAAAAGAGCTACAAACGATATTTGTTTCTCTAATTATAGCCTACCCTACTCATGGCACTTTTTCAGTAGAGACTTTTACAGACAAATAGAACAACCAGCTCGCTCACAGTGATTTTGGATGATATTCTTATAGATTAGATAGCCATAATCTCTTGTATTTCAATACAGGTAATATTTTGACACAGGTAAAAGTATCCTCCCGCACTGACAACGATATGCTTATAATGACATGACCCAAAACATCAGTCCCAAGTGCTTTTTTTCATGTCCCTAAAAACAAAAAAAATCCAATTATTAACCTAAAACTATTATACATTATATTAAAGTTTATAAAATAGACAAATTACACACAATTATTCAAATGAAAATTATAGTTGTTTTACATGTGGCACCCTGTATATTTGTCTCTTTATCTATGTATTACAATTAGGATATTTGTAGGGCAGGTCATATACCAGTAAGATATAAGTTATGATACACAGTACATAATAGATACATATAATGCTATAATGGGAATATAATTGAAATATAATCAACGGGGTATTACAGCTTATGGTTTATAAATGTCAGCCTAAGCTTGGAGGATGAAATCATTCTAAAACAAATTTGAGGGGGATTTTTGTTGTGCAATGTAAAATTTGATGCTTTTCATACTCCTGAAGTTGTGGGGGGGGGGAGGGAATAACGACCTGCCAATATGCTTCAAAGGCCAGTGTAAAAAGTACACACAGAAGAAATCAAATCTCACAATTATTTAGATTTGGTAGAACATAAAGTATATAAATGTAAAAGCCCACAGTATTTTAAAGGACATAAAAGTTACAACAGAAAGACACACAAGATTATATTAAGTAGACAAGAGATATCAGAATACGCAAGTTTCTTTCAAACAAGCTGTAATAGCACACACATTTTTAAGCACTTTGTAAAAAGGTGAAATCAACATGTTTTAGATAATGGAGAGTGTATCTTGAGTTTGATAAATCCGATATTCATGATCTAACATCATAATAAAATAGCACAGTGTGATAAAGATGATGTAAAAAAACCCGGATCTAATCTCATTGATTTTGATGATGATAACATTTATTGAACTTTGGGCATCGATGTGTACTAATCATTTTGGGACAGCCTGTATATAGAATATAGCGTTATATGTGAGAACGTGTTACTCACTGATTAATGGGGGTGGTTACTATTTCATATAGGTATTATTAACCACTGTATACTTGTTAAATACATGTAAATATGCATTGTCATACAGTTGCCTATTATAGTTAGGACATGGTTTCTATAACGTTGGGACATGGTTTCTATAAAGTTAGGATATGGTTTCTATAAAGTATGTCTATACATAGAATAGCTATATATGTGAGAACGTGTTACTCACTGAAGATAGGATTATTGTTTTAGATGATGGAGATATATATATATATATATATCTGCAGATGCTTAAATGTCAATATGATATACATGTGCAATCTACTGAAGCTAGCAATTACTATGGCATCACTTGCTATCTTCTCTACAAGAATTACAATTTTACAACTCTCTTGCCTTCACCGATTGCAGAATATAGCCACCCGGATTATTACAAATACTAAGAGAATAGATCATATATATAACCCCTGTATTTGCAGACCTACACAGGCTTCTGATTGAGACTTAAAAGTCAAATACAAGATATGCCTAATTTTCAAGATCTTGCATGATAGACTCCCTTTTATTTAACAGAACTCGTGCAACCATATGTCCCAGGCTCTTCAAAACAAGGGCTTCTTCAAGAAAGATTTGCAAAACATCAATGGGGACAGCAAAGTGTTCAGGTCGCAGCACCAAAGCTATAAAATAGCTTGCCTGAATATGTGAAACTGTCAATCTCTGTACATATTTTTAAGAAAAACTTGAAGACATATGTGTACTCTGAAGCATTTGCTTGATGTGACTCTCCTCATCTTTGTTCTTATGCATTTGTAGTATGTTATTCTGGCTGTTATGTAGAAAGGCTCATGAGCGTCGCTTGTGGCAGATACCGGCGCTTTATAAATTACAATTATTATTATTACTTTATAAGAGAGAGTGATGGTATATAAACATGCATATTTGCTATCTACTGGAGATAGCAAATTGCTTGGTTGTGCTTTACAAATGCTGGTGTTAGTGTGTTAATGATTCATCTCTACCACCTAAATACAAACTCATATCGCATCTGTACTTCAACTGGGTTAAGTATAGACTAACATTTGTTCACATTTGATATGAAGATGCTTAGACTGATTGTATATAAATGGCTTAACTATAACAAAACAATGCACCATTTATATCAACAATTTGGCAATCCTGGTGTGATCAAGCACAATGGTTTGAAGTTGCTCAGATTCAATTGGTCTTTTTTTTAAACTTAATTGCATACATCATTTGAAAAGCTACAATTTGCAGAAAACCCCATTAAAATGGTCAATTGGTTCCAAAGATATGACCAGTTGAAAGATTGTAAAAACAATAGGAAACCAAAGGCATCAGCTCTGTATGGCTATATCTTAAACTAAAATCAATATTTGCGAGTTTGGACTCATTTTGCTTGGTGTTATAAAGTAAATTAATTACTTAATAACACATTGGCGCAACAGAAATAAGAGTGATGATTAAAAATGGGAAGAGTGACAGGCTCTTAGAATAACAATATATTGATCACAATGCAAACAATGCCAAATTAGAGTGTAGGCATACATTTCAATGTTCATAAGAGGGCCAAATTAGAGTGTAGGCATACATTTCAATGTTCATAAGAGGATAATGATAAATGCACAATTGTGCCTTTAATGTTATTAGCACTGCAGTGCATCCATAGATATTATCAATAGGCTCATCACGCTATGCACAAGTGACAGTCCCTCTCCCTCCGCCTTATTGTCAGCTCGTGTGCCGCGTATATCGCAAATGGATCAGAATAATAGAGTTACATAAAGAGTGTTCATGCATGTGTGATGAGGGCACTTAATGGATGTATGCCTCAACCAATAATTAACAGGCAGCTACACATGGAGGAATCTTAAGACGTCAAAATAAAAAAAATACCAACAATAAAATTTCAAAAACCACTTGACCAAGACTAGTCATGCTTGTACTTATTTCAATGCATTTCTCACACTGATTCTAAATATGGGTATGACAAGTCACATGTATATAAATGTTTAACATTTCTTTAAAATGTCGCTGATTGACTAGCAGATGCAAGGTTAAATGAGTTTTACCCTAATGTGTGACGTTTGGTGTTACGTGTATAAAACATCCAAAGTGTGTCTGGATATGCCAAACCATGCACAGACATTAACACTGATTTGCAAAGAAGACGTCAACGACAGAGAGAGAGATGGGGGAAAAGATTTGCGCTGCGCTAACGTGACGGAGGGAGGAGCATACAGGAAATGAAGTTGGTATCACGTAGCATTATATCGTGGCACGGTCCAGCCCATCGCTAATGGGTTTAGGACTAAGCTGGCATTTACTGGTTTATAGATAAATCTGTTGGATCAATTCCTTGCTTCTCTATATGGAGGTGTTTCTTTGTCGTATGCCGACATGCACATTTGACAATAACACCTTCATGGCTACTACTCTATAATAGAAGGACAGAATGACTTGAGGATTGTCTTGACATTTCAATTGAACCATTACTTCGTCGAGTTATAAAATGTCATGCTTGGGAGTAGGAGATAACTAAGAAGGGAAAGAAATGCCACATTGACGAGTTCAATTCACATTGAATGATTTGTAAGTTTTTGTGGTATTTGTATGGTTTTACTTCCATTGATATTGGCACATATTATATACAGGTGTCAGTTCTGTCAACATTTGATATCAATTGTGAGAAAACTGTGTCTGCAGGCTATAAGCATGATCTGCTATGAAACATTTGGTTCAAATAATTGATTCTGCTTTTTCTTGAGTAACACAACAGTGAAATATGTAATACATTTGAAATGTGTATATAAATCTTGCAGAGCTTGAAAAAATGATATTCATAGTGTACAAACACCTTTAAAGTGACCGAATACCCAAAGCTAGTACAAGGGTAGGTGGACATTTCAATTAAGGTTGGTTGGTTTGATGTTGTTGTTTTTTATTTGAAATCATCCGCCATGGCATTTGAAAATCACATTTTGGTAAAATGGTAGCAGTAAAAATTAAACAAATCTATAACAAAAATCAATTTTCCCAACATATTTAAAGGGGGAAGGGGGAAAAATCAACAGATTTCAACAATGTTCAAACAATTAAAAACAAATAATGTCAAATAAAAGAACTTAAGAATCTGAAATCACAAATTCTGGGTTTATTGAGCCAACAGAACAGTGTTTTTCATTGACTTATAAATAAGTTGTCAATGAATTATACATACCTGGTAGATGCCACAAATGTATCCATATGATGATGATGTCAATTCAAAAGAAAGAAAGAAAGAAAGAAAGAAAGAGAATTAGAATTATAAACAATAACTTTAAAATGCTGAACTCTTTATACAAAAATACCATAGACAATGTGTGATATTTGACAGCCAAGTATAGTACACATTTTTACTGATAGTGCCAAAAAGTGCCAAAAATGTGATTTTCATGATTATGGAGATAAAAAATGACATTTTTTGGCAATTCAAAAAAGAATAAAGACTTTCAACAACAAAAACCCCAATTCCTAGGGAATTGTATTAGAAATATTATAAAACTAGTATCACAAAATTTGACCAAAGATATTTTGAGTTATCTTTGCAGAACCTAAAATTGGTAAAAAAACATGTTTTTTATAATTTTCTCCAAAATGGACAATTTCATTATCAATGTTGGATTCATTGAACCCTTTTCTGCAAAAAAAAATGTATACTTTTATATAGATTAAATGAATAATGATGAAGTTACGGCAGTTTTACGGAGGCTATGCTGAAGGTGCACAGCCCCTTAATGCACTCTTCTTAAGGCCCCTTCACCAATAAGGTGCAAATGTTATGTCAATACCACCTTATCAATAGTCTCAAAGTTCCCAATTACTGTTTCCAACCGACATTATTTAAAAATCCCGGCATCACTTCACAATATGTGTATCTACTTATTATAGATGTGATCAAGCTTAATTGTTTTGAGATTCACTATACATTATATAATTTGGTTATGTTCCAAATGCATGGTGTACACAGCCAATATATATATCTGCACTATATTTGACCATGAAACTGGTTCTATGTCATTAGCATTCACATATGGTATTATTACCTACACGTATCAGTGATGATGAATGCAGTCTGATTCTGATGCCATTTAACTGACTTACAGTGACTGGAATTGTACCATTGACCAGACTAAATCAAGTGATACATACGGCCACAAAAAAACACCTGTTATATGGGCCCCGGACCTACACTTTGTTCACTTTCTTTTTATTTTAAATTTTTCCAAAAATTTGCTGGAAAATGTTTGCAATTTTTTTGCAATATTTTTTCTTCATCTTTTTGTGTGAGATTATTTCGAAAATTGCTGAAATTCACCAATTGTAAAAAACTCAAAAAATGCCCTACCGACCGACCTGTTTGCCCATAGAACGGGGTAGTGGTTTTTTTGTGGCTAAACCAAATGGTATAGACAAGACCTGTCAACATGCTTCATCCCAAGCTCATGAATTGAAACCAAAAATAAATCAGGTGTTTAAAAATAGATATTTAAAGATTGCACTGTTTCATATGATCTTGAATTTAATAACACTCCATACCATGTCTTCTGAAGTGGTGTCATTTTAAAGCCAAATTATATTTCTTGTCATCCTCAATATATGAGAATGATCCATCTGTATTAATAAATAAATGACAAATTGTGTTTCTTTAGGTCTACATTATAGTGCATCTAACAAGTATGGCTTATATTCTGTTTTAAAGGTCCATACTGAAATGAAGTAGAACACATTGTATGGCAAATTATTAAACAATTATCATGAACCACCAAAATAGTGTCACATTTGAAGAAAATACACTAACAAATTGGCATAAATTTTGTTTACCTAGATCTGCAAAGATCACAGATAATACAAAATTTTACCCAGATCACCAAAGATTACATCCAACTTTTAAGTTGTACATTTAAAAATGTTGGTACAGGTATAATGCATGTACCTCATTATAGAAGAGTTAACTATACCCCTCCCTCTAATCAAATGGGATTTCCCTAGCAACATTGTACCTTTTAGGATGCTAGGTTTTATCCTTTACATTATGCCTGTACCTTTTACAGACGGAGGATGTACTCAATATAAATGAATTAGCCTCTTTTTTTAATAGCACATAATTATCTGGCACACTTGTCATGGTATCTCTTTAACCCAAATGATGAGACCTTAAAAGCTTTTCTGATTGGCTACAAATAATCCTATATCATCTAACGAGCCACTCAGAGACATGGTTACAAATTATGGTTAGGCATAAAAAGTTTAGCCTAAAAGATATACAAGCTTGATGTTGATTGGTTACTGTGAGAGTACGATCCTAGGTACAGCCAATCAGAGACATTGTATGAATGGCATTAGAACTTAAAGGGTTAAGATAAGAGACTAGATGTGATTGCCCTTTGTAATTAGACTAAACCTTATAGCATCATTAAACTAGGCAGCAAAAGTACACTGGCTAGATTGAAGTCATGCTGTCATTGTCCGTTATCAAGATTAAAGGACAGACAGACTTAACAAGTAACACGTAGTGGGTATATATCCATAAAGCACACGTATGCTACGTTATGCGCATCTAAAGCATGGTTTTATACAGGGTGAGGAGGTATAATTCACATATATATTTGTGAGAACATCACAGCAAGATCTCTTAGGTATTTTTATACAAATTTGACAACTGAAACTCTTCAGGGTTCTTTTTTCAAGTTACTTGCTTCACACAGCATATTATATAATAGTTTACCAGCAGTACAAATTACCTATTGTAATATTGCTATTAGCAGTAGATAGCATATTGTGAGATATTGCTATCAGTAGTAGATAGCACATTGTGTGATATTGCTATCAGCAGTAGATAGCATATTTTGTGATATTACTATCTGCAGTAGATAGCATATTTTGTGATATTGCCACCAGAAGTAGTTAGTGCATAAGTATTATATTGCTATCAGCAGTAGATAGCATATTGTTTGATATTACTATCAGCAGTATATAGCACATTGTGTGATATTACTATCTGCAGTAGATAGCACATTGTGTGATATTGCTATCAGCAGTAGATAGCATATTGTGAGATATTGCTATCAGCAGTAGATAGCATATTGTGAGATATTACTATCAGCAGTAGATAGCATATTGTGAGATATTACTATCTGCAGTAGATAGCACACTGTGTGATATTGCTATCAGCAGTTAGCACATTGTGAGATATTGCTATCAGCAGTATATAGCACATTTTGTGATATTACTATCAGCAGTAGATAGCACATTGTGTGATATTACTATCTGCAGTAGATACCATATTGTGTGTTATTGCTATCAGCAGTAGATACCATATTGTGTGATATTGCTATCAGCAGTAGATAGCACATTGTGTGATATTACTATCAGCAGTAGATACCATATTGTGTGATATTGCTATCAGCAGTAGATAGCACATTGTGATATTGCTATCAGCAGTAGATACCATATTGTGTGATATTGCTATCAGCAGTAGATAGCACATTGTGTGATATTACTATCTGCAGTAGATAGCATATTGTGAGATATTGCTATAAGTAGTAGATAGCACATTGTGTGATATTGCTATCAGCAGTAGAAAGCACATTGTGTGATATTACTATCAGCAGTAGATAGCACATTGTGTGATATTACTATCTGCAGTAGATAGCATATTGTGAGATATTGCTATAAGTAGTAGATAGCACATTGTGTGATATTGCTATCAGCAGTAGAAAGCACATTGTGTGATATTACTATCAGCAGTAGATAGCACATTGTGTGATATTACTATCTGCAGTAGATAGCACATTGTGTGATATTGCTATCAGCAGTAGATAGCATATTGTGAGATATTGCTATAAGTAGTAGATAGCACATTGTGTGATATTGCTATCAGCAGTAGAAAGCACATTGTGTGATATTACTATCAGCAGTAGATAGCACATTGTGTGATATTACTATCTGCAGTAGATAGCACATTGTGTGATATTGCTATCAGCAGTAGATAGCACATTGTGTGATATTGCTATCAGCAGTAGAAAGCACATTGTGTGATATTACTATCAGCAGTAGAAAGCACATTATGTGATATTACTATCAGCAATAAATAGAAAATTGTGTGATATTGCTATCAGCAGTAGATAGCACATTGTGTGATATTGCTATCTGCAGTAGATAGCACATTGTGTGATATTGCTATCAGCAGTAGAAAGCACATTATGTGATATTACTATCAGCAGTAGATAGAAAATTGTGTGATATTGCTATCAGCAGTAGATAGCACACTGTGTGATATTGCTATCAGCAGTTAGCACATGTGAGATATTGCTATCAGCAGTAGATAGCACATTGTATGATATTTCTATCTGCAGTAGATAGCACATTGTGTGATATTGCTATCAGCAGTAGATAGCAAATTGTATGATATTGCTATCTACAGTAGATAGCACATTTTGTGATATTGCTATCAGTAATTGATAGCACATTGTGTGATATTGCTATCAGCAGTAGATAGCACATTGTATGATATTGCTATCAGCAGTAGATAGCACATTGTGTGATATTGCTATTTGTAGTAGATAACACACTGTGTGATATTGTTATCAGCAGTAGATAGCAATTACTTTTATATCCAATGATTAAATAACTTGTAAAATAAACTCTACCTGTGCAAGTGAATTAAAGATAACATGTCTAGTCTACACGTTTAGCAAGGGAATCACCCTGTTTCAACATACATACCGACACATAAATTCAATGAATAACAACCTATCCTGACTCAATAGCTTCTACCTCACAATAGTGTTTAGTTTCATAAATCTTACTAGTCTAGTAAAGGTGCTCACCTCCAACGTAGGGCAACGATATTTAATTTCATAGCGTTTGCATCCTATCATAACAAATCATGGGCTAAAAAAAGAGGCCACGGAAAAAGGTATGCGGCTTAGCTCGTCTTATGCCTTAAGGATACAGTATAATCCGATTTATGTTATAACCAAGAAACCACTATGATAATCATTGTAATGACGTCAGATGCTCACAAAATTATAACAAAACTATCGATACTTGTATATAAGGCGACGAAAAAACATAACTGTTCTATAGGCAAACAGACTTTTCAGGGAGAGTTGATTGGTTGGCTGTTTTTTGTGTGTTTTTTTCCCTCCAAAATCAAGGGGAAGCTTTGGTGATTTTTTTGCAATTTTCGAATTTTCTAAAAAATAGAAAATATTTCAAATATTTGTTAAAACATTTTCTTTCTTTCTTTTCCTACGAAATTTCAAAGGAAATGGGTTGGTCGGCCTGTAGAACAGGGTGTTTTGTCCATAGACAAATTTGGTAGTAAATAGTGCGTTATTTCCCCCAATAATCAATACAATGGATTCTGTTTACCCCTCCTATATTATGGCATTAATTCCCCCCTGATAACCCCATGTAGTAGCCTGTCTGATAACCCCATGCCTGTCAGATATCCACGCTTAACAGTATCACACTTGTTTCATAATATTTATCTTGGTCTCTCGTGGCCAGCATTGAGGCACGAAAGGATCATCATCGGCCCGTTGTTATTGGAGCATTTTGTAAGCATACAGCGTCATCATGAAATGCAAACAAGTGTTTATTTAATGCTACACGCATGGCTTACACTGATAGTGTGTTATCATACATGTGTGTTATGATTTACAAGGGTCAGCTGTAGTGTAAGGGGGATGACCAGAGGCAATTATATACAACTCAAGAACAGGAAACACAAAAGAAAAACAATTGGTGAAATTGTGCAGAATCTAACAATCCCTCCAACTTCCAAGTCAACTTTCAATATTGTGTCCATGTTTTTTTGCTCCTTTTCATAATGTCTGTCATTGTTATTTGACAAGTATTTCTGAAAACTTGATTTCTTCTATACAGTACAACAAAAATAAGTTCCCCTTAAGATTACGCCTGATATTTTTAAAATGAGTTACTCCATCGAAAAGGATTTTTGGCACACATAATGTACGTGTTCACAGCAACACTAGAACGGGGCCATAACTATGCAGGTGTTTTAATGCTTGAATGAGCACACATTGAATGGAGGAATACCTCAATTCCAAAGTTGCTAAATGATGTATTGAAGGAGGATGGTTAAGCAGCTTGAACCAGGGTCTTTGCTTGAACACCGCACAGCCTCCGGGCTTAAAGGGTTATCCTGTTTGTATCTCCCCCAATTTTGTGTGGTTTTGTAATTTTAAGTGTATCTTTTAAAGATTCTCTATATTTATTATCATTGTCATTGTTATATATATGTGGAGATACCGAAATAAATCAAATCAAATCAAATCAAAACAGATGCTGCTTAAATGAGCACATGCGATATTGAACTTTTAGCAACTTTTGAAATGAGGTATTCCTCCATTCAATTTGTGCTCATTCAAGCATTACAACACCTGTGTAGTTATAGCCCCGTTCTAGTGTTACTAGAACTAAGGGGAACTTATTTTTGTTGAACTGTGTATTTCTCAATCATAGGGTGAAACACTTGCGTCATTGCTAGACATGGCACCATTGTGCATACTATAATGTGTTCCTTCTCTGCCATTTTCTGCTGCTGATAAGATATATATATGGTGCTGTCTACTGCTGATAGCAATTACACCATACTTATAAAATATAAATGCATGTTTGATATATTGAGTAAAAGATATTGTTCATGCTGAAAGGTAAAGCAATAGTTCCGGTAGATGTTGTACATCATATGAGTTTGATTTGAACTGGGTAATAGACATTCGCATATATTAACACGTTAAAGGAGTATCCTAAATTAATAACCTATTCTAGTAGTTTATTGATGCAATCAATATTGCCTTGGAAATCTTTTGCACAAATTTCCAATTCAAAAATATAAAAAAGTAAACCCAATATCTTGAGTTGAATTGGTGCTCAGATTCAGATTAGTGCTGTAGAAGAGTATTTTGTAGTACTCAGTGCTGTAGAAGAGTATTTTGTAGTACTCAGTGATGTAGAAGAGTATTTTGTAGTACTCAAGTGATGTAGAAGAGTATTTTGTAGTACTCAGTGCTGTAGAAGAGTATTTTGTAGTACTCAGTGATGTAGAAGAGTATTTTCTAGTACTCAGTGCTGTAGTAGAGTAATTTGAAGTATTCAGTGCTGTAGTAGAGTAATTTGTAGTATTCAGTGTTGTAGAAGAGTATTTTGTAGTACTCAGTAATGTAGAAGAGTATTTTGTAGTACTCAGTGATGTAGAAGAGTATTTTGTAGTACTCAGTGCTGTAGAAGAGTATTTTGTAGTACTCAGTGATGTAGAAGAGTATTTTGTAGTACTCAGTGATGTAGAAGAGTATTTTGTAGTACTCAGTGCTGTAGAAGAGTATTTTGTAGTACTCAGTGATGTAGAAGAGTATTTTGTAGTACTCAGTGCTGTAGAAGAGTATTTTGTAGTACTCAGTGATGTAGAAGAGTATTTTGTAGTACTCAGTGATGTAGAAGAGTATTTTGTAGTACTCAGTGCTGTAGAAGAGTATTTTGTAGTACTCAGTGATGTAGAAGAGTATTTTGTAGTACTCAGTGCTGTAGAAGAGTATTTTGTAGTACTCAGTGATGTAGAGTAGTATTTTGTAGTACTCAGTGCTGTAGTAGAGTAATTTGTAGTATTCAGTGCTGTAGTAGAGTAATTTGTAGTATTCAGTGTTGTAGAAGAGTATTTTGTAGTACTCAGTAATGTAGAAGAGTATTTTGTAGTACTCAGTGATGTAGAAGAGTATTTTGTAGTACTCAGTGCTGTAGAAGAGTATTTTGTAGTACTCAGTGATGTAGAAGAGTATTTTGTAGTACTCAGTGCTGTAGTAGAGTAATTTGTAGTATTCAGTGCTGTAGTAGAGTAATTTGTAGTATTCAGTGTTGTAGAAGAGTATTTTGTAGTACTCAGTAATGTAGAAGAGTATTTTGTAGTACTCAGTGATGTAGAAGAGTATTTTGTAGTACTCAGTGCTGTAGTAGAGTAATTTGTAGTATTCAGTGCTGTAGAAGAGTATTTTGTAGTACACAGTGATGTAGTAGAGTAATATGTAGTACTCAGTGCTGTAGAAGAGTATTTTGTAGTACTCAGTGCTGTAGAGTAGTATTTTGTAGTACTCAGTGATGTAGAGTAGTATTTTGTAGTACTCAGTGCTGTAGTAGAGTAATTTGTAGTACTCAGTGCTGTAGAGTAGTATTTTGTAGTACTCAGTGGTATAGTAGAGTATTTTGTAGTACTCAGTGCTGTAGAAGAGTATTTTGTAGTAATCAGTGCTGTAGTAGAGTATTTTGCAGTACTCAGTGCTGTAGAAGAGTATTTTGTAGTACTCAGTGCTGTAGTAGAGTAATTTGTAGTACTAAGTGCTGTAGTAGAGTATTTTGTAGTACTCAAGTGCTGTAGAAGAGTATTTTGTAGTACTCAGTGCTGTAGAAGAGTATTTTGTAGTACTCGGTGTTGTAGAAGAGTATTTTGTAGTACTCAGTGCTGTAGAGTAGTATTTTGTAGTACTCAGTGCTGTAGAAGAGTGTTTTGTAGTACTCAGTGCTGTAGAAGAGTGTTTTGTAGTACTCAGTGTTGTAGAAGAGTATTTTGTAGTACTCAGTGCTGTAGAGTAGTATTTTGTAGTACTCAGTGCTGCAGAAGATAATTTTGTAGTACTCAGTGCTGTAGAAGAGTATTTTGTAGTACTCGTTGCTGTAGTAGAAAAGTATTTTGTAGTACTCAGTACTGTAGTAGAGTAGAATTTTGTAGTACTCAGTGCTGTAGTGGAGTATAATTTTGAAGTAGTACTCAGTGCTGCAGTAGAGTAGTATTCAGTGCTGTAGTAGTGTAGTATTTTGTAGTACATCACTGCTGTTAATGGCACTTTGCACAAGCATTCCTCTCATATATTAGGCCTATATCTCTTCATAAATCCACTCAATGTGCAATTTACAAAACGACATGCTTTGTTGGTGAGTCAGTGGTCAAGATACACAATTCTGACATTAAACAGGGTTGTAAATCACTATAGCGTCCTTAATGGCACTTTGCACAAGCATTCCTCTCATATATCTCAACATAAATCCACTCAATGTGCAATTTACCAAATGTTATATAAACAATGCATGAAAGTAATACCTGCCAGCATCCATTGAAATCAACAACAGATAATATAAACAAGAAAGTAAGGAGGCATTACAGTTTATTTATTACAAAGCGGCAACCAAATGCCATTGTTCATTCTCCAGTTATTGAAACTGAACCAAAAACAACTGTCCACAAGATTCAATGTGAATGTTGACACAGAAAACACTCCACTTCCTCTGAGCTAATTGGAAAGCACCTCATGCTTTTCTTCTTTTCCCTCCCATGATTAATTCCTCAAATCATTTTATTTGTCTAATATTTATTACGTCAGGCTAGTGACCATGCATGGCTGTGTATAATATAAAAAAACACAGATTTAGTTAGCATTGTTATGTGAGCTTTTCATTTGTCATAAAATTGTGAAAGACATGTCGGATAAAAGCTAATCTTTATGAAAATATCTGGATTCATTTGAATTTATATACCCCAGCTAATTTCAAATTGCATTATGATGACATGCAAATAATGCAGAGGACAGCCATGCCTTTTAAAGTAAATCCGATCTACTGCTGATAGCAATACCACACAATGTGCTATCTATAGATAGCAATATCACACAATGTGCTATCTACTGCTGATAGCAATATCACACAATGTGCTATCTACTGCTGATAGCAATATCACACAATGTGCTATCTACTGTTGATAGCAATATCACACAATGTGCTATCGACTGCTGATAGCAATATCACAGTGTGCTATCTACTGCTGATAGCATTACCACACAATGTGCTATCTATCTACTGTTGATAGCAATATCACACAATGTGCTATCTACTGCTGATAGCAATACCAAACAATGTGCTATCTACTGCTGATAGCAATATCACACAATGTGCTATCTACTGCTGATAGCAATATCACACAATGTGCTATCTACTGCTGATAGCAATATCACACAATGTGCTATCTACTGCAGATAGCAATATCACACAATGTGCTATCTACTGCTGATAGCAATATCACACAATGTGCTATCTACTGCAGATAGCAATATCATACAATGTGCTATCTACTGCTGATAGCAATTCCACACAATGTGCTATCTACTGCTGATAGCAATATCACACAATGTGCTATCTACTGCTGATAGCAATATCACACAATGTGCTATCTACTGCAGATAGCAATATCATACAATGTGCTATCTACTGCTGATAGCAATTCCACACAATGTGCTATCTACTGCTGATGGCAATTCCACACAATGTGCTATCTACTGCTGAAAGCAATATCACACAATGTGCTATATACTGCTGATAGCAATATCACACAATGTGCTATCTACTGCAGATAGCAATATCATACAATGTGCTATCTACTGCTGATAGCAATTCCACACAATGTGCTATCTACTGCTGATGGCAATTCCACACAATGGGCTATCTACTGCTGATAGCAATATCACACAATGTGCTATCTACTGCTGATAGCAATATCACACAATGTGCTATCTACTGCAGATAGCAATATCATACAATGTGCTATCTACTGCTGATAGCAATTCCACACAATGTGCTATCTACTGCTGATGGCAATTCCACACAATGTGCTATCTACTGCAGATAGCAATATCACACAATGTGCTATCTACTGCAGATAGCAATATCACACAATGTGCTATCTACTGCAGATAGCAATATCACACAATGTGCTATCTACTGCAGATAGCAATACCACACAATGTGCTATCTACTGCTGATAGCAATACCACACAATGTGCTATCTACTGCAGATAGCAATACCAAACAATGTGCTATCTACTGCTGATAGCAATACCAAACAATGTGCTATCTACTGCAGATAGCAATACCACACAATATGCTATCTACTGCAGATAGCAATACCACACAATGTGCTATCTACTGCTGATAGTAATACCACACAATGTGCTATCTACTGCAGATAGCAATATCACACACTGTGCTATCTACTGCAGATAGCAATAGCACACAATGTGCTATCTACTGCTGATAGCAATACCACACAATGTGCTATCTACTGCAGATAGCAATATCACACAATGTGCTATCTACTGCTGATAGCAATACCACACAATGTGCTATCTACTGCAGATAGCAATACCACACAATGTGCTATCTACTGCTGATAGCAATACCACACAATGTGCTATCTACTGCAGATAGCAATACCACACAGAGTCCAAAGTATAACATTTATGTATGATACCTGTGAAGTTAGCACAAGGTGATGACCTTGCTAGTTGTACTCCTAGTTAAACCTCACCTGTGTCACTTATACTTGTTGCCACTCAATGCTTAATGTTGCCAATATAAAGCGTAAGCAGCCCAATCTAGATATAAAGTAGCTTTATTAGTTCGTTATCTGTGAGTTCTTATTGGGAAATGGGTGATCAAAATGATGGTGGAATTAACAAACAGTTTCTTCTTTTAAAGCCATTTTGAAATTGTCAAAGAGTATATTTTAAACATTAATCATCATCTGTTGACAAAGTAGCCCGATGGGCTCCTTAAACCTGATTTTGGCAAAATGCAACTTACTGTTTACCCAGGGATTACAGCACACCGGCTTTAATTTACATGTCAATGGAAAGTTGATACATTACGCTATATCAAGTCTCTGCTTTGCTACATGGACATGTATATGTATCAAATAACATGTATCAAGTGTTATGGTAGACAACAAATTAACATACAAACCTTATATCCAATTGAAATACACACACCTGATATGTGCGTTTGTCTCCTCTGCCACAGAGCGGCCAATTACAAATGGGATAAGGTTACGCTATATTTCAAGCATTAGTTCTCGTCTTAATTGGGATTCAATAGGCTGTTGGATCTATGATACTAACACCCTGTACAATGTGTGACATTCCTATCAGCAGTAGATAGAACATTGTATGATATTCCTATCAGCAGTAGATAGCACATTGTGTGATATTGCTATCTGCAGTAGATAGCACATTGTGTGATATTGCTATCAGCAGTAGATAGCACATTGTGTGGTATTGCTATCAGCAGTAGATAGCACATTGTGTGATATTGCTATCTGCAGTAGATAGCACATTGTGTGATATTGCTATCTGCAGTAGATAGCACATTGTATGATATTGCTATCTGCAGTAGATAGCACATTGTGTGATATTGCTATCTGCAGTAGATAGCACATTGTATGATATTGCTATCTGCAGTAGATAGCACATTGTGTGATATTGCTATCTGCAGTAGATAGCACATTGTATGATATTGCTATCTACAGTAGATAGCACATTGTGTGATATTGCTATCTGCAGTAGATAGCACATTGTATGATATTGCTATCTGCAGTAGATAGCACATTGTGTGATATTGCTATCTACAGTAGATAGCAATATCATACAATTGCTATTGTTACAATAGCAATTGCTATCTACTGCAGATAGCAATTGCTATCTGCAGTATATAGCACATTGTATGATATTGCTATCTGCAGTATATAGCACATTGTGTGATATTGCTATCAGCAGTATATAGCACATTGTATGATATTGCTATCTGCAGTAGATAGCAAATTGTGTGATATTGCTATCAGCAGTAGATAACATATTATTAGTATTCATAGTATTTGATTGTATATTTGACATTTCTAGGGCACAGAAAACAACTGCAATATTAGCATCATGCCTGATGGAGCTCATATTACATAACAGACATTTATTATATTTATAGTGACAAGTTTGGTGGCATTTATTATTGTAGCCTTTTTCATGCGTACCTACGTCAATTCAGTATTGCCAATAATACTGGGTTATGAAGCGCAATTCACAGTGAATAGCAGCCCAATCTTTCTTTTTGTTGTCAATAAGGACATACAGTGACAAAAGTAGCCCAATTTACAAACATTGTATTAATACAGCAGTAGTTGGGCTAAAAATGTAGCCCAATTAGGCTCATATATCGCTGGTTTAAAATCTCGAGATGGTTGGGCAGTTAATTTCCTGTTGATGTTCTGATTGTAAATCTGTTGCACAAAACAATGACAATGACCATTGGTAAAAGATAAAAATAAATCATAGTGTCATTGTTTGTGTCTGGCCATAACCAGAGAAAGATACATCATGTGGATCACCAAGGGGAGAGCACAATGGATTGGGGGGGGGGGGGGGGGGGGGGGTGATAAAGGTTGCACACTTGCTAAGAAGGATTTGTAGTGACTCCCAGACATAACCTTATAAAAACAGTATAAACAAGTCTATCCCTTCACCATTAGACTTTGTAAGTCTATTTACATCAACTGATATCAGTATGATATTGAATTGTTATCATATTACATCCTAATACTATGTAGTAGTAGTGGTCTTAATGTCTTATAGTAAATTGAGGGCTTGCTTTGTTGGCAAAGACTATGGCCCGTATTCTCGTACGTAGTTAAACACGGTTTTAAGCTAAACACGCGTCTAACTCTGACTTTAGACACAGCGTTTAACTAAACGCGATTCTCGTACCTTTGTTTTACTTAAACACGCGTCTAACTCACCGAAAAGTGTCTAACTTTAAACATGGGTATGGGGGGTAGTTTAAGGCGCGTTCAACTAAACAAATCACGAACTGTATGCCTTGAATGATTACTGAACCGTGCCCGGTGTAAGCTGCCGATCAGATGGTGTAGTATTAAAAATACATGTGCGTTTGAGGTATTCAGTCCATATCTATTGTTACCCATTAGGGCCACAACAAAAATAAATACCTGTATACAGTAACGCACAACCACCCCGGGGACGAGATGCGCAGAGTTTAAAACCGTGTTTATTTTAACACGTTGTTTAAAAGATAAACTCACGTTTTAGTTAAACACGAGCTTAGTTAGACACAGTTTTAAGCTAAAACCGTGTTTAGTACGAGAATACGGGCCAATGTATTTTAGTGTAATGAGTTTGCTTGTAAAATGCTATGGAACAGATTAGAAAGTGATAAAGCATCCAATATGTGTATGGTGATATTTCATGATGATAGATCGGAGTGTGTGGAGTTATTGCACCAATTGAAAGCCATGCTTGAGTACGAAATGTATTATAATAAACTACTGAGGTAATCTTCACTTGATCCCCACAACACGTTCACTATGTTCTACTAATGAATATATCACGACTCAATCAGACCTGTCTCTAATTGAGTATAACATATCGATCTTTATCATCGTAATTGCTGTATATTATCTTATCTTCATCTTCCATCAACCAATTAGCAATATAATATGCCAATGCGCTCTGACAGAGACGCACCCACAAGGTGAAATATACAAGTCCCTCATATATGTGGGATAAAAGTTTCCAAAATGAGATTTTATGTGTGGTATGACATGATTTTACTCCTCGAATGTTAAAGTGATAGTTTCAGGCAATTACCTTTTTCAAAGCCCTTCATGTAGGGATGCTGTTTAAAAAATCAGCCTAACTAGGGAATTACTAAGAGTAGATATAGAAACACTGTGTCAGGCCACTAGGTGTGGATAGACATAATACAGTCATCACAATAAGTAACTGACCAGGTAATACGCATGCGGATAACTCTAAAAGTATAACTCCTACATAAACATATTTAATTATAAAGTTGTTGAGAAATGTCTCTTCTTGGATTTGAGATATTACATGTTAAGAATGGTTGATTAATGAGGAAGTTACGATCCCAGACGTTAGGGCAAGTCTGATTTTCATTTTAACATTTTTTCTTCAACACGGGAGAGTATGACAGGTAAAGCGTGTGTACTGTATTGATCAACCGTAATAATGCCACCGGGCGACTATCCAACAATCAGGCCATCGACGGGTGAATTGTCACTACCACTACCAGTAATCAATAATTTGCCGGTCTGAGTCCCCGTGTTGAAAATGAAAATGTGAAAATAAAAATCAGACTTACAGTACATTTGGGATTGTAACTTCCTTAATAATCAGCCATTCTAAGCGTGTAATATCTCAAATTCAAGAAGAGAAATTTCTCAACATGTTTGTAATTTAATATGTTTATGTAGGAGTTATACTTTTAGAGTTATCAGCACATTTATTACCTGATCAGTTACTTATTGTGATGACACCCTCGACTGGTTCTATTAGTATCAACCAAGTGGATCTAATAATAGGCCCCATCCAAGCTGTTCTAATCATGCAGCGACCCATAACTCCTAAATATATTACCAAGCTGTATCAACCAGCAGGCTACTCCCCACCATATCTGACTGTCCATGAGGGCGTAAGGAATTCACAAAAGGTCCCCTCTGATTTGCATGGGGGAGTTCCATAATCTGTATGCATCAAGTCAGCTTTGTGGGTAGTCAACACTTTAAATTGCTTACCAGTTTCCCAGGGCTCGCCGCTTCGCGGCTCTGTTGTGCCGAAAATGTCAATGTTGGGGACACGGTTGAATGGTCGAAACCCCATGTAGGCCTACATGTAGCATGGGGGAAAGGAATATCAGTAAATGAGAAAAATAGTGAGCCGATACCAGTGCTAGGTGTGGAATAAGGCGGTTCTCCGGTTGATAGCAGTTCTCGTATTGGGAGCAGTTCTAGATTGATTGATTGATTGATTAGGCAGTAAACCAAGAATGATTAGCACACAGACTGGACAGTAAACCAATTTGAATTTCATCTGTCAGATATTGTTTTTGTTAAATATTTGTTTAGCTTTTCTTTTCTCTTTTAAAGGCATATTATGTGATCTTTTCCACAGAGCGCCCTCTATTCATGATTTTTTTTAGAAAGTAGATTTTCTTGCAGATTTACATTTCCGTTCATAAATCACACATACATTCCAAGTTACAGAGCGATACGATTCCTAATTACCTCAAAATCATGGTTTTAGAGTGAATTTAGAGTGAAAAATATAAACTGTCGGGATTCCGACAGTTTATTTTCACTCTAAAACCATGATTTTGAAGTAATTAAGAAACGTATCGCCCTGTAACTTGGAATGTATGCATGATTTATGATCAGAAATGTAAATCTGCAAGAAAATCTGCTTTCTATTTTTTTTCGATGTTGAGGGCGTTCCCTGGAAAGATCACATAATATACCTTTAAAAGGATTTGATGTTGGGACCTCCTTTCAGACCTTGATATCTGTCTCCAAGTAAACAGACAATGCACCATGACTATGCAACATATCTCATCATCCAGGCAATCTATATAGCTGGCCTCCAATTGACCTGCATCTATCCACCTCTATACTTGCAACCTGTAATTACAGACAACTCTAATTGGTATAATCAGCGATATATCGTAATACCTTACTGCTATGTGATAAGCCAATGCCCTGAGGCAGTATGGTGTCCACTACCAACCTACAAACATCTAAAGCCATAGAAATGGTGGTACCAAACTCTCTCTTCTTGCTTGATTTTTCCAAATTGCAAAAATTACAAAATCGACCCAAATCATAGCAGGGATCAGCGGGGGTCATAGCGGAGATCAGGGTGTGGTAAGAATGAGTACAAACAATGATAGTTTTGGAGCAAAACAATATTTGTGACCAAAAATGTATAACAAATCTTCCC
Source organism: Ophiura sarsii (assembly GCA_035610835.1). NCBI lineage: Eukaryota > Metazoa > Echinodermata > Ophiuroidea > Amphilepidida > Ophiuridae > Ophiura > Ophiura sarsii. The sequence goes on from CM069449.1 coordinate 6,306,657, forward strand.
AATTGACCAACCGATTTAGCATAGGATGTGTTAATATCAACATGCCAACAGTGTAAACTGTTGATCAGGTCATTAGCGAACGCCTGCGGGATGATATTGATATGTCCTGACCTATTTTAACACCAAGAAATCTATTCCAAACCGAATAAGATACAACTGTCCTGATAAGATTGGACATAAACCCTGCCATTCTAACCCACTCTCACCAATTGCTGCATAAGGCAAATTGTTGTTTTCTTTGTTTGTCCATAGACTAAAGGGTAGGGTTGGTAGGTCATTTTTTGTTTGTTTTGGTTTTTTGGTGGTTTTTTTAACAATCACATTCATAAGATGTATAATAGTTGCTAAATAAGATGGGAATAGAAAGTAAGATGGGAATAAGAATATTTTACTATTAAAATAGTTTAGAAGAGTTTTAAGTCTTAAAAGAAACAGTAAAATAGTGTATTTCCAGAAAGCAAAATTAGGGTAGGTTGGAAATGGACAACCTAATAATGGATTTATGACCTACAATAAGGTCATTGATTATCCTTTTCTGTTGCATTGTGGGATTGCAAAGGGACAAAATCTGCCCCATTCTGGATCCCACAGTGCATCAGAAAAGGATAATCAATGGATATTTTCCGATTGGCGATAAGGCTTATCAAGGAAAATAATAGTTGGCACACTTGACGCAACTTATTACAACTATCCCTGTGCTCGCAATTGAGAGCAGACTAGGAACATATCACTGTTTAATAGAAAGCAAAAGTCTCCCCCTTTCTTAAATCCTTCCCCACCCCCCATCAATCAATGTTGAGGGAACTGCCAAGGCTTCTGATAACATGACTCGGATCAACATTGCCTCGGGGGAGAGGGGCAGGTTTTTCCCGTTTAGGACAAAGTGTGCCAACCTTTTTTTCCTTGATTGTAGATGAGATAAATGACATGACTATTTTGACCAAACAAGCTAAATAGACATTTGGATGTATCTTGTAGGCACAATTTGGTACCAAATTTGCCACAAAACAACAAAGATAACCCAAAATTGGCACCATTTAATGAAAATCTGTGCCGTTTCCAAATTCACATTTTTAACACAATATGCTTGGAGAAAAGACCAAATGCCATTAGGCCTTCCAAACCAAGCACATATCCCGTATTTGTCCTATGTTGATCAATATGCACTCCCCCTCAAAGCATGTGGTGGATATCCCCAGCGGTCATTCAGGTCATGCAACAGTGCCACACACAGCATTTTCTCCCCACATTTTTGTTGAGGTCTTTATGTAAACTTTATATTCATGTATACATACATCAATACTAGACAAAAATGAGTAACAGAATGAAGATTAATTCAAGCAATAAGAAAAGTAGGAGAAATTGAAGGAGATTCGTAAGTTTTCTACACACAAAAATGTTTCAAGTATAAAAATAAACATGTTTACTAACCATTGGTTTAGAAAACGTCTTGGTTTAGAAAACGTCTTGGTTTAGAAAACGTCTTGGTTTAGATCTAACAGTGTCCCCAGTTTGATTGGTTGATGACTTAGGCATTGTAACAGCAGACGCACATGGTCATGGAGTTGTGACTAGAAAGTGAGTTAGGCAGTCATAATAGCAGATGACCATATATGGCTCTGAGTAATGAACCTGCTGAATGTTCAATTGTTGATATAATTTTTTTTTGCTAATTTAGAATGATTTTCTTTGCCGTTTCAGAACTATTTTTCTGTGCAGAGTTATGAATATCTTCCTTGCTGTTTTAGAACTATCATAAGGAAGACCCTGCTCGGCAGAATATTTTATCATCATCCTGAATGATAGTTGGATTGCATTGCAATGCTGATCTCATATAGGACTTGATATCTACAAAATATGACAGCGAATATAGAAAGCGTCTATTTGTGACGTACACAAAATGTGAAAAAGAGCTTTGGATTCAGACTAAGACTTCGACGTTGAAGGTGCACTTGAGCGGGTTATATATATCCTTGATTTCAAAGTATCCTGGCTGAAAATGTTCCACATTGAACATTAGAAGTGACATGATGTACCCCGCAGCCACGTTTTCTAGAAAGGAATCGCTTCTCACCTTATTAAGCTCAGAAAAACCAACTGATGTGTGTGAATTGTGCTTAAAATCAGCGTGCACATACGCATGGATAAGTACGTCATCACAGGTGGATTTGAAGAGTATTCTCTGCATAGCTTGCTATTGCATCATTAATGTTACAAGGTGATGAACAGTTAAGGGGGGAAGAGATCATGACCTCAGGTCGTCGTCATGGTAATGATATTGAGGGATTTGGTAGAGACACTGGTTAATCGTAACTGGAAGCTAGATGCATGCAATGTCTGTTACGACAAACTAGTAAGCCACATATAACATGCATGGTGCCTCTTTCTCCCTTCCAAATAGAAATTTTATCAACATGGTGTTTTTTGATTTGTCAAAACAAATATTTTTAGGCTATATAATAAAATGTGAAGGCGGCAAAAAAACACCTGTTGGACAAGCCCAACCCATAATATTTTTCCTGTACTGAATACCTACCCAAATTTCTGAAATGTTTGTTGTTTTTATAGTTTGCCGGTCAAAAACAGCAAATGTTTACTGATTTTGTGAATGTTTGTATCATTTGAAGGGGAAAAGAAGAAAAGTGGGAAATGTGTAGCTATCATGTAGAGCTACTTCAATATAGTAAGTGCAACAACGAGTGTATCCTTTGTTTATCCCATAGTAAGTGCAACAATGACTGTATCCTTTGTTTATCCCATAATTTAAATAATAAATCATGCAGTCAAACAGTCATCAGAACATATCACTCTAAAAGTTTGATATTTTGTGATAAAAGCCTCCTCTCACAAAAAAATAAAAATAACTAAAATTCCCTTCTCCCTACGAATTCAAAAGTGCAAACTGTAAATAACAGCACCGCCACTATTATATCATTTTAAAGGGACACTGGGAGAAAAAACATATGGGAGTACGCCCTCAATTTTCCTGGAAATCAGGGTTTTTGCACCTATGTAATACTTTGGCATATACTTATTACCATCTGAAACCGTTTACCTTAATTTGCCATCAATCATCTACAATTTCACAATTTGGTCATTTGGATCAAGGCATTACATGCTTTGTTTCGATGTAGATCACATCGAAATCATCAGCACCACTGGTCACATAAATTGCTTCAACCAAATTTCTATCTAGCGCCATCAATCAACCCTTTTCCCATAAATGATCACAATTCTGGGCTCCTACATACCTTATCTATTGAAACAATTCATTTTTTCCAAATTTCATTTTTCTCGGCAATCTCTCAGTGCCCCTTTAAATATTCCAAGCCGGCAAACAGGTTTAATATAGTGCAGCCCTCCCCAGTATAGGTAGGACACTGTATTGGAACCGTTGACCGGATTTAAGCAAATTTGCATACATTTGCATGTGTATTGTGTAGTTTCAGCTGCGAGGAACCATGTACGCATTCAAACACCCACGAGGTACTGTGAGGATTTGCTGGTTTGCATTATCTTTTGGTCTGCTTTATCCAATGCCATGATGGAGCTTTAGTAATGATGTGAACCCTTGAGTTGTTTTATCCTAAAGGAATGTTCATGTTTGTCAGTCCATTTTTTTATCGACTAATCTCAAGGTGCTATTTTTTCCGTATTGTACAACATATTGAATGTTATTACAATCTAATAATAAACTGGAATATGTTGAATGGCTATAAGAGATATAATAACACAATTTTATCGACAACAACAATTACATGCTTTACTACGTTGACAACATTTTGTGTTCTCTCATGGCAATGATGTAACCAAATGGGTGTTAGCAGCATGTAGACTGAAATGGGTATTATTATATGATGTAACCATATGGGTATTAGCAGCATGTAGACTGATATGGGTATTATTATATGATGTAACCATATGGGTATTAGCAGCATGTAGACTGAAATGGGTATTGTTATATGATGTAACCATATGGGTATTAGCAGCATGTAGACTGAAATGGGTATTGTTATATGATGTAACCATATGGGTATTAGCAGCATGTAGACTGAAATGGGTATTATTATATGATGTAACCATATGGGTATTAGCAGCATGTAGACTGATATGGGTATTGTTATATGATGTAACCAAATGGGTGTTAGCAGCATGTAGACTGAAATGGGTATTGTTATATGATGTAACCATATGGGTATTAGCAGCATGTAGACTGAAATGGGTATTGTTATATGATGTAACCATATGGGTATTAGCAGCATGTAGACTGAAATGGGTATTGTTATATGATGTAACCATATGGGTATTAGCAGCATGTAGACTGAAATGGGTATTGTTATATGATGTAACCAAATGGGTATTAGCAGCATGTAGACTGAAATGGGTATTATTATATGATGTAACCCTATGGGTATTAGCAGCATGTAGACTGAAATGGGTATTGTTATATGATGTAACCAAATGGGTATTAGCAGCATGTAGACTGAAATGGGTATTGTTATATGATGTAACCATATGGGTATTAGCAGCATGTAGACTGAAATGGGTATTGTTATATGATGTAACCAAATGGGTATTAGCAGCATGTAGACTGAAATGGGTATTGTTATATGATGTAACCAAATGGGTATTAGCAGCATGTAGACTGAAATGGGTATTGTTATATGATGTAACCATATGGGTATTAGCAGCATGTAGACTGAAATGGGTATTGTTATATGATGTAACCAAATGGGTATTAGCAGCATGTAGACTGAAATGGGTATTGTTATATGATGTAACCAAATGGGTAATAGCAGCATGTAGACTGAAATGGGTATTGTTATATGATGTAACCCTATGGGTATTAGCAGCATGTAGACTGAAATGGGTATTGTTATATGATGTAACCAAATGGGTATTAGCAGCATGTAGACTGAAATGGGTATTGTTATATGATGTAACCATATGGGTATTAGCAGCATGTAGACTGATATGGGTATTGTTATATGATGTAACCATATGGGTATTAGCAGCATGTAGACTGAAATGGGTATTGTTATATGATGTAACCCTATGGGTATTAGCAGCATGTAGACTGAAATGGGTATTGTTATATGATGTAACCAAATGGGTATTAGCAGCATGTAGACTGAAATGGGTATTGTTATATGATGTAACCATATGGGTATTAGCAGCATGTAGACTGAAATGGGTATTGTTATATGATGTAACCAAATGGGTAATAGCAGCATGTAGACTGAAATGGGTATTGTTATATGATGTAACCCTATGGGTATTAGCAGCATGTAGACTGATATGGGTATTGTTATATGATGTAACCAAATGGGTATTAGCAGCATGTAGACTGAAATGGGTATTGTTATATGATGTAACCAAATGGGTATTAGCAGCATGTAGACTGAAATGGGTATTGTTATATGATGTAACCATATGGGTATTAGCAGCATGTAGACTGATATGGGTATTGTTATATGATGTAACCATATGGGTATTAGCAGCATGTAGACTGAAATGGGTATTGTTATATGATGTAACCCTATGGGTATTAGCAGCATGTAGACTGATATGGGTATTGTTATATGATGTAACCAAATGGGTATTAGCAGCATGTAGACTGAAATGGGTATTGTTATATGATGTAACCAAATGGGTATTAGCAGCATGTAGACTGAAATGGGTATTATTATATGATGTAACCATATGGGTATTAGCAGCATGTAGACTGAAATGGGTATTGTTATATGATGTAACCAAATGGGTATTAGCAGCATGTAGACTGAAATGGGTATTGTTATATGATGTAACCATATGGGTATTAGCAGCATGTAGACTGAAATGGGTATTGTTATATGATGTAACTCTATGGGTATTAGCCAGTGGCGTAACAACCGGGGGGCAGGGGGGGGGGCACAGTGCCCCCCCTGAAGGTGCTCAGCAGGAAATTCAAACCTACCCACCAGGAAAAATGGGGGAAAGGGAAAAGAGGAAAAGGGGGAAATGGAAAGAAAAGAGAGAGAGAAAGGAAAAAGGGAGGAAAAAGAAAAAGGAAAAGGAGAAAAAAAAGGGGAAAGAAAGAAAAGTGTGACCGTGCGAAATTTTGTGACCGTGCGAAATTTGTGAGCTTGCGTAATTTTGTGACCGTGCAAAATTTTGTGACCCTACAGCATATGATAAACACAGCACGTTGAACACAACGTATACCTACCGTCGTAATTTTAAATTTTAATTCGGGTAGAAAGATCGAATTCATATGATATAGGCCTACATATTTACGATATTCTTGGTCAAATGTTTGCCCATCACCCTTACTCAGCTTCAGCTATACCAAATTGTGTGGTTACCTGATAAAATCTGTAAGAACGTTACTTTTCCAAACTTAAAATCTCTGTAAAATTAGCGTTTCACTCAGACGATATGACCTGATTGGTGATGAGGGCGATATGACAAGTCTGAGTGGATTCATCCAGCCGGGGGTATCAACCAGGGTTGGTTTGGGGCAAAAAATATATAAGAAAGTTTCAGAAAGTGTGTAAAAATAAATTATTCCCTTGATGAACAATTGAACATACATGATATAGGCTAGCGCTAGCCCTATCCCCAACACTATTTTGGAGATAGGACCCCAGTTGGCAACATCTAGACATAAATTAAAGGCTTTATAATCATAAATCAGCACATAACCAAGATGTTTTACACCCGAAACAGCTCTAAACCTATAATAGAGCAACGTTAAGTTTTTATACTTACTGATTTTCTGGTAAAAAAGGCCTGTTGTGTGACAAGTTGTTGTCTGTAAGCGGGATTCAAGATGGCCGACAAAACAAAATTTCTTAGCGCTTCGGGTGGTTTACCTCAAAATTCCTTAGCGTTGCATGTGTGGCCGTCAACAAAGTCATGAGTGCTACGGTTATTTTTATATTGGTAAGTCAAGAATGTGGGAAAGGTCCTGGTCAGAAGTCACAAACTGGTCCAAAAAATGTTTCACTTCTAATAATGTTGAGGAATGCACCAAATCTGATTAAACGGGACAAAACTTAAGTTTTACATACTTAATGACCCACAAACTATATATCGTTGGAAAGCTTATGATTCAAGGTTTTTAATTTTTGCAAAAAAGAATCAAATTATACAGGGTGTGTAAAATTTGTATAGGGTGGAACATAAAAAAGTTGATCGTTTTTGCTCCTCACAAAATATTTTGATAGTTTGTACAATTAGGGTTTAGCTGAAGATAGTCACCAAAATCAGAACAACCGCAGAAGGTGCTACCAAATTTGCTAAGAATCACTTGCCCAAAATGTTCACAGGAAAAGTACAGGGTGTCTAAAATTATGATGAAATAATGCATAAAATGAAGGTTTGTATATAATATTCTATGAAATTAAGTTAGCATGGACTATTTAATTTAAAAGAAAATAGTTATCAAAATGAACTACACGAATATCGTTAAAGTTCCTTTTATTTTAAATACAGGGTGGTCCAAAATAGGTCTAAATAGCAAAATTTTCATAAATCTATGAACAATTCTGTGAAGAAACACTTCTGGCTTTTTTAGTTAAATGTTTTACTACCCAGGGTAGAAAAGGACCGAAGAGTCACACAAATGAAATAGAGAGACTGCGATTTGGCCACTGTTTAATCAATAAAATGAATAAAACTGTGTGTTTTTTACATTAAAACACTCCCTGAATTGAACATCATATTCTAGTAGAGAATGTCTAGATAACAATTCAATATTATTATTCATAGTAGCAGGCACATGTTATTAACACATATGAGAAGTTTGAAAACTTTCCTATGTATAATTTTAAAATGGCATCAAAGTTCTAGTTTTCCACTATTTTGTGTAGAAACATGGGCGCCTCATCCACCGGCTCCTCATCCACCGGTCCCACCCTTGACTCACTCGACGTTTAGATTGATAACTTCACTGTTGCTAAACATGTGGCTTTAATTCTTTTTTTATTCGGTAGCTGGATAAATTGTCTTTAATATGATACCAAAAATGTTATGTTTTTTTGACAACTTCTATTTAAAATAGAGACACGTATCACGATTTTAAGGGTTTTTTGAAACGATCCCACCTCATTTGATATACCTATTAGTGACCTGTGACCTCCTACACTCTTCCACAGCTCAATCAATCATAACGTCATAGCGCATTCTGAACTTGATGGGAGCAATGCTAAGTAAGATATTGATACTACGGGCGTACCTGAGCGCTTTCCTATCCTTCTAATTATATATCCTGGCTCCATATCACCATTGTTCACTAGACTTTGGAAAGTTTTATCACAATAGACATATTTTGGTTGCAAATTGCGAAGTGATTCAGGAATTCTAAGGTCTGCATGCCTTCACCATCTGCACATCATTTTGAAAAGTTGAAATGAAAAAGTTTCTCTTTTACTTATGACATGCACAAGAAAATGTGATTTAATTTTCAAAATTGGATTGGAAAGTATTTTGATTATAAGAATAAAGGTTTGGAAAAAAATGGGGGGGGGGGGGGGGGGCTAAATATTTGAATTTTGAATGTCAATTGTTGAACCCATTTGGTGCGATCTGGTGTATACTTTTGAACAATATTGTATTGAAAAGCCCCCTTTTTTCTAATCAATATTTTGTTTGTATCAATGCAAGAAAGAAGTTGAGCATATTATACTGATATTTTCATTGATTTTAGTACAGATGGTTGAAAAACAGGGGGGAGCAGCATGAGGGGGTATATGCCCACTCACAAGTGGATTTTTTTCTCAATTCTTGCACCCATTTGGTGCATCTGGCACAAGCCCCCCCCCCCCCCCCCCCCACCCCCCCCCCCTCCCACGGATCCACTACTGGTAAGCCCCTCATCTTTGTCGAGTGTGTTCTTCCCCCTTCTCCAGGTCTGATTTGCGGTCTATAGTTTTGGCCTTATTCCAGTTGATAGTATGATTAGTAGCCACTACTAATCAGTGATAGCTGATCTGTGTTGTGCATTGGTGTCATCTTTTCTTGTGGATCTTGTGTATGGGTGTGTGTTTTTCAAATTTCTTTCATAAGAAAAGACCCAGAGATTTCATAATTTTTGTGAAATTTCAAGGTCTTTCAGACCTGGTGTTTTAATGCACTCAGCAAGCTATAATATAAACAGCGCAAAGTTGTCATGATGGTTATGACGGATGGTTTTAGTCAATGCGTGGCTGTATTGGCAGTGCACGTGATGAAGGAGCAAATACACCAATGCTAACCTTTGGCATGAATTAATGTTTGAATAACAAGTTTGGCTCCGCCTCACCTGTTATTTTACATTTCATGTCGAGGGGGAGGGGGGTAGACAATACCGCACTTGTTTCATTTACAAATTGGGTAGCATACACGGGGACCTGTTTCATTATGGGTCTTCGTGAAAATCTGTTTTATCCTGTCTTTCATAGATGTATTTCCAAGTATTATGAAAAGGTTGGCCCTGTATCTCATTTCGACTAATACTATTGTAAAAATATCAAAAGATAAACCGTATGCCCTGTACGACGAGGCTCCCTGTACTGCGAAGCCAGCCTTCCTGGCCTCTAGCGAAACCGAAAGACATGTTTAGGTTCACCTCCATATTTGACCGAATGTGGTACAGTTAAGGGAGATTAGATACGGCCCTAGACCATGTATGCTTCAAACACTAGTATCTAACCTGGTCTGCACCCATATTTGACCGAATGTGGTACAGTTAAGGGGGGGGGTGGGGGGGGGTAGACGATACCACACTTGTTTCATTTATAAATTGGGTAGCATACACGGGGCCTGTTTCATTATGGGTCTTCGTGAAAATCTGTTTTATCCTGTCTTTCATAGATGTATTAATTATGAAAAGGTTGGCCCTGTATCTCATTTTGACTAATACTATTGTAAAAATATCAAAAGATAAACCGTATGCCTTGTACGACGAGGCTCCCTGTACTGCGAAGCCAGCCTTCGTGGTTCTGACACCGACATGTTTAGGTTCACCTCCACATTTGACTGGACGTGGTTACAGTTAAGGGAGATTAGATACGGCCCCTAGACCATGTATGTTGCCAACACTAGTATCTAATCTGTGTACCTGGGAAGAGGGCCCAGACACCATTAGTAACCACCAAACACTGGCTATGTGTAACTAAACGCTACCGCGGATTGCTAAACATGTCTAAAAGACTATCATCACTCCGTGAGGAGTCCGCAACACAGCCTACTTTACTTTACTTTACTACTGCTTATATATGTAACTCAAATACCATGCATATGGAATCTATGGTGTTTTGGGGGATATTTTATGTAAGTGAAGACCATGTCAATATACAAAATTGGCCCTCTATAAATTATCAAAAGCTAATTTTCAATACTTATTGTATTCACAATGGAGAATTTTAAATAACAAAGTCACAAATACTTATGAATAAACCCTCAACATGTTTCTTGATTTGATTGTTTGTATCACTGCTCTTAATAGGCCTCCTTTATTATTCAAGTGATACAACAATTGATGTATCTATTTCCAACAACTGTTTTCTGCATTCCTGCTGGGCCAACGGGTGGGGAGGCACCCAGGGGTAAGTTGGTAGTACTAACATTTAAAGTATACATATGACAGTCTGAAGATGCCTCTGATGGTCTTTACGATACCTTCATTTGCAAGTTGGATTAGTTCATATGACACCTATTCTTCTTATTCAAATTGGTTACCAAAGCTGCCACTTTGGAAACCCTGATTACACATCATAGCACATCCCTATCAAAGTTGAGTGTCCCCCCCCCCCCCTCGTTCATTATGACCATTGAAATACTAGCAACAGGAAATCCCTAATTCCTTTTACCAATAACAATGATCCATGATTAAAGCTCCGATCAAATTGCAGATCTTTAACACTGATTCAATCCTATTAGAGAGCCTTATCCTATAGATTTGCCTAGCTACAAATGCGATCATGTATAGCCATTGATATGGTTCATGGTCTGTTGGCGGGACTTTTGAACAGGTATATCAATAACATTGTTGAATCAAATACTGTAAAACCAGAAATGTTTGCATGCATTTAAATTTATCTAATTTCGCAAGGAGCACTTACTCGCAAAAATGTCATGCCACAAATATTTCCAATCTACTTTGTAGCAGTGCATTGCAAAGTTACATTCGTGAAATTTTAAATGAAAAGAATTAGGCCACTATTGCTGATTCATGAAATTTTAAACTCGTGAAAATTTCCAGTTACACATACATTAAAATTACATAGCATATTAAGATGAGTTTGTCCCTGCCCATCTTGGTCAAATAAGAAAACCATATTGAATTATATGGACCACATGTTTGGCTTATAAAATGTGATTGTCTTTGATGCATTATATGACAAGGGGCAGTCTGGGGTATAATACAGGGTGAATAAAAAAAGGTGTACTCAAAGTAAAATAATTATTAATAATATAATATTATCAGAATATGAAGGCAACCAATGTATGTGGCAATAGATGCATTTATTCACTATCACCAGCAAAAAGAATCATGACATTTCATGGTACCGTTTACCACATATGACTATTTCGGTAAAGTTACTGTATTTTGAAACCAAACACGATATTGAATATTTTACTTAATCCTTCGATGATTTAAATCTTGGCAAACGAGTTGCGAGTCTAGCGGAGACACATTAATAAAATCACAATGTAAACATACGGAAGAATATTAAGTGAAATAAGCTGGCTGGGTAAATTCGTCAAAATACCATATGTGGCATCATTATGCAAATGGTGGAACATTTGATGAAAGTTAATTGTGTGTACTCATTTGATCAAACTTCTGCACACTCTGGAAGGCAAAATGTTACTCCGTGCTTAGAATGAATACTTGTTGCACGCAATGTGTCCCCAAATTGCCATATTCTTTAGTAACGGCTTGTTTAGGGCCAAAATATACCGTGACCAAATATACCTCAAACGTGCCAAAAATAAGTGTAAAGTCAACAAAGTTCGCTCGCTACGCGGGCATTGTTTGACTCAGAACAATCTTGTCGACTTTCATTATTGCCCCCCCCCCCCTGAATAACGCCACTGTCATCTGTACTGTATTGATATTACGTTTTTGTGAAGATTATAATATTAGGCACACACACCTATTGCATGCTTGAAAGTCTTCGGAATCAAAGGTTTGAAATCAACAGCAGGCCATTGCTACAAAATTTGGTTAGGTGCGGTCCAGTTAATTTTTCACTTCTTATATCTGGCCCATTCATTCAAAAAGGTTGCCCACCCCTGATTTAGTGGATCTGAGGGCCAATATAATGTTAAAACCTGCAAAAAATATTCGCGCAGATCGCGCAAAATGTTTGTATTTTTAATTAAAATGGTCATGGAAAACTGTCCTGAAGCCATCTTGTCAAGCTTGAATAATGAAACATTGAAACTAATGCGCGAAGTACACAACAATTGTTTCTATTACCGCTTACCCATTATAATGTTGAAACCTGTTGAAAAAGTGCAGCGCGAATCGAGCAAAAAAAACACCCCAGTTTTTGAACTATGGTCCAGATAAAACGTTCCTGATCCTGAAGCCCTCTTGTTAAGCTTCAATAATGAAACATCGAAACTAATACGTGCAAAGCGCGCACAAATTTGCATTTTTAACACTAAAAAGGTCTAGTATAAACGTCCCTCACATTAAAATGATGGGGACGTGACCCCGTAACCGCCGCATATGTCCCTATACCCTTCCTCCTTCCGCCGCATGTCCCTACCCTTCTCTTCCTCCTTCTTATTCCTCCTTCTCCTCTTCCTCCTTTTTTTCAACTCTTTTTTCAATGGGAAGGCCCCCCTGGATACGCCACTGCTTGGGACCTGATGGGACCAAATCGTGCAAAATGCTCGGGTTAAGGCTAATATCAGCCTTGTATACGCATGCTGGCTATAAGAATGAAAACAATAAAACGATGGGAGAAAAGACAGTTCGGTTAACCCTTAGAAGTGTAGCAGTGGGGATGGACCGAAGACCAGGGGGAGGGGTTATGGGGAACTAAACAAAATATGTCCGCCGCCCGGGGATTGAACCTGGGTTGCCGAGATGACAGGCGAGTGACACAACACGGACCAAAAGCGTTGGGCGGCCCAGGCTGACATTTCACAGGCCATACAGGGTGAGTCAAAAAAAAGTTTACCCTAATTGAAAAAATAAAATAAAATATTTCTGACCACAAAATCAAGGCAAACTAAACTTTAAATGATTGCGCCATTTCTTTGCTACCATCTGGAAAAAAGATCACGCTATTTGATGATACCGTTAAGTAAATATGACTATTTCTGTACAGGAGCTGTTTTTTCACCAAAAACACGGTTTTTAATTTCAAGCTTAACGAGCTTAATAATGTTTACTAGGATTATGATGTAAATCATTACACATCTTGTTTATTAAACGAATTAAGTAGACAATAGACTTGTTCAAAATTGTCTCCTAATAGACTAAAACAAAAGACAGCTTTAAGGCCTATTTATGACACAATAACCACACTTTAATCATTTCATAACAAAGGAATTGATCCTTTCGCTGTCGGTATTGTAATTTTGTATTGGTCGTATCTTATGAAATATAATGGTCAAGATCTGGAAGCGTGTTCGGATGTTAAATTGGTCACTTTTATTCAAAACAGCGTAAAATAAGTTTCCTTCAACCAATCTAAACCAGATAAAATTCATATTAAAGCTAATTAATTTGTCTTTATACCGTAGTAAATTGCTTTGAAAACAAACGAATGCTTTCTTCTAGAAAAATCGCTGAAGTTGAGTAAACTTTTTTTTGACTCACCCTGTATACCCTCGCTAGTCTAGTGGTTGAGTTATATGCCTTTCAATGTAGAGGACCATGGTTCCATTCCCACTAGGACCATTTGTTTAACTGATTTATTTCCTTTTGTAAATGTTAGAGTTAGAAATATTCTAAGTCTACAATGTGTGTAGTTCCTATAGTCAAAGTCATGTGGGTATTTCCATCGCTGCATATACGCACTGGGGCCCTATAATGATATATAGTGCTCCATGGGGTAGAACTCGTGTGCGCGGACCTATACATTATAGAAGAGCTGCTGTGGTTCTGTATGGTATGGTTATATAGAGTTATGCTAATTTATGCCATGCTTCACAAATAAAATGTGTTTCATCATCCATAGAACGGGAAGGGGGAAGTCACCAAAGTTGATGAACAATTGAACTTAAATGACTAGGCTATTCTACGTTTATTACCCCATGATTGACTCCAAATAAAACTTTTAAAGACTTTTTCCTGGTGTTGTATATTTGATGGCACTCGGTTACGTCACCGACTAATGACTTGTTTTGAATAAAACTAATGAAGAAGAAGAAGGGGGAGAGCCGATACAAGCGACTGATACTAGAATTATCCCGATGGCGATCTGATTCCTTGCTCTCTTCCGCCTCGCCGCCTCATATAAACTGTGTCTCTCTTTGGCCCGCGGGCTTAATTTTTACCGCGAATGATAAAAACACAATTTTAAATTCATACATATACAAAATAATAAAAGGGTATCTATAGATGTGCATGTATTAATGCAAATATACCAGCTCCCAGGTTACACACGTTAGAAGGTGTCGACCCGGGATTTGAAAAAGAGGACTGCGTCCAATCGTTGCCGCTTGCCTTGGCAAATCGTGGCCGCCGGTGGTATTAATTACATCTTTTCTACCAGAAAAGAGCATTGTTTTGGGGATTGTTTTAGACTTGTTTATATGGAGGACCGTCGGTACATCCCGGCATGCCCTATAAAAACATTATACAAGAGCAGTGGCGTAACAACCGGGGGGGGGGGGGGGGGGGGGGGGGGGGGGTGTGGGTGGGAGGGGGGTGGGGGGGGGTGGGCAGGGAGGGCACAGTGCCCCCACTGAAGGTGCTCAGCAGGAAATTCAAACCTACCCACCAGGAAAAATGGGGGGAATGGAAAAGAGGAAAAGAAGGGGGAAGGGGAAAGAAAAGAGAGAGAGAAAGGAAAAAGGGAGGAAAAAGAAAAAGGGAAAGAAAGAAAAGAAGAAGGTTGACTGTTGTGCTTTTTGTACTGCGAAATATTGTGAGCGTGCAAAATTTTGTGAGCGTGCAAATATTTTTTGAATGGGTATTGTTATATGATGTAACCCTATGGGTATTAGCAGCATGTAGACGGAAATGGGTATTGTTATATGATGTAACCATATGGGTATTAGCAGCATGTAGACTGAAATGGGTATTGTGATATATATCACATCACTTTATTAGCATCATAAAAGTTACACATACAGAATTGATACACAATAAAGGAAAACATGTAAATCCCAGATCAGTTCTCCATTTAGGTGGACGAACGCAGGGATAATGGGGACAAACTAAACAAAACAGACGTGTTAAAACATTAAAAATAGATATTCATATAAAAGGGACCTGCCCTGCAGTAAAACCATTATGATTGCACGTTGAGAGTTGGATAATTGTCCCATGTGGGTTCCTTGTGAGCATGGAAAATCGAGAAAGATGACAGAATAGATAGTTTGGTGATGTAACCATATGGGTATTAGCACCATGTAAACTGAAATGGGTATTGTTATATGATGTAACCATATGGGTATTAGCAGCATGTAGACTGAAATGGGTATTGTTATATGATGTAACTCTATGGGTATTAGCAGCATGTAGACTGAAATGGGTATTGTTATATGGTGTAACCAAATGGGTATTAGCAGCATGTAGACTGAAATGGGTATTGTTATATGATGTAACCAAATGGGTATTAGCAGCATGTAGACTGAAATGGGTATTGTTATATGATGTAACCATATGGGTATTAGCAGCATGTAGACTGAAATGGGTATTGTTATATGATGTAACCAAATGGGTATTAGCAGCATGTAGACTGAAATGGGTATTGTTATATGATGTAACCATATGGGTATTAGCAGCATGTAGACTGAAATGGGTATTGTTATATGATGTAACCATATGGGTATTAGCAGCATGTAGACTGAAATGGGTATTGTTATATGATGTAACCATATGGGTAATAGCAGCATGTAGACTGAAATGGGTATTGTTATATGATGTAACCATATGGGTATTAGCAGCATGTAGACTGATATGGGTATTGTTATATGATGTAACCAAATGGGTATTAGCAGCATGTAGACTGAAATGGGTATTATTATATGATGTAACCATATGGGTATTAGCAGCATGTAGACTGAAATGGGTATTGTTATATGATGTAACCAAATGGGTATTAGCAGCATGTAGACTGAAATGGGCATTGTTATATGATGTAACCATATGGGTAATAGCAGCATGTAGACTGAAATGGGTATTGTTATATGATGTAACCATATGGGTATTAGCAGCATGTAGACTGATATGGGTATTGTTATATGATGTAACCATATGGGTATTAGCAGCATGTAGACTGAAATGGGTATTGTTATATGATGTAACCAAATGGGTATTAGCAGCATGTAGACTGAAATGGGTATTGTTATATGATGTAACCAAATGGGTATTAGCAGCATGTAGACTGAAATGGGTATTGTTATATGATGTAACCAAATGGGGTATTAGCAGCATGTAGACTGAAATGGGTATTGTTATATGATGTAACCCTATGGGTATTAGCAGCATGTAGACTGAAATGGGTATTGTTATATGATGTAACCATATGGGTATTAGCAGCATGTAGACTGATATGGGTATTGTTATATGATGTAACCCTATGGGTATTAGCAGCATGTAGACTGAAATGGGTATTGTTATATGATGTAACCAAATGGGTAATAGCAGCATGTAGACTGATATGGGTATTGTTATATGATGTAACCATATGGGTATTAGCAGCATGTAGACTGAAATGGGTATTGTTATATGATGTAACCATATGGGTATTAGCAGCATGTAGACTGAAATGGGTATTGTTATATCAAGTTTTAAATGATAAATGATGTTGTGTCATAAAAACAGTTTCATTCAAAAATGTGATTTTTCTCCAGCAGCTCCAACGATGCGGATGTGGTTGAATTTACTGAATAAACCCGATTCCTAACCCTATCCTAATCCTAACCCTAACTCTAGCCCTAACCCTAAACTCTAACCTTAACCCTAATCCTAAATCATGCAGTGTTAAAAGTTCGGTGTTGGTTGAAAAATCGGTAAACGCAATACCATTGGCTCCAATGATAGCAGCAAAAGTTCCTTCAAATGTCCATAACAACACACACAATTTTGGAAATGATTAACGCGCTACAATCTGGTACCATGCTATCGCCCAGTCCATCTCGTGCCACGATACGGCGGACTATCAAATTGCCAGAAAAAGGTTTTTTAAGCTGACTCGTATAGCTTATTAGTCGGTAAAATCTCTGAAACTTGCAGGCATGTTATTTTTATTATTATTATTATTATTATACAAGGCATTTATAAAGCACTCTTACACAATGAAGGTACCACAGCGCTGTACAGAATAAAATACATACACAATTTAATTTTAAAATACAAAAGCATTTTAAACAAGTTCACGAGAAGAACAACCAAACAGATTCTAATTACACAAGAAAATATGTGTTTTTAGGCATGTAGCCTGGGTTCAATCCCTGTTGCATGCGGGGACTGATTTTCCTCCACAAATTTGACCCATTTTCTCCCCTGATAGTTTAATTCACAAAACCACACCAGGTGAGTTAGGATTAATCATTATGTTATTTTTTTCTTATACCATCTAAGGAAACATCGTTCAACCTTTAAATTTCGCAGGGGAATGAGAAAATATGGCCATTCTTTCCATATGAAAATCTTAATGACGAACCCATATGAAATCATACCACTGCAAACCAGATTCTATACAGAGGATTTTACCTTAATGACGAACCCATATGAAATCATACCATTGCAAACCAGATTCTATACAGAGGATTTTACCTTAATGACAAACCCATATGAAATCATTCATTCATTCATTCATTCATAAAAGGTTTATTAAAAATCATACCACTGCACACCAGATTCTATACAGAGGATTTTACGGAACAACCGCATTACACTGTTTCTAAGTAAGACTTTTCGAAATTGTTCCTCTCTTTAGAGTCTTGATGCAAACTATCAATAAAATATAGGTTTCCTTGGAACTTAAACTAAAGATGTGAAGAAAATATTCTCAAAATTAGTATGTCATACTTTACAGACACGAAACTCTCTGAACGTTAAAATCCCAAATTGTCTCCTATGTCAAGACATGATAAGGCATACACGTTTCCTATCCTCCGTGAGTAAACACAATAACGGCAATGAGCATAGCGATAAGGTCAAACTTTTAGCCTTAAATCCCCCAACGTACACTAGTACGTCATGTCGCACTTGAGTCAATAGCCCTATATACTGACAATGGAAGCGCTTGAATTCCGACTATCATAATATTGATACTGTCTACGTAGCATAACAATATAAGGCACTAGGTATCATGTGTAGTGTGTATACATGCGCGCTCCACTGCGTCTGTTGCACCCTTGACAATGCACTAGGGGGAGGATTAACGCACTACACTGAATGTGGACTATTAAAGGCTTTTGGTAGTGAATTATATATTATTGGGATTAATGACTTGTCTTGTCAAAACTGTATACAAGTACAATGCCACACAGGTTGG
Source organism: Ophiura sarsii (assembly GCA_035610835.1). NCBI lineage: Eukaryota > Metazoa > Echinodermata > Ophiuroidea > Amphilepidida > Ophiuridae > Ophiura > Ophiura sarsii. The sequence goes on from CM069449.1 coordinate 6,325,316, forward strand.
CACGAAGCATAGCTACGTGCGCCTGGCAACATCTACCGTGTTTTTTCTGCAAATTTTGCTGGAGAGTAGAAATTCTAGATTGTAAAATTGGTTGGGTAAATGGTGTCCAATATCAACTGTCCTTTTTATGGGTACAGTTTCACCCAACAAAATGATATTTCCATCCCATTGTCAGTGAGCTTAGACTATTAAATTTAATACTATTAAAATTAATCTTTAGTAGTCGCTGCGCGATGCTATTTAACATGTACTTATGTGCCAGTTCCCCATTGTGATGTATCTCCCACGCAGAAGTATATGGGTCAACATTATCCAAAAATTGTTCTAAATGGTTTTAAAACTTCCGATTAAGAATATTTACCCTTTCCCCAAATTTGCTATAAATTTATTTATCTTTTCGTTCCATCATTTTCGATACGTTGACCCATATAATTTTGCGTGGGAGATACCTCACATCCGGGAACTGGCCCATAGGTACGTGTTAAATAGCGTCAAGCAGCGAATTTAATAGTATTAAATTTAATAGTATAACCACACTGATTGTTGGGGCAAGAATATATTCTGTTGCCAAACCTTCAATCCAAGTTGCTATCTACTGCTGATAGCAATATCACATAATGTGCTATCTACTGCTGATAGTGATAGCAATATCACACAATATGTTATTTACTGCTGATAGCTATATTACACAATATGCTATCTACTGCTGATGGCAATATCACACAATGTGCTATCTACTGCTAATATCAATATTACAAAATTTGTCAACTATTGCTGATAGTATAGGTTTTCCCAGTTAGTTTAACACTTTTTTCATTATATTTCATATCTCGTTAAGTTTGAATTCGTCCTAAAATTTTGAAGGTTGCATTTGTTAAAGTAAATTTCGTCTTTGGTCAAGTATATTCATATTTTGCGCAATGAATTTCATTTAATGTTAATTTTATTTCGTCCTAACACACTTCCATTTCGTCTGATACAGCGGTAACCTACTAATGTATACATTTATTTCGTCTTTGATCAAATAGTTTCATATTCAGTTCACTTTATTTCGTCCCATGTGGAACGTCCTGTCTAGAAGCATGTAAAATCCAGCTATAGGCCTATACGTTTTATATATATATATTTATTTTTTTCTTTCTTGTTCGTTCGTTCTTTTTTTCTTTTATTTCATATGATTTATATCACCAACAAGGCAAACGAACACATGTCGGTGGTTCTAATCTAACCTGCAATGATATGTAGGCCTATTCTTCTAACACCTGACGAATATATGTGATAAAAGTATTAAAAATAATGAACAAAGACGAATTATATTTGTGCATAGACCCGCTACCCATCAGGTGATACGAATTCAATCCTTCCTTGACGAAAAGAAATGACCAATAAATTAAATGAAATGGTCATACTTTGAAATATAATGCTCATTGACGAAATTTATCTAACAAAATGCGTAAGTCAGATTTTGGGGACGAATTCTAACTTAACGAGATATGAAATATAATGAAAAAAGTGTTAAACTAACTGGGAAAACCTATAATATCACATAATGTGCTATCTACTGCTGATAGTGATAGCAATATCACACAATATGTTATTTACTGCTGATAGCTATATTACACAATGTGCTATCTACTGCTGATGGCAATATCACACAATGTGATATCTACTGCTGATAGCAATATCACACAATATGGTATCTACTGCTGATAGCAATATCACAAAGTGCTATCTACTGCTGATAGCAATATCACACAATGTGTTATCTACTGCTGATAGCAGTATTACACAATTTGTCAATTACTGCTGATAGTAATATCACACAATATGGTATCCACTGCTGATAGCAATCACGGTTAGCAATACTTACTGTTAACAAACCTAGATTGTGAATGTTTTTGCGGTTACAAAACTTAGCGTTATCTGGCTGTTTCTACTGGGCAACTTAGTGATAATTACGTTCCCCAGTAGAAACACGCTCTATGTTAGCATATTGGCATATCTACAAGATGACATATATTGACATAGCCAAGACTATGTTACAAAACAAACAATAAGCACACAAATCTCTCAAAACAAACAAATAGCTCTAGTGTGTGACAAGTGCTTTTATACTTCTAGGAGTGATTTCAAAAATGTTGACACATCAATTTGAAGACAAATAACTGGTTAGCATTTGAGAGGTTATTTGTCTGCATGGATCCCGCAAGAGACGTGATGCTTATGGCTTTACCATGCCATTAAAGAAATATAATCATTTGACCAGAATTTGTAACTAAAATAGCTGGGCACCAGACAGTGGGGGGATTAACTATTAATGCTCACCAGTTGGCCGCCTTTTGCGCAAGCAGTATTGACATAAAATGAGCACAATTTGTATGTAATAAAAAACTGGGCTTCTATGGAATTGATCAATACTATCAAGTAAAGCGGGATTTCCCCCAAAAAAGTCCCTCCATTTGATAGTTGTAGTTTTATCAACTCCATTTATGCTTACATTGGCAAATTCATGCATAGTGCATAGTATATGCTCAATTACCAAATGTAATTTTAAAATGACTTGTTGGGCTGTCTAAAGAAGCCTAATTATGCTATAACATGATTGCTACAGCAACACTGAAGTCTGGGCATCATGTGTGGTGAATTGGGATTAACCGATCATTATCTAGAATCACTGAAGTCATTGATCAAAATCTCACTTATTAGGTAGGCTATGCACCATTAGATACAGATAAACTTAATTGTTTTTCCAAAACATTACAACAAAATTGACCCACAAAATGTTGAATTCTTATGTCTCTTTGTTTATTGAGGAACATACACTTGATTGTAGACTAGTCACTAGCTCAAACCAACATACACTTTTAGACTGAGTCAGTGGTTTTTGAGTTGATCTACATGTATGCACATCTAGATTGTCAACCTTTCAACAACACTTAACATACAAAGAATTGTGCCCATACTCATTGATACTGTATACAGAACGGTTAACTAACTTTAAACAAAGTATTGCTAACAGGTGCTGTGTAGCTATATATAAACTATGACATATATAAAGTGATAACATATGCCTAAACCCACATTTGACTCGCATTCTTTCAATTACCTGCTGCTGCTTTTGAGAATGTACCTAGTACCTACAAATATACGTATAGGTATACTTGTCTCAGATCTATACAATGTCCAATAGATCATGATGTATCTATACCTACAAATATACGTAGAGGTATACTTGTCTCAGATCTATACAATGTCCAATAGATCATGATGTATCTATACCTACAAATATACGTATAGGTATACTTGTCTCAGATCTATACAATGTCCAATAGATCATGATGTATCTATACCTACAAATATATACGTAGAGGTATACTTGTCTCAGATCTATACAATGTCCAATAGATCATGATGTATCTATACCTACAAATATACGTATAGGTATACTTGTCTCAGATCTATACAATGTCCAATAGATCATGATGTATCTATACCTACAAATATACGTATAGGTATACTTGTCTCAAATCTATACAATGTCCAATAGATCATGATGTATCTATACCTACAAATATACGTAGAGGTATACTTGTCTCAGATCTATACAATGTCCAATAGATCATGATGTATCTATAACTACAAATATACGTAGAGGTATACTTGTCTCAGATCTATACAATGTCCAATAGATCATGATGTATCTATACCTACAAATATATGTAGAGGTATACTTGTCTCAGATCTATACAATGTCCAATAGATCATGATGTATCTATACCTACAAATATACGTATAGGTATACTTGTCTCAGATCTATACAATTAGAGAATAAAACATAGTTCTTAGCTGTTTTGCTATAGACGATGGTCTTATAATGTATAGGCTGTACCATATTTGGAGTCGTGTATGGTCGCCGCAGGCGGCCATACACGACGACACAAATATGGTACAGCCTATTCATTATAAGACCATCGTCTATAGCAAAACAGCTAAGAACTATGTTTTATTCTCATTCTTATTTAGTTTATTGGTTATTTTGAACTTTTATCATAAAAAACCGCAGTTTGTTAGATTTATTTTAAACAAACAACAACAAATTTCCCCCTTTATAAAATCGGCGAATCCAGCCAGCTGTTTTCCAACATCCTGCTTCAAATTAATCGCGTTCTTTAGCACACGCGCACCTGTCATCGCTGCGTTATACCCACAACGCACACGGCGGCGACTTTGTGTAGGGCACGCTAACGCGATGACGCGTTGATCATACACGCTGAAGGTATTATTTTTCGAATGAATTAAACCCCGCCCCAAACCGTGCACCATTGTCTCATAATGCATGGGCGTGTCGGCTGAAAATAAGCCAAAAACCAATCAAATTGCCTGCTGACATCTCAAACCACACCCACTATATAAGAATGTCCAATAGATCATGATGTATCTATACCTACAAATATACGTATAGGTATACTTGTCTCAGATCTATACAATGTCCCTACAAATATACGTATAGGTATACTTGTCTCAGATCTATACAATGTCCAATAGATCATGATGTATCTATACCTACAAATAGATGTATAGGTATACTTGTCTCAGATCTATACAATGTCCAATAGATCATGATGTATCTATACCTACAAATATACGTATAGGTATACTTGTCTCAGATCTATACAATGTCCAATAGATCATAATGTATCTTTCCTATTGAAACAAGGTGTAATCCTTATAAAACATAAATTGATAGGTATATATATACAATAACGTAAATCCAGAACATTTGGAACAGAGTGCTTATAGGTATATATATAAATAACTCTTTATACTGGAATATTTTTGGGGACACTCTTTAATCTCATCATGGTACAGCAGCATAATTATAGCCCTGCTTCAATGGTCAGATTCAATATCCTGTATCCTCTGTTATCTGTGCTTCTTGACCGGCTAAACAGGTCAGCCAACCTCTAACTACTAGTATATTTGTTTTGCTGGCCGTGTCTTGTGAATGCTTGCTATATTACATCAGTTATCTAGCTGACATCTATCGGGTTCTATAACATCTTACAAACTTACACAATGGGCTATCTACTGCTGATAGCAATATCACACAATGTGCCATCTACTGCTGATAGCAGTATTACACAATGTGCTATCTACTGCTGATAGCAATATCACACAATGTGCTATCTACTGCTGATAGCAATATCACACAATGTGCTATCTACTGCTGATAGCAATATCATACAATGTGCTATCTACTGCTGATAGCAATATTACACAATGTGCTATCTACTGCTGATAGCAATATCACACAATGTGCTATCTACTGCTGATAGCAATATCACACAATGTGCTATCTACTGCTGATAGCAGTATTACACAATGTGCTATCTACTGCTGATAGCAATATCACACAATGTGCTATCTACTGCTGATAGCAATATCACACAATGTGCCATCTACTACTGATAGCAATATCACACAGTGTGCTATCTACTGCTGATAGAAGTATTACACAATGTGCTATCTACTGCTGATAGCAATATCACACAATGTGCTATCTACTGCTGATAGCAATATCACACAATGTGCTATCTACTGCTGATAGCAATATCATACAATGTGCTATCTACTGCTGATAGCAATATCTCACAATGTACTTTCTACTGCTGATAGCAATATAACACAATGTGCTATCTATTGCTGATAGCAATATCACGCAATGTGCTATCTACTGCTGATAGCAATATCACACAATATGCTATCTACTGTTGATAGTAAATCACAATGTGCTATCTACGTCTGATAGCAATTTCATACAATGTGATATCTATGTTGCCTAGAACCGTTATAAGACATATTTCTTATCCTCCACATCATATATCCATCATTTTTGAAACACTCTATAGACTCAGATGATATCAGATGTCAAATAAGGAATTAATAATCCCATTACAATAAAACAATAACAGGTGAGTGCCAACTAAGTGAACATTTAGCTTGGCACCTAGTCTGCACAATATTTGAATTTCCAATTAAACCTGGTTGTTTGGTTTAACGCTGTATGCAAACACTCACTACTGTTATAATATGGTAATTACCAGAATGGATTGAAGATTGTTTTCAATTCTTGGCATTACAACGTATCAAGTAGTATAGGCTGGTGTGATCACAGGCTGATTATGGGGTGGATGGAGGAAAGAGGGAGGTTTAAAGGGATATTCAAGAATGTAAAACGCACTGCAGTGGCATAGGGGTGTATGCTAAATGCCAGATGAAGTAGGGTGGGAGGGAGGTTTAAAGGGATATTTAAGAATTTATAATGCGCTGCATGCATAGCACAATTGAGTATGCTATAATGAAAAAAATGGGTGGTCGAGAAAGGCTTGAAGGGGCATTGTTTGATTTATATTGCAATGCAATAGCACAGTCGAGAAAGGGTTAAAGGGGCATTGTTTGGTTTATATTGCAATGCAATGACAGTCGAGAAAGGGTTAAAGGGGCATTGTTTGGTTTATATTGCAATGCAATGACAGTCGAGAAAGGGTTAAAGGGGCATTGTTTGGTTTATATTGCAATGCAATGACAGTCGAGAAAGGGTTAAAGGGGCATTGTTTGGTTTATATTGCAATGCAATGACAGTCGAGAAAGGGTTAAAGGGGCACTGTTTGGTTTATATTGCAATGCAATGACAGTCGAGAAAGGGTTAAAGGGGCACTGTTTGGTTTATATTGCAATGCAATGACAGTCGAGAAAGGGTTAAAGGGGCATTGCTTGGTTTATATTGCAATGCAATGACAGTCGAGAAAGGGTTAAAGGGGCATTGTTTGGTTTATATTGCAATGCAATGACACTGTCGAGAAAGGGTTAAAGGGGCATTGTTTGGTTTATATTGCAATGCAATGACAGTCGAGAAAGGGTTAAAGGGGCATTGTTTGGTCTATATTGCAATGCAATGACAGTCGAGAAAGGGTTAAAGGGGCACTGTTTGGTTTATATTGCAATGCAATGACAGTCGAGAAAGGGTTAAAGGGGCATTGTTTGGTTTATATTGCAATGCAATGACAGTCGAGAAAGGGTTAAAGGGGCACTGTTTGGTTTATATTGCAATGCAATGACAGTCGAGAAAGGGTTAAAGGGGCATTGTTTGGTTTATATTGCAATGCAATGACAGTCGAGAAAGGGTTAAAGGGGCATTGTTTGGTTTATATTGCAATGCAATGACACTGTCGAGAAAGGGTTAAAGGGGCATTGTTTGGTTTATATTGCAATGCAATGACAGTCGAGAAAGGGTTAAAGGGGCATTGTTTGGTTTATATTGCAATGCAATGACACTGTCGAGAAAGGGTTAAAGGGGCATTGTTTGGTTTATATTGCAATGCAATGACACAGTAATACATACCCAGAGATGAGATCGCAGGTGAAAGGTTTTTTAAGGGCATTCTAAAATGTTATATAACACTGCAGTTAGCACACCCGTTCAAAATTGGATCGAGCGTAAAAGATTTAAAGGGGAATTCCATGGAAAACATTACATAATATCCGTAACAACAGTGTGATTATAATATGATGATTGTGAATGCATTGGAGTAGAAGGTAAATGAGGGCAATCATTTGTTATGTTGACTCTGTATCTGTCAGACTGCTTATGATTGAATGGTGTAAACAACCCCCCCCCCCCCCCCCCCCCCTCCCTCTCTTTACACCCCACTCCTCCTCTCATGTCAAACACATAAACACATATAAATAAAAATCATCCCAATATTGTAAATTTTACTTTGGGTGATATCCACACTGTTTTGTCAACCATATTTCCCTCTTCTGTAGAAATTTATATTTTGACAAATAAATACCCAACAATCTCATTAAACACCTTCAATGGGTTAGGCATTCTGCTGATAAATACCACGCTCAGGAATGCACTCAAATGACATATTTTATTCATTTTCATACCGACTAAACGAAGAATAAAAAAGAAAAAGAAATATCAAGTAACCCTACAACTATGCCTTGGGTATTACATGCTGGTACTATTCACCCAAATTAAAAAAAACTCGGAAAACTGCAATACGCGAATGCCTTATATCCTACCCTCATCATTAAATAAAATCACTTTGAACCTGAAAAAAATGGAAACTGTTTTATCTTGATAAAAGAAAATACATATCTTTAGTCAGGCAGAAAAAATGAACAATTTAGCAATCAATTTAATGCGATTGATATTCTCCCTAATTGATTGATACCCCCCTTAATTCATTCATAAATCTCACGTGGCAATTGCCCAGGAGAATTAAATACAACCAAGTTTCAAAATTAATTTTCCTCCTTCGAGCAGCGCAGAGGGTTTTCTTATCACCATGACGATCTTTGTCTTTTCGTTCTATTCCCGACGCTTTTCTCCTTTCAATCATCATTTGAGGCCAAACCAGATTAACAGATTTAAATTACTCCATCTAAGCTTTTTATTTTCACAGGCAAAATGTTCACAATCAATTTCATGGAAACCTCCCTGAATTTAATTATTTTATTTGAACATTTAATTGTACTTATGAATCATATCATAATCATATCATATCTGCGTGTTCTTATATACATGATTTTTATGAACCTATTTAGGTTGTAGGGATTCAAAGAATAGAACTTCTTGAAAATGAGAGCAAGAAGCGTGTACTTCTTCACCAGTTTGATAGCGTAAACTGTAACATGACCCCAAGCAATATAGATAGTGTTAGCGTTGGATATGATTCAATTCAAGGTCCAGGTTTTCTTGAATAGACTATATATCCAATATATAAACCAGGCTGAATGCCACACCAGGCCGCATATTCTATTTCACAAATCAATCCCATTTCAAACCCCATCTATTTCAATGAATACTGTCAAAATCAGCCTTGCTTTTTGTACCGCTCTGTCTACCTTTGATGTAAGTACCACAATGCCTAGTTGTACTGCATAACCAATGTATAACTTATGGTAAAATTGTATTGCCTCGCAGAGTGATTTTCCTCTACATACAGTTTTCAATTTTTAAAATGTCCAACATTCCTGTAAGTGAAACATGTATCTACAAGACGCTTGCAATAAAATGAAATCATATGCCTTGATTCATTTTTTTTTATAGATAATTATCCTAGTTTAATAATTATCAATGAAATATGTCTTAAAATATTTGAATTGATGAATAAAACTAAATAATTAACACACAAATTGAATACGGTGGAATGCCTATTTGTATCCAATGCATTCAATATTTCAGCCCGTTTGTGGAGTGTGAATGGCTTATAATTATGCACCCTGTTACCCTGAGGGAGTAGCTAATTAAGCACTGCTCCTATACCACTCCCTGATACTATTGCTACTGATATAAATTGATGCTATTGTACACTCTCACCTGTCTATGTGATAAGAAATGAATTAAATTGTGATTAATCTTTCAAGATTAATAGTTGTAATACTACGGGCACTCATCTCACAATATGCTTTTTACCCCATTGAAGTACCACATCTTCGCTGCTCTGTCAAAACCTCATAGGTTTTTCCGGCCCTTCAGGGTGTATAAAGTAAAACAATGCAACGGTTAAGCATAGGAAGTGTTGCTTTATACATGTTCAGGGGCAAGAGCACTTACAAGGTTTTGATATATGTGTTTTTGGCCCTTGAACATGTTTAGACAAGACTGTCCAAAGGTTATACTTAGGAAGTATTACTTTATACATGCTGAAGGGCCGGATGTAAGTTTTGACAGAATAGTGACGACATTTATCGCACAGGGGATTAAGTTTAAGAATATTTTTTACAAACAAATTGTCATTAATTTGTTTAATGTTCATTTTTGGGACCATATTTGGCATTGGTATGCATTGAGATTTGAATACAAATATGACTAGTCTTTATTCATAAGATTTCATCACTTTATACATTAAAAGTGCGACGAACCATCTCAATTTAATTGTTTTACCTCTAACACACTGAATCACTTATCATTGGTTCACTAGTTCTGGACTCGTATCACTCATCATATTAGCACATAGTGGGCTATTCTGGTATATACCCATACACCCCCTATGGAAAACATGATCGTAATCTCCCACACAAGGAGTTTACATTTCAAATGGAGTCCCCCGTTCAGGTAATCCCATTTGAATGAACACTCCCTGTGTGGAAGATTAATGTTATATCTTCCACAGGGGGTGTATGGAGTTCAACCAGAATAGCCAATTGCAAGATTTGGAATATATCATAGCTTATCCCTGTAGCTATGTACTAAGCCCATATCATCCTTGCTTAGTAATATATTGAATAATATATTTATGGGTTGATGTAGTGCTTTTCCAGGCATATAACAACCACTTTGCAGTGAAAGGGGGCATGTCCTATACACAGCCGTTCGTGACTTCTGGTAGCCCACTAGAAGTGAGCCTTTCCGGTAGCCCACTGGTTGCACTACTAGTAGCCCACTAGAAGTGGCTCCTAGGGGTGGGCAACTAATATATTCACTTCTAGTAGGCAACCGGTTGCAGCTTTCTAGTAGGCAACCGGTTGCAGCTTTCTAGTAGGCAACCGGTTGCAGCTTTCTAGTAGACATTCGGTTGCAGCTTTCTCGTTGCCCAATGGTTGCAGCTTTCTAGTAGGCATCCGGTTGCAGCTTTCTCGTTGCATATGAGCTGGATGTTGTCAATGTTAGCTGGGGATCCAAGAATGATTTTTTTTTGGGAACCATGCATGGAATACACCACAAAATTTGAACAGTGTTTCTAGACTGAAATTTTGTGCTGATTACAAATCTGGTGAGTGTAAAATCCGAACCTGTGAGGAAAGTTGTCAAATTAAAGGGATACTACCCTAATTATGTGTTTATAATGAAATTCACCTATAAATTATTTTCTTGTGATTCTTTTAATATTTCACATCTCTTTCTCATTTATTGTCCCAAATATGATGCTTTGTAAATGTTGAGAACCGATATAAAGCAATTTCAGCTCACATTAAAGAGGTATTACCCGATTTTATGGCCCGCAATCCTGAATTTTGGTCAAAAATCTAGGAATATGCCTTTAATAATTACTCTATTCTTTGATGAAATAATATACCACAAAATCAAAAACATTTTTCTGAACTGACATTTTGTGCTGATTCCAGATCGGATAAGTTTGTAAATCATTTGTGTGGGGAAAATGGTCAAATTAAAGGGATACTACCCGAATTTTGTTTTTTTTAATGAAATTCACCTAAAGCATTTGCTTGTGATTCTTTTAATGTTTCACATCTCTTTCTCATCACTTGTCCTAAATATGAAGCTCTGTAATTTTGAGAACTGATATAAAGCAATTTCGGCTCACATTGAAGGGGCATTTAATTAACCTCTTTAATGGTCCGCGATCCTGAAATTTGGTCAAGAATCTAGGAACATGCCTTTAATAATTACTCTATTCTTTGAGGGGGGGGGGGGGCTCAACAAATTTCGCACAGTCCAAAAAAATCGCAGTCCAAAAATATTGCCCCCCCCCCCGAGCTACGCCACTGACTCCTTCCTTGCAGAGTATTATGGAGGAAACCAAACCAATAACCAAGAAACCAAGAATAAGTTAGAACATTCTGAGCAGAAACGTATAATCTATTGAAACGTTCTACTTTTGTGAGCATTGGTGCAAAGCTGAGACGAGGTGAAAAACATGCAATAAATCACATTTTTTAAATCATGAAATTGGTTTTTGTAACAGTATATACTCTATGGCTCTAATGTCTTGACCGTTGATGATTATATTTTCCACCATATCGTCCGAGGCACAGAAAAGATTTGCTTTCCAGCAGTGGCACCAGCATTTTTTTTTTTGTGGGGGGGGGGGGGGGGGGGGGGGCAAAAGGGAGAGGGCAAGAAAACATTTAGGGGGGGGCAAGAAATTAAAAAATGGTCGCACCAAATTTGGTGTAATTGTAATTAATCTGGTAAGCAAAATTGCAAAATTTGGTCTAATTATACCTAATATGGTTATAAAATGCGCGCGCAGCGTGCCAACATTTGATATTTTATGCTAAAATGGTCAAATTTGGTCAAATTTTATTCTTTTTGAATTTTTTTTTTTTTTGGGGGGGGGGAAACTGGGGGGGGGGGGGGCAGGGAAATATGTTGGGGGGAATGCTCTCCGTGGCGCTGCCACTGCTGTCCAGAAGTCGTCTCATAGTAAATGTTTTTGTCGATAGGGTTTAAGACTTTTTCAGAGGCATAGGCTAGGTATAGGTTCCATCGGTTCATTTGCGAGTTCTACCATGCGACATATTTTGCCGGTTTTGGGACGACCATACCCCTAGTTGCATTTTCTTTCTTGTACGTGGAGTACAAACCCCGAGCTTGTTGTTTGGGTTTCTTGGTTTCGTTGGCTTTTACACACATATTTTTATCAACCGGAAGATAGGTAAAAATAATGTTGAAATATAAAAAAGAAAATTTTAAAAAACATTTAAAAAAGTCTTAATAAACCCAATAACATTTGACCCCGGTCGGATGAATACAATACAATACAATACAGAAAGCATTAAATGCGCCATTTCCAAAAGGCTCAGAGCGCTTACAAGATAAAACCTTAAAATTACAACTTAAACTACAAAATGTGAGTGTAACTTGAACATAGTACGTACAATATATTATAGCAATTACAAAATAGATTAGAAACAAAATATAAACAGAAAAACTGTTTAAGGGAACAAATGAGTTTTAAGAGCTTTTTTGAACATGATGATTGTCTAATACAGATAGGTAGCTTATTCCACTATTTTGACGCACAAACTGTGAGAGTTCTATCACCAGCTAGAACTCTAGTGATAGGGTATTAGAAGATCGGAGTGGTCTGGAACATATAATCTTACTATAATTCACCGTATGTTGTATGTGTGTATGTATCCATAAAGGCTCTCTCATTTTACGTCTAAAAACCGTGAACGTTGCACTGATAAAAGATGATTATAATGTGAGTGTTATAAGCTATAAATGGCTGAAAACCGTACAGAATTGACCGAGATATGAGTAAAAAACCATGAAAATCCATGGATACGGGCCGTGTTTGTTTTGTTTATCTTCATGCGTACTGCAACCATGCATTCGGCGCCTAACACATATCGCGTCGTAGTGCGCCGTGCAAAATAAACGCTCACACGCACTACACCCACGCACATCTACACACGCGAGCGGGCAAATATTGGAGAAATACGCTGCGCTACGGGAGTTAGTTAATTTAGGCCTTGAAGGTTTATAAGCACGGGGCGGGCGGTAGGGGCGAGGCGGGGACGGCGGGCAAGAGACGGCAGGGGAAGGCCCCGGGGAGCCCGGGGGGGGGGGGGGGGGGGGGGGGGCGAGGGGAGGCCATGAAGTAATGAGGTTTGGGAGGCAAGGGGTTACTGAAGAACGCTACGGGAGTTGGTTAATTTAGGCCTTAAAGGTTTAGATCGCACAGTACGGGGCGGGCTGGCGAGGGGAGGCCACGAAGTAATGAGGTTTGGGAGGCAGGGAGTTAATGAAGAAATGTGATACTAAAGTGCGTAACACTAACAGGGAGAGTCACGAAGTGGAAGGAAATAGTGTGGTTAAAAGTATAAACCAGGGGATACAGCTTGGGGAGATGGTTAAGGTTTAGGCCTTGGGTGTTGAGATAACCACGGTGCGGGGGCGGCAATTTCAGGTAAAGAAATAGGCCTATGCATTATATGTATTCTTACCAATTTCGAGACAAATTTTCGTATAGCTACTTATGTGTTATTTCACCGAGGTTCTACGTCTGATAGGCGCTACTTACTAGCGGGAGCCCGTTCGAAGAACGGGCGTCCCGCTAGTCTTACTATAATTCACCGTATGTTGTATGTATGTATGTATGTATGTGTGTATGTATCCTGAAAAGGCTTTCTCAATTTGCATCTTAAAGCCGTGAATATTGCACTGATAATAGATGATGTCTTGAGACAGGTTATAAGCTATAAATGGCCGAAAACCGTACAGAATTGACCGAGATATGAGCAAAATGATGTCCAATTTAGGCCTTTTCAGCCCGGCTTTTGAGACTAATTTCTACGGGCCATGTTTGTTTTTCTCTGCGTACACTGTAACCATGCAGTCGGCGCGCGTTACACATAGCGCGCAGCAGTGCGCCATGCAAAATAAACGCGCACACGCACTACACCCACGCACCCCTACACACGCGGGCGGGCAAATATTGGAGAAATACGCTGCGCCACGGGAGTTGGTTTCGGTTTAGGCCTTGGGGTTGCATAAGCCACGGGGCGGGGGCGGGGCGGTTAGGGGTTGTGTGTAATGATCCCTTTAGGGCCTAGGTTATGTTATGGTTATGTATATAGTTTGGGATGGGGTTAATAAAGAAATGTATTATTAAATTGCGTAACGATGGTGTCAGATGTGGGATTTGATACTGTATGTGACACGCGGGCGGACAAATATTGGAGAAGTACGCCGCGCTACGGGAGATAGTTAAGGTTAGGCCTTGGCGTTGAGATAAATTGCGGGCGGGGAACTTTGGGCTTTGGGCTTGAGGTATGCCACGGGGAGGGGCGGGCGGGGCGGTGACGAATGGGGGTTGTGTGTAATGATGTAATGTGGTTTGGGAGACAGGGGGTTAATGAAAAAATGTGATGCTAAATTGCGTAACGGATATGCCACTGGACGGGGGCGGGCCGGGAGGGACAGGGAGGGGGAGGGACGGGTGGGGTACGGGAGATGGTTAAGGTTTAGGCCTTGGTGTTGAAATATGCCACGGGGCGTGTGCGGGCGGGGGGGTAATTTTCAAAAAAAAATTAAATTGAAATTTAAAAACTTTTGAAATGTGTTTCGTTATAAATTTTCAACACTTTATTTTTGTAGGTGTCTATCTGGTAGGCCCTACTCCCTAGCGGGAGAGCCCGTCCGCAGGACGGGCGTGCCGCTAGTCATACTATAATTTGCCGTATGGTGTATGTATGTATGTATGTATCCATAAAAGGCTCCCTCATTTTGCGTCTAAACGCTGTGAACGTTGCACTGATTGAAGATGATTATAATGTGAGTGTTATAAGCTATAAATGGCTGAAAACCGTACAGAATTGACCGAGATATGAGCAAAACCGAGAAATCCAGGGCCTTTTCAGCCCGGCTTTTGAGACCATTTCTACGGGGCCATGTTTGTTTTTCACTGCGTACGCTGTAACCATGCAGTCGGCGCGCGTAACACAAAACGCGTCGCAGTGCGCCATGCAAAATAAACGCGCACGCACTACACCCACGCACGCCTACAAAGGCGGGCGGGCAAATATTGGAGACAGTCAGTCTGCATGTCACGCGTGCAGCGTCTATTTTCTAAGCACACAGCACGGCGTGACCTCGTCACTACCGAGCAATACCGAATGTAAACATTGAAAACATCACGCATTTCACGTCAATTTGTCCCGATATTTTACACTCAAAATTAAAATTGAAGACATTGATTATATCAGAAAAGGGTCAGTATTTATGTACATGCGTTGATTTTTGTCAAAACTAAACTATTTGGGGGTGAAAATAGAGAAATTCCGAATGCATTATTTTTGGAGATTTAAAAAAGAAAATGACACTAGAAAACGGCTAATTTCATACCTTTCTACAATACCGTCCTCTTTGATTATTCCTTGTAATCGTTGTAAGAATACTTGTTTAGTGAAAACTATCAAAATATCGGGATGATATCATCCTAAACGGTCAATACCACGAAAATAGTAGCATAAAGTATTTCCGGACCCGATGAAAATAATATTCCGGTCGATTAAGGTAATTCAGATCAGACCGGGCTATGACGTCAGGGGCTTGGCTCAAGTTCCGCTTTCTCATTGGCTGCTTGTAAGACCAATAATTCGGGTCGTGTGCACAGCGTTTGTCAGAGGGTGTCGGTAGGTTATGTGAGGAGACGGGCTCCTGGGGTTTGAGAGTGGATTTGGAGGAGTCACACAGTGTATGGATGATAATATAGAATTTATTTATTTTCCCCAGGATTTTTTCCAAATTGGCTTTTTTAAGTTCTGACGAAAGACATTTGTCACTTCAGGGATCACTTCCCATCACAGAAAATTAAATCAGAGGGAAAACGCCGCCCTCCCCAGTCCCCCAACCACCCCCACCCCCATGTCCCCTCTCCCACACACCAACCCCACAAAAAATGCATCTTTTAAATTGAAATAATATCAATCGCAAGTGGAATCAATATCGATTTTATTTCCAATAATTGAAAACTTTGGTATCTTAAAAAGGTTGTTTTTTTACAAAATCAGATTCATTTTATACCATTATCATGATCAGTAGTGACTCTCTAGATTGAAAACTCATCACTAAAATGAAATAGAATTGTTTGATGGGGGGGGAAATCAAAAATCTAATAAGTCACGCATGGTTCAGTAATCAGTATGCATGACCGAGTGTTTTTTTATTTATTATCAATTGCAACTGAAATCGATTGCGATTTTACTTTCAATAATTGAAAACTTTGGCAAAATCAGATTAATTTACCATTATCAGTAGTGAATCTATCTAGATTGAAAAACCATCGCTAAAATATACTAATATAGAATGTTTGATGAGAAAAATTGCAAAAATCTATTAAAGGTATATTATGTGATCTTTTTTAGGGAACGCCCTCAATCCTCGAGAAAAAAATGAAAGCAGATTTTCTTGCAGATTTACATTCCTGATCATAAATCGTACATAAGGCGATACGATTCTTAATGACTTCAAAATCATGGTTTTAGAGTGAAAATAAACTGTCAGAGTCTGCACTGACAACTTATTTTTACTCTAAATTCACTCTAAAACCATGATTTTGAGGTAATTAGGAATCGTATCGCTCTGTAACTTGGTATATATTCATAATTTATGACCAGAAATGTAAATCTGCAATAAAATCTGCTTCCAATCAAAAAAAGGACTAAGGGCGTCCCCTGGAAAGGATCACATGATATACCTTTAACGGTATATTATTACAGTGACATACCCGGGGGGGGGGGGGCCTAAAATAATTCCGTCGGTACATTTGCGATTTCGACCATGCAATTTTTTCGGCCGGTTTTGAGGGCAACAACATCGCTACCCCCATGAGTGCTTTGTTTTTTCTTCAAATTTGTATCCACATTTTTACATCTGATAAATGAGGCTCTATGTGAAGGATGAACAATTTTGCAATGGCGTTTTGTTAAAATTGAACGCTGTTTCAATGTGTTTGTTCGATTATAAATCTGACTATAATAATAGACCACTTCGTCGTGGGAATACAAGAACATCGCAAGTGACATTTTGCAGGAGAAGTATTTTTTGTTCAATTTTGTTAACTTCAATTAAATTGTTTTACAATCTTAATGTATATTTGATTGAAAATTAAATAATTCCTATTTGATTTAATGGATAAAATGTGTGGATTTGCCTTATTTTCATAAAAACAAACTATTAATAACTCAATTTGGCTGAAAATGTGACTTACTACGTACGTTCTTGCATCCCCCGTACAGATTCCTTATATAATTCCTCAAACAAAACAAATTCATAAGTTTAGCATTCAAGTGCAAATTTATTAAAACTTGTAAATCTCAATAGAAACTTTGCAGAAACTGTTCCTGCAAATTTGTTGCAACTTTTATTGTCCACACACATGTCATTTGGAGAATCCAGCATGTGATGATATCATTATTCACTTTATTCTGGGTTTTTCCAAGAGTACCAGACAAAGTCACATTCCTTATCACTTTGCATTTTCCCCTCAAGAATAAAAATTGAAAGTCCTGCGTAAATTATCCGAGAAGTCGGTCTCCCACGATCCTTGAATATCATCCTGAAGTCTTTCCATGCTTGCTTTGATCAAGAAGCCTTGATGGGTAGTTACTGTCTTTTCCTTATTATCACTTTACATTTTCCCCTCAAGAATAAAAATTGAATGAAAGTCCTGCGTAAATTATCCGAGAATTCGTCTCCCACGATCCTTGAATATCATCCTGAAGTCTTTCCAATTCCATGTTTGCTTTGATCATGAAGCCTTGATTTGTAGTTACTGTCTTTTGAAGCGGATATCTGGCAGGTACTGCTGGTATCTGTAAGCAAAACATGGAAAATGAAGAAAAGAAAAAGGATTAATAAATAATACATTTCATTCAGACAAACGCGCTGTTTCGAGCCTGAAAAAAAATAATTACACAATTACAAGAATCACCTTTCGCCCGTTTTGGTTTTCAATCATATTCCAATATATGTATGACTTTGACACGATACATTAATGTTTTTGTTTGATAGGTATACACAGTACACACACGGTACGGTATGGTAACGGTGTAGGCTTACAGTACACATTCAGTGCATTCGTAATTTGATTTACATTGCAGTGAACTGGAGTAGCAAAATTCTGCAGCTTCAAAAGAGCATGACGTAAACACGGGCTCTCTGAGGCACCATTTTTTCCCGAAAATCATGAACTTTTAACATTCATTTTCATACACTTGAGAAAGGTCGTCCCTGACGAATTTGATATCACTCGTTAGGACTTTTCGTTTTCTTCACAAATTTCGTCATCATAATCTACGTAATCTCACCAAACGGTCCAGTCCACGGTTACAAAAACGGCATCATGAGAAAGCATATTTTCTACTCATTTACTTCATCGTACTGTAAAATCCTTATTTATCATGCTTCAATGGAAATTTTGAGATTGTTTTGAAGAAAAATAAATAAATATTGTACTAACCCCGCCATCTTTGATGCACACTGATCCGAAAGGCACCGATTATGCCCGAACATGGCGATCGTCCGGAAAATCCCGAAAATCGCGACTTCGGAAATTTCCGGAATCATTCAATTCCTGAAATAGAAAAGTTGACCTCGGACGCTCCACAGCGTGACCTGCAGACTGACTGGTTTAGGCCTTGGGGTTGCATAAGCCACGTGGCGGGGGCGGGAGCGGGTGACGGGTTAGGGGTTGTGTGTAATGATCCTCTTATTATATGGCCTATGTTAGGGTTTTGTGGTTTGGGATGGGGTTAATAAAGAAATGTATTATTAAATTGCACATCGATGGTGTCAGATGTGGGATTTGATACTGTGCTAAATTGTAAATTGCGTAACGGATATGCCACGGGGCGGGGACAGGGCGGGGGAGGGACGGATGGGTTACGGGAGATGGTTAAGGTTTAAGCTTTGGTGTTGAAATATGCCACGGGGCGTGGGCGGGCGGGGGGGGGGGGGGGGGGGGGGGTGTGGGGGAGGTGCTTTTTCAAGTTTTTTAATTGAAATTTGAAAACTTTTGAATTAGGCCTACTACAAAACCTTTTGATTTAAAACAAAAATGTTTTAAATATTGTTCTATTCCTATGAGTTTCGTTATACATTTTCCAACACTTTAAGTTGTTTTATTTTGTAGGTGTTCTATCTGGTAGGCCCTACTCCCTAGCGGGAAAGCCCGTCCGAAGGACGGGCGTGCCGCTAGTCTTACTATAATTTGTCTTATGGTGTATGTGTGTGGGTATCTATAAAAGGCTCTCTCAGTTTGCAACTAAACACCGTGAACTT
This sequence comes from Ophiura sarsii, assembly GCA_035610835.1. NCBI lineage: Eukaryota > Metazoa > Echinodermata > Ophiuroidea > Amphilepidida > Ophiuridae > Ophiura > Ophiura sarsii. The sequence goes on from CM069449.1 coordinate 6,344,865, forward strand.
TGCACTGATAAAAGATGATTATAATGTGAGTGTTATAAGCTATAAATGGCTGAAAACCGTACAGAATTGACCGAGATATGAGTAAAAAACCATGAAAATCCATGGATACGGGCCGTGTTTGTTTTTCACTGCGTACGCTGTAACCATGCAGTCGGCTCGCGTAACACAAAACGCGTCGCAGTGCGCCATGCAAAATAAACGCGCACACGCACTACACCCACGCAAATGTAACCTCGCTGCCACGCACCCATACACACGCGGGCGGGCAAATATTGGAGAAATACGCTGCGCCACGGGAGTTGGTTACGGTTTAGGCCTTGGGGTTGCATAAGCCACGGGGCGGGGGCGGGGTGGTGATGGTTAGGGGTTGTGTGTAATGATCGCCTTAGTGCCTACATGTAGGTTATGTTAGGGTTATGTGGTTTGGGATGGGGTTAATAAAGAAATGTATTATTAAATTGCGTAACGATGGTGTCAGATGTGGGATTTGATATTGTATGTGACACCCGGGCCGCAATATTGGAGAAATACGCCGCACTACGGGGGATGGTTAAGGTTAGACCTTGGCGTTGAGATAAGCCGCGGGGCGTGGAACTTTGGGCCTTGGGGTTGAGATATGTCACGGGGCGGGGCGGGCGGGGCGGTGACGAATGGGGGTTGTGTGTTATGATGTAATGTGGTTTGGGAGACAGGGGGTTAATGAAGAAATGTGATGCTAAATTGCGTAACGGATATGCCACGGGGCGGGGCGGGGGAGTAACGGTGGGGTACGGGAGATGGTTAAGGTTAAGGCCTTGGGAGTTGACATATGCCACGGGGCGTGGGCGGGCGGGCGGGGGTCTTTTTTAATTGAAATTTGAAAACTTTTGAATTAATCCTACTACAAAACCTTTTGATTTAAAACAAAAATGTTTTAGATATTGTTCTATTTCTATTATGTGTTTCGTTATAAATTTTCCAACACTTTAAGTTGTTTCATTTTGTAGGTGTTCTATCTGGTAGGCCCTACTCCCTAGCGGGAGAGCCCGTCCGAAGGACGGGCGTCGCGCTAGTCTTACTATAATTCACCGTATGTTGTATGTATGTATGTGAGTATGTATGTATCCTGAAAAGGCTTTCTCATTTTGCATTTTAAAGCCGTGAATATTTCACTGATACTAAATAATGACCGGACACGGGTTATAAGCTATAAATGGCCGAAAACCGTACAGAATTGACCGAGATATGAGCAAAATTATGGCAATTTAGGGCCTTTTCAGGCCGGCTTTTGAGACTATTTTTTACGGGCCATGTTTGTTTTTCTCTGCGTACACTGTAACCATGCAGTCGGCGCGTAGCACATAACGCGTCGCAGTGCGACATGCAAAATAAACGCGCACACGCACTACACCCACGCACCCCTACACACGCGGGCGGGTAAATATTGGAGAAATACGCTGCGCCACACGGGGTTGGTTATGGTTTAGGCCTTGGGGCCTTGAGATAAGCCACGGAGCGTAGGCGGAGACGGGGCGGGGACGGGGCGGGGACGGGGCGGGGACGGCAGGGCGGGCGGGGACGGGGCGGGGACGGCAGGGCGGGCGGGGGGGGGGCAGCGGGTCATAAGGTAACGAAATAATGTGGTTTCTGATAAAACAAAACATGATATAGTAAATCTAAATTACGTGACATGGTGTCAGATGTGGGATTTGATACTGTATGCGACACGCAGACAAATATTGGAGAAATCGGGAGATGGTTAAGGTTAGGCCTTGGCGTTGAGATAAGCCGCTGGGCGGGGAACTTTAGGCCTTGGGGTTGAGATATGACACAGGCGGGGCGGGGCGGTGACGAATGGGGGGGGGGGGGGTGTAATGATGTAATGTGGTTTGGGAGGCAGGGGTTAATGAAGAAATGTGATGCTAAATTGCGTAACGGATATGCCACGGGCGGGGCAGGGGCAGGCGGGGCAGGGGCAGGCGGGGGAGTGACTGGTGGGCTACGGGAGATGGTTAAGGTTTAGGCCTTGGAGTTGAAATATGCCACGGGCGGGGCGGGGGTGGTGACGAATGGGAGTTGTGATGCTAAATTGCGTAACGGATATGTCACGGGGCGGGGGCGGGCGGGGCGGGATGGTGACGGTTGGGGAACGGGAGATGGTTAAGGTTTAGGCCTTGAAGTTAAAATATGCCACGGGGCGTGGGCGGGCGGGGGTCTTTGAATTAAAACAAAAGGGCGGGCGGGGGTCTTTGAATTAAAACAAAAATGTTTTAGATATTGTTCTATTCCTATGTGTTTCGTTATAAATTTTCCAACACTTTTGTGTTGTTTCATTTGTAGGTGTTCTATCTGGTAGGCCCTACTCCCTAGCGGGAGAGCCCGTCCGTAGGACGGGCGTTCCGCTAGTCTTACTATAATTTGTCTTATGGTGTATGTGTGTGGGTATCCATAAAAGGCTCTCTCAGTTTGCAACTAAACGCCGTGAACATTGCACTGATAAAAGATGATTATAATGTGAGTGTTATAAGCTATAAATGGCCGAAAACCGTACAGAATTGACCGAGATATGAGCAAAATTATGGCAATTTAGGGCCTTTTCAGCCCGGCTTTCGAGACTATTTTTTACGGGCCATGTTTGTTTTTCTCTGCGTACACTGTAACCATGCAGGCGCGCGGAGCACATAACGCGTCGTAGTGCGCCATGCAAAATAAACGCGCACACGCACGCACCCCTACACACGCGGGCGGGCACTTGGAGAAATACGCTGCGTCACACGGGGTTGGTTATGGTTTAGGCCTTGGGGTTGAGATACGCCACGGGGCGGGGCGGAGACGGGAGCGGGCGGGGACGGCTGGGCGGGCGGGCGGTGGGGGGGGGGCGGCAGCGGGTCATAAGGTAACGAAATAATGTGGTTTCTGGTAAAACAAAACATGATATGGTGAATCTAAATTACATAACATGGTGTCAGATGTGGGATTTGATACTGTATGTGACACGCGGGTGGACAAATATTGGAGAAATACGCCGCGCTACGGGAGATGGTTAAAGTGAGGCCTTGGCATTGAGATAAGCCACGGGGCGGGGAACTTTAGGCCTTTGGGGTTGAGATATGCCATGGGGCGGGCGGGGGCGGTGACGAATGGTGGTTGTGTGTAATGATGTAATGTGGTTTGGGAGGCAGGGGGTTAATGAAGAAATGTGATGCTAAATTGCGTAACGGATATGCCACCGGGCGGGGGCGTGCGGGGCGTGCGGGGGCGGGATGGTGACGGTTGGGGTACGGGAGATGGTTAAGGTTTAGGCCTTGGAGTTAAAATATGCCACGGGGCGTGGGCGGGCGGGGGGTCTTTGAATTAAAACAAAAATATTTTAAATATTGTTCTATTCCTATGTGTTTCGTTATAGATTTTCCAACATTTTATGTTGTTTCATTTGTAGCCTGTAGGTGTTCTATCTGGTAGGCCCTACTCCCTAGCGGGAGAGCCCGTCCGTAGGACGGGCGTCCCGCTAGTCATACTATAATTTGTCTTATGGTGTGAGTATGTATGTATCCATAAAAGGCTCTCTCAGTTTGCAACTAAACACCGTGAACTTTGCACTGATAAAAGATGATTATAATGTGAGTGTTATAAGCTATAAATGGCTGAAAACCGTACAGAATTGACCGAGATATGAGTAAAAAACCATGAAAATCCATGGATACGGTCCGTGTTTGTTTTTCACTGCGTACGCTGTAACCATGCAGTCGGCTCGCGTAACACAAAACGCGTCGCAGTGCGCCATGCAAAATAAACGCGCACGCACTACACCCACGCACCCAAGTAAATGTAACCTCGCTGACGCACCCCTACAAGGCGGGCGGGCAAATATTGGAGAAATACGCTGCGTCACGGGAGTTGTGGTTTTGATTTTGGGGTTGAGATAAGCCACGGGGCGGGGGCGGAGACGGGGACGGCAGGGCGGGTGGCGGCGGGTCGGGGGCGGGGGACGGCTGGGGGAAGCGGGCTCCGGGGGCGAGGGGGTCTAATGAAGAAATGTGGTTTGGGAGGCAGGGGGTAAATGAAGAAATGCAATACTATATTACGTAACACTAACAGGGAGGATCACGAGGTGGAAAGAAATACTGTGGTTCCTTACGGTATAAGCCATATGGGCCGATAGCTTGGGGAGATGGTTAAGGTTTAAGGGTTGAGATAAGCACGGGGCGGGTTGGGGGCGGGCCGGGCGAGGGGGTTTAATGAAGTAATGTGGTTTGGGTGGCAGGGGGTTAATGAAGAAATTTGATACTAAATTGCGTAACAGGGAGGGTCATGAGGTGGAATGAAATACCGTATGGTTCCTTAAAAGTATAAACCATAGGATATAGCTGGGGGTAATGACGGGAAGCATTCAATTTCAGGTATAAGGAAATAGGCCTATATATTATATTTTAACTCAAAAATGTATTCTTACCAATTTCGCGATAAATGTTCGTACAGCTACTTATGTGTTATTTCATTTTGTAGGTGTTCTTTCTGGTAGGCGCTACATACTAGCGGGAGCCCGTTCGAAGAACGGGCGTCCCGCTAGTCTTACTATAATTTGTCTTATGTTGAGAGTATGTATGTATGTATGTATGTATCCATAAAAGGCTCTCTCAGTTTGCAACTAAACGCCGTGAACATTGCACTGAATAAAAGATGATTATAATGTGAGTGTTATAAGCTATAAATGGCCGAAAACCGTACAGAATTGACCGAGATATGAGCAAAATTATGGCAATTTAGGGCCTTTTCAGCCCGGCTTTTGAGACTATTTTTTACGGGCCATGTTTGTTTTTCTCTGCGTACACTGTAACCATGCAGTCGGCGCGCGTAACACAAAACGCGTCGCAGTGCGCCATGCAAAATAAACGGGCAAATATTGGAGAAATACGCTGCGCCACGGGAGTTGGTTACGGTTTAGGCCTTGGGGTTGCATAAGCCACGTGGCGGGGGCGGGAGCGGGTGACGGGTTAGAGGTTGTGTGTAATGATCCTCTTATGGCCTATGTTAGGGTTATGTGGTTTGGGATGGGGTTAATAAAGAAATGTATTATTAAATTGCACATCGATGGTGTCAGATGTGGGATTTGATACTGTGCTAAATTGTAAATTGCGTAACGGATATGCCACGGGCGGGAGCGGGCGGGGCGGGGACGGGGCGGGGAGGGACGGATGGGTTACGGGAGATGGTTAAGGTTTAAGCCTTGGAGTTGAAATATGCCACGGGAGGTAGGCGGGCGGGGGGGGGGGGGGGGGGGGGTGGGGTGGGGAGGTGCTTTTTCAAGTTTTTTAATTGAAATTTGAAAACTTTTAAATTAGGCCTACTACAAAACCTTTTGATTTAAAACAAAAATGTTTTAAATATTGTTCTATTCCTATGAGTTTCGTTATAAATTTTCCAACACTTTAAGTTGTTTTATTTTGTAGGTGTTCTATCTGGTAGGCCCTACTCCCTAGCGGGAAAGCCCGTCCGAAGGACGGGCGTGCCGCTAGTGATAAACAATTTGACAAGTAGATTGGTCCTTGGTTATGAAGACATTTATAACCAGACAGAAGTAATTTATAGATGATCCTTTGGCGTATTGGAAGCCAATGCAGTGATTTTAAAAGTGGTCCAGGCGAATGTTCGGTCGACTTTCAAACACAAGACGTGCAGCCCAGTTTTGCAAACGTTGCAGGCAAATGATGTAAGTAGATGGTAGCGAAGAGAGAAGGCCATTACAATAATCGAGACGTGAGAGTATCAATGAACGTACAGCATGTTGACATGTAGGTTGATCAATATATTTCCTGATTCTGCCGATATTTCGTAAATGGAAAGTAACCGTTTTGCTGACATTTGTGATATGTGATGACATGGTCATTTGTGAATCAAAGAAGGCACCCAAATTCCTTACGGTCTTCACAGGTTGAATGTTTTCATTTCCAATAGAAAGAGTTATGGCAGATGGTGTTTGCAATTGTATGTAGATGCGGCAATAAAGAACTCTGATTTGCTATCATTTATTTAATTTGTTTGCAGTCATCCAGTTCTTAATATCAAATATACACTTTTGGAGTTGAGTTATTGCACTGTTAAATAAGGTCACCCGGCACTTTGGTATCAAATGATATGTATAACTGCGTATCATTGGCATACTTATGATGAGGTACATTATGATGATTTGCAATGTCACCAACTGGAAGGGTATAAACATAATATCCAACAGGTCCGACTACAGAGCCTTGTGGCAAACCAAACTGCGAGATGATTGGATCTGTCGAGAGTTTACCAGCTATATCCACTTGGGTAGACCAATCATTAAAATAGGAACGAAACCAATTTAATGCAGTTCTTTTGACACAAATCCGTTCAGAAAGACGTGAAATTAAAATGTTGTGATCAATCGTGTCAAATGCAGTTGATAAGTCCAATAACACAAGAAGAACAGCTCTATTAGCATCTAGTGAAAACATGATGTCATTTTTCACTTTTAAAGGTGCTGATTCAGTACTGTGCAGTGCTCTGTATGCAGATTGGTAAGGGTCTGCAAGATTGTTCAAATCCATATGTTCTGTGAGACGTGAACATGCGATCTTTTCAATTAATTTACCAACAAAAGTTATATTGGCAACAGGTCTGTCAGTAGTTCTTCAGCGTATTTTGATCAAGAGTTGACACAACTCTTTTTTGTTGTGCCTTATATAAGTTAACTGGCATGTTTAGGGTGGTTTGAAAAATGATAATTTGTGCCCTCCATCATAATCATAAAGATTGTTTTTATCATTTAAGATCAGCGATGGCAATTAAATTGGTTTCTGACATCCCTCACTTCAACACAATGTATCTCAAAAAGATCAAATCGTACTGGGGTAAAACCGGTAAGGTACAGCTTGACTTATGTAATATGTATGTAGGTCAAGTTTGTTGGTTCGACTCCATCACCAGTAAATTGTATGTGCCTGTACTGACACTGGATACCTGTTAGAATATGCCTTTTTATAGAATATACCGTTGATCAATAAGTAATATTTTGTTTTGATTTGGGGACCGTTCATTATTTCTACCAGACGGGGGCTGGTAGCTGGAAAAAAGTAACAACCAAAAACCCATGACCCTTCCCTAGATACTAAAAATTAAAATGTATGACCCCTCTGGAATGTAGAAACAAAGTTATGACACCCACTCCCTTCTTTTGTTTTACACACACAAAGGCCTACAAATACAACAAGGCGGTTCTCGAACGGCGTGTCTCGCCTGTGTCTTCATAAAGTTTGTTTAGCATTCACACATCAACAAGCAGTTATAAAATCAAACATGACAAATAGTCTTCTCCTTTGTTGTTGAAATAGCTGCTGGAGTTCAGATAGAATATTACATGTAGTTCACAATCGGTCTTGGATATTCGTCACAGTCACAAAACAGGGTACCATAGAGTTTTCTCAATGGTCATAGGGGAGGTTTGGTTCAGTTTCTTCTAAAAGCACCAAATTTGGCTCATATGTTGCTCATACTCTTATGATTTATGATGGATGCCAACATTTGGGCCCTCTGGGACAGCCATATTGGCCGATTCCAATATGGCCGCCATACTGGGGAGGATTCTAAAAATGTATAGTTTGCCCCACTTCCGATGTGAGGTTACTGAGGTATTGAGCAAAACGTGAAAAGGTCGTTAAAAACGTGAAAATGTAAGTTGTTACCACCAGGAGTCGTTTTTGTGCCTTATACAGGGCCATGGAAGGGAATGAGAGCATACGCTTTCCCTCCTCTCCCTCCCATCGTCAGAGTCCTCCAGAAGACTCAGGAAAACAGTTGCAAACACTACTCATGATAGCTCCCTTCTGGCCCTAACGGCAATGGTTTTGGACTCTCCTAATGCTGTCACTCAGTCCAGAACCCCATCCACCTTCCTCCGAGCGTGGACTTCCTCAGAATGCCGGGATCGAAGGCGAGATACCATGCGACGGAGGGACTGAGACTGACTGCTTGGTCCTTTTCAAGCTAAATTGTCTTTTATATTTATTATATTTGAATATTGTATGTTCCATCTATATATATGTTTTAATGTGCAATGTTGATTTGGCTAAATAGATATGAAATGAAATGTTACAACGGGAGGGGAGAGTGTGCACTACTTTGCAGATGTGGAGCCAAGCCGGACACCTGCCATTTAGCATTTCTCAATCAATCAGAAATTGAGTGAGCCAGACACCTGACCAGTTAAATATTGAGTTACGTTTCATTTTCAAAAAATACCCTTAAGTAGAGAATAGAAATTATAAACGGCATATTCCTAGATTTTTGACCAAATGTCAGGATTGCGGACCATAAAATCGAGTAATGCCCCTTTAATAAATGTGAGCCGAAATTGCTTTATATCAGTTCTCAACATTACAGAGCATAAGTAATGAGAAAGAAATGTGAATTATATAAAAACAAATCACAAGAAAATGCTTTATAGGTGAATTTCATTTAAAAAGCATAATTCGGGTAATATCCCTTTAATTTGACCATTTCCCCCTCATATATGGTTTACAAACTGATCAGATCTGGAATTAGCACAACATTTCGTTTAAAAAAAAATTGTTTTGATTTTGTGGTATATCATTCCATTAAAGAAAAAAGTAATTATTAAAGGCATATTCCTAAATTGTTGACTAAATTTCAGGATTGCGGACCATACAATCGGGTAATGCCCATTTATTGTGAGCCAAAATTGCATTATATCAGTATTCAACATTACAGAGCATCATATTTAGGACAAGTGATGAGAAAGAAAAAGAATCACAAGAAAATGCTTTATACATGTAGGTGAATTTCATTTTTTTTAAAAATCATAATTTAGGTAGTATCTCTTTAATTTGACCATTTTCTCCTCGCATATGGTTTACAAACTTATCAGATTTAGAATCAGCACTAAATTTCAGTCCAGAAAAATGTATTTGATTTTGTGGTATATCATTCCATCAAAGAATAGAGTAATTATTAAAGGCATATTCCTAGATTTTTGACCAAATTTCAGGATTGTGGACCATTAAATCGGGTAATACCCCTTTAATGTGAGCTTCATATTTGGGACAAGTAATGAGAAAGAAATGTGAAATATTAAAAGAATCACAAGAAAATGCTTGATAGGTGAAATTCATTAAAAAAAACAAAATTCGGGTAGTATCCCTTTAATTTGACCATTTTCCCCCTCACAAATAGTTTACAAACTTATCAGATCTGGAATCAGCATAAAATTTGAGTTCAGAAACATGTTTTTGATTTTGTGGTATATTATTCCATCAAAGAATAGAGTAATTATTAAAGGCATATTCCTAGATTTTTGACAACATTTCAGGATTGTGGACCATAAAATCGGGTAATACCCCTTTAATGTGAGCTTCATATTTGGGACAAGTAATGAGAAAGAAATGTGAAATATTAAAAGAATCACAAAAAAATGCTTGATAGGGCCTAGGTGAATTTCATTTAAAAAAAATTCGGGTAGTATCCCTTTAATTTGACCATTTTCCCCTCACAAATAGTTTACCAACTTATCAGATCTGGAATCAGCACAAAATTTCGGTTCAGAAACATGTTTTTGATTTTGTGGTTTATTATTCCATCAAAGAATAGAGTAGGCCTAATTATTAAAGGCATATTCCTAGATTTTTGACCAAATTTCAGGATTGCGAACCATAAAATCGGGTAATACCCCTTTAATGTGAGCATCATATTTGTGAATGAGAAAGAAATGTGAAATATTAAAAGAATCATGAAAATGATTTATAAAATTAATTTATAGGTGAAATTCATTGAAAACATAATTCGGGTTGCATTCCTTTAATTTGACAACTTTCGTCACAGGTTCGGATTTTACCCTCACCAGATTTGAAATCAGCACAAAATTTCAGTCTACAAACACTGTTTAAAAAAAATCATTCTTGGATCCCCAGCTAAAAAAAAAAAGCCAAATGTAGAAATTTACCTTTGATTCATTAAAAGCCCCGTTTCAACTTCAAAATTCGTCAGCCTTGAATTCTCACGTGTTATTTCAATGCTACTTCTAGTAGCCCACTCGCCACTTCTAGTAGCCTACTAGAAGTACACTTCTCGTAGCCCATCACTAGCGCACAATCGGTAGCCCACTGGAAGGGACCTTCCGCGTGGCAACCGGTTACGCACAACCGGTGGCCCACTGGTTAGGACCAACCCCGTGCCCAGCGGTTGGTCCCAACCGGTTGCCCACTCAGTGCAACTGGTGGGCTACCAACATGCGAGTCCACTGTGTACACCTTGTATGAGACTAGGGTTGGGCGAAGGTGGAATTTATCATATATGCTCAGAACTAGTGAATTTGCAGTATATATTTCATCACTTATGCCAATAGCTTGCATTATTAATATAATGTCAAATGTTATGTATTATTAAAGTTATATAATGGAATAAGGTGATTACATTTAAGAATGAATGAATTGCGTTCTGTAAATATATATATACATGCCTTTCAAAAACAACATTGTTTCAAGGCTGTAGGGCTCTCAATATTCTCACACATCATCATCAAAAATAAATTAAGGCCATTTATCTTATTCAGACAACGCCTTACTTTAAACATTTTAACAACAACAACATTTGATTAAGTATTATAGCGTGTTATACTCTATTGTTCTCTTTATTTTTAGCACTCCCCCCCCAAAAAAAACACACAAACATTTTCTTCCCCCCCCCCCCCCCCATCTACTGCTGATAGCAATATCATACAATGTGCTATCTACTGCTGATAGCAATATCACACAATGTGCAAAGATAAAAGAAGAAGTTAAAATAAGACAGAATTTGACCTATTTAACATAAAATTGCCATTTTTTGCTCGCTTTGCGTGCATTTTCTTACCAAGTCTTCTTTTCTTCATGCCACCCTTAAAAAAAAAATTGCCCCCCCCCCCCCCCCCCCCCATTTTTTGGTATGATGCTGGCACCGCCACTGGCGGGTCTGGTTTTAAGCCCTGGAAATACAGTTTTATTGGATATCACTATGGATACGAGTTAATTACTGTCCAGTTTATTTCAAGATGCTAGTGTAAAAAGGTTGCATCTACTTCAAGATGCTTGTGTAAAAAGGTTGCATCTACTTCAAGATGCTGATGTAAAAAGGTTGCATCTACTTCAAGATGCTTGTGTAAAAGGTTGCATATAATACTGGCTGCTCTGTTGTTGATTTCAGATTAAAATCTCTTGATACCATTAGTGTATAATCAATATAATAATAACTAATTTGACTTGACACAGGCTGCTCGCATTAGCACACATAGCAGCTATGTTTGGTAGTGCATTACACACTAGTACATTACAAGCATTATGCACTGTAGTAGTCCAAACAGGTCTAAACCCATCAATTGACAGATTGTCATAGTGTTTTGACAGATCCATGCAGGCATGCAAGACACGCTACCTTGTACTATGCAGGCTGCTATCAGTGCAATCATGATTCCTTGATCCAATTGCACAGTTCATTAATGCAATGTTTTATATGTATGTGGCATGAACCTGGCTCTCTATATTTAAAAGATGTGAGTGTGCTTTGACTCCTTATTTCTGCAGTATTGTGTCAGATAATGAACTGTGTATTTGTAAAATTTACAAGGTTCATTTAAAGGGGCATTGAGAGATACGTATGGGAGTGCGCCCTCAATTATCCTGGAAATCAGGTTTTTTGGCATCAAAGTAATACTTGGCATATACTAACTACCATCGGAAACAGTTTACCAACATTCGCCGTTTATCATATAAAATTTGATGATTTTCTTAGTTTCGATATGATGATATCGAAACTCAGGTGCTGAATTTGTAAGTTATGCATCGTTTTACTCACAGACTTTCGCGGCAAATCTCAACCCGGAAGTGCCGTTATTTGCTTATTTTGGCATGAAGGCGATGTCGGAATTGTATGACATTTTGGATTTGGGCTATGTTGATGATTATCTTTACGTTATTTGCTCATTTAGTATATCGATACATTTCTCAATGCCCCTTAAAGGATAGACGATTGATTGGAAAGCTGATGATCAACTCTGATTGGTTAATTGAATTAGAATGCTCTCTTTGCAACCAATAAAAATAGGTATTAGAAAATGTTAGAAAACCCATTACTCACATGTCCCCTGATTGGCTCAAAAATGATATAGTTCTCTTTATAACCAATCAAACTAGGTTGGCTGGTTTCCATCTACTCATGCAAACAAGTGCATTCTAAATTGGTGAACCTGCTTACAGAAGAGCAAGGGCGCACAAGAAGCTCGAGTGACGCAACATGGCGCACTGTGAATCGTATGCGTGCCGCATGGGTATGCCCAAATAGTGTGTGTTAGCTTGTTGCGCGCAGAGAGTTTAAAACCGCATATTTCTTGCCAATTTGGAACTGATTAAACTATAGTGACACAGTTATCAAGAAAAGGCACAAGCACATCATAGATGCACGGGTCAATAGAATATACTGGGAATCAAGCATTATTCAAGTCTGGAAGGTCCTGGGTTCATCCTGGATATTAATTATTAATATATATGTGTGTGTGTGGGGGGTGTTCATGTTTAGAAAGATTGTCAAGAATATTGAAAACATTTCACAAACATTCAAATAACCGAATCAGATAGGCTTACTCTTTAACAGCAACAAAAAAGTTTAAAGCAATTAAATAGCAATAAAATGGTGCCACCATTTTATTTATTTAAATTGAAACTTAATTATAGTTGCCATCACAATGCTTTAGATGACATTCCATGCGCGGCGCAAGTTTGGTGTAATTTTGTCCAACGTATTGTGACGGGGACTATGACGGGACTATGACGGGACTATGGCAATATTGTGGCTTTATATATCATGTGATCAATAGTAATGAGCTCATTCTACAAAACACCTCTTCACAAGAAGCAAACTAATCTCTCGCTGTGTTTTTAAACAAATAAAACTTGCACATTATGAAAAAACCCATGTCGAAATATCCTGGCAACACAATTGGGTAATTTCATCGTATTTCCAATTCCCCCTTCAGCAAGAAAATAAACATGACGAGAACGGTAAGTTCAGTTACCAACTTACAATTTTACGATAACTGTAACATTAAACGAAACAGAGAGTAATTCTCCATCGAGGCAAAACCCAATGAAATTTGACAACATTTGTGCACATGCACGTACAGCTATGTGTTAGAAGGCTGATAATAACGCCATGCTCACGATAGGGGAAGCAACTTGTTATTTTTTTGGTACAAAAATGTCAAAAAAAATGTAAGAAATGTGAATATTCATGGCTTTTTTAAATTTAGTATGAATAATGCATTGAAATGAGAATAAGCATGCCTAGCTTTGGTACATGAAATTTGACACTCCATTTAAGTACTGTTGGATCATATAGGCCTATATCACAAAAGGGTTATTGTAAGTTGTAAGATTATTTTAACAAAAAATGTCGAAAAATATCAGAAATGTTAATTTTTATGGCTGCATTTGAATGTGTGTAACCAATGCATTCAAATTAAATGCAATCATGCCTAGTCTCTGTTCAATAGTTCTTAAAACAGTTTTCATAATTTTAATTAAATATCCAAACTGTTATTATACATTGATATTCTGGTAATGTGACTACATCATTAATGCTATGCATCTCATATACTATGTCAAGTTTTATCGTGTTTTAAATGACTGATTTATGGAGTAGGAAATTGCATGGTATCATATGTGATATCACGCCTACAGCTATCTATATGGAGTACGGTGTTCATTATACCCCATATTTAGTATGCGTATGTGGAGGGGTAATAGAATCGTACGCTGTTACTGACAAACTTCTCAATCTAAACAAAACCAAATCAAAAAAAAAAAATCAATTTAAAATTTATTTCAATTCTTACCTCTCTTAGTTTCATCAACCAAAAAAATGAATAAAAAGCACTGACGTGTCAAACTGTTTTTATAGTCTCATGAAAGTGGGCTCAGTTCAATGAAATGACTATGACTGTAGATGAAATAACCTATTGGTTTCTGGGTATGAGACTGATACCCAGAGGGCAAATGTAATGTGTGGTGTGTGCATATTAGTGGATGATGTTTTCAAAGATGAGGTTAACCTGGAAAATATGTTAAACATGGAATTTGATCTTCAAAGAAGCGATAGCTTTAATAAAAGCGTGAGAATATTTGGGTTAATCCCAATTTCTGCAAAGCGGTTGGTAGAGTACTATGCTATCAGCCATTTCTTTCACGGTAAATGTTTCTAGAACATGATAGCAAGATTAGTGTTTGTCAAGATATAAAATTGATTTTGTATTGGTTTAGAACAAATAAATCAGGAATTGAATGGGAATCAAATTGTTTTTTAAGTCACAATTTTGTTTAAACTTTGGTGTTTCTTACTCTAAGATAATGCCATAGTGTTGTCTTTTCCCCAGAATTGGTCAATGAAATAGAGGGCACTATTGTAAAGCTTAAATTACAATTACTCAGTTAACCCCATTCAACATCTCTACTCTCAAAGCTAATTATAATCTTAACCCATTATAACCAACATCACCTACCATCCCAACCAACCACTTTCAGTAGCAACTCAATGCTACAATGTTAGAAAATATTGTTCGAACAATTTGTAGGTGTAATGTAAAGTGTTCCCCCTTCTCCCCCTGATCAATGTTGAATCCCACAATGTATCCACCATCAGCACAGGGCCTCGCAGTATTGATTGGTGGGGAAGGGGGAGGGATATGGGGAAGGGGGAGGGATATGAGGAAGGGGATACTTCAGGTTACCATAAACAAATTTTGATTTTCATGTGACTCAAATAGCGTGCGTGTTATGGTCCAATAAGCATGGCAATTAGGGTCAGTGTTCGAACACATTTTTCTATGATTGTAGCTTGCTCCCAACACAAGATAAATTTTAACAATTCAAAAGGTTCAGAGCGTTAAAATAATACCACAATAGTTTCTATAAAATCCACCCAAATTACAACCGGCCTCAAGCCAAGCAAGCATGCATGCTTATATTATTATTTTTGTTCCACCATGTTCCCTACACCTCGTTTAACGCTGAATCTTCCTTGATAACGATTCTTCAAACGATGCACAGCCATACTCTTTTAAATGTAATAAGGTCAGGGCGGGAGGGCGGGCGGACTATCCTACCGACCCACACCTTGGCACGCAGACGGTAGATTCTCATGCTATATGGTGGAGTTCAATAGACTCCGTTACTAACCACAGGGCACTCCCTATACGAAGATTCAATTTAGACTTTGTAATATGAAAAATAGTACGCCAGATTTGAGGAGGCAAAACTACAACCTTAACTGTATAATTGAATTGTCTAACTCAGTCTTCTAGGCACTAATGTGAGATTTTCTTACCAAATTATCAGCTCTCACACACAGAATTGACTCAACCCATTTTATTTTTCTTGATTTTTCTTTCATGTCACAGCCTTTTTCATATTTGGTGTATAAACATGTAAATTGAGTCTAAAGTGTAGTTTATGTAACCAAATTGAATCTATCATTCACTAATTTGAGATTTTCTCTCATCATTATATGTTCTCTTATGGTATTGATACTACTTTTTTAAATCTGACCGCATCATGTTTAGAGGATTTAATGGGCTATTCCATTTGAAGTCTATATCCCCTCTGGAAAATGTTACCTTAATCTTTCACACAGGGCGTGAATATTTCAGATGAAGTCACCTATGCAGGAAACCCTATCTAAAATCCACACTCCCTGTGGAGAAGATTAAGCGAACATCTTCCAAAGGGGTGTATGGATTTCAAATTGAATAGCCCAATGTCTCTGTATTGCTTCCAATATTATTCCATAATTTCTTGAATATTGTATAAATGCTTTGGTGCCACCTACTACTAGGTGATGGTTTGGCAGCCATTACAGGAGTAAACAATTGTACATTGACACATTTAAAGACATCCATACCTGATGCGAACTGGTCCTTAGATTTGTGCAGCACATTTAAGATACATTCATCGTCAATCAGATCTGATTGTTTAAATGTGCTCTTAATTAGGTAGTTTGAATTGGTATACAGTTTGCAGAAGAGTTTCAGGAAAAAAAGTGTTTCAAATGTATCATTTTGGGGATAGGCCTAGTGTTAATAAAGCTTTCCAATAAAATGATACATGTATAAGGAGACATTTATAATTACACATGATCCATACTCTTTAATGTATCTGATACACTGTATTCATTAATCAATGTAGATACTTATCTATTGTATTTTGTTCACGTATGTTACAATAGATTGCAGCGATTACATATAGGATTTTGTAAATACCTCCACACGTAAAATAAACGAAACATTGCGGCAATGTTCGCTTCTCCTGTAAAGTAGCGTTAATCAAAAGCGACTGGATTATTCCGATGACACAATGACTGACTGATAATAAACCACCAGGAGAAACCACTATATATACAAAGGTATCCACGAGTATAAATGAGAGTTTCGATTATCGTCGTTTAACAGCCTAAAGCAACAAAACCAGCAGGCTTTGTATTCTCATCTCGGTGCAGCTTATTCCGGGTATACGCTATCTTCGCGCCGATCAAAATTATGCAATTTTTTGATCTGAAATTCTTGGATATGTTTGGCGGCGGGCGGGATTCATGCAGCGATACTCTGGTACAAAATAACATTAGATTAAACAGGGTGAAAATGCATTGCTGTTTTTGACGGCTTTTTCAGGTTGATCTATTTTCAACGTGGAACGATGAGCAACCTTGGTAAAATAGTGTACATTTCTACCTTCATGGTTGGATCTAACTTGACATGGATACATAGAGACGGCTGATGACCTATCTAGTAGACCCTAAAGCACTTTACAATCACGTAAGGCTTGAGAGCAAGAAATACTCACTAATAAGTCCACCGCATCTATGGCTCAAAATAATAATAATAATAATAATCCCATTTTCTCGTCTTTTATATTTGAAGAATGCCGTAATACGGCAATACGCTGGCGGTGATGAGGTCTTTATAGGTAGGCGATAGCGGTACGTGTGGTCGGCGGCTGCCCATTTTTGTTGTTGTTGCAATTTTATATTGGCGGTTGGTGTAAAATTGTTTTTGTTTACTTGTCAGTGTTTTATTTGTAAACCACAGCTCCCGAAGCCGATATTCATGGGAACAGTAAATAATATTAAAGCAAAATATCAGAATAATTTTCATTTTCTCTAAATCAATTTTTTATGTGCATATTATATTATAATTGGGTATTTTCTGAAGATATCGGGAAAGATTATATGCATATCTTGCTTGATATAAGAAACAGAATTTATTCTGTTTATTTATTCCAGTTGAAAGTTATTTGACAATGTATGTATGAAACTGATGGGGAATCATTATTCCTAAAGATACAAAATCATTAATACATGATGAAGATAATACTGTTAGGCGACAAATAACCATTTGGGGACATTATTAGCAACAACAACAAAAATGTATTTATTCAAAAATTTATATATATATACAGGGTGACCCAAAAAAATGTTAACACTCCGGGCACATAAGATATCTTAAAAGGACAGGAACACACGGGTCTAATCTTGATGTATTATAAAAGCTGAGTAAATAAGCTTTCATTTGCATTTTATTGCGTTCCAATTGGTTATTTAGAACGAGAGATATGCTTCAGCAAACATGAGGAAGCAAAATCGGCTTGGTCCAATCCTCTCAGTATGAAAGTAAAGCTTTTAAAATGCACGAAGCAAGAAGCAACATGATTAAGTCACACACACACACACATCAGTTAATCTTTTCTTTGTTCTTTTCAACGCATTCTTTCGATTCTTTTCAAGCTTAAAAGACATAAATAAATATATTCCACATAAATTATATAGATATTTTGTCATGAGTTCAAGTTCTATACTCTTTTTCCATGTGCAATGGGTAGCTGTCAGTAAAGCAGTCTTTAAAATTGAAATTGAAACATTTCATGTTCTTTGTTGAAATGGTCCATCCAATAAGTAAATTAACTAATATTGCACTGAAATAAAACTAGTATTGCACATAATTTATGTGGAATATATTTATTTATGACTCTTAAGCTTGAAAAGAATCGAAAGAATGCGTTGAAAAGAACAAAGAAGTAGGGCTGTCATCGACATGGACTATATCGACATTATATCGATATCACTATAAATTCCGACATGTCGATATCCAAATTGGTATGTCGATATATTTTTTATTTTACAATTTTTTATATGAAGGCTGTGTAAGTTCTAAACGTCCACAAAGTTCACTAATCGCATCCCCTATTAAAATTTTAAAAGCCACAAAATTTGCCATTAAAACAAGCTGGCTCATTACATCCGAACATAGCAGGATTTAACAATTGAATCACTCGAAATCGCGATCGTCACACTCGCAATAGTCGCCATCTTGTTTTTGAGATTGCTTCATTTTCTGCTTAGTCTAAATCCTCAGTCGTTTAACAATATCAATATCATATATTGGACACAGAGGCCGTTGGTGGGACTGTTTCTATTGGTTCATTTTAGGAAATTTACGATATTGCTTTCTAGAAACATTATCGTATTTAATACCGCATGTATTTTGAAAGGGAATCCACAAGTTTAACATTTTGTTGGGTTGATTTTTGTAATAAAAAGCGTAGAAAATGTTGAAAAACGGCAAATTAATTATTATGTTTATATTTATAAGTAATGGTTTTGATCTTGTGTACATTGACATAGCGCTATTGATGACACTGCAGTGATAGCTTATTACAATGGACCTTTTGTGGTGACGATCGGCATGATACTTTTAATAGTGTTTGGTTCATAAAATGTCGACATCATATCGATATCGAGATTGTAAAATAGCAACATGTCGACATGAAAAAAAGATCTCGACGACAGCCCTACAAAGAAGAGATTAACTGATGTGTGTGTGACTTAATCATGTTGCTTCTTGCTTCGTGCATTTTAAAAGCTTTAGCTTCATACTGAGAGGATTGGACCAAGCCGATTTTTCTTCCTCATGTTTGCTGAAGCATATCTCCGTTCCAAATAACCAATTGGAACGCGATAAAATGCAAATGAAAGCTTATTTACTCAGCTTTCATAATACATCAAGATTAGACCCGTGTGTTCCTGTCCTTTTAAGATATCTTATGTGCCCGGAGTGTTAACATTTTTTTGGGTCACCCTGTATATATATTTTTTCCCCCCTTTTTTTTGTTGTCAATATTTTTTTTTCAGGAGTTGTCTGATGATCGCACAAGCATGAAACTCTGAGTAGCAACTACTGTTCCAAATGGTTTAACTTATATATATTTTTAATTTAAAAATGTTGAAAATTCACCAAAAATGTCGGATTGTTTTTGAAAAGAAAAAAAACGCCAGACCAAAAACCTACCTGAGAGGTCCGTTTGAACGTAAAACAGGTGTTTTTTTGTTCGTCACCTAATCTAAACTTTTACAGACAGGTAGGTACTTCTTGTATCATAAACATTTTTGGACATAATTATCATTAAGCATTTCTATTTTCTGTTTTTACAAATTGCTGTCTTCTGAAAATAGCATCAGAGTGATCAGACGTAACTATCTAGCATTGCTGTCTCCGCTAGATAGCATCAGTCATTGTTATATTTGATGAGACATTACTATCTTGTTAAGTAAGGATTGTTAGAATTTGCTTTCTTCTGAAGATAGCATTGCATTCTTAGATGTTGTCATGGTCTGAAGATAGCATTGGTAGACATAGCAATAGTCTGAAGATAATATTGGTCCACACTGCTATCTTATGAAGATAGCATTGTTAGCCTTTGCTTTCTTCTGAAGATAGCATTGCATTCTAAGATGTTGTCATCATCTAAAGATAGCATTGCATTCTTATATGTTGTCATCATCTGAAGATAGCATTGGTAGACTTAGCAATAGTCTGAAGATAATATTGGTACACACTGCTATCTTATGAAGATAGCATTGTTAGCCAATGCTTTCTTCTGAAGATAGCATTGCATTCTAAGATGTTGTCATCATCTGAAGATAGCATTGGTAGATTTAGCAATAGTCTGAAGATAATATTGGTACACACTGCTATCTTATGAAGATAGCATTGTTAGCCAATGCTTTCTTCTGAAGATAGCATTGCATTCTAAGATGTTGTCATCATCTGAAGATAGCATTGGTAGACTTAGCAATAGTCTGAAGATAATATTGGTACACACTGCTATCTTATGAAGATAGCATTGTTAGCCTTTGCTTTCTTCTGAAGATAGCATTGCATTCTTTGATGTTGCCATGGTCTGTAGATAGCATTGGTAGACATAACAATAGTCTGAAGATAATATTGGTCCACACTGCTATCTTCTGAAGATAACATTGTATAACAATACAACACATGAATGGTTTGCCATATTTCATCACCAACATTTCTCTCTTTAACCAATCCATCACATGCTGTCATCACCTTGCCTCAGCCTCAATTCACAATGCAAAGGTTAATAACCCAAATTCCCTACCATTTTACACCTTATGACCTAAGGTATGCTATATAGTACCCAGAGTACTTTCAGATATATCCACACATGACACAATCACTGTACTTTGTCATTAGGTATGAGATAGTAAAGTAATCAGTGTAGCCATTGAAACAGAAACAATTGTTGTCTACCATCCTCCCAAGTGGTTGGATCTCCATGACACCTTCATAGAACTTTTAGCTCAAGGATCCCAAGAGTTCTAACAGGAAGCTCTTATTATGAATAGGTAATGTAATGTGCTAGAGGGGATGGCAGATAATGGATTCTCAACCCAATGGCTGTTATCCAGTCCAATTCCTATTAGCGGTTAATTTAAGACTACTGTCCATTCGTTAGACGTGTCGCATGGGAATCAATTCAGATCTGACTTCTTGTTCTGATGGGGATGGAATTGATTATAAATGAATTGCTTGTCAATTTGAAATATGTCCATGGTGTTCTTATATAGATAGAAAGAGGACATAATTTAATAATAGAATCAATTTCATTTTTTTATAGATCTACGCTCGTATAACAATTGGTAATGTCTTGTTAGTTATCCTGTAACTGATGTACGCAAGCTCAAAGTTAATTAAATGTGCAAATTCTGCAACATTTATTTAGTCACATGAGGATGATCAGGATATGGCCACCAACTTTACATTTTAAAGGGGCAGTGTTTATTCTGCATAACTCTGTAAGATGAGATCTTGTTGCCCAGCTTTTTTTAAGACCGACCGAAATAACTTGCCAAATATGGGGACAAAAATAGGAAAGATCATTCAAAGATTAGAAGAAAAAAATCATCTCTGAATATACTTTGTGTGTGTCAGCTCAAGTTGGAAGGTAACGTCAGCTTGCTCTTCTGAATAAATCATGATATCTCTTGCATACAAAGCAATGGCATTTGTATCCTTGCAATCAAAGATGAATGTCAGTCATGATGCAGATAATGCTGCGCCTATCACTAGATTATGCCTTGACGTCACCTCCAAACTTATGCTGACACAGGGTATAGACAATCATATTTAGATTATTCAACATACCTTTTAGTGATTGCATATGAATCAAGCCATTTGATGGGGATGTACATGAAAAAAGAAAGACAAAAATATATAGAGTTAGCAACATATAGAAAAAAAACCGGAAACAAAACTTTATTGCTCAATATTGAGCATGAATAAAAATGATGAGATTTAAAAAAAAATGTAGTATTAATTATGAGTTTTATTTAAATGTTCTACCCAGCTTATAGTATAACTTATACTTATTTTGTGGTATGCATTATTAACAGCCATTAACACAATTCACGTGTATTTCAATAAAAATTTGCTATTTGAATTAGCTTGATGTCATAATGATAAATAGAGCTTGCCAGGGATAAAGGTTTAGGGCCGTATTCTCGTACTAAACACGGTTTTAGCTTAAAACCGTGTTTAACTAAACGCGTGACTAACTTAAACGTGAGTTTATCTTTTAAACGACGTGTCTAACAAAACACGATTTTAAACTCTGCAAATCTCGTTCCCAGAGTGGTCCTGCGTTGATTGTATACAGGTATTTAATTCATTGTGGCCCTAATTGGTTACAATATATATCGACCCAATGCCTTAAATACACGGTACTTTAAAAGACTACACGATCCGCGCGCCAGCTTGCACCGGGCACGGTTGAGTGATCATTCAAGGCATACAGTTGGTGCGCGAGTTTAGTTAAACACGCATTAAACTACCCCCGTACCCATGTTTAAAGTTAGACACATTTCGGCGAGTTAGACGCGTGTTTAAGTAAAACAAATGTACGAGAATTGCGTTTAGTTAAACGCTGTGTCTAAATTCAAAGTTAGACGCGTGTTTAGCTTAAAACCGTGTTTAACTACGTACGAGAATACAGCCCATTATGTTTAAATATAAAGAGTGTAAACCAGTGGGAAATAAATGTTGCTGTATTTTTTTCCCACTGGTTTTGTTCTTCTTCATTTTAACTGCTACATTGGTTTTGAACTATGATATCTTTCTAGGTTTACGGACAAATAAATAAATATGGTCATATTAAAAGCTAAGCAAAAAAAGCTGAACTATTTCCCGATCTTCCTTATGGATTCTATTTGCATAGGTGAAGCCAGAGACTGTGTAATTGCCAGTCATATAGGAAATCCCTTAACACTTAGCCCAGTGTACCGCTACTATTCCCACAAGTCTCAAAATATCAGACAAAAAGCCAATATATTGCAAATCAGGGACCAGTCATAAGAACATGGGGATCCTGTATTCCCAATATTCACATTATACAAACAGCCAATAGGCTATATATTGCAAATAAGGGACCAGTTAATGTATAAAAAAGGGGAATCTAATAATACCTGATTCTGTGGTATTATGGGGATTTCATGGGGAGACCAAAAAGGTCAAAACGTCCTACAGAAGACATTGGAGTGTAATACGTCCACATGTTTATTGATTGTATAATAATTAGAGAATAAAGGTATTGTTTTTAGACCGTACCCGTGTTATATTGTCTGACATAAATGCGGGCGGTAGTATTATTTTAAGTGGAACAGCGACCCCGCCGATCTAAAAAGCAATACTATATTCTCATTCTTAAACAGTCATACTTTAGACATTTATTTAATCCAATCAAATTTGTACCTTTAATTGCCCACATTTTACCCCTGTTAGTATCAAATAACCCACAAACATCCCATTCAATCCTGTGCGGTGAGTATGCCATGCAACGGCATAATTCGCCGCATAAGCACGCAGGGAAAGCGCAGTAGAAGCACTGCAGAAGTGCGCGCTGTGGAACCAAAATATAGTTACCACGCACTGCGCGAGGGTGGTTACGCTAATTAATCTTAAGTTAAGTTGTCTCATATAAATGTCACCGATTTCTCTGAGAACCAATGAGAATTGCTTAAACATTATTAGCTGCTTATTGCTATTAATGATATGTCTTCTTGTGAGTTGCTCTAATAATCGCTGTTAATTGAAGATGTTTTTTAAATAGCTTAGGTCTTATAATTTATACACATTTCTTGTGTCTTACAGTGGCTGTCTGTGCATTATTTTAAAAGTCATAAGTCCTTCACTTTTAGCTTTTAACTGTAGTACTTGCAATATACCTTCAGTGGCCTGATTATTGAAACACCTTTTACTAGACCAGTCCCTGATACTACAAACTAGTCCCTAATACTATAAACCAGCCCCTTATACTCCTTATATAGTACATCAGTCATGACAATGTAAACTGTCTCCCCCCATATTGACAGTACAAGTCACCCGTATGCTATCAAGTCTTGTACAAATACCACAAATCACAATCCTTCATACCCCAGAATCATCTGCCCCAGATAACCAGTCCCTAAACTAACACGCTCAACAGATAACCCATAACCAGTCCCTAAACTAACACGCTCAATGTCAAATTGATCACTTCCCATATATTGAATTTGTCAGAAATGTACACATCTAATATATCCCATAATCCTTCTTGATTTGGAGTCATTTGCTGGTTCCCCACAGGTGTCTGGGCACTTAACTTGTGGACAACGCAATACCCCCTTGATACTGATCAGCTGTTTAAGGATAATAAACCATTAATATACGTTAATATCACAAACTAGCATTTTATGATAAGTAACGCAAAGTCCGTGTGTGATAATTGCTTCAGTTAGAAAACAAAGGATTATGGTAAACATTACAAATGTTAAAACCTCGTTGAATGACCCAGCCCACCTTCCTACCTCCCCACTCTGCTCACATTGCATAAAACCTCGTTGAATGACCCAGCCCACCTTCCTACCTCCCCACTCTGCTCACATTGCATAAAACCTCGTTGAATGACCCAGCCCACCTTCCTACCTCCCCACTCTGCTCACATTGCATAAAAGATGACATGAATGCTCGCCTAACTAACAAGTACACTCCAGCCCTCTTATGAATAAATTGCTAAATATATAGTGGCGGACTTATACAAGGAATGCCGCAATATTTGGCAATGGTGAAATCATTTCTAAAAGATAAGTGCAATCAGATATATAGTGTGACGTCTTTCCTCTAAATTCTATACTTCCTATTATCTATACGTTGGTTATGAAGTACCGCCCAGCGCTTATTTGTGTGTGGGGGTTATGAAGTACCGCCCGGCGCTTATATGTTTGTGGGAATTTGTGAGTGCTGATATTAATTGAAATATTTCTACTCTGATCTGTTTATTTGAAATAGGTTAATTATTGGCACATATGTGACTGTGGAGAGGATTGGCGACAAGGGACGTAAAGAGAAATGAAACTTGGGGAGGAGGGGTGGAGGACATGGGGTCATGGGGAGAGGGGGGACATGGGGGAAGAGGGGGTGGGGAGGGAAGACAGGAATTGGAAAGACATTGGCATACAATGTTGGGGTAACATTTATCCCATTACATATTCAACCAATGTTATCACAATTTATTATAACAAATCAAAATGTGTTAAATCACCCGCATACATTTTGTGAAGTAAATCTGACAATATAAAACATAGAGTGACTTGATAAATACCTACTGTTATCAATATAAAATATTTTTAAAATACCATATTGGGCGCAACTGCGTATAATGCAACATACATCCTAGACTAGATACAAATCTTGCTTAAATAGTGTTGTTATGCTTTATGCCGTCATAGACTCTATAAAAGTCTATAGCATTGTTTCCATGTTAGTATTTTGGATTCAACAGTTGCCCCCAATATTGTTTCATAACATGGTATCACATGGGTGGTTTTACATAAGTGTCATCATATAAACCCAGTTTTACAGAAGCTTGCACTGACACCCTAATGTAGTCCGTATGTGTGTGTACTCAGCCATGACAAAGCATAGTGTACTTTCTATTATCTCCCTCTTGATTTTTGTACAGGAAGATATCGCTGTTGTTCTGTCAAAACCTCGTAAACCTCGTATCTCCATCCAGCCCCTCAGCATGTATAAAGTAATATCCCTAGTATAACCTTTGGACAGTCTGCTTTAAACACGTTCAAGGGCCAAAATACATCTGCCAAAACCTTGTACGTGCTCTTGTCCATGAACATGTATAAAGCAACACTTCCTATGCATAACCATTGGGCAGTTTTACTTTATACATGTTGAAGGGCCGGAAAAACATACGATGGTTTTGACAGAACAGCAACGATATGAGGACTGATGATTGATGTTGTACAGCCTGTAAAACAAATTGCGGACACTCATTCCTGGTATTGTGTATAACAGGCAGATGTGAAATCTTATTCAAATATATTCTAAGAAATATGCAATAAAATAAAAATTATTGTAATACAATGCAATGCAATGCACTTATACTAAATGCAATGTCACTATCTCTAAGCATGCCAACGCAAATTGTGGTACAAAATTACCTTCACAAATAATGATGTGATATACATCAATGTAGAGTATTTTGCTTTTTGTTGAAAATAGCACTCATTATATCAATATCTCAACTTGGGGGTATTTGCTATCTACTGAAGATAGCACTATTTGTAAGTACTTCAATTGGTGTTTATTGCTGTCTACTGAAGATAGCAATACTTTTAAAATACACCAATGGGAATTTACTGCTATCTACTGAAGATAGTACTAATGTTAAGTACCTCAATGGGTGTTTACCCACTGAAGATAGCACTACTGTTTATACTCAAATGAGAATTTACTGCTATCTACTGAAGATAGTACTAATGTTAACTACCTCAATGGGTGTTTATAGCTATCCACTGAAGATAGCACCTATATTGTCAAACAGCAACCTATAGAACAAACTCTTCTTTTGTAATATCAATACACACAATTTGTATTGGCTATTTTTGATCACCTTTTGTCATGATTATAATAAACAATGGTTATTCATACAATTAATTTCTTATACTTGCTACAAAATTTGCTACTGTAAATTTGCATAATTTTTGTTGTTACTCAAGTTCACAAACTCTTAACTTGCTTTATTTTCACTATAATTTAATTTCGCAAATCCCATAACGAATACATACCATTATCCATACACCGACATTTTTGTATTGTATTTAATTTTTTCCAAATCAGAGCTCTAAACAAGAAAAGCGAAATTAAATCCCACATGAAATGATGTATTTTACAGGCCATTTTATTGTTTGTAGCACTTGATCTGCACCATGCTTCAGCAGCTGTCATTGCGAACGCACTATTGAGGTTGTCAATGTCAAAAATGTCGTATTTGTTTCTACTTCACATAGCTACGGTGTGTTCAATGGAAGCCACTGTGTGATCAATGAATCCATATGTCAAATGTCACATGATATGTCATATGATTTGTGTCACATGTCATGTCTGCCTATCCCAGAGATTGAAATCAACATCAATTCCAGAGAGAATTATAGCTGCCATATGAAAATTATATAAGACTTGCTCCCACGAAAGCAGGATACAGTTGGACAAATTGTTTTGGATTTTATTTCAGATTTGAATTGCTCATGTTCTAAACTTTGAAATGATGTATTACATATAGTGTGAGTCAAAAATGTTACAGTAATGAATATTTATTTCCAAATAGACCAAAAAAATTGATACACCATTGAAGTATGTATTCAAAGAGCATATTCTTCCATTCATATGAAAAAAGGAAACACTGAAATCAAATTATCCTTGCTATCAATAAGAGTTATCCCTGTTTTAATAAAGAACCCATTTTGGTAGCTGTCCACGAAATGCTAACTCCTTTTCTGCCTGTTAAATATTGATGTTTGTACAGACTTTATGAATCGGAATTTGTTGTATGGAAGATTTTTGCTGTGGAAGCATAGCATTATCATAGAAAGGAGAATTCATTAGTGTGTCGGATAAAGTCAACTTGACGTTTATTGGCCAATACACCAATCTTTTTTTTTACTTTAAAGAGATAAAATAGAATCTGTCACCACATTTCTGCCTCTTAAATCCATCAATAATTTATGTTAATTTATGCATTATGACAACAGGTGTGCCCATCACTCTGTCCACCTGTCACCTTATCTGCTGTGTAAGTGGTTTCAACATGGTTGCCATCACTCACAATGTTCAACAGATCTGTCAATACCAGTCATTTGAAGAGCTTGTTGAGACTCTTTGCGACCATCTTATACAGACAACGTAATTCAGGGGGACAATAATCAAGCTCACCACTAGGCTGACTAAAGGCAGGCGGTCTCTTACCCCGACAACTTCCAGCCATCGGGGTGCTCCTATGCGGTACTGTACGAGCAAGAGCTGTCCCAATTGGTTGAAGAGATGGATGTCAAATGCAGCTTTAGTTTGGAGTACTCTTTCAACCCCTGGCCCTTTCATTTAAGAAGTAATTTAACAGAATGTCACGGACATAACATCTCTCGCTCGCTCTCTTTTTTACTATCTCTTAAGTATGTCTAGATTTTATTACATTTTGCTGGCTTAAATGTAGACAAACACATTGGGGATGTGCAAGACTTGTTATTAAAGAGATATTTGCTTTTACCGTCCGTTCTAACTCTATGACTAGATCAGTTGATTTTATCCAATTAAATTTTAGCGTGTCAATATATTTGTGAGGCGAATAATATGATATTGGATATATTTGATTCAAGATGATTAGTAATAAAATTAGACAAAACGCCTTCTCAGTATCTGTGGATTAATGTGTGGTTTGATTCAAAATACTGTGAAAATGGTGAAAATAGTGATGTAGCTACAGGGTTAACAGGCAGGGCAGTTCATCCACTGCTGGTAAGGCAACAGTCACAAAAATAAAATAAAATAAAAAAATAAAAAATAAAAAAACTGTTTTCTTTTTTTAAAGATTTTTTTAAAAGAATATTAGTTTCCAATACTTTGTGTCATCATCTTTCATGAAATTTCACCTTCAAAAACTTACTTAAGTCACTTTTATTATTAACCTTATAATGTTATTATATTGATTTATGTATCTGTTTTGGCCTGTTTTCATGATATCTTGTTTTGTAGCTTTTGATGAGATCACAATCATCATTCACTCATAACTTTTTTTGTAGTGATCGTAGAAAAATGATCGAAACAGTTCTGCAATCAGCACAGTTTAAGCTTTCTTATTATATAAATATCTCCAATATGAAAAATGCCACCATGTGGCGGGTTTTCACAGATCGCATCACATATTAGATTTGTATATATAGGTACAGATAAGCTTTACCATCCCTAGCTACCTGGCATTGGTCCATACAGTGGTCAGACAATGGATAGACTTAGTGTATTATCACTGCTGTCAGTAGTAGATAGCATTACATGGTTAACAGAGACATGGGAATAGCTGGGATTTCCCGCCATTCATTAAGGCTGGACAAGTCAATATCCTGCATGCCTATTATAACATACCAGGGGGAGGGGGAGGCAGGATTAATGGTCAAGGGATAAATACACAATGTATTGCTATGTGAAATAGAGCATGTTTCTGCTGGGGAAGAAACCGCTAATAAACGCTAAGTTTGCCCAGTAGAAACAGACAGAACCCGGCAATAATTGGTATTTTTGGTAATCCCAAAAACCTTCACAAACCAGGTTTGGAACCGGCAATAATCAGCAATAAACCCAATAGAAACAGAAAGGCGATTCTTAGCGGTTTGCGCCGTGAACAGTGTCACGCTGGGTTATACACATTATTGTGAAGCAATCTTTTTCAGGTGCGGTTGCATTGTTTGGTATTACAAAAGGTCAAATGTCGTGGCCCATCGACTAGGATCGATAAAATTAGCGGTAACTTTTTGCGAGTAGAAACAGGGGGGGGGGGATTAAAAACTGACCGATTGAAACTTAGCATTTATTAGCGTTTACTTTTTGCAGTGCCCCAGCAGAAACACGCTCTATGTCAACAAAAGAGAGAATGTATTGTTGACTACCATGCACCAGCATTGTTAACCCTCAGAGCTTGTGCACCCATTTTGGGATTTAAAATGTGGTTTGCTTGGAAGGTATTAATGTCATTCTATGTGTTATGGAAAACTCTTCAGATTCCCTGACTGTGAAACAGACTTTGGCAAATGTTTTGGTGGGTTAAATCCATTTCATATGGCCATAACCGTCTCACCTCTCTCAGAGTGGAATTTCGGATTGTAAAAGAAATTCATCTTCTAGAAAGCTGTTTGTACATAACTTGCTATCAATCCTGTGTTCACAGGAGTGGAGATTGGAATAGATTCAGTTCTATTATAATGCTGCTGTGTAGGGATCGCTACACCTCTTCCAGAACCGTTTATATTCAGTTGATAAAAGACCGCTGTAAAATAACCCCCAAGTGCAAACTCATAATCAAGTTAGAAAATAAAACAAACTGACCAGTCCCTAAACCCACCTCCTATCTTTATTTTTAATAAACAAATAACAAAGTTTGTAAAATCAGAACCGGTCCCTAAAACAACCCGCCTTTCACCGTGTTCTTGCCGACATAGTGTTTTAATAAACAGGTAAGACGACGTTTTAATATAAGGCATAACATGTTGAACAGGTAATTGGGCCTTGCCACTTGTGATGCAATTTGATCAGGAAAAGGGAAATTTGTTTTTTTGCCACTGGACCATATGGGGGTATGTTATAAAGTTTAAAGGGTCAATATGTAGTTGTTCAATAGCCTTGGTACAAATATGTGATGCAGTTATTGAAGAACTGTTGATTTCAAGAAACATTGATTTAGAACAGGTATGTTGGTACTTATTCAGGCATTAGAATGAATTTGCAAAGGGTGCATGAAATTGGGTTATAAAGGCCCAAAAATGGGCTGAAAATAAAATAGAGTGTGGACATTTGGAAAATAAAATAGTCTGAATTATAGAAAAACTTGAACATTTTCATGTCTGACTCATTTCAATGCAATTTCATAAAGATTTCCAACCTGGTTATGAAATTATTCAGATGTGTTTATGTTTTAGTTTATGAGAAGAAGATTTTTTTTTAGAAAAAGCAACGCCCGACCGACCCTACCTGAGAGGTCCGTTGTTTGCCCGTAGAACAGGGGTGGGGGGGGGGGGGGGGGATTTTCATCGCCTAATGGGACAATATTGTGACAAGGCGAACCTGTTATGATTTGTCTTCTGCATGGAAAGAGTTAAACCTGGTCTGAGAGTCACATGAAATACAATCCATGAGATGTTTTATTCGCTTTGATTTGCTCATAACATTGGTCTGGGGTTTATCATCGGATGAAGACAGAGAAACGTTTGTATGAATAAGTTGACAGTGTCCAATAATTGATTCCTTTGAGTGTGCAGCGTCTGCCATCATAAAGGGTCATCTCATACATTCAAGCACTATTTTGCACCACAGGAAATTGAGGAGGCATAAGTGTTTGATTGGCAATCCATAGGACTTACTATATTTGCTATCACAAGCCTCATGTGCACTCAAATACATTGCTTTTGAGGGAAACTCATTCAAGCACATTTTGAATGGGTAAAGACATCTGCAGCAAAAAACATTAATCACTTTCTGATTTGAATTCTTTATTTTGAATCATCAGAAAATGAAGTATGATATTAATGTTAACCCTAATACTCCTCATCACTATTTCAATGACATAGTGCAGCAGCGCCATGGGGGCATTTGCCCGCCCACTCACGATCCTTCCCCCACCCCCACCCAGTCAGCTCAAGCAATTTACTTAAAATTAGCTTAAAATTAGTTTAATGTCAGACGAAATATATAACTAATTTCAGGCAAATTTCACATTAAAAGGTGATATTTTCGCGAACGCTTCACACGCATCTTCCCCCCCCCCCCATGTTTCTCTTGCCCCTCCCCAGATCTTGTCTCCCTCCCCCCCCCCCAAAAAAAAAAATAGGGACAGCGGTCCCAAATAGGTCGTCCGTTTATATGGGTAGATTAAAAACAAGGTGGATCTCAAAACACAGGCATCTAGAAAGAAATGGTTAGACCACTAGTGGATCCAGGATATAAAAAATAAAATAAACATCCTGGAGTTTGGTTGCAATTGTACTTCACCTGTTTAAATGTAATTAATTTTACATATGCAGCTAATTTTACATCTTGACCTCATATGACCTTTGACCTTGGTATGTGACCTTTGACCTAATTAACATATGAATGTTTCCATGTTGCATCCGTGACCCAAGTTTGGTTGCAATTGGTCATTGTATGGAAAAATGAACAAGAGACCAAAAAAAATGAACAAGAGACAAAAAAAAAGTGTACTAAATTTTACATCTTGACCTCAGATGACCTTTGACCTTTCTATGCGACCTTTGACCTCATTAACATATGCGGGTTTCCATGTTTTATCTATGACTGAAGTTTGGTTGCAATTGGTCATTGTATGGAAAAGAAATGGAAAAATGTAATCAATTTTACATATGCAGCCATTTCTACATTTACATCTTGACCTCAGATGAACTTTGACCTTGGTATGTGACCTTTGACCTCATTAACATATGAAGGTTTCCATGTTGTATCTATGACCAAAGTTAGGTTACAATTGGTCATTGTATGGAAAAGAAATGGACAAATGTAATTAATTTTACATATGCAGCTTGACCTCGGATGACCTTGGTATGTGACCTTTGACCTCATTAACATATGAAGGTTCCCATGTTGCATCTATGACCGAAGTTTGATTGCAATTGGACATTGTATGGAAAAGAAATGGAAAAATGTAATCAATTTTACATATGCAGCCATTTCTACATTTACATCTTGACCTCAGATGACCTTTGACCTTGGTATGTGACCTTTGACCTCATTAACATATGAAGGTTTCCATGTTGTATCTATGACCAAAGTTTGGTTACAATTGGTCATTGTATGGAAAAGAAATGGACAAATATAATCAATTTTACATATGCAGCCACTTTTACATATACATCTTGACCTCGGATGACCTTTGACCTTGGTATGTGACCTTTGACCTCATTAACATATGAAGGTTCCCATGTTGCATCTATGACCGAAGTTTGATTGCAATTGGACATTGTATGGAAAAGAAATGGACAAAACAAAAAGTGTATACCAAATTGTAACAAAAAGTGTATACCAAATTGTTGACACACACTACACACACAGACTACACACACAGACATAGACTACACACTACACACGAAGGATGCTGCCATAAGGTCTCTTCCTACGGACGACCTAAAAATGATGCTGGCTATTAGAGACTGGGACTCCAATGCTGTTGGCCTGGGTTCGATTCCAAGTACCAGCAGAGCTGGTTTTCACCCCTTATTTAGCCCATTCATTCAGAATGAACATTAATGAAATATTTAAACCAAACAAACAAATAACTCAGCCATGACTTCGGCAAAATCGGCAAAACATGGTCAACAACAACAAACTACATTTCCACATACAACCAACGACACGTTGTTTACACGCAGCAGGACGTAATAAGCCTTGTCCGGAATGGAACATGACCCATTTACTGAAATCAAAAACCGTCCTCTTATAGTAAAACCTACACACAACAATGAGCAAAGTACATTAAGGAATCACCACACATTAGTAAACAAACTCCTGCTAGCATGGAGATAACCGATAAGAAAAAGGCACAGAGAAGTATAAGAGAGGGAAAAAGAGGAGAAATAAGGAAGAAAAAAAGTTGTGTTGCCCTCAGCGACCGACCCTAAAATCGTAAAAACTAGGGTCGTTTTTTTTCTTCCTTTTTTCTTTTTTAGATTTAAATGTGATTCAAAGTGTCTAAATGTTACTATTTCTTGCTTGAAATGAATAAGTAAGCCCAGTAGACTATTGTCACACTAGAAACATTAGTTAAATTGACATATGGGCCTATACCAATTTTGTATTGACATAAACCATATATTTTTTCAGCCAAAAAAAAAAAATGAGAAAAAAAAAGATTTCTGACCGACCCGATTTTAATTTTTTGGCACTTGAGGGCAACACAACATTTTTTTTTTGGCCTAAGACCAATCTGGTTTTTTTGCATATCATACTACAGTAGCTCAAGAAAATAACAATAATAGTAGCCTATCTTTACAGCGCATCTCAAATAAGGGCAGTAGATGGTCTTTCAAACAACAGAGAAACATTATTACAAAAATGGTCGTACCATAAAGCCAATGTGTAACTTGTCTTTATGTGTTTAAGAAAGTAATTTATTGTGTGTTTATCTTTTTCATCACATCTTCTTAAAATAAAACACAAACATTCTATATTATAAATACAAAAAAAACTCTTGATTTTTCCTGTTCTGTTGTTAAGAAATGCTAATATTTTTTGGTTATTCCTTGGATCGTATGTATAGCATCTCTAAAGCTTATCTTGAGTAAGACAAATTGAACTTGAGAACTGCTAGCTACCTGCTCTCTCTTTTTTCTACTTGTTTTTTGACCTGCTTATGGTGATCAGAAAGAGTATTTAACCTTTTACTAACTCAACACAACACCCTATGTCATCCCTCGTCAACCCACCAATGGGGAATTTTATTTAGTTAATCCCCTCAATTTTAATGACCAAAAGGTTAAGCGTCTGAGGATAAATCAAGCACCAACATGCCAATGCTTTATCACCAGACATAGAATTCCTGTTTGGTTTGTCACTACAATATGTTTTTAATCAATTTGCGCTTTTTGTCCCATACAGGAGTTATAAATAAGCAGCTCCCTTCAAATGAGGTAAGCGTTGGGTAGACAAGTAAATGAACAAATAACCAGCAGAATACAGTAAGGGGTTAGTTAGTTAATGCATAAAGGTGTCGACGATATCGACCTCGCAGCTAGCTATATGCCAAAAATACACTCTTCTTTTTGCTCTTCATTATAAAAGAGTATGAGGATATGGAGGCCCTATAGATTTTGGTGAGGGGTCACATTCGCTGCGATCGGTTTTAGTTGATTTAATTTAACAAGCTGAAATTAGAGAAAAGTATACTGCAGTCTTTGGCAAAGACGAGTTCAATATACTGTTTTGGCGAGTGGAATCTTTTAGTGCTGAAGAAAGAATAAAGGGGACATGTACAAGATCTGTGTAAGGAATTGTGTCAATCTTTCAGGAGAGAGAGAGAGGCCCTGTGGCATTTGGTGAATAATTCTTTCTTGATAATGTTTTGAGACAATTTAATTGAGCTAGCTGACAAGATAACAATGTGTGGAACCTTATCAAATCATGGTTCATAATCACACTTGTTATTCTGTATATTTCAATTACTCTCTTAAATTGCCACATTGTTTTTCCAATCTTTCAGACTGTAATTAGGGACATATTGGCAACAAGTTTGAAATTCAATCATTAGGAAATATGCACACAATTTAAAACACTATAAACAGCATAGAGGGGAAGGTATTGAAATGTTGTGTGGAGCTGATACTATGGCTGTTTTGCCCACACCTAGGACTAACATGTTTTGAAAAGCCCGATTGGGTATTGATAGTCTATTGCGGCAACTACATTATCTAACTAGCTAACGGGATACATACAATTATTTTGATAAAAAGCAACCGTGAAAGTTAAAATAGTTCTAATATTTGAAACATATTAATTTAATACACACATTCACCAATGCGATAGATGTAACACTATTTGTAAAGTTTATAGACACTTATTTCACCCAGTTTTGTAATACACCTAAACTTGAACCCATGAGCGCGCAAACAGTAGCACATCTTTTGAAATCAATTCCTACCGATTTAACGCATCTGGGATCGAGAGTGATGTTTTATTTATGGATGTTGAGAAGTTATTTCATGACAGGGCGAAAGGCTACATCGGCTTTTTGTATTTAGCGACCTTGGTCCTAAACACACACAGCTTCAAAAGAAAATACCCACTTGTCCATCCCCGTCTTAATTATCTATGGTAACAGTCATTTAAGCAAACTATGAAATGCCATACATAATTATGGAAGTATGACAAGATTAATCTGAAATAAATATGTATTTCAAAAAATTGCTTAAATTTGTTAAAGATTCCCACAG
Source organism: Ophiura sarsii (assembly GCA_035610835.1). NCBI lineage: Eukaryota > Metazoa > Echinodermata > Ophiuroidea > Amphilepidida > Ophiuridae > Ophiura > Ophiura sarsii. The sequence continues at coordinate 6,380,280 of CM069449.1, forward strand.
AACTTATTAATCCTCTGATCACTCTGAACCCAAACACCACAAAATCTACATTTTTGCCTATGCTTACAGCCTGCACTTCTCATCTCATTAACCCTAACTCCACGGGTGTGTTTTTGTGAATTAAACTATCAGGAAAGAAAAACGGTTCAAATTTGAGGGGGAATCAGTCTCTGAATGCGCCGGGGATCGAACCCAGGCCACTTGAGTGCAAATCTGAGACTCTATCAACTAAGCTATATGGTCAGCTTAAAAAAACTTAAGTTTTTTTTTTAATTGAACGCCTGGCGGAGCGTGGTACGAGTTACACCGGGTCACCGCGCGGATTGTAGCTTCTTCAGGTTTTGTATTGTGTAGGAGGGTTAGGGTTAAGTGATCGTGGTAGACAATATATGTGAATGGAAAACTTGTTTTTCGTAGATTAACTCACTGGTTTACCTAGAGGCACAGACTCACAAGCTTGAGAGGACCCGGGTTCAAATCTTATTGTGGCCAAAGACGTAGCCACTGTTTCCACAAAGGCCTATCAATGATTTATATCATAATGCAATAGAGATTATAAGGAATTAGCAGCCATATTGTCAGGAATACTGTGTTTAATAATAATAGACATCAGTACATTACCAAAACAATCATCTACATTCAAACACTAAATTGACTAAAAAGGTGAACTAATTGCAACTCTAATAACAGTATATCCAAACTAGTTATACCTTGCATCACCCCAGGTTAGTCTCAACCACAAAGACACAGTTCAACAACTTAATATACATTAGCATATTGACAAATTGAACTTTTAAGTTTTAGGTATGCTTAATACTACCCAAGGTGCACATATTCCTATATGTATTAATAGGAGTGATACAACTGTGCCATAGAAGATGAGGCTAATAATAAGTAGAAAACTATGCATCGTATCTCTTGTCGTATAATATCTATCCAAACATTTTTAAATGAGTAAAATAACATCTAGGTAGGATTCATAAACATTGTGCAGTGTTAGCTGCCGGCTCTGATACAAAGTCAACGTGTTATTGTAGCGATATGTCGTTTACCCAATCTTTCTAAGCGTATGCTAATCAGGCGAGAGATATGCGCAAACATGAAGTGCCCCCGTACAAAATTGTTTCCTGTCGTCTGTTGCCATAACCGCCATCACCCGTACCAATCAAGTGCTAGGCCGTGGCATAAGATCTTATCTTAAAGGCTATACCATTTATGACATTTAGTTTTATGCATCTTTAAATTAGTTGAAGAAATAGGAAATACAGCAACAATGTTTTCAGATTTTTTGAAAGCAAGAGAATTTTTTTGTTTGCTTGCAGTGTGTTTGGGAACTTTTAGCAACGCAAGTGAATGAATGTTAAGATCGGAGGGTTTTTTGTCTAACATTTTTTACAAAATGATATATTTTACCATGAATTGCTTGCCCCCCCCCCCCTTAAAGGTAAAAAAATAGAAAATGTTGTACTGGTATGACTTTTAGGGGTAGGTTACAATCCTTTTATTTGTTTTCTTCCCCTTCCCATTCACTACTATGTACCTAACTATTTTACCAATACTTCTTCACCAGTTCTGATGAGGCTTCGGGAAAGTTTAATATTTTGCTTGTTCAAATCTGCCCGATTCAAATTCCTACAGTTCTATTCCACAATTAAATGCAAACCAAATCGCAGATGTAGAGCGGCATTGGGGACACACAGATATTCTTGTTCCTTTTCTGAGGCAACATTTTTAAAAATCTTGTCCTTATTAGACATTCAGTGCTTTGTGATACTTTTAATTGAAACCCAAGTCAAATAAGACACATTGACTAAGTGCAATCCGATCAGTGATCTTAATTGAATAAAAGACACCAATTATAGCAATGGCTCCTATACAAAATATGTATTTCATCAAGTCATTGAAATGTCTATGGGAGATCAAAGTCTCAAACTCATGAGAATTGTATGGAAATAGTTGGCGTCTTAAGGAGCATCCCTTGGCGGATTGGTGTAAGATATATTGTGTTAGAGATGTTCATAGCTTGAGTGTTGAGTATAATTCTATGATCTCACGTGATATTGGGGTTGGGTATAATTACATGATCGTGATGTTCAGCTTCATCCAATATTACAAGTATTATGTAACCACGTAGTAACATTTCCATGCAATGTTTAGTATTATACCGTGTGTGCAATATATAATTACAAAGTTCAATTCTCAATTACTACTTCCCATCTGAAGTAAATCAAGTAAATCAAGTATGTAAGTCAAGTTTTACTTTGCCAAAAGACCGATGACATGTGTACTCAGCTGTTCACTTGGAATTTGGTCACACATTCTCAATCCAACACATAAACATTCTAAAAACAAATCTTTCTTAGAGAATGAGTCGTTAATGTTTATACTCTTTAAACTTTTGGGTATTCATCTATACTCATGTACACGAATTGAAGTTATCCATGTAATGGATTAGCTGCCATATTGTTGTGAATACTAAACTGCGTTTAATATTTTAAGAGAAAAGATACACCTGTTTCATGGCATGCATTTGATAGCACAATTCATGCTCTGAACTGGACTTGATGCATCAACTCTATTGAATGTAGAATAGGCCCAGGTACGAATCCCTTTTTGTCCATTCCTCCTGGGTACAGGGATAACCTCAATTGAAATACCCCTCTACAAATTTTATGGGTAAAAAACCCGCTAATTTCCCTTAAAACCCAAATGTTGGGGCATAATTAAAAACCTTTCTTGAAGAAATCACAAACCTGTTAGTGTTATGATTTACCAGCCTTATGAAATGAAATAAAATATGGAAGTATGGTGAACACAGTGAGTAAAGAAAACATTGCATTCACTTCACCCTTGCACTCAAATAAAAGCCTTTATCATAGATCCTTCTTTGGCAGAAGCATACTAAGGGGGTGCATGCATAGGCCTATATGTATGCGATAGAATATCATTTTCAGAATGATAGCAAACGTTCAGAATGAACAAGGAATGGTTTTGTGAAATCACAAAATCCATTGTGTAAAAATAACATTTTGTGAAGTTGGGTGAGGTGCTGTTACACTCATTCCATTTGGTTCTTGTTTAAAAGTTAACATCATTTCCATGCAGTCATCCAGGATTTGGTTTGTCCTCTAAAAGGGCTTTGCGCTCTCACACATGCGTAGTAGCTCCACCCCACAACAAAATGACGCAGCCTGATTGATCAACGTTTGCGCTCAGCGTTGGAGCGTTGTGGAGTCTTACGTCTAAGAATGCAAAGAGACAATAATACATTGATGGCCTGTACATTCCCTGCAGTTGTAAACTGCCTTTTTAAAGAGCTTATAAAGCTCACACTATAACTATTTGCACATAATAGGTTAACTTTGAGTAACAATCTCTCCTGTTAGCAGATGACAAGTGACATCCACACCATGTTGTTATTTTTATTAACTTCTACTTCCCAAAACACTGGATCCTGACAACCCCTAAAAAAAGCAATTACGTTTTATCATTGACCAGGCGACCTATATACATTGATATAGTCTGTATTCCCATTGGTGTGGGAGGATAGATAGGCTTGTATACACTGTTAAATTGACGCATTGGTGTGGGATAGATAGGCTTGTATACACTGTTAAATTGACGCGATCGTAACGTAACAATTCTGATATAGTGTAAGCTTATATGATCCAATACCAGTGTTTCCATTTAAAAATAAGGTAGCCCAATATGTGTTGGAAAACAGTTAACCGTAATGTTAAAGGGAGCCCAATTCATTTTAAATGGCATTTCTAGAGCACTGTACAGCCCAATTTATGCTACAAAAGTAGCCCCATTTTACTTTAACTAGTTGCTTTAATGCAAAACAAATAAGCAAAAAACAACAAAAAGTACATTTTGTTGTTTTCAAAATTAGCCCAATATAGTATCTATTACATCATGTTTAGAACAGATACCGTGATTTAAGACAAGCAGACAACAGCATCAACAAATCAATGATTGTAAACACTGCTATTTATTTCTAATATTTGATAATTCAATTAATAAATATCTCATGTTTATTCAAAATGTCACATCCAATATAGTTTATTAAATACAAATGAAATCAATGTGGTTGGGTTCATTGTGCTTGATGAGCATTTGTAGCAGATGTTACAGGCACATTTTTAATTTAAAGTTTTGTTCTGAAATTTACAATAGTTTGAGTTATGTACACACAAAACATTCAGCATTATAGTAATACAGAAAAATAAATTGTCTTAAGACCACAAAGAAAAAACACCACCCTAACCGTTCTACGGGCAAACAGACCTCTCAGGTCAGGCAGTATTTTCCCCTTTTGTCCCTCAAAAATGATTGGAAATGTGCCGCGGAATCAAAAAAAATTGAGAGGGGGTTTGAATTTGAGGAATAATGCTGGCTCGTGTAACTTTGACACATTTAGGATCTGTTAGTTGAGTAATGAATATATAGTATTTGTAACTGTATCTATATTTGCAGGAAAATAAAATGATGTTTTATTTAAGAGTGATCTTAAGATATTGTTTTACCATGGCTTTAATGCGTTCCATCAAAATTCTTGAAAATGTGTAATTACAACCAACCAGCGGCGGCGCCACAGGGGGGGGGGGGGGGGCAAGGGGGGCTAAAGCCCCCCCTAAAGAAGGATGGGAAAAAAGGAAAAGAAAAAAAGGGAAAGAAAAGAGGAAAGAAAAGAGGAAAGAAAAGAGGAAGAAAAGAGGAAAGAAAGGAGGAAAGAAAAGAGGAAAGAAAAGAGGAAAGGAAGGAAAACAGAGGAGCCTATCAGTGGTGTAGCCAGAGGGGGCGATCGCCCCCCCCCCCAAATATTGACGTCGTGTCGGTTGAGATTGGCACTGTCGGTTCATTTGACCAGAGGAATCATGGAATTATGATGGTCAAAAATACACAGATGAAAATTTTTCGCACGCTACGCGCGCATATGTTACCCCGAAATGCAATATTCGTTGGAACAAGCTTGTTTACAGCCAAAATGCATCTCAATCGTGCCAAAAGTAGGTGTAAAGTCAACAAATTTCACGCGCTACGCGCGCATATCTTGACTCATAACAATCTTGTCGGTTCATTTGATATCTCGCCCCCCCCATATCAATAACCTAGCTACGCCACTGAAGCCTATACCGTTTGAAGATGAAGATGATGAGTTGATAATGTGATAAATAATGATAAAATAACCTAGCCCAACATAAAAAATAAATATTAACAATTTACTGTAACCAAAAATAACCTCAGCAGACGGGGACACGAATGGCCGTAAATGTTGAATCTCCGTTGGTGTTAATGTAAAAAAAGGATTTTAATGTTGGCACGAAATTATTTCATCCTAAAACGGCTAGAGTTGGATGACCAACTGGAGTTGAATAACTAACTCCAGATCAATATCAATTTTTGAATAATTTGTTTTAATTTAATCCGTCGTTAACCATTTTTTTGCCCTTCGTTAATTCGTGAAATAGCCCGTGTCCGGCATCGTCTGTAAAACGAGCAGCATATCGCCCGCCCTCACTGTTGTTGCAAACTTTTGACCAATATCATACCGTCCGGCGTCCGCAGGATACTGCTATATCGTCAATAGGCGTCGAGGTCAGAGTTCAAGATTGCACTCGCTTTATCATCGCTTTCCTGTCGTCATCGATCGTATAGGCCTACTTTTATTTTGCTTTCATAAAACTGAAGATAAATCAACATTTGACTAACATTCGGGTAAATCCACCCATTTCGGGGGGGAAAAGTTATATATTTTAAATTTTCAGGCGTCAGTCGAGGGAATCGAAACCAAATTCTTATATAAATAGTATGAAAAATCATGGTCGGAAAATAAATAAATAACGAACCTAAAGCGTAAAAATGCTGCATAAAATAGCTTTATTTTGCTATACGGGTTAACAATTTAGACAAATGTATTTTAAAAAAGCTTCCATTCGCCGTTACCAACCGCGAAACAGTTTTTCAACATAACATTGTTAGAAAATGTCATCAGTATGCACAACTTCTTTCTCGCATATAACGAAACAGCTGTCTAATTTTGACAAAAAGCCAATATTGATTGGAAATGAAGTGATGGCTTTTCAACCAAAAATCAGTCAAAAGTACACACCAAATCGCACCAAATGGGTTCGAAAATTGAAAAAAGTTCTAACGCTGAGGGGGACACATCCCCCCTCAGACTCCCCCTGTCCGCGCTAGCGCGGAGCGCGGTGCTTCGCACATCACTAACAAAAATGCATTTTATATACAATTTATTATAATTTTGGGACGGCAAATAGTTTGCCCCCCTATCAAAATACCCTGGCGCCGCCCCTGTCCTGCAACCAACAAGCACATGAGTGGGTACACTGGTCTATGGACACGGTTCAAACAATTGCTATAACAAACTTTACACATTTGTGATGCGATCAAACAAACTTAATTTGAAATTTAAAAAAATATCCCATTTTCAGTTTCTTTAATTGATTGCATTGATATATTTGGCAGAAAACCCCATGATCAATGGTTACTTAATTACCAAGATATGAGTGATTGAAAGGGTATACAAAACAATCAAAACAAAATAATTTCTACTGTTTATTTGGTGGATATATCTCAAAATCAATATAACTTGATCGCATCAAATTGGTTTATCAATCACGAAATGAAATATGTTTAGAGCCATCATCATGTTTAAAACTATCAATAATAAAAAGCTATCTATTTCCTAGTTGTATCTAGACCAATCAAACCATGTCTATAATAAACTGTAACTTAAATCCGTCACCAGAATTCATTTTGCCCAAGAACATTTATTGCGCATATGTACGTACATACACGCCAGCACTCAGTAATTGTTTACCAATTTAGGATTTACACCACCAAATCATGCCGTAGTGTCAATAAACACGCTATATGTAATATCCCACATGCGATACGGAACACGTGACGGTGAAATGTTTTGCATGCCGTCAGCAAAATGAATCTGCAGTCAGACCGACGAGTCAAAATTAACTGTTTTGTTTTCCACTATTCTGTCAGCTTTATTTGATTGTAAAATGTTTTGTTTATATCACATTGAGTTACTTAGGAAGTTCTTAAGCAAGAAATGTTTAGAGCAACGCTATATGCATATATAATTAGGATTCCTGACTTCCGATTTATTTTTCACTGAATCTCATCGCAAGTTGAGTTCTGTCATCACTAGTTTATCTGTGTGGGTTTTTTAAATACTCAGTAAATTAGGTGGTGGTCATATAAATTAAAACGGTTAAAGTGGCAATGTACTGATAAATTCAAATAGAAAGTGATGGGATATACTCTATCTAGCATTTCAAACGTGCGATATAGATGGTATACAAGACTTGATGTGTCTAATAAGATTTGATGCAAGGTCATAAGATGGAAGACAAAGGTATGCGCTGTCAGTTTGGCAGCAGTTGCCAAAAAAAGTTTTGGAGCTTTCCCATACAGTCTACCGCCCGGGGGTTACTTTCGCCAAAATCGTACATGGATGTGCCTGCCGGACTTCGAAAATTTGACTATCTCTCTACCTATTTTAGGGCCAATTTCCTACCCACCAATATACCAATTTTATTAGAAAAGCACCCAATTTTGCACAAATTGGGTGCTTTTTACAAAAAAAATGCCTCAAAATATACCCAATTTATGCCAATTGGGAGCTTTGGTCTGTGATGAAAACCCCATCGCTAAACCAATTTTTGCGAAAAAGCACCGGCCCAAAAGGCAGGAACATATACGTATACCATCTCAATGTCAGAACTACCCCCCCCCCCCCCCCCCCCCACCGGTCTAACGTTCATCACCATAGTAGAACGAGGTAAGATTTCATCACCATAGCAGAGAGAACTAGATTTGATGGGAAATGAGGTGTTTCCTAGGGAGTTCAATAATGAGCCCATTATAAGATATCATCTAATTGACCTATTACTGATATAGGTCTTACACCTGACTGACATACACAGTGAGTCTATCAAGTCATTTACAAGATAAGATCACAAACCTGACAGTCACTAACAACCAATATGCCAATCACAACGTAGAGAGCATCATTGTTGGAATATTTCAACAAATTACTGACTGTTTTTGGAAGCATTTGAACAATTATTCGTTTAGCGCACAATCTTCCAAGCAATTGCTAGTACTTGAAAACAAAACCTATTGCAACTGCACTAGGCCGAAACTATGATTTGTAGGTTTGTCAATATTCCAAAATGCTGATATATGTCATGGTATATTGCATTTGCATACCAAGATAACACCTAATATGTCCTTCAATATCTTCATTTCACTTCAAATTGTTGATGTTTTCTATAATCGATTTTGTCATTAAGACCAATTTGTAATACGCTGACTTCCTTCCTATCTCATGTATTTCTACTCTTAAGTCGTCAAACCAAGACCATACACTTCTTATAATAGTGTAAGTAATCCATTAGTGGTGTACTATTGCTATAGTCATTTCATTCTTACTTGGAGCACTATCTAGCAAAAGCGTGATCATATGGTGAATGGGCTGGAACATCTATAGCCCAACACCTCTATCCATGATTTTTTTTAGAAAGTAGATTTTCTTGCAGATTTACATTTCTGATCATATATCATAGATATATCCAGAGTTACAGAGCGATACGATTCCTGATTACTTCATATCATGTTTTAAGGGGTTGAAAATAGATTGTTCGCTAGCGACATTTTCACTCTAAAAACATTATTTTGTAGTAATTAAGAATCGCATCGCTCTGTAACTCAGAATATATTCATAATTTATGTGATCATAAATGTAAATCTGCAAGAAAATCTGCTTCCAATTTTTGTTTGAGGATTAAGGAAAAGATCACATAATATACCTACACATATTACAAAATATTGTCAAACATAATTATAATATTGAATCATCAGTTGGATCTCGGTCTCAATTGTTTTGCTTGTTTTGGCAGAGCAAGACATTGAGATGGTCATGATTCAACCAGTACTGAATATGCTATTGCTGCAAGTGACATCTTATCATAAAATCCATTAAATAGTTCAAATTCAAGGGCAGGGTCATGGATGAATAAATCCATCCATTGTCATCACACTGTTCCTTCAGGTAAGAATCCAATACCATTACAAATATTCATTTCATACAGGAGGTATATAGGGTGAATCAAAAAATATTTGATTTTGATGCGTGCATTGAACCATGGATTCTTTGTTGTCAGTATCTCTATCTATCTATCCCGTAGTCTTGTCGACCGTTGGGGCGCCACAGATGCCCTGACCACCAGCTCTCTCCATCCTTGTCGGTTCTCTGTCAATCTCAATGTATCACTAAGCTTCATTTCAGTCCATTTAGATTTGTTGTCTTCCCACCTTCTTCTCTGCTGACTGTTGTCAGTATAAAGCGTTGATAATCTTGTTTATCCTCCCAAAAATAAAAGTAATCGACTGAAAAATAAGCAAACTGTGGCAAGTTTTGGAAACTGACCGCGTTTTTTTGCCATTCCTATGGGATTTGCACAGTTAAGACATGAATATTTCTGCAGCATGATGGTATGGGGAGAGAGTCTACAAGCAAGATTCTCAGGTTTGTACTGATAACTAAGAATCCATGGTCAAATGGCCGTTTCAAATCGTGCACAATGTTTTTTGATTCACTCTGTATAATGCAAACTTGATAATAAGATGTTAAAATGATGTAGCACCAACCCAATCCTCAACCACTAAAGTGCACAACTCTATCTATTGCTGGGCTAAAAACCTCTCTAATCAGACAAAATTCCTTATAGTACAGTTCAACAAAAATAAGTTCCCCTTTAAATTATTCCTGATATTTTTAAAATGAGTTACTGCAACGAAACGATTTTTGGCACACAGCAACATTAGAACGGAGCTGTACCTATGCAGATGTTGTAATCCTTGAATGAGCGCACATTGAATGGAGGAATACCTCAATTCAGAAGTTGTTAAAGGTAGATGTTCCGATTTTCAACTTGAAGTTTACTATTCTACATGAAAGGTCATCCTTAAAAAAGTCATGTTCCAAAGTTTTAGTTGCATAGCTTTAATGGTTCTTATTTTAGACGCACAAGATGCTGTGAACTGTACCCATTGAGTAGTACACAAACTATATCGGTGGTTACCACCATTCGCGGTAATTCGACGTTATTTCATAGATTTCCGTAATTATACCGATTTAGGTCGTCAAATTTCAGTATGATGATGAGAAAAATACGAGCTTTCGTATGATATGAAAATCTCTGTATGTTTGAAATAATTCTGTGTTACGAAAATGTGATCAGGTCATCTACCTTTAAATGATGTAGCAGCTTGAACCAGGGTCTTTGCTTGAACATCACACAGGTACTACTTGAATGAGCACACATGATATTGAACTTTTAGCAACTTTTGAAATGAGGTATTCCTCCATTCAATGTGTGCTCATTCAAGCATTACAACACCTGCATAGTTATAGCTCCGTTCTAGTGTTGCTATGAACACGTACATTATGTGTGCCAAAAATCGTTTCGATGGAGTAACTTATTCAAATAAATATCAGGCACAATCTAAAGAGGAACTTATTTTTGTTGAACTGTGTAGTACAGTCGATTAGAAACAAAACTTGTGAATTGTACCACATCTTGCCTTAATCTCTCTCTTTTTGTAACTTTGACCAGGACACCTAATGCAAAACCAAAACTGCTGACAAATGCCATACTCAAACTTCCCACTTTTAATAAACGAGTACCAATAAATACACAAAATGCCTGGATCTAAAACGAACTAAATCAGACAATTGATGGACACTCAGTTCAGACTAGGAATCCCTAAGCATCCGGAAATACACCTTAACAATGAAATGCTTCACCATACAATGTTGCTTAGTATTGGTATAACCAACATAATTGGGCTACAAATATTTGTAGTTAATAATTAGTCCAAAACTAAAACTAAACTAAAAATTAATCTGAAAACCCAATGGTAGGGCCTACTCTTTCAATGCCATTTAGGTGCATATAAGCTACATTCAAAGCCAACCAAATTCTCTGCTGTAAAAAAACCCGCAAATTTCCTAGTTTATGTTAATTTTGTTCACTTCTCGTTGACAACTAATTGTAATAGGCTATCCCATAATTGGATGATTATTTGTCCTGAATTTACTAGCAACACCGATCCTCCATTGTGCATATCACCATCAATAGTAAAACCTCTCAATTTCTCCTTCCCCAAATGTGTGTTATCATTTCTCCACTTATACTCTCTCTTCCCCCATCCTCCAATTCATTTGTCAAATTTCACCGACCAAATAATATTCCCCTTAGGCGTACCGAGTAAAATGTTGATGGGCTTGGAGTGACAAAACGGCCGGTATGAACAAAAATGTTTGTGGACTTAATTTGGGTGACATTTAGCCATGATGAATGCTTGGCGGTGGCATGATTCAGAAGATAAGGGCATTCATCTTACAGTCAGTTCTGCTACCGATTATACCGGCCGCCAAGCAATACATATTGCATTGCCCAGCCGCCGCAAGCAATATTGTTTTCTTTTTGAGTGCTTCGGAATGCGGGTCAAATCTTGTATTTTTTTCTCTTTGCTTGTCTCTGCGTGTAACGAACACCCGTCTGGGATGGGGATTATTTGTTTTCATTATATCTACCTTAATCACATAATTGAATAATTGTTTATTCAGGTTTTAAGGTGACTCTTATAGCTATATTATATAATGAACAACTTTTGATATATATCAAAGATTGAAAACTAGAGGGATGTCGTTGTCATTTATAATATAAATTATTGAATTCATGCCTTACTTTAAGGGAACACTAAAATGAAGCCTCTTGAAAACAGGACTTGACTAGTTTGACTCACCCTGTATAATAATCTTTACAACTCAGTTAAAATCTATACCAAATGGGTGTATTCCCATTTAATTCATGATAACCACCTCTTGTGGCTAGTGAGAAAATTGTAAATACATCGAGGGTTTAGTGCATTTCGGCTATTTTGAGAAAAAGTGAATTAAAGTTAAAAGAAATGTTATTCAAACCTTCTTTTTATTAGGTGAACAATATATGTAAGATTATATTTGTTACAATAGAACGTTGTGCATTATAAATCATTAGGAAAATTAGGTTTCCTGATCTTGTGCAGATCATTTTGATGCCTAAATCTCATTTTGGCCAAAAATGCAGATAGCCCTTTGTTGCACTAAACCAAGTAATCACTAAATGTTGTGAGAAATGAAGAAGCCAACTACATAGTTATTGTCAATTATGAATACTATCATCAAGATAGCTTCCTTATGGGTAGTTAGCTCAGTCGGTTAAGTTGCTGATGCGTTGAAATACACCCGTGCATTGCGAAGGTGAATTTGAATTAATGATGCTATTTCTCAGACAAGCCAATGGCCAGTGCTTGCCTGCTACTCAGTCCAATGATTATCAGCTAGATTCTTCCTCCATACAAAATTCCTGACATGCTGTCCTACAAATTAATAATAAATATAGAGCAACTTTCAAATCTCCTAAAATGTGTTCAAAATGTGCATGGATGTCAAGCAAGCAAGACTCCAATATCACATTATTGTTATTATTGTTAAAGACATATTATGTGATCTTTTCCAGAGACCGCCCTCTATTCATGATTTTTTTTTAAACGTAGATTTTGTTGCAGATTTATATTTCTGATCATAAATCGTACATACATTCCAAGTTACAGAGCGATACGATTCCTAATTACCTCAAAATCATGGTTTTAGTGTGAATTTAGAATGAAAATATAAACTGTCGGTGTTATCCCGACAGTTTATTTTCACTCTAAAACCATGATTTTGAAGTAATTAAGAATCGTATCGCCCTGTAACTTGGAATGTATGTACGATTTATGATCAGAAATGTAAATCTGCAAGAAAATCTGCTTTCAATTTTTTTTCGATGTTGAGGGCGTTCCCTGGAAAGATCACATAATATACCTTTAACAAGCAATTGAAGCAGGCGTTATCCATGCCCCTAAATGTCCACTGACTGAGGATGGGGCTGAGGATAACATCCTTTGTTTGTACCAAAATAATTAAGTGGTGTGGTTCAAAAGTAATCATTGCTGAAATACAATAACAATTCCAGCATATGTCAAACATACGTCCACCAAAACTTGACAAGTGAGTTTCCTTAACCCTAACCCTAGAACGTGGCAGTGGGGATTGAACGAAGAACAGGGGGAGGGGGTTAAATAAAAAATGCAAAAATTATGTCCACCGGCCACGGGAATTGAACCCGGGTCGGCCGCGTGACAGGCGAGATATACCAACACTCAGCCACGGGGGGAGGGCTTCACAGGCTAAAAAATCGGAGACCATATACACTCGTATTTTAGTGCTACATGAGATAGAACTTGTGTGCGCGCAAGTCAAGTGGTGCTGGCCGTGTTGTTTCTGTGTTACGTAGTAGGATTAGGTTAATAGGAAAATTATGTAATTTTTGATAGAACATATCAAATGCTTCACATTTATACCATAAAATAGATAATAATGTGACCCCCACTTTTGAACTTAAATACATAGCAAAAATAAGAGGTAGTTTCTATAGTGTTCCAAAAAAGTAGAACAACTTTTTATTGGCCATATCGCAGAATATTTGTGACCAGGTCCATTTAAAAGGTTCTAGTATATTCAGGCAAGTATAGTGGCCCTGCATATGACATCGTTTACCAGGTTCATGGCGGAGTACTGAACTTTGTTCACCAAAACTATGAGAAGCTAAATAATCATGCGAGTTTACATCATCTTAAAAAAAAAATCCAGTTTTAATTCAAAGAATAAACTGAATGGCCTATACTATGCCATGATTCAAGTGAATGACGCATGGTTGATTCCTTTCTTTAGAGCCTATCAATGATTTTATACAGTGGCGTAGCTACTGGCTTTTCTCATTGAGGGGGAGGGGGGGGGGGGGGGGGGGGGCAACAAATTAAGTGAACCAACAAGGATCTTAACCGGCTGTCAACTTTTGAGAATTGCAGCAAGTCAGAAACTTGGGGTTGTGAGCTTCAATAAACCGACAGTGCCAATCTCAACCGACACGCCTCAAAAACAAAAATTGGGGGTGGGGGATTACTCTCCTCCCCCCCTCCCACACCTGGCTACGCCAATGATTTTATGCAGGGCCTCTATAAAGAGAGAAAATGAAACTCTGTTTTCTTGTTCTTCTTTCCTTGCATCGTCAGAACTGAAAGTGACTTTTTTCAATTTATCTTCAGAAGTGAAAGTTTAATGACAATTTTTCAAAAGAAATGTTTTAATTGAAAGCTTCAGCATTTCCTTATAAACTTTTTTAGATATTCAAGCATTTTGTCCAAAACTGACATCAGGGACCTTTCGATGTAACTAGTGACAATTATGTGTTACATGTTTTGTTGAGTCCAACACACACACATGTATTTATACAACCTGCGTAATAGTAGCGACTTACATCCACTAGTATTACCCAAAGACGGCAATCCCGCAATTTAAAATGACACTGTATACAATGGCTGGGCAGGTGGACTGTGAAATATAAGGCAAGGAAAACGCTTGCGTCGTAATGAACAATATAATAAAAGAGACGGAGAAATAGCAGCTCAATAAATAAAATATTTAAAAGTCAAAAGGAAATGTGGAGGAAATGATTGCAAGAAAGAAACATATCACGGATGGATAGCTGGATGGAGGGACAGCATATTAACAATAACATTTCCTCCCTCCACGAGAGTAAAACTGAGAGTTTTGATGTAATGCCTAAGTAAAGTCATATAATGAATCTAAACTACTGACATTATCTAGTCTTGATCCATACCAAACTGAGTGGACCTAATCATTACTCTATAGTCCAACCAAATATAGGCTTTACAATGACTCCTGTCAGCGTCAAAAATGAGTTAGAGCACTTGCGCATTTGCAATGACGGTATATTATGTTATATGTTGAGTTTTCGAGGCACATAACTCTAACAGCTTAGAAACGGTTTGTTAGCCTGTTTTCAGCTGGGTTTTTTTGTGTGTGTGGTTTTTTTTGGTTGGATTTGTTTGGTTTTGTTGAGTTTTTCCTCATCTCATGGTCAATTCTGAATAAAGTTTCAATGGTTTTTTTTTAATATAAGATTTAGCTTGGGTAAATGGACAAACATACTATAACTATTTCGATACAAGTCACTTCAGCCCTTCAAACAAGACTTTTAATGCACCTGGCCCCGCAAAGTCAATCCTTTCAATATAAAGCAACACACACACACAGCTAAATGGGCACAACACACACACGGCTAAATGGGCACAAGTAATTTGGGTGAGAATTATCTCATCAAAGATCAGAGACGTGTAGAATTATGAAAATGGCTTCAATGATCAGGTAGAATAGACTTATTTAAGGTCACTTTGCAATTAGCTGTCAGAAAGTGCATTAATTTCCACACCTTGGCAGGCCACTTTGGAATTACTGCTAGAAATTATTATATGGCAAAGATATATGAAGAAGATTTGTAATCCTTTTTTCGTTCAATTTTGTAAGGAATGATAGATTTTGTGAACAATTTTTGTTTTGGCCTTAGTTATCATAACACTGGAAGATCATCCAAATTAAAATTCAATATGAACCACATTTACTTCAAAATCAAATTTTAAAGAAAGCTTGTTGACATAAATGTGTTACTATATTAATAGACTTGATATTGAATAACTCAACTTAACAACTGTAATTAATACATATATGTTGCAATAAGATTACTTTGAAGACATATTTGATAGCCCAATTGAATTTTGATTTTTAAGAACCAACACCCGGCCTATATAAAGGACTATTGCTTTACAAATAATTGATGTTCCCTACTATGACGAGAGATAAATCTCCAGTTGTATTGCAATTTGCCACTCTTTAGACGGTATAAATGCCATCAATGTTGTCTTGTTTACTGACGCTCGTCTCATACCGGTAATTGCACAGTAAACCTGAGGAATCCATGACACTAATGTCTATGATTGGAGATAGTAATGCTGATACCTGCTATGTGCACAAGGCAAATAAATACACAACATATCATCGCTGTTCTGTCAACACCTTGTATCTCCATCCAGCCCTTCAACATGTATAAAGTAATACTAGCATGTTTAAAGTGATATCTATAACCTTTGGGCAGTCTGCTCTAAACATGTTCAAGGGCCAAAAACACATATAAAACCCTTATAAGTTCTCTTGTCCCTGAACATGTATGAATCAACACTTCCTATGCATAACCATTGGGCAGTTTTACATTATACATGCTGAAGGGCCATAAAACATACAAGGCTTTGACAGAACAGTGACAATGTTTTAAAGTGAATCATTATGTGAGTAAAATTTGACAACCATCATCATCATCATTGACCATATGACTTTCGATGTGTTTTTGGCCACCTTGGTCAAAGGAGGTTTAAGTCCTAGTATACTTTTTCCAATGTCATTATTTGTAAGGAAAATAACGGCAATCATGAAAAATTGAAAAGATCTTTATGGTATAGACTCACAGATAAGGTCTGCCTACCCTCATCATCCCTCCTCTCATACTTTCAATGTTAAATCACCTCCTAAGAATAGACACATTAATAATCTGCATCTCAATAACAGACAATTATCCCTGTCCTCTTCCTTCCTTCCTATCCCTTTCATTGTCCAATATCTGACGCCCCCCCCCCCCCCCCTCCCCCTTCTACTTTCCCTCTCTTCCATTGTCAAATCATTTTCTATAACATTAATGACACTTATCTCAACTACAGACAATGGCTCCTTCCCTGCCCCTCTCATCTTTCCATCACCCAAACACTAACCCCCTCCCCCTCCTCTCCCTTTCATCCTTCAAACACTGACCCCCTTCCCCACTCATCCTTCCATTGTCTAACCTCCTCCTCCATATTGACACATTAATGACCCTTATCTGAGTACCAGACAAGACAACACTATAAAGTGCCCATTGCCAAACCACCGGATGCAACCAGAGTGGAGTTAGATCAAAAAATCCATTTTATCGGCCAAAATGAATAATAATTTATTTCAATTCAGCGCACAAAAGCAGCGCTGAAGAGATTTGATGGGAAGTGCTATGAAAAATTCATATCCGTGTTGTCAATCTAAAGTGGCCCAGCTTGACAGACAGCGGGTGTGTGTGCAGGACATGTGTGTGTTAATGCTTTGTGTGTATTGGAATGGCCAGCGATCAAGCTGCCGACACCTTGCATCTTGAAATCGAATTCATCGCATTTTTCTACAGAATTTCAATCAGAACTTTGGCATTTTTGTAGAGAAATTTTCAGTTCTATTATCAGGTGACATTATTGAATAAGTACAAACATGCCTAGCTCTCATCATTGTGAATATCTCCCAACATATTCTCTATATAATTTTGTCCCATATATTGAACCATTACGCCATGGCTTCTATATATGCCATATGTAGTATGTTATAATGGCCAGCTGTCACCGTCAGCAACCATTAAACAAAATGCCTATAGCAGGCAACAAGAATATCAAACTTAAGGCAGAAAAAATAAATTGTAATGTTGTCCTCGACCGCCCGCTCGTCAGATTTAGGGCCGCTTCAATTTTATTTGTTCCCAGATTTTTTTCCAGATTTTTTTTCTTCTTTTTTTTCAGACTTTTTTTTTAACAGTTTAAATGGCATTGAATATTAAATTAAGTGTTTATTATATATATATATATGTGCGACTCTTAGAAGATTACAACTTCTTGTTGGCTGAACTTTGAGCTTCCACTGGTAGGACAAAATAAAATAAGAAAATATAAGAAAATTAAAATAAATAAAAATAAAAAATTTAAAAATCCGCCTGCCCACCCCTCCTCTCTGAAAGCTGTGGAGGACAACATTACTTTTTTGTTGGCCTAAGCAGATTGCATTCAGCTTTTACATTATATTATTTACAAAATAAATAGTCCAGCATAGTCTTGGCTCTTGATAAATCTCTCAAAATGATAAACTAGTGAGGGTATTTTTCTCTCAACTGATTTGTTCATGCTTAAAGCTGGCCTACCATTTTAGTAGTTCGCCACAGACGAACTAGTCATGTTCACTTGATGACAGACTGTACAGAGTTAACATGGAGAAATTGTAACCTTGTAAAATTCCCCAGAGAACTGGATGTGGCCAGCAACTT
This sequence comes from Ophiura sarsii, assembly GCA_035610835.1. NCBI lineage: Eukaryota > Metazoa > Echinodermata > Ophiuroidea > Amphilepidida > Ophiuridae > Ophiura > Ophiura sarsii. The sequence goes on from CM069449.1 coordinate 6,398,438, forward strand.
AAGAGTGGTAGCTCCCCTTTAAAAACAATATGGGATCAAATTGTCTCTGAGATTACAGACAAACAATTCTTACTATATTCATTGCAAATAACTTGTCACATAAAACTGAACCACTTTGCCAGCACATTGTGTGGCCTTATATACTGTGTGTGTATTTCAAACATTACGATGAATCGTTAAAATGTCAACAAATATTGGCATAGCTGAAGCATACACTACTCAACAACATTCCATTCCTTGTCTTAAGGCGAGGAAAAAGAAAACCCTGTTTTACAGGCCCGACCGACCCACTTTTTGCAATTTTCAAGAATTTGTTTTAGAATTTTTATAGAATTGGGCAAAAAAAAGGTTCTGGTGACATTTTAGAATTGGGCAAAAAAAAGGTTCTGGTGACATTTTAGGTAAGAAAAAAAACACCAACCGATCGACCCTACCCTACTTGGCAGGTCCGTCCACCCGAAAAGCAGTATATTTTTTTTTTGCCTAGTGATGTTGAACAGTACAGGCTTACTGGAATTCTCCAAATCATGACATAACTCACATGTTATGAGGGTATTCTATACTAATTCCCAACATTCCTACACAACACACAGACTGAGCTAGCCTAGAACTGTGGTAACATGACACAAATCATATTGCCATTGAAACAGCCATTTGAATACCTCCAATCATAACAGAAGAATAACCACATAAAGCCTCATATCTGTCAAACCCAATCCTTATACTTATATGAAAGCATGTCGTGTTAACAGGATTTTCTTATAAGGACCTTACAAGTAATCTCATATTTCATACAACAACATTGAATACTGATCAAGTTAAAGAAGGATATATATGCTGAAAATATCATTGTAATCTGGGTTAAGGGCAGCAAAATATATTCATATAGATTTCAAGTCAAGTAAAAGCAGTGTCTATGTAATATTTAATATTTCATGACGGACATTTTAAAAGTTCATTCATTTCAAAACAAATTTATTCCACATGTTTTTGTTCCAAACCTTGCTAAACTGTGACCCATCACATCGAAACAAACCAGAAAAGAACCAAAAAAGATGAAAAAATAAAATTAAAATAAAAGGAATTTTTTTTACCTGTCAAAGCTGCATAAAATCTGTGTTTTACATTCAAAATCAGTAAAAAAAAACGCTAAAAGATTTGTAACAAGAAATTAAAAATATACATTTTTGAGACAACTGGTCTGTTTTGATGCGATGGGTCACAATTCCCTTAAAAAATATATCCATCGAATGAACACAAAGCATTAAAGGCATTTTCCAAGTATCCAAGAGTGTAAAAATAATTTTGTAAATCGATTAAATAAAGACTATGCATGTTTTTCACAAGATAAATTCTGACTATAAGATTTGCCATTTCTGTTTGGTGCTGTATTATATCAGGGAATAAATCGCCAATTCAATACACATAACACACACACACTTGGCAGTGTGTCATATTGGTCCGTTTTGATGTGACAAAAAGGCATCAAGAAATGCTTGACAAAAATGTGTTCACTTGATTTGTTTGGAGTGACTCTTTATCTTTATGAGGATAAAGATAATTTTATAAATCAATTGAATCAAGACTATGCATGTTTAATACACTATTTGTTCAACTCTCAAAGCTGCATAAAATCTGAATTTGTTCAGACTTTTCGTGTGATTACTAATCCACTTCACACAACACACTTTGCATTGTGTCAAATTGGTCCACTTTGAAGTGACAGAAATGTGGTGCTGATACAGATGGTTTTCTTTACAGCTGCCTCCCTCATTTTTATATTCTGCATGTTAATATGTATGGAATTAGGATATGGCTGTCATGTAATTAACCTGAAATATAAGGGCACATTTTATTGATTGTCCATGAACATCGTATGGTGGCTCACTTCCCCTTTCTGCAAAATAGAGTAAATCCTGGTGTTTTGTGAAATTAATTACTTTGAAGACCAAAATATTCTCTTTTCTAGTAGCCCATAATTTGCAAATGTTGTTAGATATCCCAGGCTAGAGCATTATAAGTGAACATCTTCCGCACACAAGTTAGTTCACTACAGATAAACTGTGGACAACTGATCAGTGTCTTGTTTGGTACCCTGTGACATCATAACAACTGAATAAATGTGTTGCTACTTTACAGCTTTAAGCTTATTCCATTGAGTAATGGTTCACCAAACAAGATATTGCTAACTGTTGACATTGTCTTGCTTGGTAACCTGTGACATCATAAAACAGGAATAAATGTTATGCTATATTACAGCTTTAGGCTTATTCCGTGGTGTAAATAAACAACAAAACAAATGCTATAGAGGACTTGGACGTATTCATCAATTGGCTTTACACAACTTAGGAATCAACCATGCGTCATTCACCAGAATCATGGCGTATTACAGTCCATTCAGTTTATTCTTTGAATTGACGCGGGATTTTTGAAAGTGATGGTAACTCACATGAAAGAAATGAGATTTTTAGCTTCTTATTGTTTTGGTGTGTGACACAGTTCAGTAGTCCGCAATGATTCTGGTAAACTATGAGCGTGTTTCTGCTGGGGCACTGCAAAAAGTAAACGCTAAGTTTCAATCGGTCAGTTTTAATCCCCCTGTTTCTACTCGCGAAAAGTTAACGCTAACTTTATCGATCCTAGTCGATGGGCCACAACATTTGACATTTGATAATGCCACCGCACCTGAAAAAGATTGCTTTACGATGTGTATAACCCAGCGTGACACGGTTCACGGCGCAAACTGCTAAGATTAATCGCCTTTCTGTTTTTATTTGGTTTACTGCCGATTATTGCCGGTTCCAAACCTGGTTTGTAAAGGTTTTTGGGATTCTGTTTCTACTGGACAAACTTAGCGTTTATTAGCGGTTTCTTCCCCAGCAGAAACATGCTCATTGTCATATGCAGGGCCTCTATTGTCATGATTGTAAAAGACCAAAAAAACTGTGATTAACTTGAGAATGAGATCCCCCGTTTTGCCATTAAATCAATTTGTATAGTGAACTAAAAAACTGAGTATCATAATTGTGCCTGCATTCTACTCCTTGATACAGGTATGACCTCTATATTCTTGTCATATAAGTTGACAACGATGGGCTTGATAGGGAAAAGGGCCGTGGGCAATGCTTAACAAATCTCATCTGTATTATGAATAGCAAATATGAAATATGTGAGGAGTATGCACTCTATATATGAAGGAAGAAGAAAATGATGGGATACATTCCTGAACATCTACTAAGAGCTTACGGAAAATGAATCACGCTCCAAACTCAGGTTTCGTGAAATTCATTATCGTCCTGTGTCAAATTCAATCAAGTTTGATTTGCAATTTATAACGAAACATTGTATCATCGAATGATTCGGCACGTGCGTGTCGGCGACCACCACGCGGATATCGATGATGGTGGGTTTTACGGACATCCTGACACAGACAGTGGTTTACTGTGCACGCGATGGAGATGGGGTAATTTGTAATTAGAGATTTGGTCAATTAGAGTCTCATCACGCAATAATTAAAGATTGAACTGAAAGGTGTCGATATTTAGAAATATTCAATTAAATGGCGATTAATGAGCGTGCTGTCAAATGATACGTGATACTGCCCATTGACCTCTCCCTGTCTTCTGAGTATTCTACTAAGGGTTCTAGCATATGGCAATGAACTCTATAGGGAAACCCCCATTGTGGGGCTAGGCTAATTACTGCTAAATGGATGTGTATGCAATGTTTGCAAATTTCAACAGTGACAATCTATGCTGCAAGTTTTATTCGGATTCAGGCAACTTTTGGGCTGTCAATGAAAAGTGTATGGACAATTTATTACAAGAAATGTTAGTACTAGTGTGTTTGTGTTATTACAATATGTTGTATTTTAATTCAGATGCCACAATAAGTGGCCATTTAATCAACCATCAACTATAAGGATATGACTCAAACTCAATGACTGTTATGTGTGTTTTGTTGAAAAAACACACATAACAGTCAGTGAGGCATCCAAAGCACTTTGAGAAGAAAACACAGCTCAGCCCAAATATTTCACCATCACGAGTGAGTGCTTAGTACCATCAATACCAATCAAAGTATTAACGTCTAATTGTTTAAAGCTTGACTACAACATATTTAGCTTATCAGGGAACAGCCCTCTACTCCCCCCCCCCCCCCAAAAAAAACAACACCCCAACACAACAACAAAAGTATTAAAAGAATGTGCTGGAAATTGGCCTATACATGGTCCATTATCACAGATACCCCCTCCATTGCGCAAGCGTATCGTGTGGCAGTGACGTGCCAATGAATCTTTTTTTAACGTTTGACTACCCCCAAATTATTACTGGCCTGTCGGGAACCAAGTAGAAGGGCATTCAGATTAAAAGGATTATAAGATCTAGGCTTGATTGTGATCACTTATAAGATTATACTATGTCATCAACCAATCACACTCACTGTACAATGGCATTCAGATTTAAAAGATTACATGATCTACAATCTACACTGTGATTGGTCACTAATAACATTATACCATGTCATCAACCAATCACACTTAGCCTACCATACATTGGCAAGTGTGCTAGGGTTCATGGTAATATCTACATTAATCTCCCTTACGCAATAAGTTTAAGCTTAATTCACCTTAGCTTAAAGTAAAGCACACAGTAAAGTGAGGTCACATGCTTAAAATGTAAATAATGTAGATGAAAAAGATATATGGAATATATGTGTACAGCCATGGCAAAAGGATGCAGCTGTCTCTCCAAGAAAAAGTTGAGATCTTAATACCAACAAACAGAGCTTTTTGAATGCTTCAAAATGTCACCTTCATAGTTAAGATTAGATACTGCTTTCTGATTTTATGAAGAAAAATTACAGTAAAATTGTCTTTATTTTCTTAGTTTTTCCATGTCTAATTCCATCAATATCTTAATATGCGTTTTGCCGACAACTGCACCCCTTTTGACACAGCAGTACACATTTTATGCTGTTTGCAGATAAAAAAAGATTGGTGCAAAAATGCAAATTAAGCGTATGAAATAAACATGATATTTTTGAATATATCATCAGTACACCAAATTATGTAAAATGTACCAGAGCGTGACATGTCACCATGCTCTACAGTATAATAGTATCTGAACAGTAGTAGTAGCCATGATTTAAATGCTTGAGTCCTCCCTCCCAACCAACACAGGCAGTTAGGCAGTATCCATTAGTGGTGAACCATGGTAGCATGCATTACACTTCTAACATGTAGAGTGTTTTATAAGTAGCTGATAACAGGAGGGAACGTAAGTGAGAAACCAGGTAACTTAACACTCTGGGAAGGAAGTAGGGAGGGCCGGCATCAAAATCATGCATTCCTATACACTGATATGTAAAGGGGCGTACATTTAATAGGTTCCTTAGCTACGATTTTTAGGAATGTGCAATTTGTGCTTGTGATGGTTTCTGTGGTTTATAAGTGTCTTGAATCATAAATACAATATCAAATACTGACCAAATATTGTGCTATCTTCAGAAGATAGCACATTATTAAAACTGAAATACACCTGTACTTGGCTCTGGCTACGCATCCATTCATCTCAGCAGTATTGTGCCAGCCTATACTATTATTGTTAATAGTTCACATCACATCAGTGATATTATTCACTGAGGATCAGACTAAATTAAAAATATTGCAAAAAATATTAGCCCATAACATATTAATGATAAGATATATTGTTTGTAATAAATCATTCTCTTCATCGGGTGTCTGAAATTTATGGTTTTAATGTTGGAATGCTGAAATTTATGGTTTTAATGTTGGAATGCTTGCTGTGTGGACATTTTTTTTACTTCTTCTTAATAATTTTTATCATTGCTGTTCTGTCAAAACCTCATATCTCCATGCGGCCCTTCAGCATGTATAAAGTAATACTTTCTATTGCTAAGCTTTGGGCAGTTTGCTCTAGACAAGCAGACACTTTGTAGGTAAAAACATCAACATCTTTTCATGATTTACTCTGGTCAGAAAATCACTCATTTAAAAAAACCACCTAGTTCTCAATCCCTAAACATATTTTGCACATTTTCCTTTTTCTGAAGAAATCTCAGAAAATCAAATCGAGACATAGTTTAAAGAATTTAGAATGAGAAATAGGTAGTTAAATGTGTGACTTTGTGCCAGGAGGGTGATGTCCTTATTTGTTATTGAGTTCAGGAGGGGAAACTTTTAGGAAATGAGAAGGGGTACTAGGGCAAGAGGGCCCAGTTTGCAGCTGCAAACATTTGAAAAAAGAATAAAAAGAGGAAATATGAACAGAAAAAAATTAGAGAAAATGCACCAGAAAACATTTTCTGCATTCCCACTTTAAGTTATGATGCCTACATATTGATGCATTATCATCATAACAAAAACGTTAAATTGATAAGCCACTTAGGGCTGCATATCATACTGACATATAAGCATTTGGCGTTACCATGGTAAATTACAAAGTGATATAATTGATAGTCATAAATCATAAATCAACATTATGAGTGGCTGGCTGGATGCACTTTCTATATGTGACCTACAATACAACAGCAGCATTTGTAGTGTATCCAATGATTCACCTATCACTCAATTACCAAATGCTAAAGATTGGTGCTCACTACACTCTTAAAAATGATCTTCATTATTTGAATGGATCTAAAACAAAATTCTCTCATGATTGTCTTTAGTCAAAATTTCTCAAATTTGGTTTTAAATAGACCATAAACCATGTGTGTTTGAAACTTCACGTTAACGATTTTCAACTCAAAATCTATCAAAATGTGATTGGAAACTGATCAGATTAGGCCTATTTAAAATTTAAAAATAACTTCCTTTAGACTTCCTTGTTCATCAATTTAAAATTGACGAGATTATTTTAAGAGTGCTGCTGTCAAAATGGTTGCAACAGAAGCGTGCTATTCCATAAAAATGGTATTTAGCATAAATTATTTATGAACATATGATATTATAGGTCATTCATCTTAGTTCACATATTAGGGAGTACAGCCTAGGCCTTAATGAACATCGGCTAACAATTTGGTTGGAATTATTAAATATTTTAGTTAAGACAAAATTGAGCAGACCTCCTAACCCTAACACTTTTGTGATGGAAATGTTCAAAAATCTATCCAGGGTGGAAACGGGCAAAATTTAGCAGAAAAACTGTATCTAAATCCCAAACAATATATCCTCTACACGCTTAGAAAAAATGGTTCTAAAGTTGTCCTGCCAGGAGAACCCTTCAGGAGAACCCTTCAGGAGAACCCTTAAAGGTTCTTTAAAGAACCAAAAATGGTTCCCCAAACATGATACAGAACCATTTTTGGTTGATACAGAACCATTTTTGGTTCTATGAAGAACCTTTTGGGGTTCTTCAATTTTCAAGAACCTTTTTTGACGGTTCTATAAAGAACCTCTCTCTTAACCTTCAAAAGAGGTTCTTAAAAATTGAAGCACCTCAAAAGGTTCTTCATAGAACCAAAAATGGTTCTGTGTCAACCAAAAATGGTTCTGTAGCACGTTTGGGGAACTGTTTTTGGTTCTTTAAAGAACCTTTAAGGGTTCTCCTGGCAGGACAAAAAAGGGTTCTTTAATTTCTTAGAGTGAAGAGTTGAAACTCTTAATTTATATTATGAATACCTGTCGTCGTAAAAAGCCTATCTCACAATTTAATATATCCTCCTCCTTTACGATTAATTGTACATGCATGACACCCATAGGGAATGGCAAGGAATTGTTAAAGAAGATGTAGAGAAATGACAACAAAATTAGGGCAAAATGGATTGAGGATTACGTTTGCTCTCTGATAGGTAAACTAAACAATTAATAGTGGCTTTAGGGTCACTTAAATTTTCATAATGAATCTGCCATGCTATACTACCTACACATAGCTAATGTCATTATTGCATCAGTTTTCTTCCCACTGAACCATTGACTAATTTACTCTCTGGTGTAGATTATTGGTATCCTGACAAAGTAAACCAATTAATTAGTCATTCCTTAATTTGACTAATTATATGAGTTTATGCATGGATTGTTGCATAAGGTCACACACCAATCCTCAAATACACAACTTTATACATTAGACATCTATCTATAGGGGCAAGTGGGGTAACATTCAACATGGAGTTATCCTGTCAAGCCGTTGAATAACACATGATGCTCCAATAAATTGATAATAATCACATGTACTGACTGTTTCCCCAGCATGGGGTTATCAGGAATGCTAACTATTTCGCATTTTAAGTCATAAATTAAAACTCTGCATCCAATATAGAAGTTCGCATGGTTGAATATACTTTTGAAATTTGTTATCATGGTTTTTGTTGAATGAAACGCTTTGTAGTTTTCAAACCAAATGTGGAATGTCTATTTTCCCCTTAAAAATGTTTTCTCTTTTTTCTCTCCTGAAGAAAGTTGATGTTGAAAATAGATTGATTTCTTTTAAAACTGCAGATGAAAACTGAAACAGGAGACTAACTGAACATTGCTACCAATGTATTACAGATATATAAAGCATATTTTGTAGAGACTGTGCTGTATGACCCCCCTCTACCCTTACAGACTGTGCTGTATGACCCCACTCTACCCTTACCATCTGTTTAACTAGTGACTTATCACTTCCTCTTCAGGATCATCATTACTCGTCACGACAATCGTTACAGCCGCGTTTAGTCTTCAGAACTACCGCGTTTGTCAAACACAGCAAAGTGGTCCGTTTGCATCCTGAAAATAATTTGAGCAATGTAGCATACCTTATGTCAACCTTACATATCGGTATGTGTGTGTTCAGATTAGTTCAACTGAGTGGCCGGTACAGACTCGCCAAGATGCCGACAGGTTTGAGGATTTGTTTGAGCAAGTAGTTTGAGTAATGTAGCATATAAATGCTGTTCAAACTGTTCAAGAGCTGATACAATTCAGGAGTAATTTGACTATCAGAATGTCGCGAGTCATTTGCACTGTCCATGGGTGAATTATAGGCTACAAGCAGTGGCCCAATGACAAGATGGTCCTACTATACAATACAACTCTCAATATGAAGTCTGAATATGTCTCCAATTCAGCTCATTGGCCCCAAATGACACCCAAATATGTCCTTAATAGCTCCCTGGTCCCAAATGACATCCAAAAATTCTCCAATTTTGGTCCTTGCCTCCATATGACACCCATGAAATTCTTCAATTGCGCTTCCTGGCCCCATATGACTCCCAGAATTTCTAATTGACACCTAAGAATTCATAATTGTATAACTCTCTGGCTCCATAGTACACCCAAACATTTCTCAAATTCAGCCCTTTGGGTTCAAATGACACCCAAGAATCGATTACAGCGACATTGTTCGGTTCGTACAACGGGAGAAAATGATAGCGGTCAGAGATTCTTAGCCATCTAAAGATGTGGCTTCATAATCAGATATACTGTTTACAAATTATAATAAATTTGTGAAATGATGGAATTTTGAGCTCATATTTAGATATACATTTTTGGTGTCAACAAAATGTTGGTTATCCGCCAAAACTGGTTATCCGCCGGTAAATTTGGTCATTTTTGGAGCCTGGATTTTGAACGCTAGTTCCATGGTACCAATAGCTCAATACTCAACTTACGGTCAAAAACTTTCGCTGATTTAAATTTCGCGGTTTCAAAATTGATCACGAAAAGCGCAAAAACAAAAACCTCACGAAAATGTCCCGCTATACAATACAAGAATACGCCCCATTGTGTCTGTGTGTGAATAGTAGTTCATTAAACTAAAGAATATAAATCCTTTCATATACGGGATACTGTATATGAAATTGTTCAAATTGTGCAAGAATCGAATGATTATTGCACTTCTCCTACCAAGCCTATGTGATTAAATTTATCAACAACAATGTCATTATCCACAACATTATTATTAGCGTGAACATTATAAGAAACACGACACCTTCTAAATAAGATATGCAAATTCACATTTGGCAGGCCTCATTTTGACATTATAACCCCCTGCATTACATACAATGAGTACCCTTCAGCAATTAGTAAATATAGTCAGTTCATTAATAAATCATCAAAATATATTTACCCTTAGACACAAAAATGCAATGAATCGTGCGTTCTCCTTTTTTGCAATTTTGTTGAACAATTTGTGCAACTTGTTGCAAAAAGCAAAAACTTATTTTTGCTGTTGACATTTTTTTATTTTTTTATATATATATATTGTTTTAACTTTCGAAATATTAAAAAAATTCAAAAATTGCTGAAATTCACCAAAAAGCAATGACTAATCCAACCTGACAGGTCAGTTTAACTGTAGAACAGGGTTTTGTATGCTGCCTTCTAAAGTGCTAGAAACCTAGGCTATACACTGTATATACAAAACATGAAAAACGATGGGTTTTCTTCACCTTTTTATAACAATTTACGCCATATCAAGAGTGATCGCTTGTTTGTATTGAAACACACTATAATATGTATCAAGAGATTTAAGCAAGTACAGTGAATACTTGAGTTACGGACTTAATTAACCCTCTGCGTGCCAAATAAAGTCAATAAAGTAATTCTTAAACAAAATTGTATATACCATGCATTTACATCACCATATTCATAATCAGCGTGGAAAATGCATTTAGATAAGTACAAACATAACTAGTCTCATTTGATTGGTTTTGAGATAGCTGTTCAATTCTGGACAAACCTAATCATCAACTAACCACTTTAAGTACTACTATCCAGCTTGCAAAGTATTAACACACGACTGGCTTTGACTTTTACCTTCTGCCTCAATACATCTCTGTAATGATAGTGTAATAAATGTGTTCACAGAAGCGTAAACTTGGAAGGCAAGTAAACCGGAGTGGCAGAGATTTCCCGTTTAGCTTATTTTGCGCTGCGCTACTAAAGTGGAGGGCTTGCCCCATTCTTTAGCCAGGAAACGGCTAGTCATTGATTTTTTTTCTCGTTCAGAATTTAGCGCGTCTTGGGATGTTATGTTCCTGGCCATGAATGTCTTGTCAGTATGGCTCCGATATACCGGCAACTCAATATGTCCAGAGTTTTAACTTTTAAGAGACGAGGAGAGAGATGTGATCTGTCTCTGTGATCCAATATAGACTTGCGTTGAATTGGAACTTAATTAAGTACAGTGTTTGGACAATGTTGGTCCCAAGACATCCCTGTCTGGACCAATTCCTGGGGTTTGTTTTCATTGTATAACCGCCTCGTGTTTAATTTTAACTTTATAGGATGATATCAAATTCCAATAGATACGATACATAGTCGTGTTTAAAACTAATGTGAATATAGAATATTTTGTTATCTTAAAGGTAGATTGAACCGATCACATTTTCATAACACAGATTTTTCTCAAACATATGGAGATTTTCATATCATATGAAAGATCATATTTTTCTGATTAACATACTGAAATTTGACGGTCCAAATCAGTATGATTACGAAGAAATCGGTGAAATAACATCGAATTACCGCGAAAAGTGGTTAACCACCAATATAGTTTGTGTACAACTCAATGGGCACATTTCACGGCATCTTGTGCATCTAAAATAAGAACCATTAGAGTTATGCAACTCAAACTTTGGAATACGACGTTTTTGAGGATGACCTTTCATGTCGAATAGAAAACTTCAAGTTGAAAATCGGAACATCTACCTTTAATAAGATATTGTGAAACAATAATGTTTAGTTAAATATGTATGTACGGCTAAATTATGCTTTTTACCTTTGATAACAATATCACACAATGCATTATCTATCTCTGATAGCAATACCACACAATGTACTATCTACTGCTGATAGCAATATTACACAATATGCTATCTACTGCTGATAGCAATATCACACAATGTGCTACATGTATCTACTGCTGATAGCAATATTACACAATGTGCTATCTACTGCTGATAGCAATATTACACAATGTGCTATCTACTGCTGATAGCAATATTACACAATGTACTATCTACTGCTTATAGCAATATCTCACAATGTGCTATCTACTGCTGATAGCAATATTACACAATATGCTATCTACTGCTGATAGTAATATCACACAATGTGCTATATACTGCTGATAGCAATATCACACAATGTGCTATCTACTGCTGATAGCAATATTACACAATATGCTATCTACTGCTGATAGCAATATCACACAATGTGCTACATGTATCTACTGCTGATAGCAATATTACACAATGTGCTATCTACTGCTGATAGCAATATTACACAATGTGCTATCTACTGCTGATAGCAATATTACACAATGTACTATCTACTGCTTATAGCAATATCTCACAATGTGCTATCTACTGCTGATAGCAATATTACACAATATGCTATCTACTGCTGATAGTAATATCACACAATGTGCTATATACTGCTGATAGCAATATCACACAATGTGCTATCTACTGCTGATAGCAATATTACACAATATGCTATCTACTGCTGATAGCAATATCACACAATGTGCTACATGTATCTACTGCTGATAGCAATATTACACAATGTGCTATCTACTGCTGATAGCAATATTACACAATGTGCTATCTACTGCTGATAGCAATATTACACAATGTGCTATCTACTGCTGATAGCAATATCACACAATGATATCAAACAATAATGTGCTATCTACTGCTGATAGCAATATCACACAATAATGTGCTATCTACTGCTGATAGCAATATCACACAATAATATGCTATCTACTGCTGATAGCAATATCACACAATGATATCAAACAATAATGTGCTATCTACTGCTGATAGCAATATCACACAATAATGTGCTATCTACTGCTGATAGCAATATCACACAATAATGTGCTATCTACTGCTGATCGCAATATCAAACAATGATGTGCTATCTACTGCTAAATAGCAGTATCACACAATATGCTATCTACTGCTGATAGCAATATAATCATATATTGATTACCATCATAAATTCGTTCAATGTCATCTCTTGGCCAATTTAAGAAGTGTCTCAAGACTCATATCTTTAAGTCCATAGTGTATAATTGATTACTATATTGTTCTTGTAATCTATTGTGCAGGCCCTCTGTATTTTTGATATGCAGTTTCTGTATGTCTTTCATATATTTTTTGTATTTTATGTATTTTTATTTTTGTATAGCGTTTTGAGAATTTTTTGTAAAGCGCTCTTTACGTATTTTGTATTATTATTATTATAACACAATTTGCTACCCCCTGCTGATAGCAATATCACACAATGTGCTACCCCCTGCTGATAGCAATATCCACAATGTGCTATCTACTGCTGATCGCAATATTACACAATGTGCTATCTACTGCTGATAGCAATATTACACAATGTGCTATCTACTGCTGATGGCAATATCACACAATGTGCTATATACAGGCTGATAGCAATATCACGCAATGTGCTACCCCTGCTGATAGCAACATCACACAATGTGCTATCTACTGCTGATAGCAATATTACACAATGTGCTATCCACTGCTGATAGCAATATCACACAATGTGCTACATGTATCTACTGCTGATAGCGATATTACACAATTTACTATCTACTGCTGATAGCAATAACACACAATGTGCTATCCACTGCTGATAGCAATATCACATAATGTGCTATCTACTACTGATAGCAATATCACACAATGTGCTATCCACTGCTGATAGCAATATCACTCAATGTGTTATCTACTGCTGATAGCAATATAACACAATATGATATATTCTGCTGATAGCAATATCACACAATGTGCTATCTACTGCTGATAGCAATATCACACAATATGCTATCTACTGCTGATAGCAATATCACACAATGTGCTATCTACTGCTGATAGCAATATCACACAATGTGCTATCTACTGCTGATAGCAATATCACACAATGTGCTATCTAGGGTATTGATAACAATACCACACAATATGCTATCTACTGCTAATAGAAATATCACACAATATATGCCATTAACTACTTAGAGAAATATTATAGAATGTGCAGTGTCCCCTGTATATAACTAATATATTTTTACTGAGACATGATTTGATTGACACTTCTTGTAAGATAGAATTTCCTATTTTGCAAGGGGAACATCAACACAACATCTTGCGTTTAAGCAAAATTATTCGAAAGGAGAGGCAAATTTAATAAAATTATCAAATTGATGCTTTTGAAATATATTTTTTACACAAAACTAATAGAAAAAGCACCCTAAAATGCCCAAACTTGATAGAAATTGCACCCACAAATTACCAAAATTTGATATAAAATGGTTGAAACTGAAGCATGGTATTGATTATTGAAAGGCTGGCAACTAAAATTTATTGATTACTAGATGGCAGGCAAATAGGAGCAGCAAGCCCCAACATGTAATATGTAATGTCATTTTAGCACATTCATTCTGGTCAAATTGAACGAAGATAAAAAATTCATCCCGGTTTTTGACAATATCTAATTTCATAAAATTATAATTTTCCCTTCCTTTCAGGCAAAGTACTATGGTAATTATTAACAGTAATGGGCGCACACAGCTAGCTGGCCTATAATTCAGATGATTATAACTACAACCATAATATTCTTATACTAATTGTTACCATATTCACCTGTGATATAATTATTACTCCTAAGGCATTATTAACAAAAAATTGCTTGTTTGCTGTATCCTTAATGGTCACACACATCTTTGAGATTTTATATAAATACGTATGTACGGTAATGTACAAGGATAAGTGAAATGTGTCATCCAAGAGAGAATGTTTCTTTATTTTACTTGTGAAGAGGCAAAAAAAAAGTATTACAAAATGTGTTCATCGAAGTAAACAGATTTATAGAAATAACATGGGCAGATTACTCCACAACAATTCATTACAGCTAACAAAACATTATTAAATCCTTTATTCCGGAAGGAAGGTCTATACTTTATTAAATCCTTCTATTCCGGAAGGTCTATACTTTAAATTTGACATGTTATCTATATAATGTTTGCCATAAATTTATACATAAAAGGTCATTGTCCTCACAAGAGAGCGAGAACAAAAACCATAATGAACTTAAAATGATATGTCATGACCAGTCATGGGCGGTATGCATAGTTCTATACCCCAGTGAATAGTACCGCTCATCAACAAATTCAATTAATCTACAGGATATTAAGTCATGTCAAACAAACAAACAAATCCAAATACCCACCATTAAATTACCATGAATTACAGGGTCACCCATTCCGGAGATAGTCAGTCCTATTCCCAAACTTTGTTTATAATTATTTAGCATCTGACTCTCTCATTACCGTATGGGGAATGCGTTAAATATGCATAGCAAATTAAAGGGTTAGGAGAATCGGTGGTGAAAATGCTTAAATGAACTATTCTAAATAATTAACTACTGTAACACAACAGACATGGTGTGTTTATAGTAGCAGTGTGTGGATATGCACGTATTGCCAGATCCCAGGACAACTCGGTTTTAAAAATAAGGCTATAGTTTCACTTAAGATAGTTGAAAGGCCAGGGGCTACACTCTTAAAAATATGGTGTCAAAATTGGGCTATTTATGATTGAATCAAATAAACTTACTGGGTTTTCTTTAAAGGCGCGTGTTCTACCCATTTGAAACCAATGTGAAACCAATGTGATACCCGGGTGATATGTGCTGTAACCTATATGATACCCATATGAAACACACGGTACTTGCAATGGATGGTTTAGTTATATTGGGTCACATCTACCGATGTTATGACTGCTTTACTCTCTAATAATCCTACATTGTTATTTTATACATCGATCACGGTTACAAATATTATGCTATATTACGTATTGCATTGAGAAATGTAATTAATTCTCAATAAAATTTGTCAGACTTAATCAGTGAACATGTTGATATCAATACACAGCAATGAATGCACAGAGTATCATATAGACATTTGTTAGACTGAAAGGTGTATGCTCACGTCATGATACATTTATTTTAGTAAATGCATGTAAAATTAGGTTATGTAATATCATCTATATATATAGAGTGTCCCAAAAAAGGGATCTAAAAATCCAAAAATGGTCACGCCAATAGTTGTAACACTGCGCTACCCCTTTGATTATTTCATTGCCAAAAGGTTTATGCAATTATCTTTTTACCCTGTAAATTTCATACAAACGCAAGTGAGACATGTTAGAAACCGTTTCTTTTGGACACACTTTTTTTTAGCTTAGGCCTACACCATCCTTTCTCTATAAAGGATCAGCTCTAAGGAATCAGCCGCAATAACAAACAAAACTATAATTCCATAGTTTATTTATAATTGTATTGCTTTCAGTAAAGTGCTCCCACAACACCATACATCAGATATTTGACATTGGAGCCCCCCCCCCCCTCCCCCATTACACTTCTATCAAACTATTTCTACATCAACTATAATTTTGTATCATCCTCATTTTTGGTTCCAAAGGTGAGTTCACACCTTGATTATTGTCATCGTTAAATGTTAAACAGTTGGTTGGTGTTGGAGTTTTAACACTATTGGCAATTGAGTAATAAATAGGGCGTAAGCAAATTGTTAAGATTTCCACTAATATTACTCTTATCAACAGCCAATAGTGTTGGTGTAAACCCACTTCAGAACTCTCCGTCCATCCATATTTTACCCGCATATAATTGTATATCCCCTATCCATACCACTAACATTACCTTTACCAACAGTCGACAGTGACGGTGTAAACTCACTTCAAAGCTCTCCCGTCTGTATTTTTCCTGGAGATATTTGTGCATATTTTGTAATTTCCTCCATAAGCTGGCTGACACTAGCCTAATCAATATGTAATGTCTAAAAGAATACACACATATACTGTCCTACATTGGAATGCAACTATTTGAAGATTATAGCGATGATGTTTGTTTTATGCTTATTAAAGATCTAATATTATTATATTATATGCTTGATAATGATTACTGTAAAACAAGTTAATTTTGCGGCATCTTTTTTCGCGAATTGCTAATCATCATTAGTATCGCGGTAACCTAATTTCGCGAATCTAAAATTTCTACCACTAGTGTCATTTTCACACAAATGAATTCGCGGCAATATAATTTCGCGAATTTGAGCCTCTAGCGAAATTCGCGAAATTAAATTGGTCGCAAAATTAACTTGTTTTACAGTATTTCAATTTATTTCAAATACTTCGACTTGTTGTAATTCTTTAAAAGAGAGGTCTATAAAATCTTTTAATTAATATTAATATTGGATACAATGATAAAGTGAAGGATTGGAGAACAAGAAAATCACTCTGAACATAACTGGTAATTGGGGAGGGGGCAGGTTGTTATCTCCCACAAAGCACTACACATAAATCTATAAGGCGACAGAAAAAACCTGTTCTACGGGCCCGATGGATCCATCCCACCCCCACCCCCAATTTTCAACAAAAAAATGATAGAAAATGTTTGGAAACATTGTGCAATTTGTTTGCAAATTTTCAAATTTTGTTTAAAAATGTTTTTAAAATGTTTGAAAATTTTGAAAATCACCGAAAATGTCCAGAATTTTTTTTGAGAAAAAATAAGAAATAATCCCGCCTGATTGACCGACCCTACCTGAGAGGTCCATTTGCCCGTAGAACAGAGTGGGGTGTGTTTTTTAGTCGTCTTATACTCATAGCTACAACATTCCTACACTTGCAATATGCATTATAAATCTATAAGCTACCATAACCATATTACAAATCAAAACACTACTAGCTAGCTACCATACATCAATATATTGATCCTATACCTTAAGTATGGTACATCCCCTATACACATTCCCTTATACTGGCAATTCTACGAATCTGTATGGTGACAGTACTGAGCAATATCATTACCAGGTATGGGTATAATATCATGTACCTGACCAACCCTCTATTTGATTAACCATTCACATCTCCATCTGGAACAGAACAGGACAATTTACAGGCAATCATTTTGGATGTTGCACTTAAAAATATGTCATAGAGAATTGGTTGAAGCCTTGAACAAGAGCATGGCTTGCTTTGTGCTCGTTCCAACCTGTATACTGTGTAGAGTTGTTGGTAACATGCATTTTGAGATATTGATGGAACTAGGCATGGAAAAAAACAAAGAAAAGACAATTTTACAATATTTTTTCTTTTCAAAATCAGAGAGCAGTACCCAATCTTAACCACATAAGGTGTCATTTCGAAGCATTCATAAAGCTCCTTTTGTTGGTATTCAGATCTCAACTTTTTGTTTGAGAGACAACTGTACATTTTGCTTCGCCTGTACACATATGATTCTGAATGGTTTTACAATTTTCTGTTACCATCACATTATATTTTGATACAAAAAGTCCACCATTGTATAATGCAGGTGACAAAAGTGTACTGTAAATTTCGTCATTTCTTTATGCGCGATTAATTGTTTGTGCTGATTTTTAACTGTCATGTTTTATTTGCCATTGTATAGCTTCATCACATAGACCTATACGCAAAATAAGTATATGTTATAATTTTTGCGATAGCTGCTTTGAGGGCGAGAAGCGCAGAAATACATTTCTATGACAATTGTTTTAGATAATAAGGAATGGTGTCAAAAAGCCCCAAACATATCCATAATTTTCTAAATAAAAACGTGTGTTCATTTTAATGTTGCTTAATTTGGAACTCACATGCAAGCTTTTGTGGTCTCACCCTGTAGCCTGGCCAATAGAATTGTGTTGCATCGGAGCCTCCCTCAGGTACAGGCAAGACAAGACGGCAGGCTTTATTGGGGGCATGTTTTTAATATTATCAGCTGGGATTGGTCAATAGATAGAGCTGGATCGAGCTTAAACATCTCGCAATATACGGCAGGAAATTCATCTAATTCGCTGCGTATGTATGCGGATTGGCAATCTTTAAGATATGTACATGCTTGATATTGATTCATTAATTGATTTGTTTATTTTAGTTATCAGTATTGGTTGTCTAATATAATAGATATTTATTACAATAATCATTATTATTACTGTGTATATTCATGGTCCTACAGTAAGTGAACAAATAGTGATAATGACCAGAATTAACAATATACAATTATGTAGATTGTTTTATAGTGATATCGTATGTCACTAATAAGACAAGTAGTAACAGATATAACTTGATAACCAATCATTATAATGTGTTATTAGTTTGGTTTTGTCCTATCATCTATGACCTTTTTGTCGATTTGCTCTTTAGGAATTGTTGTTAACAAGATATTATTACAAATATTATTTTCATTAACATCACTAGGAGGGAGGTAGGTTTCAAGTGAATAGTGACGCTTTTGTTCCATGGTATGAAAAGCAAAAACATCAAATTAGCACAAAATTGTTCACATTTGGGTATTTTTTTACATTTTTCAAATGCCTATGATGTTATATCTTGATTTGTCTCTGATCCTGTCTCTGTTCAGACCGACAATCCATGTAAATTATCAGGCATTGTCTATTTTGCAGACATTTTTCGTTCACAAAATGTGAAAAATTGGGGAAAGATAGATGAAAATGATAACAGTTTAGGATGGTGCAATGTTTCCCTTGTGAAGGACAAGTAATAGTAAAACTTCAGTCAATGAAAATCAAAAAGGGCAAGACTATTTACTCCATTAAATGCCCCTGGGGTGCTGCATTTTTCTAAGGGGGTGGGGGCGCCTATTGGGGATCAATTTTTCAAGCACTAGTACCGATAAAACACCACGACGTTGACTTGTTTACATCTTTGAAGAGATTAATTTTGTTTATAATAATAATAATAATAATGATAATAATGGTAATTTCTATCGCGCCGGTGCTTTTGTAAACATGTAATATAAGTAATTAATAGCAAAAAAAATGATAAATAGCATGGGTATTATAGATATACTGTTTTGTACGCTTCATTGAACAAATGAGTCTTTACAGTTTTCTTAAAACTATGAATAGAATCTGTACGCTTATACTAGGGAGTAGGGATCCAGTTTGTTCAGACTCCCTAAGTCGCTCAAATATTATTTTCCTATAGCACGTGTTTGAGGGTCACTTGCTACATCGCCGCTGTGTTGTCGATCCAGAAAGTATTTTATTCTCATTTTTATTTAATTTATTGGTATTTTTTATCTTTTATCATAAAAATAACGTTTTTTTTCCGATTTAATTTAATCATACAACAAACAAATTTCCCCTTTTAAAATAGAGTTGTTTACCAATTTCCTGCTTCGATGATGCATTCATTATACACTCACACGACAGCGCTGTGTTATACGCACAATGCATACGCCGGCAACTTTGTGTATGGAACGCTTAACCATCTTTATGCGATGACCATACACACTTTAAGGTATAAATAAAGCCTTGCCCTAAACTATATACTATCTGTCTCATAATATATAGTGCGTATTACCTGAAAATCAGCCAAAAACCAATCAAATAACATCCAAAACCACACCCACTAAATATAAGAATGTTTAGTAAAATATGGACATGGTTATGACCCTTCAGAATATAACTCAATGCATATTAGCAAAGGTCGCATTACTTCTTATAGTGAATGCACTCTGATAGCTAAAAACTGTTCAGTGAAATATGGATATGGTTATGACTCTTCAGAACATAACTCAATGTATATTAGCAAAGGCTGTGTTCTATCTTTGTGTGAATACACTATAGCCAAACTAACTGTACAGAATGCAACTCCACATACAGGAACGTGTCATGTACTTGATGTGGTACCCACCATACCAGTTGTACACACACAAATGTTAACAAGAAATGTAATATGTCAGGATAATACATTTGAAATTCTAATTATATGAACAAATATATTTTACTTTGAAATGTCAGTTATATTTTAAAAAGGCGTGCAACATTTCCACTTGTGTGCAGGTCTATTCTGTTGTGAATGGTTCACATAACATACTATGCACTTTCTACTTTCATATGGTTAACGTTTGTGCAGATAACAGTTTTTAAGACAAAATGAAAATACTGCTAATTTCTTATACACAAAAGAGAAGAATATTGTCAGCCTGCTTCGATAATTGCCTTACTCACTTTTCAGCGAAATTGAGCTTTTTGCATAAATCATGACTTCATTACATTACACACATTTTGTAATAATACCTAAGTCATTGACCAATCAAAAGTGCTGATAAATGCACAATTTCAATTCTGCCTAAGTCAGCATTGTGAGTTAGGCAGATTGTAATAACTATTTAAAATGTTTAAAATGGGTCATATTAACTTGTATTAGGCCTATAACAAGCCACATTTCACTTAAAGGTATATCCCCAACCTAATTATATCCAACAGTTACTGCTCCTGGTGGA
Source organism: Ophiura sarsii (assembly GCA_035610835.1). Classification (NCBI taxonomy): domain Eukaryota; kingdom Metazoa; phylum Echinodermata; class Ophiuroidea; order Amphilepidida; family Ophiuridae; genus Ophiura; species Ophiura sarsii. The sequence continues at coordinate 6,419,748 of CM069449.1, forward strand.
ATTCACCTGCACTATTCATGGTGCTATTCAACATATTGTCAGCCTGCTACGATAATTGCCTAACTCACTTTTCATATTTTTGTTGTTTTCTCAAAACTAGAAAAAATGAGTTAGGCAATTATCGAAGCAGGCTGACGATATGGAATGTAGACATACAGCGTGTTTTTATTAAGCAAACCGGCTTTTACCCGTCTTATAAAAAGCAGGATAAAAGCCGGTTGCTCGTGTGAGAGACGTGTTTTTATTGCAGTACGATAAACAAACTTGCCGGCTGCCGCTGACCTCATTATAATAAATGCCAGTGAAAGGTCGTAAGCAGGTCACTCGCGATGCATTGTGGTATTGACAGTAGCAAAATGGCGTCTGCCGTACGACATTTACAGTGCGCTAGTCTGATGTACCCATTTCCGCTTACCATCGGCAAACGCGCTGAGCTGGAACCGTGCGTGTTTATACTGACGAAAGACTGCTTTTCCTAACCGGTTTCAACCGCTATTATCCTTGGTTTCGAAGGATAAAAGGCATCTAAAATCCAGGAGAAAAAACCCAGTATGAGCGGGCAAATGCCGGTGGTGGTGTGTTTTTACTGGGGGATTTTAATCCGTTAGCAGTCATATGCCTGCTTATTTTCTTCAGTAAAAACACGCTGTTAGAGAACTATTCCATTACAAATTAATACAAACAATAGTAATGACTGGATTAGACAAAAAGCATGATAGAAATATAACACTTTGGTGCACTGTAACTTTGTATTTACATTATCAGGATAACACTTTTGTCCCGATCTCATTTTTTCAAAAGATGATTTAGTTCATATGATAGACATAATATGTCTATAGGGCTGTGACATTTATCTACAAAAACCTCTACATATAAATATTGAAAATGCCTAATATTTGAAGGAAAATAAAATCAATTGGAATGCATAACCACAAAATGATTTTAATATATCATGATATATATTATTTAGTCAAATATAATGTTAAATTGAGACTAAAACCAGGTCAAGTTATAGCCTTATTAGACCTGTCAGAAAAGATGAGGAATGTTATACTTTAGATCACAACCAAGATAATAAATAAATGGAATTGCTAAGTAGAAACACCCCCGTGCACAGTATTCATTATTGACTCTATCTGTTATGATCTTTCAGCATAGCAAGGGCTAATGATGCCTACAGGGACATCACGCTTAATGTTAGAATTATATATAAAACTTTGTGCAGTTAAGTAGTACCAGATCATGATATGGCTTCCATATAGACCTGCAAAGTATCTAGAAACACTGACAGTCTCACCTATTTTAGTTATTGCCTCTGCACCATATTGCATTGGTGTAGCATTGCAAGGGTTAATAGTGCTAGTAGGGCTGACCTGCCCCTGAAGGGGGGAGACGGTTGTGCATTAGTGACACGGTACATCTTAGGTTTTAGATACTAGATCTGTTACAAACCTTTAAAAGCAATCATTCTGTTGAGCTAAATTGTGAGTAGCGAGTAGCGAGGGCAACACTTATACTGTACCTCCTTATCAAAACAAGAATTATTGGTTGGAGGGGTGGAGGGAGTTAAGAGAATGTGTAAAACAGTTTTTCCCTCTACTGCACCCCTCATCCTCCTCTGCCTCTAGATCACTAAAATAGTATATAGTTTAGATGGTTAAAAGTATTTAGTTACTAGCTTATTTTACATAACAAAAAACAAAATTGGATAAAGTTGTGTGGACCATTTGATCTGAGTTCCCACCTTATCATCTTGCCCCCTCCAACTATTTTACTCTTTTTCACCTTAACGTTTCCGTCCAAAAAAATGTGAATAATCATTTCATGAACATCTATGAAAGGGCAAAATACTTATGAATCAGGTGAAGTGGAGGTATATCAGATTGTTCTTCTCCCCCCCCCCCCCCTCCCCCACCCCCGCATCACCATGGCATTTCCCTAATCACAGCCCTATCCTCTCATATATTCACTTTGACAACGTCATCCTTACTCACAAGATTTGCCTAGAAGTTACTTTACAATCACACTAAAGTAGCGGTTAAAAAACCATCATGTATAGTACTTAATAATATTCCTATCTTCCAACTTTCCACCCGTCTTTTCTATGCCCCCCCCCCCCTCCCCAGTTTCTGTGAAGTTTAAATTTAAAATGTACTTAAGTAATGCAGTGAATAGTTGTTATAAACTTTCTTAAAACAATATGATTATGAATCCAATTGTAGAACAACCCCTACCCCCATTCACTTTTACCCATCCATACGTACCGCCCCCTCTCCCCTGACCTTAACGTTAGAATGTAATGCAATATCTTTAGAATCTTACCTTGTGATGCCACCAAACTTGGTAATATGATCCAGTATGTTATCCGTGCTATCCATACAGTAGCGTTCATCATGAGGAGTGGCTTCATCCAACTCCGTTATCAAGCGCAGATTACGACAGCTCCACGTTTAAAAAAAAGAATGAGAATTCCCGAAGGAGATTGAACAATTCCGATTTCCTAAAATCCCTTCCTCCTCGGTCCACAGGAGGAAGTAAATGACAATAAATGTTATCAAACTACGTCATTGGTCCTCCTTCTCCAGTCCTCCTTTCTTACTTCTTCCTTCACTTTCTCCGTAAATATTTTCTACTTTTCGTCAATCTCGTAATCTCGTTGGTATGTCAGGTAGCTCTGCCATACATATTGCCGCTATAATTCAGCTAACGTAACAACGTTGGATTGGTCTATATGGGTTATCCTGCAACTGACTGTTAAACGATGCTACAGCCAGCCAGCATGCATACGACGGTGGTTGGTTGGCGGGCGTTCACGTCAGTCGACTGTGGCGGCATAGATCTATAACAGGAGGTAATACACACACACACATCAGTTAGTGCACACTTCAGAGCAACGCTGCAATGAATGAGGAGCATGAATGGAACGATTATACAAAATGGACCGTTCCATTTAATACTGTAGGAGATACTGTGGGAGGCAAGGGGTCTATTAGCTGATGATGGGATATATTAGTTTGTTTGTTTGTTTGTTTATTATATTGTTTGTTTATTTGTTTATTTATTGTTTGCTTGTTAATTTACTTGTTTGTTGGATTTCGCACGTACATGCATAGACTGATTTCCTCAATTTGGTAAGATTCATTGCCAGTTTAGAATTTAAAATACATAGATTTCATCAAATCTTCTTGTCAATTTTGAACATTGTATGGTTTTGGTTTTTTAATTTTAAGTTCAACCAGATCCATGAGGCCTAGTTGTGAATTTAATTTGACAACATTGTATGAGTTCTTCTTATTGTAAGTGGAATCTAGGCAATTTGAATTGTATGATCACAAATCAGGTTTGTAAGAAATACTGTTTAATTTGATAGATATTTTGGTTTAGGCAAGAAGTATGAAATCTTAAAATCAATTATGGAGTAGGCATGTCTAAACAGAATATTTGAAATGAATTAAAATCTACAATTGTAACTATATACTATGGTAATACTATATGTGGCGTGATCAAGCGAAATGAGTCACATGTCGGCAGCTTTTAATTCAGATATTTGTCCATCATTTCAGAGCAGGTAGAAAATGCTTCTTCACGATCCAACCCCCAATAAAATTGAACTTCTTGTTTTTAAGTTACAAACAATTTACCAACTGAGAAAACAAGGTAAAACATGAGAAATTATCACTTCTTTTTATCTATAACCCAAACTCAATATTCCTAGCACCCGACTCATTCCACTCGATGGTGTCACTTATGTATTACTTAGGATCAAATCTACCATGAAGGAGTACATATTCAGTTTTTATTAAAATTTGGAAATCATGTAGCAGAAATATTGGGGAAAAAACAAAAACAATATTTTGACATAAAACAATTGTGATTTGGAAATAAATGTCTTTTATTGATAAAAGTTCGAAATCACGTAAAATGTCAGGTTGCATTAACAAAGGGATTTATTTGGATAAACTCATTTTTGCATTTAGGTGAATAAATAGTTTCCACAAATGAAATTGTATTGAAATATGTCAATGAAATTGAAACATTTATAGTCATAATAATATTAAAATAATGTAAGAGAGAGCAAAGCAAGTTGCACTCTGTAAATTGATTATTTCTGACATAATCAACATTATTTATGATCACAACCTTAATCTATGTCAATAGTTATGAACTTTATGATATGATTTAGATGTAATGTTGGCTTAGCCCAAATTGTATTCAATAGAAATAACAGAGTACATTGTTAAACATATAATATCATGCAGATTTGCTATTTTCTACATGCGGAGAGACTTCTAAGAAAGGTAGGGTTGGTTGGATGGTGTTTTTGTGCGTTTTTATCTTGTTATTGTTTGTTTTTGTGTGCTTTTTCTCTCAAAATGTTATTGAAAATTTGGTAAGTTTCAAGAATAGTCCATTTCTTCAAACAATTTTTTAAAAATTGTTAAAATATACTGCAACTCTTGTAACAATCTCCTACGTGATCATTTTGTACTAATTCCCAATATCCAGGGCATAATCAATGTTTTCTCAATGTAAAATGTTAAGTTCTCGTCACAATTTTCCTCCATTCTACCTCTTAGCATTTGCACACATCACCACTAGTCCCCTCTAGACAAATTGTTAAATGTTGTGACGTGACACAAGTCTTCATATGAATACTGTAAAAGCTGACTTTTTTGCGGTGGTTTTATTTTCGCGCTTTTCGCTCAAAATATTTTTCCATATATATTAATTATAACACGCAAAAATAATGTTTTCAACATTCATGCAGTGCATCCAGAAGGCCGCCCGCGAAAAAGAAAGAAAAAATTGCGAAATGTCTATGATATCAAAATGCACGAAAATATTGGCTTTTACAGTAGTCTGTCATACGGATAAATGTAACTTTGAACACTTCATTGGGCTATTCCAGTTGTAATCCATACACCCTCTTATGGAAGACATGACTTTAATCTCCCACACAGGGAGTGTGTATATCAAATGGAGTCACAAATGCATGCAACCCAATTTCAAATCTACACTCCCTATGTTGATGATTAAGGTCATGTCTTCCATCAGGGGGTGTATGGATTTCAAATGGAATAGCCCATTATAACATCACAAATTAGACTAGTTTAACTTCAGATATTCATGTCATGTTGGATAAATGCAGTTCCAAATTTAACCTAAACAATTTGAATCCTGATTACATTTAAAACAACATAATCCGTCATTGGTTGCCATTTTCCTGCGAAGCGGTCTTGTTGTTATTTCCCCATCTATTTGGTATATACCTTTGCGACATGACATATTTTTGTCTGCTATATTTTAATATAGCACCGGCACCACAGAGTGGTAGGTATTACACGACCCTAAGGGCATCATCACTTATTCAGACAACTTCTAGCCTGAGATGGCACTACCTTACAAATAGAACGCGTACGACACTTAAGAGATAATTGCGCAAAGTATGAATGCATAATTGCGTACAAACAGTTGCAATTTTGTTATCAATTTTTCAAGGGCAGGATGTCTAGGCATGTGAATCAATCAATTACTAGTTTTATTGTCAGAAATTATAACCTTGATTTGGAGTAATTATGATCAACACAGAAACATTTGACAAATTTAATTTTCTAAGGCTAAAAGATTACCAACAATATACTGTAAATGTGGGGATCAATGATGCTATAAATATTCAAATTATGCACGAAAATTAACAACAAATTAGTAATTTTGAAATGCAAGATGAGTAAACATGGGTCTACGTTTGAGTATGCTTAAGGTTAAGTCATCATGTCTTTTACATTTTAACACTTTGAAAGGGATCAGACAATACATTGCTGTCCAACAGCTCTCCTCTCCCTTAGCACTGTAACACCCTATATTGTTAGTCACATTATTCCGTAAAACATAGTGTGTGACTGTTAAGGGTATTCCATAATTATTCTGCCAATTTACGGTCTACCCCCCCCCCCCCCCCCCCCCCCAGTCATCCTCCCCAATCAGGTCAGGAGTGTAGAGGCGATAACACCATACAATTGTGACAAATCTACACTGAAAATGACTAAATGTCCATTAATCTGCACCATTAAGACATTTATGGATGAAAACAGTATTATGTTGTAACACTGACACTAGTGTCATTTGTGTGCTTCTAGATGGTGAGAGAATTCACGCATAAGGTAGACCTAGTTTGGAATGTACGCATATACTCAGATGCTTTATTGATAACAAATCCTCAACACTTTGGTCACATTTTTATTTCAAAACCTGAGAGATAAGTCCGATTGTTCAACAAAAATAGTGCAAAAGGTGAAAATCTTTAAGACAGCCTCTTTTTCGAGGAGTGAAAAGTGAGTATGATTTTCAAATCACAAGCTGTAAAATTCTGTATCTAAAGAAATGATTTGTGAACAATTCCCAAGGTATGTGCAGCACTGGGGATACTCCTTGTAACTTGTCTAATGAGTTCCCTAATGAGTTTTCTAAATGAAACAGAGATTCAGACAGTTGATTTCAGCAGATCACCATATGTGAGGCAGCACATCAAAAAGGGACCTTGCGACTGTGTGTCTTCAAAATATCATTCCATAAAGTATGCAACACAATTTATTCAATTTTTAAATCAGGATTAGATATAATTTTACTTGCATTTACCTAAATATATCTAAATAGGCTAAATATTTTCATTTCCAAAGAGTAATTCATCCATCATAAAAGTCACTAACGTATAATCCACTCCTCTAAAATATGCATGAAACCGCCTTCCAAATCATCCCTAACTGACGGACGGACAGAGAAGATACTGTCATCTTCTTGTTACTCTCACACGGACAACGCGGCATAAATCTATAAATATACAATGGTCATTTACCCAGAAGACTGGCCACCTATATGCCAAGGCACACCGTCTTGAAACCAAAAACCAGCACAAAAACCACTCCTCTAAGATCTCATCCATATGTATGGAGTGGTCAGTGAAACAGTACGAGAATCCATACATTGACCAATCTGCCTCATAAACTGTTGATGTTGACTAGATTGTGATGGAATCTGCGAGCTAATTGGCAATTATATCATATTGTGACAGGCTCAATTAGTACTTTGCATGCAGATAGCTCCTTTTGACATTGATACATTGGTAAGGGTCAAGAGATAGGTACCAATCATAGTCCCAATTATCACAATCTCCACTAAAACAGGAACCAGGATTAGGCATGTTTGTAGATCATTTGACCAGTATGTGACCTACAGCTGATGCTCATGCAATTTACATGTGCCATGCTTGTGACCTACAGGTGTTGTGCATGTGACATGCATGTGGCATATGTGACATAATGTTATATACATGTGACATAACGTGGTATACATCTGACATACATATGCCAGGCATGTGATATACATGTGACATACGCGTGACAGGCATGTGACACATGTGATGGATTAACATACATGCAACTTATATGTGATGTACATTTGGCATTAATGTAATTTGAACAAAGAATTTGCTTGTAAAATAACTCACTTATTTGAGATATAAAAACTGGCAGTCAATTTAACAGTTTTGACATTAGTTTTGGTCTTAAAATGTGTACATTACATGTGACATGTATGTTAGTTAAATCCATCATGTCACTTGTGTGTCATATGCGCATCATGTGTATGTCACATGCCTGTCCAATGTATGTCACATGTACATCACAAATCACATTATGTTGCATAAGATGCTGACCTATCATTTTCATTCCTGGTATAAGATACCTTCCTAGGTATTGTAGATTATCATCAGATCATCAAAGAAGAGACAAGCAGCGACATACAACTTTATGTCCTATAAGTTCTATTTTCTACTTGTGGATCATCATAACTCTGGATATTTATAAGAAAATTAAATTACACAAAAATGCCGTTATCAGCAACAAAATAGTCTACAGGTATGTAAAGAGTTAATCAATGAGATTGTTCATAAAGATGAAGATGATGTCACTTTATTTATCATGGTCAAGGTTGAAGTATGATTTACCATGTCCTACAGCCACAATGTCAAGTGCAGATTTTTGCACAGATACAAATTTCACAAATTTTGCAACTGTCTAGGGTTTCACCAAATTTCATGATAAATGTTTCTAAATTATTTTCTGTACATGTAATATGCTCGATATTTCATGATAAATGTTTCTAAATTATTTTCTGTACATGTATTATGTTAGGTATTTCATGATAAATGTTTCTAAATTAGTGTCTGTATTATGTTAGCTTTTTCATGATAAATATTTCTTAATTATTGTCTGTATTATGTTAGATATTTCATGATATAATGCATTGTATAATAGCAAACATTTACATGCTGCAAAATGTGGAATTTTCTGATGTTTGCCAATTACTGTACTTTTATAATATTATCAATCCAATCAACAACAAAACAGATGCTATCTTTGATTGATTTGAAAGTGTGCCGCATTGATAATAATTACAAGATTAGCCGAAGGAAAAAAACCCTGTTCTACGGGCCTGACTGACCTGTTTGTTTGTCTGCATTAAGACAAATATGGGGGATTCTTGGAATTTTTTGGAAATGCACCCTAAATTAAATTCTTGCAATTTTTTTATTTTTTAAACTGCAGACAGACCAACCCTACCTGAGAGGTCAGTTTGCCCGTAGAACAGGGTGGGGTTTTGTGTTGCCTTAACAATTTCCATGCAGCAGGCGTCTGCAGACATCATTCCAAAATGTCACTTTTTTTTTTTAAATGTCAAAATTATTGAATTTTATTACCCTATTTGAAATTACCATGTGAAATGCATTGAAATAAGTACACACATGCCTGGTATTGGTTCAGGAATCCTAGAGATAGGCCTTGAAAGTTGGAAAAGGTTTCTGAAAAATCTGTTTTGTATATGGTAAAACCAACAGCAGCATCGAAAGTGTTAAGACACAATTGTCACAAGAGGAATTTAAATCACATTATACATCAATATTTGAAGTCATTTCAATTGATGTAATATGGCTATTTTTAAAGATGCTACCCGGGATGCTACCATGAAATATACTGATATTAAAATGATTTGTTTAAAAACTTATTTTTTTACTTTGTCAGTGATGGCTCACATGTAGTGCACCCAACACTGTCCATATCTGGTAGACGGTGAGTTAATTCATAGAGCATTTACAAATAAGAAAAGTAAAGCGACACTTTGCAAATATAGAAAAAGTATCGAGCTCAACTTTTGTAATTATATAGAATAAAACACCACAATTATGACAAAAACGAATAAAAACCGCAATCTCTCAACATGCAATTTTTAAAATTCGCGGCGATCAAAAGTCAGGGTGTCGGTAAATTTGAGCACCAATAATCATGACGTCATCGACACCGGGACTATCGATCGCCGCGGATTTTAAAAATTGCATTTTGAGAGATGGGAGTTTTTGTGACTAGTATGATGAGTTGTTATATAATTTCGGCTCAATAATTATTTTTCTAACAAATACTGCTCAATGTTACCCCTTCTTTAACACTTTCCACGCGGCTATTATTTTTACCATACACAAAACAGATTTTTCAGAAACCTTTCACAATTTTCAAAGCCTATCTCAAGGATTACTGACCCAATACTAGGCATGTTTGTACTTATGTCAATGCATTTCTCATGGTGATTCTGAATATGTTAATGAAATTCAATAATTTTGACATTTTTTAAACATTTTGTGAAATTTTGGAATGTCGTCTGCAGCCGCCTGCCGCGTGGAAAGTGTTAAAGATAAGGTAAGTTCCTAAACATTACTACACCACTGATAGTATGCTGTGAGTGTATTATGCTGTGAGTGTATTATGCTGTGAGTGTATTATGCTGTGAGTGTATTATGCTGTGAGTGTATTATGCTGTGAGTGTATGCATCACAACAATGCCAATCATCTTGTGAGGGTTTTAAAGGCATAGTATGTGATCTTTTCCAGATGGCACCCTCTACCCATGATTTTGTTTAGAAAGTAGATTTTCTTTCAGATTTACATTTCTGATCATAAATCGTAAATACATTCCGAGTTACAGAGCGTTACGATTCCTTATTACTTCACAATCATGGTTTTTAAGGGTTGAAAATAGATTGTTCGCTAGCACACAGTTTATTTTCACTCAATTTTCACTCTAAAACCATGATTTTGAAGTAATTAGGAATTGTATTGCTCTGTAACTCAGAATATATTCATGATTTATGATCAGAAATGTAAATCTGCAAGAAAATCTACTTTCTAAAAAAATCATGGGGAAAGGGCACCCCCTTGAAAAGATCACATAATATGCCTTTAACCAAACCCTTCGTTAACCCATAGCAGGAAGAATAGTAAATTAATGAAACAGGCTATTTTTAGAACACATTTATTTGTTATAACTTATAATGGCTGGGCAGCATAAATTCACTAAAATTAACTATGGGTTAATAATACCCCAAGTGGAAATTTCATGTCCGACAAATAATTAATTTCAGGCGTTTCTGAAACAAATTAATCTTAATTAATGCAATGGAAAAAATATGTGAAATATACTAAGTTCAATTTATCTCTACCTCGTTGAATGGCAAACATTCTGTCTTGCATCATAACGCTCATAAACATTTACTAATTTATGCTGCCCAGCCATTATAAGTTATAAAAAATAGATGCGTTCTAAAAATAGCCTGTTTCATTAATTCACTATCCTTCCTCCTACTATCTGCGTATCTAGGGTTATTTAGCCAGTGGGTTTTGATGACAATATCGTAAGCCCACTCTTAGTCTCTGTGTCAGTTATACTTTATCCTAAATGCCTTTAGTCTTTATCCATCACAGGGCCGGTAAAAACGACTGACGGACGGACAGACAGAGGAGCAGGGAATAGGATAGAGGTCGATAATCACACAAGCCAAGGCTAATTTACATCTTTATAGCTCACCGGGATAGCCTCATTCCCACGACACAAAGTTGACTGACCTATTACTAAACGGTATAATAATATTGCACTCTGGGTACAAATCATGGCACCTAGAATGATCAAGATTTAAGATAAAACTGATCCCCGGCCAAGAATTTAGAAGATTATTTAGCTTTCAATTACGAAGTTCAATAATACAAATAGCGCAATTGCGTAATCAGTAGTGACCTTGTAGTTTCCTGGGAACCCTAATGTTTTGTACAAAGTTCAACAACCGATTTACACAAGTGCACTCAGAAATTGACCTTACTTTCTGAATATCTCTCTGATCCCCAGAATTCATGAATCAATACTTGATACTGTATACATACACATGTCAATGAACTGTGTTCCCTGGTAGATAGTGATATTGGCAGAGCAGTGGTCATATGATGCAAGCAAGGCAGGTATAAGCTTGGTACGGCGGTGGCACAGAACCCTTGGGCGTACGTATCATACCAAGTAAAACCCCCAAGTTATGATCTATGCCAGGCAAGAGGTAAATCAATGTGGCGTATTTAATCATTTCCCCCTTCTGGATTCACAAGATTAAATTCACCTTTTAGAGCATATCCCATAATCCCTTGTAACGTCATACCGCTAAGTGCCACTAACCAACCATATAAAGGATTACCCACCTTGGCAACATACCTCAGATTCACGCTTTTGTGACAGCTCCTTTTTGGTGACGAAAAAAAACCCCAACCCTGTTCTACAGGCATGACCTACCCATTTTATTTATTTTTAAATTATTTTTTGGCAGAATTTTAATTTTCTTTTTTTTTAAACAAATGTTTGAATTATTTTGAAAATATTTGAAAATTGCTGACAATTCACCAGAATTTCCCGAAATGTTCTAAAAACAAAAAAACAAACACAAAATGCCAGACCGACCGATCCTCCCTAAGAGGTCTATTTAACCCATAGAACAGGAGGGTTTTACCATCGCCTTACAGGTGAGTTTGTCATTGCCCACGAGATATGGGGAACCAACAAACTAGTATAGCGTCAATATTACCCTTAAATCAAGATGCATTTTGGGATATAATAAGAGGGACAATAGAAAAATCTATGTCAGAAACAATCTACTCATTTACTCATCTGCGCTACTATGTCTGCATAATTGATGGAGGTTGTCACGGCAATAGAAAGTTTACCCAGACTCATAAGCAACTCCTCACTCACACAGTGATGGATTGAGATAAGGAGAAAAATTGATGTTAATTTCACGGCAAAAACTTGACAAATTATGCTTCCGTTATCACCGCCATCTATGAATTTGACTTGCTCGTATGGTAATGTTATCCACACATACAGAGGTATACAGGGACAAACAGTAAGATATAAAGAGGTATACAGGGACAAACAGTAATATATACAGAGGTATACAGGGACAAACAGTAAGATATACAGAGGTATACAGGGACAAACAGTAAGATATACAGAGGTATACAGGGACAAACAGTAAGATATAAAGAGGTATACAGGGACAAACAGTAAGATATACAGAGGTATACAGGGACAAACAGTAAGATATACAGAGGTATACAGGGACAAACAGTAAGATATAAGGCAACAAGAATGAACCAGAATAGTTCTAATAAATCTTAATATTAGGCAAGACTTTGTTTCAACATAGGCCCAAGTAGGTGCAGGTTTTGTTGCCTTAAAATAGCTTTAACATTTTGAAAGTAATGTAACACACACATTGCTATCTACTGCTGATAGCAATATAATTGTGTGATATTGCTATCAGTAGTAGATAGCACATTGTGTGGTTTTGCTATCAGCAGTATTGTGTGATATTGCTATCAGCAGTAGATAGCACATTGTGTGATATTGCTATCAGCAGTAGATAACACATTGTGTGGTATTGCTATCAGCAGTATTGTGTGATATTGCTATCAACAGTAGATAGCACATTGTATGATATTGCTATCAGCAGTAGATAATATATTGTGTGGTATTGCTATCAGCAGTATTATGTGATATTGCTATCAGCAGTATAGATATTGCTATCAGAAATGTCTTTTTCTATCATTATCAATTGGTATCAAAATTCTGTGATGACAGAAGCATTTCAATGTCTGTACAAGAAGGTATATCTAATCTAAGAAAGAGAAGTGCCACACGTTGTCCACAAAAGTGCAGACATCTGACGTCCTTAGGAGGAGACAAACAATGACATAGTCCCAGGGAGGGGAGGGGTGGCAATGCTTAGTGAATTGAGGATTTATTTACAATATTTTTAAAAATTTGCAATGTATCACTGTTTTGCAAATTTACGACACTTAGAAGAGACAAATGTAAGACTTTCAATTTCATAAACATATTTTCATGTTTAAAAAGGAAATCCAGACAAAATTGCTCTAAAAGACAAGTTGCACCAAAATAAAATCTGTGTTTTTTGATACAGATTCCCTTTTTAGGAAAATTGATTCAGCCTTAGGCCTAAAAAAATAAAGAAGTTTGATTGGAGTAACATAGAGAAAAAAAATATGGTAGGCCTAGGTAGGTTGGATTTTTTTTAAAAATCTATAAAACGTCTATGAAATTTTATATACCAGCACAAATATACCATACAGACATAAACAAATGGCACAAATACACATTTTCACTGTGTTTTTTTCTTTTTTTCCCACAAAAAAAATTAATAATAATAATTTTTTTATTATTTAAAAAAAAAAATGTTTAGGGTCGGCGGTAAAAATAGGGTCGGTCGGGTTACGCCAATCAAACAAAAAAATGTAGGCCTTTTTAGATTTAAAGCCAAATGCGTACAGTGATCTCTATGTGAGGTCCATGTGAAGTATATTTTACAGTGTAGATATGCGTCCATTTCCCCCTGAAATGTGGTACTTTTTACCGTCAATTTTCATTATATTAGCTGAGTGACCTGCACCCCAAGACATAATTATATAATATATGATAGACAGAATAATACACAGGCTACTGGGTCTTGGATCAAGGCTACCACCTTATGGCTGACTGGATTTGAATCAAGAACCTTGGATCAATACTAATCTAATATTCACTAAATCCTAAGAGAAACTGGTCAATAACTAGTCAAACTCCAAATTCATAGAATAAGGTAAAATGGGAAGAAAACAAAGTCAATTTGTGGTTAGCTCTGTCATGAACCCTTCAATCTCCAGATGATCAGGCCAAATATATTAAACTGTTTGTTTGTTATTATGTCTTGGTTTTGCGTATAATGTAAGGCAATGGGAAATTAAATGTTTTGAAAACAAATTGATTGTTTTTTAAAGTTTTGATAATTAATTTTGTAAAGATAACCAACAAACGTTTGCCCGTAGAACAATGTGTTTTTACCCGTTGCCTAATGGGTAAGCTTCTGCATGCTTTCTATTACTTCAATATGGTCACCAAGCATATCTGGACATTTTATCACACAGCACTAGATCTAAGAAGTTCATTTGTTGACAGTTTTACTTTTCCAAGTAGACAGCCTGTAAGAAGACAGGAAGCAGAGCACCAAAGCCGACCAAACCAAAGCTCAACCTTAAGTCATCGTAGTGACTAGACTCGGTCATACAAACAAAATGGTCTTTTTCGAGACCACCCAATCTTCCAAAAAGAGAATTTGACCTGCCATTATTACAGTCTATTGCATATCCAAAAAGTGTTATGTTAGACCTAAAATGGCAAAAAAATAGGATGTTTCAACAAAGTGTCAAACGACAATTTAGAAACCAAAATAAGTCCCCAATTTGTCATTTGAAATCAAAAAAATATAAGTCAGAAAAGAGATCCAAAACCCTTAAGGATCTAGCTGAATTGAACAAAAAATGTGTCATAAACCTCTCAAATGACACTTTCACTGATGCCGAATTATTGGTGTTATGTTGGGGGTAAACATTTATACCTCATGTCCAATAGTAAAGAATCTCGAACATACAAGTTCAAGAGACCCTCTTATTGGCATACTATTTCTACACCTTGTTCAGACCTAGAAAATTACTTAGAATCCACAAGGTTAAGTCTATCAAAAGTTAGAATAGCTAACATCAATAATAACCTGACAAATCCAGAACTTCAGGCTTTGGCGTTACTAAAACAAAAAACCTGACAAGTCACAAGATATAGTGGTTATTAATAAAATGGATTATTTTCGTGAGAGCAAACACATGTTTAATGGTGGCCAATATCGTTTGATTGATCATGATATGACACTCGACACTATCAAACTGGTTACTGAGCAACTTAACCTCATGTTTTCAGACCGTAGTATTGACAAACACACTTATGAATATCTTATTCTGTATCTAGCTAAAACAAGAACCCCCTCCCCTGTGTGTTACTTCTTGCCAGGTGGCCCTTGTGAATAAAATGGGGAATTCATTGATTTCTTCTTGGTGCCTTTAGTTAATTAAAACGCAATCTACTTATCTTAGAGACACTAAGGATGTAATCAGAAAAATTGAATCATTAAAACTGCCAAAAGAATGTCTATTAGTTTCTATAGACTGCGTAGGCATGTTTACTAATTTTTGCAAGATGAGGTGCTTGCAGAGGTTCTCAAAGTTGTATGTGAATCACAAATCATATTTCCCACACTTGCCACCAATGTATCACATGGAAGCATTACTAAAATTGGTTTTGCAAAGAAACTGTTTCTCTTTTAATGATCAGTTTTACTGGCAAACCCGCGTTGCAGCAATGGGTCAAAAATGTGCCCCATAACTATGCTATGTAATGTTCCATGCTCTGGAAAATAAGTTTGTTAAACTGAGTGACAACATATTCAAATGGTTTCGTTACCGAGAGGATATTCTAACATTTTGGTTAGGTGATAAAGATGACGTTTGTAAACTTAGTGACAACATATTCAAATGGTTTCGTTACCGAGAGGATATTCTAACATTTTGGTTAGGTGATAAAGATGACGTTTGTAAACTTAGTGACAACATATTCAAATGGTTTCGTTACCGAGAGGATATTCTAACATTTTGGTTAGGTGATAAAGATGAGCTAGCTATTTTCATATGTCAGATAAACTCCCGACTTTGAAATTTATGTACGATTGGTCTACAACAGAATTCAATTTCTTGGACTTAACTCTATTCAAAGGACAAAGATTTAATAACTCACAGATTCTAGATATTTAATGCCTTACCAAACCTTGCGACACATTCCAATATCTTTCAAGAAATTCATCTCACCCAAAAGCTTGCTTTAATGGCATGGTCAAGGGTGAGGTGATCTGTTATATCCGAAATTCCAGCAGTGAAACGGATTTTACCCACAAACTTGATTTCTTCAAATCTAAACTTGTTGAACAGGGTTATGAAGAAACTGATGTGGACTTTTGCTCAGCAGATATATTTTTATAAACAAAGGAATAAATACCTTGAGGATGTTTCGAAAAAACGAAAATGAAATACCTCTGATCTTCTGCACAGATTACTTCCCTCACAGAAGTAATTCAAAAATCAAGCAAAATCTCTTGTTACATTGGCATCTAATATCTTTGATTCAAAACCTGTGTAAAATCTGTCCTTGTCCTCCAGTTTTGGCTCTTAGTCGCATCAAACATTTAGGTGAATGTCTTATCAAGCAAATATACACAATGAAAATGATGAACTAAAAATAGGGACAGCGGTCCCAAATAGGTCGTCCGTTTATATGGGTAGATTAAAAACAAGGTGGATCTCAAACCACAGGCATCTAGAAAGAAAGAGGTTAGACCACTAGCGGATCCAGGATATAAAAAATAAAATAAACATCCTGAGTTTGGTTGCAATTGTACTTCACCTGTTTAAATGAAATTAACTTTACATATGCAGCTAATTTTACATCTTGACCTCATATGACGTTTGACCTTGGTATGTGACCTTTGACCTAATTAACATATGAATGTTTCCATGTTGCATCCATGACCCAAGTTTGGTTGCAATTGGTCATTGTATGGAAAAATGAACAAGAGACAAAAAAATGAACAAGAGACAAAAAAAAATGAACAAGAGACAAAAAAAAAGGTGTACTAAATTTTACATCTTGACCTCAGATGGCCTTTGACCTTTCTATGCGACCTTTGACCTCATTAACATATGCGGGTTTCCATGTTGTATCTATGACTGAAGTTTAGTTGCAATTGGTCATTGTATGGAAAAGAAATGGACAAATGTAATCAATTTTACATATGCAGCCACTTTTACATCTTGACCTCAGATGACCTTTGACCTTGGTATGTGACCTTTGACCTCATTAACATCTGAAGGTTTCCATGTTGCATCTATGACCGAAGTTTGGTTACAATTGGTCATTGTATGGAAAAGAAATGGAAAAATGTAATCAATTTTACATATGCAGCCATTTCTACATTTACATCTTGACCTCAGATGACCTTTGACCTTGGTATGTGACCTTTGACCTCATTAACATATGAAGGTTTCCATGTTGCATCTATGACCAAAGTTTGGTTACAATTGGTCATTGTATGGAAAAAAGAAATGGACAAATGTAATCAATTTTACATATGCAGCCACTTTTACATATACATCTTGACCTCGGATGACCTTTGACCTTGGTATGTGACCTTTGACCTCATTAACATATGAAGGTTTCCATGTTGCATCTATGACCAAAGTTTGGTTACAATTGGTCATTGTATGGAAAAGAAATGGACAAATGTAATCAATTTTACATATGCAGCCACTTTTACATATACATCTTGACCTCGGATGACCTTTGACCTTGGTATGTGACCTTTGACCTCATTAACATATGAAGGTTCCCATGTTGCATCTATGACCGAAGTTTGATTGCAATTGGACATTGTATGGAAAAGAAATGGACAAAACAAAAAGTGTATACCAAATTGTTGAAAAAGTGTATACCAAATTGTTGACACACACACCCCCACGTGTAGACGGTGCGAACCGTGGAGGTTGTATACACACATACCAACCGGGGAGTTCATGAGTTTTTAACCGACTAACTGTGGAGGTGTTGAAAACACAAAAAAGAGGTATACTATACCCCCCTCTACTGGTCAAAGAGGCTGTTTTTGGACTCCTTTTCAATTGGGGAGCTCCCCAGTCAGACGGGACCTCCACAGTTAGCCGGTGTGTATTCATTTTACCTCCACAGTTGTTGGTAAAAGACAGAAACTACACCCCCCCCCCCCCCCCACACACACCCCACACAGACAGACTACACACGAAGGATGCTGCCATAAGGTCTCTTCCTACGGACGACCTAAAAAGGAGGAAGAGGAGAAGAAGGAGGAAGAGGAGAAGAAGGAGGAAGAAGAGAAGGAACAGTAGGAGCATATGTGGTGCAAAGGTAGGGGGTTACGGGTTCATGTTCCCCAAATTTTAATGTTGGGGTCATTAAAACATTATACTTGGCCTTTTTAGTGTTGAAAATTCCAATTTTCGCGTGCTTCGCGCGTATTAGCTTCAATCATTTCATTTAATATTCAAAGTGGCTTCTGCAATGTTTTTCTGGACCATTTTAGTTCAAAAACTGTTTTTCTTGCTTGCCTCGTGCACATTTTTTCTACAGGTTTCAATATTATAATGGGTATCGAAACGAAACGTCTTGCGATTTGTTTTAATATCATAAGCTTAACACAATGGCTTCAGGAAAGTTTTCTTACATGTTACAAAATAGCTATCTAGCATTTAGACATGATTGATAAAAAACAAAATATTGATAGGAAATGGTGGCTTTTCAATAAAATATTGGTCAAAAGTATACACCAGATCGCACCAAATGGGTTCGAAAATTAAAGTGCGGTGCTACGCACCACTTTAGTAACATTATGGCCAACATTCAAGTATTGGGCCCTCAAAACATTGATGGATGTAATGCACTTACCAATCGCAAACCCCAGCATGGGGGACACGGGACTAGCGGGGATTTGGGCGGGACGTACAAATTACCAATGTAATGTCCCGGTTCAGTTGTGTACTGTCCCCGCAGGGGCGGGCACCATTTTGTGTACGTCTTTGGGCGGGACGTACAAATTACCAATGTAATGTCCCGGTTCAGTTGTGTACTGTCCCCGCAGGGGCGGGCACCATTTTGTGTACGTCCTGGCCGTCCTGGCCTGACCCGGCTACAGTCTCGACTACACGTCCCGGCTACATTATACTTTGGTCTTTGTAGGTAAAAGGATGTAGGGGAATATGGGGCAACTGGACCGTGGGGCAAGTGGTCCGAAATGAAGGATTTTGTAATTGTATGGGCATACTGCTTTCTTTTGAACAGTACGACTTTTGTTGATACTTGACATATATCCTTACCTTCTACAATCCAAAACATTTGGAACTTTAAGGTATTTACACATGTGATTTTCTCCAGATCTTTGAAGCCATACAGATAGTATGGGCAATACATGAAGAGGGGTTTAGATCATGTTTAATATACTTTATATGATTGACAGATATGGAACAGTAAATATAAACATGCAGTACAGTCGTCTTAAGATGCTAGGTGCATATTGCATTTGATGGGTGCTATATTGTAGTGTGCTTAGGGACTTTCCGAAATATGATTAAAACCAAGGTTGTGGTTGAAATGACCGCAAAATGGCGCATATTGCTAACTTAGACATTGGTGGTTTGGATTTCCGATCAATATTATCATTTAAAGAATGCTTCAACTTAAATCATTATCACGGGTATTCATAGAGTAGAGTTATTAGTTTATGAATTTGCAAATAACAACATACACCATTTCTTATTTTATCTAAAGACACTCGTCTACTTGTAGGACCCGAACGCCGTAGTATTTGCGAATTCAAAGATACTTGCTCCGTACAGAAATCTGTGTAATGGCTAAAAACAAAAATGCAGTTTTGCATTTTTTCTGAAATGTATTGGAGTTATTGATTATTATGACAAATGGTGGTATGTTTTAAAACATTTTGGCGTAACATTTATTACGTCACAGGCGTGTTTGAATAATGTTTCATCTCGACAAAGTGCTACGTCATTTGTTGGGGCAAGTGGTCCGAAGGGGTATGGGGCAACTGGTCCCCTGCAAAAACTTAATCAAAATTGTAAAATTCATTTTGAAAATTAGTTGTTAGTGTCAATAAAACATGACTCGGTATTGAAATGTGAATAGAATATGAAATAATTCACATTCTTTCTAGTTCTTAGACATTTTGGGCATTTCGGGTCTAATACCACTATTTCTGATATTGAAAGATTACAATATGACATGAAATTGCTTTAGAATGGTTTAAAACCTCGGTATTATGAATTATATCTTTATTATATTTTGAATGGTGTCTGTAAAGTTATTTGCTATGACGAAATATCATGATATTTGTATTTTATCCACTGCTTTTTGTGTATATTAACCGTTTGGTCATCATTGTCATATTAACTAACTTCCCCTGTAACATAAAAAGCTGGCTAAATATCAAGATGGTTTATTATAAGTACTAAATGATGATTATATGAAGTAAATAAAATCAATAAAGAAAGGAGTATATATAGACAAATGTATGGGGCGTCTGAATATCACAACCATGTAACCATTTCACTAGGTTCATACCGTTTTTATCTAATAAACGTGCAGTCGAAAATTGCGCTTGCTTTGTACACCATTAGTATTACTGCTTTTTACACGTTAACCACGAAAACTCTATAAAACATGAGTTTTATGAGACCTGTATCCTTTTTACAAGTTAAATAATATGGAAATGAGTTTGTAAAGAAAATACTGCCTAGTTACCGTGTTGTCAATCAATGATTTATGTGTATTCTAACCGTTGGAACATATAGGACCAGTTGCCCCAATGATGGGGTAACTGGTCCGTGCCAAGTAAAGGTTTTAGTTAGTGGTAATTGGCCTTTTGTGTGGATATTTTTTCTCGCGAAGTGAGTCTTGTTATCACTTAACAAGCCTGTAGTGGTACATGTTCATTACGCTCGTTTCAGAGATCAACTTAACACATTATGTTCCCATCCCTTAACACTTTTGTCCCGGTGATTTTGACATATCGCCGGTAATAAATCATCTATTATGTTGTCAACCGCTGACTTTGTGGCTCATTTTCAGGGTTATGAAGGTTAGTTTATGCCCTTGGGGGCATAATGATGTCCTTTGCCCGTCTTTTAATTGGACCACATAGTGGGAAAAAGACACATCCTTAGATGATTTATTACCGGCAAAATTGTTAAGGGAGTGGGAACATAATGCAAGGTCACATAATAGATCAGTGCCTGAATTTGGAACTCTGTAAAAAGAATAGTGTGAGATCAAGCCAGCCAAATTTTGAGTAAGCTTTGTTTCTGTTGGTTCCCCGATGCCACCATCCTTAGTAACATAATACACTCTGTCAGCCAATCACAGCAGTTTACATAACTGGTATTGGTCCATTTAAGGGTTTAGTGCAACAAGGGTCCATCTGCAACAGCTGCCAGATGTTATCATGTGTGGCAGTAGCAATTTGGCAATAATAGCATACCCCTTGATACAAACAAAAAGTAACACATGTCAGCAATAGCAGATACAACATTTTGCATTGCATTTTACATCTCAGTTATGTGAATTGGCTGTATCTATAATAGCTGCCAATTGTTATATATTAGAGGTACTTTAAGTTGTGCCCTTGTGAAAACACAATTTCACAAGTGGCACTTATTGCAGATAAGCCTTTGTTACTCTATGTCTCTAAATATCCTCCTAGTCCTAATTCTCGGTGGGCTATATCATATTACTATTACTGTCGCTAAACCAATTGGTAATTTGGTCCGTTGACAAACAGACCTCAACTGCTAATTTGACCCATTGAGCTATATATTAAACATGGATACTGCAGTTCAACCATTTCCACTACGACACTTTCTCTAGTAAATATAAGTCTAAGGTTGATTGTTTTAGAAGAAAATGGTGCACTTTATGTCTAATTATTTGTCACCATGCTTAAGCCTGTACGGAAAGATTGGAATCCTCTTCAAGGACTGTTGGTGTTACTATTATAAGTTTAGAGTATACAGGGGGAGTCAAAATACTCAGGTCCCGTTTAAAAAAAGGAAACATACTTCTTATTCAATTTCATCATTGTTTATAAAAGTAGGCATACTTCTACACTTGGTGATGTTTTCAAGACAATACCATATTCCATGCCAGAACTACCAGAAAAAAGAGCGCGAAATTCAAAGTGTTCCAAGTTGGTGGATTTCACACTGAGTTGGTATAAATAAAACATTTGATAGATAGACCAAAACACTTCCATAATCATTTTCTTATGAATATCCTGCATGTATCATGTTGACGGAATCCTCTGAACATTGGAAACTGTCAACAGAAGCTCCGTTGGACTTGCAGAATACTTCTTGTCTTTATGTACACCGACAGTCAAAAAGGAGTCATCTGACTCCTTAAGTAGAGTAAAGACTCATTTTAATGTTAACTTAAATGTTCAGGGAGTTTGTTCTGTAAACAATCATGTACAATATAACTATGACTCTAAAGTTCAGGGTATAGTTTGTTTATGTAAACAATCATGTACAATATAACTATGACTCTATGTTATGATTTACTGTCCAGTGGCGTAGCTCAGGGGGGGGGGGGCAGGGGGGCATTTCCCTCCTGACGGAAAAATCCCATTTGTGCCCCCGCCCCCCACCCTCTCTAAAAATTAAAAAAAAGGAGGGAAAAAAAGAAAATAGGGGGAAAAAATGATAAAAGACCGTGATGGCGTGCGGAGGAACTGGTTATATGTGGGTATATTCAGCCCAAATTGTCAAATATAAGGCAAAATAGTACATGTATTACATGTACTGTGCGATTTTTTTTTGACCGTGCGAAATTTTACTTCACCCCCCCCCCCCCCCCACACTTACGTGAAATTCACGAGTTGGTGACTGGGGAAAAATTTGGGGCAACCTTTTACGAAAATTTCAGAAATTCTTGCCCCCCCCCTGAAAAAATCCCAGCTACGCTAAATCATTTACATTTCGGATCATAAATCATGAATACATTTCAAGTTACAGAGCGATACAATTCCTAATTACCTCAAAATCATAGTTTTAGAGTGAATTTAGAGTAAAAATGACTGGTCGGCGCAGACTTAGTTTATTTCACTCTAAAACCATGATTTTGAAGTAATTAAGAATCGTATCGCCCTGGTACTTGGAATGGATGTACGATTTATGATTAGAAATGTAAATCTGAAAGAAAATCTACTTTCATTTTTTTTCCGAGGGTTGAGGGCCTTCCCTGGATAAGATCACATAATATACCTTCAAGTATTCTTTTGTATCTTCTGTTTACGTTTACAGGGCTTATCATTAATTACTTGTTTTTGCCCTGGCTGACTTTGATGTGAGTCTATTCTTAACTAGACCTTTAACTCGCATCATCTTTAGGGGCGTTTGTTTATGTAAACATCCAAGCACTATAAATGCAGTCAAGAAGCAAATTAGTAAACATGTCTTCATAATGTATTTTTCATAATTGAAGAAATTAATTAAGAATGATTATAGCCGACGAGATACGTTGTCACTGCTTATGTTAAATTGTCATCAATTGGTGGATCTGATTTAAAGACAACGATAATACTTTTAATGCTTCATATTATGTTTCAATATACATTTCAATATTATTGTATCAAATATTAAGTATTCGTTCATATATTTTGTTTACATTTACAGGGCTTGTTGTTTGTTGTTTGTGCTCAGGGCCGGACTTACCATTGGGCCAGATGGACCCGGGCCCAGGGCCCCAGATTTGTTGGGCCCCACATTCCGAAAGATATAAGATCACAATAAATTACCAACACTTTAACACTTATTAATTAATTAAATCAATTGTTAATTATTTATTAATTAATTAATAATCGATCTTTTATTATTGATCATTAGTCAATCATTAATTACTCGTAATTGATTATTTATGAATCATTAATTAATTATTAATTATTATACAAAATATTCCAATTTGGGACCTTTAACTCACCCCACGTTCAGTGGCGTTTGTGTGTGTAAACAACCATGTACAATATAACTATGACTCTATTATACAGTATATTATAAAAACAAATCTTGAACACTTAATTTCAAGAAAGAGAGTGCCCGTTTTGGCATGACGCAATTCTCTTCATGATACGCTTCCTTTATTTCTGCTTGCATTTGAACTTAACCCCCTCTAAGCGAGTTTTGTCTTTTTTCAGACTCTTCTTGTTAACATTGATTATATGTTATATGTAAACAGTTACATGGGTGATATTTTCATAGCAATTCCATATATATTTACACGAGCTTTAAACTTTTATATCATGAAATATGCTTAAACGGAACAGTTGCCCCATCCTCCCCTATCTACATTATAGTTTTACACATTCTAAATTGTCAGGTCTTTGTAGGTAAAAGGATATGTGACATTGACAATAATTAATCTTTCCCTTTCTACATTAAATTCCATACCCCTCCCTTTTTATTGCATTTCTTGGTGTGATTTTTCAGCTCATCCCTTGAACCCCACACAGCTCATTCTAGGTCATCCTACTTGTAAATGTTGTTCCATGAGTGCCCGTCAGGGCACGAATGGAACAATTTATTTGTACGCCTACCCAGCTAATAGTCCCACTGTGTCAAACTTGAGTTATGAGGGCTCACCGAGTTGTTATGATTTCAATACCAACATACCAACAGACTGGACTGGTACACTCCATAAAAACAGGCTGGTATTAAGTTACAGACCATAATAAATAAATACACACTTAACTGGAAAATGTCATATTTAACCCTTCTTTCAGTTGGTCTATAGTTGAACCTTGACAAGGAATCATTATTAACTACTTATTTTTTAAGTGTGTATATTTACAGGATTTTTGGCCAGACATATCTGTCTGTCATCACTGCTTCTGCCCTTGTCTGGTGGTCGATCTGGCTAAGTTTGTAATTACTCTATCACTTAATTTCTCTGGTATAAATTGTATGTGGATTTTTTTGTTTTTGAGTAGGGTATTTAACATGTTTAAGTAGTGTCTGTTTTCAGGTACATGAATGTGTACAAGTTGAATATGTCCAATTTTTTCACTGTAAACAAGGTGTCTCTAGAGCTGAAATCATAACCTTGAGCGTACAAAGCATTCACCCGGCTTTACATGTCAACAAACTTTGGGTCTATTCACCTAGTATTAGTTTGTTTATATTTTTCTTAATTTTTCCTGTTACCCCCTGTTATGTCATCAACACTCTTTATTATGCCAGATTTTGAATCCCGTACTTCTGTACTTCTGTCTCTATACACTATCTCATCTCTCTACAGTATTTTTGTTTTGCTCCCATGAGATGCACACTGCCCTATACCTGCCTACCTGTATATTGTAAACTCATCACAAAAATTATTGAGACACTTAAATAAGCCAATAATTAACGGCCCAAAAGGGTATGAATTAATTAAAGCAAATAATCAAGTGCATAATTTGGTTTGCATGTTTTTACACCTCAATTGTTGAGATACAATGTTGTGGAGCAGAGTCAATTCAGTGGTCGTAGGTCCAGTTTCAAAAGTGATATTTGTCCATCATTTAAAAGCAGGTGAAAAATGCTATAGTATGGTCCAAACCCACAAACAATTTACCCCACAAACAATTTACCAACTGAGAAAACAATGTAAAACATAAGAATTTGTCACTTTTTTACCTATAACTCAAAATCAATATTCCCGATATACAACTCATTCCACTTGATCGTGTTGATCCGGGGAGCATCCGGACTCCGGCCCACTAAGCCACGGCCCTTGGCTCACTATATAGGCTCGGTTGATTACGTCATCCAAAAAACGCTGGCACAGGTGCTTAGGATTAGCATATTTTAGCACTCGGGGGGGGGGGGGGGGGGGTAGGCTAGGGTTAAGAAGAATTAATTTGACAAACTTCTTGGGTATGGCCTGTGCGCGTAGGAAAGTTTGTTAAAAAAATGGTTGAATTGGGAGGTTTAATAC
This sequence comes from Ophiura sarsii, assembly GCA_035610835.1. Lineage (NCBI taxonomy): Eukaryota > Metazoa > Echinodermata > Ophiuroidea > Amphilepidida > Ophiuridae > Ophiura > Ophiura sarsii. Next base: position 6,445,614 of record CM069449.1, read on the forward strand.
ATAAAATAACAGGTGAATAAACCAAACAATGGCAATCTTAATTGATGTACTTTTTTTTCTTCTCAAATGTTATTCATTAAAATGGATTAAGACATTGGTCTATATTTAAATTATAAAGGCATGGTTTGATTGAAGACTTTTAAATCTTCAAAAATGCTCGCATCCTTTAAATAACCATGTTAAATGAAAGACCTTTATGTTGAACTTGGTTAACAACTGGCATATTATTATTTAGAAAAAAAGAAAAAAGAGAACAAGAACAAATGCAATGAATGTCATCTTTGGGAGAGAAGTATTCATTAAATGTTTGACTGTGTTGTCTGAATCACTCATTATGAGCAAACTTGGATGGAAGTGTTCTTCGACTACTGTTACGTAGGCGCTCATTTCTTCGTAATTACTGAACCGAATGAAAAGTGGTTTTCTTCAAATTATAGCCAACTGATTGCCTTTATTTTGTTGTTTCAGTTGTGCTATTCTAACTTCAATAATTAAGGAAGTTACGATCACCTAAAATAAATGGAGCATCACAATTTTTATTGGGACACCCTGTACAGTGTGTATCAGAAAGAACTGTACCGTGTTTCTAAAATACATAAAAAATACAAAATGATTATTGTTTTAAATTTAAACACCTGCAATATAAAGGTGAACATGTTTCCTATATTATATGTTAATTTCATTGAGATATCGCTTTTTGTTCTCGTGTGGCAAGACATAATCGAAAATCGATGAAAAACGTGTTTTCAATTTCAATCAATTCTCTCTTACCACTACCCAACATGTCAAACAATGTAGCCCACACCACATAAGCAATATTCAAAACTACCGCCAAAGAAAGGAAAGTTAAACCACTCAAGCAGAACATATTCTGGTTTATTTGCGGATTAAAAATAAAAATGTATCTCCAAATTTCACCCACAAAAGTATGCAAATAATAAATAGTTATACAAGTGATGTGAAAAGTTGAGATATGGCGACTAAAAATAAACCATGTCCTATGGACGGATGGATATCTCAGGTAGGGTTAGTAATTTCACAGATTTTTAAAATTGATCATTTCGACTAAAATTGAAATCTACCATCTTTACCAGAAAGTCTGTATTTTCCATCAGAAATGTCCGATTTTCAAAATTTAAAATTCTGATGAAAGCTAGTCGTTTGCACGAGATATAGGTGAACACGGTTTGAACAATATCGATCGAATTCATACCGTAATAAATCATATTTCCTCGGTACAGTTCTTTCTGATACACCCTGTATATACAGCTTTCTTTTTGGTGGGAAATAGGGGGAATACAATGACACAGCTCTCAAAAATATGGGCTGACAGAGGCATCACTATATCAACCAAGGTACGCCTGGTCAAAGCACTCGTTTCCCTATTTCAACCTACGGCTGTGAATCCTGGACACTGGCAACTGCAAGCTGTAACCAAATTAATGCATTTGAAATATGGTGTTGGCGCTGGATGCTAAAGATCACTTGGGTCATGAAGAGAACCAATGTGAGTGTGCTTCAGGAGGTTGGTGTGAAGACAAGGCTACTTGGGCTGATCAATTCCCAAACTCTCTCTTACTTCGGTCATATTGCCAGGCGCCAAGGAAACTGTCTAGAGAAGGTGATCATGCAGGGCAAGATTGAGGGTGCACGCGGACGAGGCCGGCCAAGGTCAAGATGGTTCGACAGAATAAAATCTCTGGTTGGGCATCCTACTTCAGTCATTTATCGACTGGCTGCTGACCGACGGAAGTGGCGTGTCATCACCAAAGTCACGAGCTGTCAGTCATGACAGAAAATCGTACCAACCAACAAAATGGGGGTGGGGGGGGTCAAGTCCAAAATATTGGGTGGCAAAACGCGAGTGAATGTAAAAATGGCCTGACATTAGCTTAATTTGTTCTGAACTAGACATTTCAGACCAATTTTAAGCTATAATTTGAAGTAATTGTTACATTAAAAGTCAAAATTTTCGATTATTTGGGGGTGAGGTTTGAGCCGCTGGGAAGGTGGAGGGTGTGTCTTTGGGAGCATTTACCCCCTGTAAATGCCCCCGTCCCCCCTGGTGCCACCATTGATTATAAAATAACACTGTGACCCTTATTGTACAAAATATTGTATTATGTCTCTCATACAGTCTAACTCTAACTAACTCAACTTCTTATTTGCGACCCATCAGAAGAAAACTCTCTACTCTGTAATTCTCTAAAATAATGTTTCAGGTTGATCGGTCACAGGAAATCATGACTATAGGCTATCGGCTCAAGTAGAGGGAATCATGAAGATGGTTTGAAACAGCCTGATATAACGCTTCATTGGTTCAAGATATGGGTTTTACTGCACTAATGATAGATGAGGTGGGTGGGTGGAGCATTTGGTGTTACAAATTGTGATCTTTATTATAGAAGATGTGATGCAGCACATCACTTCAAGGGGGATTTTGCGGCTGTGTTTGGCACTCACAACCCCCCTTCCCCATCCCAAGTTTCTGACATTGCGGCAATTCTCTCTAAACGTCCAATTACGTGTAACGTTATGCAAACAAATGTGATCTAATTTAGGGTGGGGTGGCTTTCTTTTTTAAACTCTTTATATTAGTCTCAGCATGGAAATAGTAGATACAGAAGGAATTACAATGACCATGAATAAAGTTCCAATCACATTGCCGATCTTTAACATTGATTGTTATTTCAATTTTATTATAGAGACCCTGATCCCAGCTTAGCATAAATGATAATGCCCTTCTGTATAGCCATGGAAATAGCAGTGTCTGTTGGAGGGAGTTTTGAATAGGTGTATCAACAACATTGTTGAATCTGAATACATTGAAATGATAATAGAACATGATGAGTTTGTCCCTGCTCATCTCTATTGTATTGAACTCACTTGTCGCAGAGTATGTTTGGCTTATAAAATGTGATTTTCTTTGATGCATTATAGGAGGAAGGGGCATCTGGGGCACTCATATGGCAAATTTGATTGTGTGTTTTGTTAATTTAGCCATAATTTGCGAGCAATTTCATTACCAGCATGTATGCTGAATATTTAATATTATTAATTAATGCAATTTTATCATATTTAATCAGTCAAAACACACTGAATGATGATTCTAATAAAATATTTCTCTGAACATGAAAAGTAGTCAAGGCTGAATTTGACATGCCCGAGTAGATTTGCTATCATTTGATAACAGGAGTTCCAAAATGGATAGAGAAATATTCTTATGGTACATTAAAGGAAGATGTTCCGATTTTCAACTTGAAGTTTCCTATTCGACATGAAAGGTCATCCTCAAAAAAGTTGTATTCCAAAGTTTGAGTTGCATAACTCTAATGGTTCTTATTTTAGACGCACAAGATGCCGTGAAATGTGCCCATTGAGTTGTACACAAACTATATTGGTGGTAACCACTTCTCGCGGTAATTCGATGTTATTTCACCGATATCTTCGTAATCATACTGATTTGGACCGTCAAATTTCAGTATGTTAATCAGAAAAATATGATCTTTCATATGATATGAAAATCTCCATATGTTTGAGAAAAATCTGTGTTATGAAAATGTGATCGGGTCATCTACTTTTAAAGATTGTTGAACATGATTATTAGTATTTTGAAAACAATTTTTATAATTTTCATGCCCCCCCCCCCCCCCCCCCCACCCCTGAAAAAAATCATGTTTCACATGGGACTCTTTTTTTACACACCTTGTACTCAAATGAAGAGGCCATCTAAAACTTACGTGGAACAATGATTATTGATTGGCCATTAACTAACAATACCTCGACAGATCTGGATCTCTGCACACCAGCAGGTATGAATGGGTGCTTCTGATCTCTTGGGTCAGAGCAGTGATACAAACAATCAAATCAAGATGCAATTACTAAAATATTCATGACTTTGTTATTTAAAATTGTACATTGTGATTATAAGATGAGTGTTACAACTTGGCATTTTATTATCTACAGAGGGCACAATATTGGGTTCAGACATGGTGTTGAAAATTGGCATTTTATTATCTACAGAGGGCTAATGTTGGGTTCAGACATGGTCTTCAGTATGGAAACACCATAGATACTATATTCATGGTATAGGGTGACTATATAAGCCCATCTGTTACTTCTTATATAGTAGCCATTTGTACACTGCGCAGGATGTACAAGCAGACTTCGGAAACGGAGTGAGATAGCCTACGGGTTAACTAATCATCTGCAGTAACGTTAAGTTACACATTGGTAGTATTTGTGGTTACTAATCGTACTTAACTGGGCTCGCTTCCCAGGTACACCAGGTTAGATCCTGCGTGTGTCGTTGCAAGCATACATGGTCTAGGGACCGGATCTAGTTTCCCTTAAATGTACCACATTCAGCAAATATGGAGGTGAACCTAAACATGTCGACTTAGCAAAGGGTCACGAAGGCTGGCTTCGCAGTACATGGAGCCTCGTCGTACAAGGCATACGGTTTATCTTTTGATATTTTTACAATAGTCTAGGGACCCGATCTAGTTTCCTTTAAAGGTAGATGTTCCGATTTTCAACTTGAAGTTTTCTATTCTACATGAAAGGTCATCCTCATGAAAGGTCATCCTTAAAAAAGTTGTGTTCCAAAGTTTGAGTTGCATAGCTCTAATGGTTCTTATTTTAGACGCCCAAGATGCTGTGAACTGTATCCATTGAGTAGTACACAAACTATATCGGTGGTTACCACCATTCGCGGTAATTCAACGTTATTTCATCAATTTCTCCGTAATTATACCGATTTAGGCTGTCAAATTTCAGTATGATGATGAGAAAAATACGAGCTTTCATATGATATGAAAATCTCCGTATGTTTGAAATAATTCTGTGTTACGAAAATGTGATCGGGTCATCTACCTTTAAATGTACCACAGTATTTGTGGTTACTGAACATACCTGGGTTCTCTTCCCAGGTACACCAGATTAGATCTTGCGTGTGCTTTGCAAGCATACACGGTCTAGGAGCCATGATCTAGTTTCCCTTAACTGTACCACATTCGGTAAATATGGAGGTCTATCCTTAAATGTGGTCGAGCTAACGACCAAGAAGTTTGACCCAACGTGACTCATCCGTTGAAAATGGCAGACATACAAACATGGGGATAAATCTTTTGATATTTTTACAATAATATTACTCAAAATGGACTTTTTTCCGTTAAACCTACAAATACCATGAAATACACAGATAGCATAATTACAAACGTGTAAATGCTATCAGTAGATAGCTTTAGTGGAGGTTTCCCAAGGCCGTCTGTTGACTGCAAAATATACGCTGTGTATATGAACATAGCGGTTTTAAACGATGATATGTAATGTTAACATACAACACAAATGTTGGGTGCCCTATTACGAAAGTGCAAGTATATGGACAAGATTTTTTTATATTTAGTGTTTGATTAACGAGAATTTCTGTATTGCCGATTTTCAATGAGATATATAAGCAAAGTGAAAATATGTGTGTGATTTTTTTATTAAATTTGCTACGCTGTGCAGGACGCACTGATGATAGCAACTTACTCTGATATACTTGTATCTTCTGAAAATAGCAATTTACTCTGATATACTTGCTACCTTCTGAAGATAGCAACTTACTCTGATATACTTGCTACCTTCTGAAGATAGTAACTTATTCTGATAGACTTGGTATCAACTGAAGATAGACTTGCTATCTACTGGAGATGGCAACTTACTCTGATAGACTTGCTATCTTCTGAAGATAGCAACTTACTCTGATAGACTTGTTATCTACTGAAGATAGCAATTGACTCTGATATACTTGCTATATACTGAAGATAGCAACTTATTCTGATAGACTTGGTATCAACGTAAGATAGCAATTGACTCTGATACACTTGCTATCTTCTGAAGATAGCAACTTATTCTGATAGACTTGCTATCTACTGAAGATAGACTTGCTATCTACTGGAGATGGCAACTTACTCTGATAGACTTGCTATCTACTGAAGATATCAACTTACTCTGATATTATTGCCATCCACTGATGATATCAACTTACTCTGATATCATATCAAATCGTTTGGGGTCAAATAAACTACTAAACGCACAATTTCTATTGTACAATTTCTTTTGAAAACCCACGAAAAATCCTCCTAAAATGATGGCCATTTACACTTAAATTGTCATAAATAAAAATATATAATTCGGAACACCCAATAATCGACCTCCATGTGAAGCTAATAATATTCTCTCTCAATCTTTTTTCTTCAAGCGCACATATATAACAGTCGAACCGTAAATAATTTTTATCTGTGTCAAATTTCAGGAAAAACATGCATCGTTCTGTGCTTGAAAGCTCGTGTTACACAGAGTTTTTAGACATTCGAGTCCTACCCCGGGTTATTATGGACGCCTTAAAGGTCTCAAGAGGGCGGCCTAATGCCTCATAATCAGGTCTGAGATGAAGCTAAATAAATCTCCTGGTTCCTCGTGCAAAAATTAATCTGATTGGATAATCAGGGCGACCGTAATTAACATTTAAAGGGTCAGAGGGTAATTTGTTGTAAACTGGCAGTTTCCGTATCTCCCGTGTTGAGCGCAAACGGTACTATAGTGAATGTGTTTGTACAGTGGTGGCCTTGTGCATTGTTGCGTAGTGGGGCGTTAAGTGCTTAGAAAAAGACAACCTGAAAGCAGGTTAAAGTTGCTGTACATAAAGGCCATTCTAACTTCAAATCGATTTGATATGACTTGGTATCTACTGAAGATGGCAAATTACTCTGATATACTTGCCATCTACTGAAGATAGCAACTTATTATGATAGACTTGCTATCTACTGAAGATAGACTTGCTATCTACTGGAGATGGCAACTTATTCTGATAGACTTGGTATCAACTGAAGATAGCAATTGACTCTGATATACTTGCTATCTTCTGAAGATAGCACCTTACTCTGATGAACTTGGCATCAACTGAAGGGAGCAATTTACTCTGATAGACTTGCTATCTACTGAAGATAGCAACTTACTCTGATATACTTGCTATCTACTGAAGATAGCAACTTACTCTGATATACTTGTATCTTCTGAAGATAGCAATTTGCTCTGATATACTTGGTATCTTCTGAAGATAGCAACTTACTCTGATATACTTGCTATCTTGTGAAGATAGCAACTTATTCTGATAGACTTGGTATCAACTGAAGATAGCAATTGACTCTGATATACTTGCTATCTTCTGAAGATGGCAACTTACTCTGATGAACTTGCTATCTACTGAAGATAGCAACTTACTCTGATAGACTTGCTATCTACTGAAGATAGTAACTTACTCTGATAGACTTGCTACCTTCTGAAGATAGCAACTTATTCTGATAAACTTGGTATCAACTGAAGATAACAATTTACTCTGATATACTTGGTATCTACTGAAGATAGCAATTTACTCTGATAGACTTGCTATCTACTAAAGATAGCAACTTACTCTGATATACTTGCTATATACTGAAGATAGCAACTTACTCTGATATACTTGCTATATACTGAAGATAGCAACTTACTCTGATAACCTTGCTATACTCTGTATGGCCATCTCGAGACAGTGACGTAACTGAACAGGCGCAGCTTTTACGCACGCGTGTGTATCTTCCGCCTTTTAACGCTCGTGTTTATACACCAGCGCCGCGAGTATGCGCGCGCGTTATGTGATGCATTTAGTAGAATACGCGGTTACGTCACTGTCTCGAGATGGCCAAACAGAGTATAGCTACTGATGGTAGCAACCTACTCTGATAGACTTGCTACCTACTCTGATAGACTTGCTATCTACTGAAGATAGCAATTTACTCTGATAGACTTGCTATCTACTGAAGATAGCATTTTACTCTGATAGACTTGTTATCTACTTAAGATAGCAACTTATTCTATAAATTTGTTAAAAGATTGTGTTTTTTTAATATTATAATTTGAAGGGAAAAAATGAGTTGGTCCAGCCCGTTGAACAGTTTCAATTTTGTTTTCATCGCCCTGTGTGTGTGTGTGCATGTATGCCACCGAACTACTAAATAGTGTATTTATTATTAAATGTAAGAAAAGTAATTATCGAGCCTTAATTGCGTAATTATATTGAACAAAACATTATACTTATCATAAAAAAACAAATAAATACTGCCATCTCTCAACATGCCAATTTTAAAAATGTGCAGTGATTTAAAGCCAATTTCAATGACGTCACGGTCAGTGGCGTAGCTAGGATTTTTTTCAGGGGGGGCAAGATTTCTGAAATTTTCGTAAAAGGTTGCCCCAAATTTTTTTCCAGTCACCAACTCGTGATTTTCACGTAAGTGGTGGGGGGGGGGGGGGGGGGTGGGGGGCTGAGGTCAAAAAATTTCGTACGGTCAAAAAAAAATCGCACAGTACATGTATTATATGTACAATTTTGCCTTATATTTGACTATTTGGACTGAATATACCCACACATAACCAGTACCTCGCACGTAATCTCGGTCTTTTATCATTTCCCCCCCTTTTTTCGCCTTTTTATTTTTTTTAGAAGGGGTGGGGGGCGGGGGCACAAATGGGTATTTTCCGTCAGGGGGGGCATTTGCCCCCCCTGCCCCCCCCCTGAGCTACGCCACTGGTCACGGTTCTTGGTGCTCAAATTTGCGCAAGTGCATTGTATAAATATGACTTCATTGAAATCGGGGCTTTAAATCACCACAAAATTCAAAATTTGCATGTATGACAGATGGCAGTGTTTATTCCTTTTCATGTTAAATATGATGTTAAACTGTACAACATAACTATGTGATTTAGGCTCGATAATTACTTTTCTAACATTATAATGGGCAATGTTGTGCTTGCCGGACACCTCCTTTAAGGTATTAAGACAGGCTAATATGCCCTTGGATGATTATCTTGATTTTAGTATAAAAAAAATAGGGACAGCGGTCCCAAATAGGTCGTCCGTTTATATGGGTAGATTAAAAACAAGGTGGATCTCAAACCACAGGCATCTAGAAAGAAAGAGGTTAGACCACTAGCGGATCCAGGATATAAAAAATAAAATAAACATCCTGAGTTTGGTTGCAATTGTACTTCACCTGTTTAAATGAAATTAACTTTACATATGCAGCTAATTTTACATCTTGACCTCATATGACGTTTGACCTTGGTATGTGACCTTTGACCTAATTAACATATGAATGTTTCCATGTTGCATCCATGACCCAAGTTTGGTTGCAATTGGTCATTGTATGGAAAAATGAACAAGAGACCAAAAAAATGAACAAGAGACAAAAAAAATGAACAAGAGACAAAAAAAAAGGTGTACTAAATTTTACATCTTGACCTCAGATGGCCTTTGACCTTTCTATGCGACCTTTGACCTCATTAACATATGCGGGTTTCCATGTTGTATCTATGACTGAAGTTTAGTTGCAATTGGTCATTGTATGGAAAAGAAATGGACAAATGTAATCAATTTTACATATGCAGCCACTTTTACATCTTGACCTCAAGAGACAAAAAAAAAATGAACAAGAGACAAAAAAAAATGAACAAGAGACAAAAAAAAAAGTGTACTAAATTTTACATCTTGACCTCAGATGGCCTTTGACCTTTCTATGTGACCTTTGACCTCATTAACATATGCGGGTTTCCATGTTGTATCTATGACTGAAGTTTAGTTGCAATTGGTGATTGTATGGAAAAGAAATGGACAAATGTAATCAATTTTACATATGCAGCCACTTTTACATCTTGACCTCAGATGACCTTTGACCTTGGTATGTGACCTTTGACCTCATTAACATCTGAAGGTTTCCATGTTGCATCTATGACCGAAGTTTGGTTACAATTGGTCATTGTATGGAAAAGAAATGGTAAAATGTAATCAATTTTACATATGCAGCCATTTCTACATTTACATCTTGACCTCAGATGACCTTTGACCTTGGTATGTGACCTTTGACCTCATTAACATATGAAGGTTTCCATGTTGCATCTATGACCAAAGTTTGGTTACAATTGGTCATTGTATGGAAAAGAAATGGACAAATGTAATCAATTTTACATATGCAGCCACTTTTACATATACATCTTGACCTCGGATGACCTTTGACCTTGGTATGTGACCTTTGACCTCATTAACATATGAAGGTTCCCATGTTGCATCTATGACCGAAGTTTGATTGCAATTGGACATTGTATGGAAAAGAAATGGACAAAACAAAAAGTGTATACCAAATTGTTAAAAAAAAGTGTATACCAAATTGTTGACACACTACACACAGACTACACACCCCGACACAGACTACACACTACACACGAAGGATGCAGCCATAAGGTCTCTCTCCTACGGACGACCTAAAAATGAAGATTTGGCTTTGAACGAAACAATAGAGGAAGCTTCTCATCAAATCGGAAATTGTCCTTTTTTGCAAATCTATCAAAGGTGTTTCAAACTGTCAATCATCCTAGTAATTTGCTAAAGAAGAAAAATCATGGCTAAACATTAGGCCTACCCACACAGAAATCATACAAACATTGCTGATGAGCTTGACAAAATAATGTATAGGCTTTTGTCTTACATACGTCAAGCGAAACATGTCCTGTATACTATGGTTTTTTGCATTACACTTAGGCCCATGAATTTCTAAAAACACATTGAAATTAATAATATCTTAAACGAACAACAAGTTCTTTTAGGATTTCTACCTGGCTTACTTTTTACTCTCTAAACATTGGTATTTTAAACATTTTAATAACCAATTTAGCGAATATATTGCAGGCTCAAAGTCGCGAAAATAAATACCACAAATGTTGCCATTTATGTTATATAATAATTGGTTATGATTTTGACTTGATTAAATTAAGTAATCACCTTACTGAACATGAACATGCAGAAGTAGTTTTTCAATTAAAAATTTAAAAAAATAACCAATGGCAAAAAAGGCAGTATTGCCGAATCAGGCAATGTTTCCAAATTCGGAGCTATTTCACAGGTTGCCGATTTGAGCAAGTTGCCCTGACTGTATAGTAAAACAGCTACAAACTATATTTTATTCTCATTCTTATTTAGTTTATTGGTTATTTTTTATCTTTTATCATAAAATAACATTTGTTATTAGATTTTAATCAAACAACAACAAATTCCCCCTTCATAAAATCGGCAAATCCAGCGAGTTGTTTACCAATTTCCTGCTTCAAATTATTGCGTTCTTTAGCACACACACACTCGGCAACTCTGCGTAATACGCACGACGCATACATTGGCAACTTTGTGTAGGGCACGCTTGAACATCTTAACTACGCATTGAAGGTATTATTATTTGAATGAATTTTAATTCATTCTAAAAACTTAGTTTATCATTACAAAAACGGAAAATTATAAAATCTTTGAGGTACAAATATTGGGCTACATTCCGCAATGATTGGCAACACTTGGGGCCAGGTTGATCTGTAACATCCCAGGCATACACCATTATACATCTTTTAAGATTGTCGGACATCACTTGGACAATACTAACTACCCAACCCATCTATATATCCATGATAGGCAGAACACGTCTTGAAATCTAAACTTGACGCGCCTGGCCGTCGGAGCGGTAATCCACAAGGAAATATTGAATTTGAGAAGGTCAGCTGGGTCATACGGAGAGTTATTTGTTCTAAATAATACACAACTTGTGTTGCCATACCCAGCATTAACTTGTACAATTGGGCTTATTATGAAAGTTCAACAGTGCTCGTTAAAGTGCAAAGTCTATTTATTGGGCTACTTTTTATCACAGTGTTACTATAATTGAAATCAATGGTTAAGAAGAAAATGGGAGCACTTTATTCCATGATTGGGCTCACGTTTTGGCAACCCCGTGATGCAACCTAGATAAATCAAGAAACAATAGCGATATTCATTTGACTTTTATGAGCTCGGTGGTTTGGACATTTCAAACTGAATTTATTCGCTGTGTGAGAACTGTGAGACTTGTTGAGATTCTTGCTCCGTAAGATACACCCATTTTATGTTGAATTCAATGCTATTGAGTGTAGGATTACTATATGTTGTGTTGTACAACAGGGATTGACAAATAAATTAATAAGTGTTTGCCATGCCACAAATACATAATGCAATTACACAACACATCATCTATGGTACTCATAATTGGCTAGCTGAGAATTAGCACTAGTTCAGTACCGCTATCTGCCAATTCAGAACGAACATAGCAAGATGTGACAGAAGGGAGCAGCACTAGTATACCCACTGAAGATATGATCACTCCCATGGGCTCTCAGATTAACATTCAGTTTCCCCCACACAGGGCTGGTACTCCAACTATCTCAATTCTGGATAACCAGTGACAAGGCTGATCTGGATGGAGATTGGTCAGTTTTATGAACAGATCAAGGGAAAATACTCACCAAGTTTGATGTCTGAAGGTAAATGATCTGAAGGATCTGGCCCCTTCTTAAATGCCTGTGTTATGATTCCAATGCATCGTCAATGCAAGTATCAGCGCCTGTCTAACAGTACAGCTTGGAATGTAGCTCATACACCCAGGGGAAGGGGCACTTAACTTTATTTTGGGTAGGGGTGTGCCGCCCAGGGTCTTTAAAAGGGGGGCTTCAGAACTGAACTGAGATGATTTTATGACAAAAATAGGGTCTTAAGAACTGATTTTCTTGAATTGATTAGTAAAACTCATTCGTTTCCATAGTACTGATTTTTGGTCTTTGCATGACTTGCATATATATTTTTTTTGTTTTTGTATTTTGTTGTATATAATGCTGTTTGATATTGTTAAGCGCTGTGTTCTTTGTAGAGCGCTATATAAATGCTTGTTATTATTATTATTAAGAACGCAAATTGTCCAAAAAATTGGGGCTTTGGAATGAAAATGTTCGCGATATTTTGAATTTTCAATAAAATGGGGGTCTTTTAAGCTCTTAAAAGAGCTGATGCAGATTCAAAAGTCTTTTAAGAGCTAGCAGAAGCGGGTGAAAAGGGGGTCAATTACATTCAATTTTTTGGATGATTAACTAGATTAAAAATACGCTTTATGGAAACATAAACAATTTTATGGTTCAATGCACACATCAAGGTCAAAGAGCCGTTTCAATCCATGCATAATCTTGTTTTATTCACCCTGAATATTTGTAGCAATCATTTTGTTTCAGTGCTCAGCCACTTGCTTGAGAATGCTCTCATTTATACCCACCATACATCTGGTTTTCACACCTCAGTTTTGTTTCTTTAAAACCATGTATTATTACGTTCATTCCTCTTCGGTCTTTTGTATGTTTTCTTAATTTGAATATATCTAATAAGTATGTTATGGTCTGTGGACATCTTCTTACACAGATAGCTGGTTATCTGTGTTTTTTCCCTACACTTACTCTGGGGTAGCACTAGACTCGTGCCTCCTCAATAGCCCAAAACTGTGCCCCTCTAAACCTTTGAACAAAAAACAGGCTCTTGCTATGTTTGCAGCTCGGTACCAGAGCTAACTCTGGGGTGGACTTGCCAACAACATAGTATATGATTGCTGCCTAAGTTTAGGGTTAGGGCTAGGGTACACAATGTTAAAATGGTTGGGTAAAAATTTACCCAGCATGAGGTGCAATATCAACAACCCTTTTTATGTGTTAGGTTTGATCCAACAAAATGGCATTCCTCAGATTATTGGGTGAACCAGAGTTTTTCATCCAATTATTGGACAAATTGGATGAAAAATATCGTTCCGTTGAGTAAATATTTACCTATAACTATAAAAAGGGTTGTTGATATTGTACCCCACGTTCGATAATATGCCCACATATTATATCATACAATGTGCTATCTACTGATATGAAATACAGGATAAAACAGATTTTCATGAAGACCCATAATGAAACAGGCCCTTATGCTATCCATCTTGTATGAAGACCCATAATGAAACAGGCCCTTATGCTATCCATCTTGTATGAAGACCCATAATGAAACAGGCCCTTATGCTATCCATCTTGTATGAAGACCCATAATGAAACAGGCCCTTATGCTATCCATCTTGTATGAAGACCCATAATGAAACAGGCCCTTATGCTATCCATCTTGTATGAAGACCCATAATGAAACAGGCCCTTATGCTATCCATCTTGTATGAAGACCCATAATGAAACAAGCCCTTATGCTATCCATCTTGTATGAAGACCCATAATGAAACAGGCCCTTATGCTACCCATCTTGTATGAAGACCCATAATGAAACAGGCCCTTATGCTACCCATCTTGTATGAAGACCCATAATGAAACAGGCCCTTATGCTACCCATCTTGTAAATGAATCAAGTGTGGTATTGTCTACGTAATAACGTGGGGGGGGGGGGGGGGGCAAAGTTGTAAGCATCCGTGTGAATCCACTCTCAAAAACTACCCTGATCACGGATTCTCAAAGAAGGAAAAAGTGACCCTTAACAAGGATTGCAGTTCAAACAATCATACTCATACAAAGAATAGGCCCTCTAAACATAGTTTAGACGCCACCTATGCACAGCATAAATCAGCTATCACAGACCACGAAGCGGCTACTAATCACACTATAAACTGAAATAAGGCCACAACTATAGACAGTAATCAGACAAGACATGGCTTAAAGAGGCAATCTAGATCCCAACTCTGATAGGGGCGTGCCATCCTGGTTCTAAAAGTGACAGCATTGGAACCAATGTTTTAGGATTCAGAGCTTTATGAAGAAGTATAGGTGTCAAAAGAACTAAAACAACTTGCAAATGGAGGTAAGATAAAGATCACCAGAAGTATCTTCACGCTTTCATATACCTATATAGCAGAGGGTTTTTGGTATTGCTATCAGCAGAAGATAGCATATTATATGATATTGCTATCATCAGTATTGCTATCAGCAGTAGATAGCACATTATGTGGTATTGCTATCAGCAGTAGATAGCACATTGTGTTGTATAGCTATCAGTAGTAGATAGCACATTGTGTGATATTGCTATCAGCAGTAGATAGCGTATTGTATGATATTGAATCAGTAGTAGATAGCACATTGTGTGATATTGCTATCAGCAGTAGATAGCATATTGTATGATATTGAATCAGTAGTAGATAGCACATTGTGTGATATTGCTATCAGCAGTAGATAGCACATTGTGTGATATTGCTATCAGCAGTAGATAGCACATTGTGTGACATTTTTATCAGCAGATAGCACATTGCTATCAGCAGTAGATAGCACATTGCTATCAGCAGTAGATCGCACATTGTGTGATATTGCTATCAGCAGTAGATAGCACATTATGTGGTATTGCTATCAGCAGTAGATAGCACATTGTGTTGTATAGCTATCAGTAGTAGATAGCACATTGTGTGATATTGCTATCAGCAGTAGATAGCGTATTGTATGATATTGAATCAGTAGTAGATAGCACATTGTGTGATATTGCTATCAGCAGTAGATAGCATATTGTATGATATTGAATCAGTAGTAGATAGCACATTGTGTGATATTGCTATCAGCAGTAGATAGCACATTGTGTGACATTTTTATCAGCAGATAGCACATTGCTATCAGCAGTAGATCGCACATTGTGTGATATTGCTATCATCAGTAGATAGCATATTGTATGATATTGCTATCAGCAGTAGATAGCACATTGTGTGACATTTTTATCAGCAGATAGCACATTGCTATCAGCAGTAGATCGCACATTGTGTGATATTGCTATCATCAGTAGATAGCATATTGTATGATATTGCTATCAGCAGTAGATAGCACATTGTGGTGTATAGCTATCAGAAGTAGATAGCACATTGTGTGATATTGCTATCAGCAGTAGATAGCACATTGTGTGATATTGCTATCATCAGTAATTTTGTGTGGATTTATGCAAACAAACTTGTATAGGATCTTGAAAAATGCCACTTTTATGAAATCTTTATTTTGGGTAAATGTGTCTATTTTGGGGAAAGTAATAATGATATTGAAAGATGGAAACTTTATATTGGTAGCCAAGCGTTTTTCCTTTTCATAAGTGTTTCAATCTCTCAAAAGGTCCAATTGTGTGAGGAATTATGCAAACAAACGCGGTCTAATTTTAGGGGGGACTTACTTTTGTTGAACCCTTTACATCATGTATACGGCAATTCTGTATATTTGGATGTCGGCGTTCTGCCTGCTATTGACCCTATCATGGTCAAGTGTTTTTGCTGACACGCGGCGTGGCACTTTCTCTAAGCGAGCACACACCATAGTATAAGGGAGAAGAATTAAAAGGCGATGGCCTGTTTAATGCATCAGGGAACTACACAGGCTATAGTATGTTCAGTAGAAGATAAGCTACATGTAGTATAAACATTATTTGGATAGAGCAGTCAACTTAAATAAGTTATAGTATGTTCAGTCAAAAATAAGCCAATTGAAGACTATTTTTAATGATGGTATTTGGATGATGGTGTTAATTGGTCAAATTCTATTAGATTGAAATGACTTTTAAGCACTTGCACTTAGTTTTAAGAACTAATGCCACTGCAATGCACCCCTAAGCACCGGGACCCGAAAAAATGGGTAGGAATCATCTTTCCCATTATTTACCGGTCCAGGGAGCATATAGTAGAATCAGGTCGGGTCAGGGCCACTCACATTTAAGGGAGAGAGCATGGGAAAAATGCCCCCACCCCAGTAAGAAGCATTGCCCCCCCCCCCCCCAATCCCTAGTCAGCTCAAGCCCAACCCTATTTTGTCCCCAAACAATCAAAATGTTTGACTTTCATAGTTTTAATGTCATAATTGGGCTATTCCAGATAATAATGACCCCCCCCCCCCCCCCCCCCCTCCCCCCTATAGAGGACATCGGAATTCCAGACTTTTTTCCCCACCAATTTTTCAATGGAGTGCCATACCTTTTTGGCACATGTTCTTGGAATTCCAGACTTTTTCACAATATAGGACGCCCCTCCCCCCCCCCCCCCCACCCCCCCACCTATAGAGGACATCGGAATTCCAGACTTTTTTTAAGTTTGATCTGGAATTCCATACTCTTTTTGAAGTTTGATCTGGAATTCCATACT
Organism: Ophiura sarsii; assembly: GCA_035610835.1. Lineage (NCBI taxonomy): Eukaryota > Metazoa > Echinodermata > Ophiuroidea > Amphilepidida > Ophiuridae > Ophiura > Ophiura sarsii. The sequence goes on from CM069449.1 coordinate 6,462,656, forward strand.
TTTTTTGAAGTTTGATCTGGAATTCAATACTTTTTTTGAAGTTTGATCTGGAATTCCATACTTTTTTTGAAGTTTGATCTGGAATTTCATATACTTTTCATAGAGGGAGTCATGGAATTCCGGACTGAAAAATAAAATAAAACATTGTCCTCTATAGGGGGGTCATTATTATCTGGAATAGCCCATTGTCTAACAGTTAGTTCCAAAACTGCACTAAAATGTGTCAAATTTATTGAATTTCATCACCATATTTGAAAATCACCATGAGAAATGCATTAAAATAAGTACAAACATGCCTAGTATTGGTTCAGTAATCCTTGAGATTTGGGAATTTAAAAGTTAGGAAAGGTTTCTGCAAAATCAGTTTTGTATGTAAAAATAATAAACTGCGCCAATAAAGTATCGAAACACTTACAAATGGTCAGATTTATCAGAACCTGAATTAGTATGCAAAAAAATAATTAAATAATTCGATTCACAGTTATCTTCTGCGCATTTTGACACCTCTTTTGTTGCGCTATGATGTTGTTTGGCGGATTTATGGGCACTTGAGTGGCTTAAAGTCGAATTCTAAAGTTGCAAAAGCTCCTATTCACCCCAATTTCAGAAAGGAACTCGCACAAAGCATCACACACAGACAAAATTAAGACAAAAGACACCAATTTGTTCTGTTTACTTAACCATGACAATTAATGATTGATTAATTATTGATTTATGCCTCCCATCTCTGACCCTTTTGTTTTGTTATTGAAAATTAATGCTGATATTCATTGCAATCGATTTATCCAACACGCGACATACACATCATTTAAAAAAGGCGGGCAAAAATAATGATGATCTTATTCGTTGCTGGAATAGGGGCTTTTGCAACTTTAGAATTCGAGTTTAAGCCACTCAAGTGCCCATAAATCCGCCAAACAACATCATAGCGCAACAAAAGAGGTGTCAAAATGCACAGAAGATAACTGTGAATCGAATTATTTAATTATTTTGTTGCATACTAATTCAGGTTCCGATAAATCTGACCATTTGTAAGTGTTTCGATACTTTATTGGCGCAGTTTAGATGTGTGGACACATCATTCCCCCATATACAAGCAATATAACGTATTGACCGTCCCAGATCGTCTCCCCATATTTTGATGGCTGCCCCATATATTTTCCAACCTTGCTATGACCCTGAATTACGCCACGGTATCTGAGTAAATAATATAAGCCCTTTGGAAATGTGTCACAAGAAAGTATCGATATCATTGCTTCTTTTTGACTCATTTTAACCCAGGAACTTATGTCTACTATCTGTATGGTCGCATCGTGAAGTGTGCTATGGGCCAATTGGTAAGGCTTGGTAAGGCTTTTTAAACAAGCTTAGAAAACATGGTTAAAATGAAAATGTAACTTTTTATGGGGTGGGAGGGGGGGGGGGGGGGCGGTTAAACCAGGGGTTGCTTTTAAAAAATAAAGAAAATATGTTACCAAAAAAATGAACATTAGAAAAAATGGGATCGTAAATTGTAATAAAAATTCCCTTTAAAAGGGATAACCCAAGATGATTCCATTTATTAAGATAAAAAATAAAATAAATGGAAGGCACCAATTTGAATCATTTCATTTTTTAAAGATGAAATTGCTCTTTAGGTTGGTCAAAGTTGGAGGAAATACCTATAGCTTATTTTCACGGTGTCATTACTCGGTGCGAAAAAAGGTTATAGGCCTAAAGGATGCATTGGCCTACATTATATTTAGCTTGACTTCCAGATTAATCCAATTCCGCCCCTGCTTTGGATGTTTAATTCCATGTCTACAACTGAGACGACGCTATTTAAGGTTAAAATGTATCCCTGCCTCAAATTTTTTTTTAATTGCAATCAAAACTCCATACTGCCAGCTATTCCAAAATTGAAATGAAACAAAAACCTCTTTTTATTATGCCAAGCACACAAAATTGTCATTACTGATAATTGATGTTCTTATTCCTCTTTAAAAACTTATTTTATGTCAATTTTTAACTTTTGATTTTGCGCGAAACATATTTTGCATTGAAATTATTGAACCAAAATAATAACAATCCATACTGTGAAAGTGTACTTTCTCAATAACTTTGCTGATAATAGTGAAATAAACCAGCATCTCCATAATTGAATCTTTAAATTCAGTTATATATTTATATAGGTTTTCCCGTTCATTTTAAAACATTTTTTATACAAATTAGTCGTAGCAGCTTCCAAATTAGTCATCAATATTTTTGTCGTGCATTTCTCAACTTCAATTTAATCTTAGCTATGTTCACATTAGTCTTAGCTTTATTCGCTTTAAACATTTCTCAAAAGTGTTTGGTCGATTGAGCACTGAATCTTCGTGAATCATTGCATTTAGTCTCACCTGTCCCGCTGTGGCTGCTTATAAAAATCAATTTGGTCTTTTTTCAAACAAGTTAATTATTTTATAAAGCAAATCCATCTTGATGATAAAACGAAATTCTTGGTTTTAAAAATCTTTCTGTTAATAGTCAAACTTTGATATGATTTGAATATGTGAGAACAATTCTCTGAAACAAAAGACTATACCCCAATCACTATATTGTGACTTTCATTATAAATGAAAAAGCGATGTATATAAAAAAGAAAAGAATTATAGATAAATAAACAGTGGCGTAGCCAGGTTTTTCACATTGGGGGGGCGAGAACTGAAAATGAACCGACAAGATTGTTTTTAGTTAAGAACTGCGCGCTTAGCGCGCGATTTTTTTTGACTTTACACCTATTTTTTGACTTTACACCTATTTTTGGCACGATTGAGTTACATTTTGGCTCTAAACAAGCTTGTACTAACGAATATTGCATTAAGGCGCCCCCCTCTGGCTACGCCACTGTAAATAAAGACTTATGAAGACAACAATGAAAACATATGCAGTGACATTTACAAATCAAGTGAAAAGAAGAACATTATAATTTTATATCATATATCCTGTATCAAATCAGGGTGCCCCTCCCTCTTCAGATCATGAAAACGCTCCGGAAGTGAACCAAAAATAATATAGAGAGAGTTGAACGTCCGAACGGCAAACAGGACTATATACGAGGGGGTATCAACAAGGTTTAGAAATCACCCAGAAGTGAAGGAGCCAGAAACTTTATTTTGATAATTGAGATTTTCATTTTTCAAAACAAGAAATTTACTCACGATTGACAGTTTCGTGTGTTGTGGTCTACACACTTCCTCAGAATAACCTCTTCTGATCCATACTGCTTCCGGTTGAGGGCGCTGTTACGGTGATCAGTGGGTCGTAGACATGACTTAGAAAATGGGCCCCGTCGTCTCTGTTCATAGTGTCGGGTGCCTTCCGTCGAATCCAAATGGCTTCGCGGACGTGTCGCGTTTGTGGTTTGTCCTCCTTACAAAGGATTTTGGCATAGGCCAGTCAATAACATGGTTCTTTTGTACAGCGTGGTCAGCGATAGCTGACTTACTGTATTCTGTCTCTGACTGCTTCATTCTGACGAGTGAAATTCTTCTTTTCAGAGGTAATTTTCTCCGTCTCTTTCTGGTGCTCTTTCATTCGGGTGCTAAAGCGGCGTCCGGTTTCTCCGATGTATGATTGTTTACAATTGATGCACGGTATTTCATACACACAGTCCGTGGAAACACCGGGGTCCCGTTTGTCCTTGGGATGCACCAACATCTTCCGGAGAGTGGTGTTGGGTCGCATCGCTGTAGCTATGCCGTGTTTGCGGAAGATCCTAGTAGATCGTTCTGATAGGCCCTGTACGTAAGGGATGACGACCATACCTCTGGACTTTAGGTCAGGGTCTTTCTTTTTGACAGTCTTTTTGGCTAGTTTGTTGGCTGCCTGGTCCTTGACCTTCTTAAAAGACCATTGGGGATATGGCGCAAAGGGTCACTCTTGATCTTGTCTTCTTCTGCCTTGATGTCCTCCTCCTCTGTAATGATTGTGTTCATTCGGTCGAATAGTGTCCGTATAACTCCTAATTTGTGGTGAATGGGATGGTGCGATTTGAAATTGAGGTACTGATCTGTGTGTGTTGCCTTCCTGTAGATGAGTAGTTTGACATTACCGTCCGGCTTTCTGACGATGAGGGTATCCAGGAATGGTATTTTGCCCTCGATCTCTTGTTCATGAGTGAACTGTATATTGCCAGTGGGGTCAGTGATGTTCAAATGTTCTGTCAGTTTGTCAACTTGGTCAGATTTGATAATCTCCAAGATGTTGTGTACATATCTGCGCCATAGTTTGGGTTTGGCTTCCAATAATCTGTGGCGATGGCTTTCTGTTCCAGGAATTCCATGTAGAAATTCGCGATAATAGGCGATACTGGAGATCCCATGGCTGTGCCAAAACGTTGATTGTAAATTTTACCTCGGAATAGGAAGTAAGTGGTAGTCATGACAAACTGAAGAAGTTCCATGATGTCATCAACGTGTAGTAGCGTCCTTTTGTGAAGTTCTGTGTCTTTTTGAAGTATAGTCCTGATCACTTGGAGCGCTTTATCCACTGGGACGTTGGTAAATAAAGAGATGACGTCATGAGAATTGAAGATGTCATCATCCTCTATCATCACTTCAGAAAGGGTGTCTGCTAAATGTTTAGAGTTCAATACATGATGCTCTGTAGTTCCAATCAGCGGGGCTAAGATGTCTGCGAGGGCACTGGACGTTTCGTAGGATATGGACCCGGTGTAGTCCACAATAGGTCTGACTTTGTTGCCTACTTTGTGAATTTTAGGAGTGCCATAAATTCTCGGTATATTCTCCGCCGTGGGATACAAGAGGTCGTATTGCGATCTAGTGATTTTGTTGTTTTTCTTGAGTTTAGTTAGTATCGACACTAGCTCTCTTTTGTATTTAGCAGTGGGATCAGATTTGAGCACCTCGTAAGTTTTCTCATCGCTAAGCATGTTGTTCAACTTTTGCTCGTATTCATCTACATTCATTAATACAGTAGATTTACCTTTGTCGGCCGGAAGGATATCTTTTTCCTTCTTTAGTTCATGAATAGCCTTCCTCTCTGCTTTAGAAATGTTCGACTTAGGAGGTTTTGAAGAACGCAAAACTTGAGCCATTTCTGAACGTAACAGCGCCCTCAACCGGAAGCAGTACGGATCAGAAGAGGTTATTCTGAGGAAGTGTGTAGACCACAACACACGAAACTGTCAATCGTGAGTAAACTTCTGGTTTTGAAAAATGAAAATCTCAGTTATCTATTCTTGCAAACCTGATGAATTTATTCAGAGAGAAAAGTTTATTTTGATATGTGATCCTTCAGACATCTTTACAAAGTCCCTGTGCAAAGTTACACATTCTCCCACTTTTTATTACCTGTCCACAGACCATGCAGACTGCCATTGTAGAGATCTTCAGATTGACCGCCATTGATTGATTCTCAGATTGCCTAAGATTGTGTTATTCCCAAAACAGCAATAAATAGTTTACAGTTTTGACAGAAAGGGGTCAAAGGTCATTACAAACAAGCTTGATGACAATAATCTTATGGGTAACATGGGGTGTACACAGGTTGACCTCCAATGACCCCTACATGACCTTTGACCCTTTCTGTCAACACTTTAAACTATTTGTTGCTGTTTGGGGAATAACACAATCTGAGGATCAATCAATGGCGGTCAATCTAAGGATCTCTACAATGGCGGTCTGTGGACAGGTAATAAATGGTGGGAGAAATGTGTAACTTTGTACAGGGACTTTGTAAAGATGTCTGAAGGATCACATATCAAAATGAAGTTTCTGGCTCCTTCAATTCTGGGTGATTTCTAAAACTTTTTGATACCCCTCGTATATATAACAACACCAAGCATTTCAACATCATTTAGAACATGTAGGCCTTAGATAGCGCAATGATGAAATACATTGAAAACAGATCCAACTTGTACTACAAAAGACCAAATTGCTTTTCACAATTGTCCACCGAACGGTTGGTTGAACCAAATCAAACTAGCGTGACGAAAAACAGTAATAAGGTGGTTAAAGTGAATAATGATCAGACTAAAGCGATTATTACTAAGACTAAAGTGAATATAGCTAAGACTAAATTGAAGTTTACAAATGCACGTCAATATTATTTAGGACTAATTTGTAAGCTGCTATGACTAATTATTATAAAAAATGTTTTAAAATGAATGGGAAAACCTATATTAGATTGGACTTTTCTTTTCTTTTCTGGAAAACAGACAGTGGAAAAACAGAAATCTTTTTCGCAATTGATGCTCATTTTGGTTTGTTATGAGCCAAGACAGTATACTATCGTTCAAGTTTGACCAGATAACCATTTAAATCTTAATCTTCGGATATTTTCAATACAATTACTTATTTGGTGAAGAAGGTAGGCCATCTATTTAGCAAGTATCAGGGTTAACAATCTCTCTTGGGGAGCAATGCCACATGTATTGCTTTATACAGAACTTGGAACTTAGAGTTCTTACTAAAAGGGTTTTAAGTGTCTCTACAAATTGTTTCCTATACCCGACTCTTGCTTGACTAGTCTGGTGGTTATACTATCCTTGTGTAAGTGTATGGGTCGTTCTTTAAAAGTCCCCATTGAAGACATGCAGTGATAGGGTATAATAAAGGAACTCCAAATACAATGAAAACTTTAACAATGACAATCATTTTTAAAAAAAGGCATACAAAAAATTACAAGACATTATTGTGGCAAAGGCCTAAGCTACAGGGACCCGTTCAAGGATACCTTACAATATTCCACTACTAGCGGCGTACCCTCGCTACGCTCGGGCACTCGCTAGCTAAGTATTATTATCTAAATTAGATACCTTCATTATTTGTAGCAAAATGGGCATAGATAATGAGTTCAAAATTGTAGATCCCAGAATTATTTTTTTTCATTTGAAATAGACTTTGTTCACAGAAATCTGAGTTTTGTGAAATCTTTGAATCTCGGACCCAATTTCAATACCCCATTTAGGAGGGAAACAATGTTATTGTTACCCCATTTGTTGGAAGTGGCTCAACTTTCATTTCATTCAGCCAGCATACTTATAGGGCTATAGGCTTTTTAAGCCTGGCCCGAGCATTTTGCTTGAGCCTGGTCTCTTCAGGACCCAAGCGTGCGTCCGTACGGACCGACGGTATAAACAAACGAACAACAAACAAACAAACCACCCAAATGTGCAGTACCAACCCCATACCCCATATAGTGTAGGCCTATACATGGTATAGAAGATAGTAGTGTGCGGTTAGTCGTCCACATGATCAAAGCGTAGGCTATCGCTAGCTAAGTATTATTATCTAAATTAGATACCTTCATTATTTGTAGCAAAATGGGCATAGATAATGAGTTCAAAATTGTAGATCCCAGAATTATTTTTTTTCATTTGAAATAGACTTTGTTCACAGAAATCTGAGTTTTGTGAAATCTTTGAATCTCGGACCCAATTTCAATACCCCATTTAGGAGGGAAACAATGTTATTGTTACCCCATTTGTTGGAAGTGGCTCAACTTTCATTTCATTCAGCCAGCATACTTATAGGCCTATAGGCTTTTTAAGCCTGGCCCGAGCATTTAGCTTGAGCCTGGTCTCTTCAGGACCCAAGCGTGCGTCCGTACGGACCGACGGTATAAACAAACGAACAACAAACAAACAAACCACCCAAATGTGCAGTACCAACCCCATACCCCATATAGTGTAGGCCTATACATGGTATAGAAGATAGTAGTGTGCGGTTAGTCGTCAACATGATCAAAGCGTAGGCTATTGTGAAATAGCAAGAGGTCCTTGATACTCAGGTGCCCTTAATCCTAATATCGGTGCCACGGCGCCCTTAATATAAAGCCTACCCAGAAACGCTAAATATTATTATCCCATAATAAGACAAGACATTAGCACCCTGGTAGGCCCTACCCTATACATCCTTAAAATCCAGTTATCACAGGACGCACGCCCCCCCCCCCCCCCCCCCCCCCCCCTATAAGTTGCCAAGTCTCTCATAGAACACATATAACACGCCGCCGCTGTATTAAATAAATTTAGGTCCGCGACGCCACTGGTTTTTTTAGTGGTTTTATTAAGTTTTATAGTGGGTCTTTCATAGTTGGCGGGAGGTGGGTTCTCACCATGATCACTTTGTACCCACCCAGTTCAGTGTTAGCCCTCCGTTTATTTTATTTTTCGGCCTATTGACATTAAATTATTTCTCCAGTAGGACTATTTCTGCATGCATATTTTGCTCTAACAGTTCCTTGTTTATTTACAGGCCTATCCCCCATGTATAATATGATATCACGGTTTTCTGGCCTATCTATGTTTTTATATAGCGCGCCCTACCCGTGACCCGCATTGTGGATGGGACTGAGGCACTGTCGTATAAACGCATTTTCCCTGTCACTATATTATTATATAATATATGTTATCCTGGATGCAGGCCTACGGTTTGCGCCTTATACGGTTTGCGCCGGCCTTGCTCCCAGTTCCTTCAAAGGGGTTCCCGTATACCCTGGCTATATGATTGACTTTTTGTTGTTGTCTCATCATGCCGTTTTCTTGTACTATATAGGGTTTGCACTATGGAGCAACGGATGCTTGCCACCTTTACTCTCCCACATAACAAACTACGCTTTGCGCCACTAACGCGTGTGCACCTACGCGTGTTCCGGTATCGCCCGATAACGCGTGCGCCGGCAATCGGCGCCTGGCTACGCGTGCACCGGCAGCAATCGCCTGAATACGCGCGCGCCGACAATCGCCCGATTACGCGAGTTGTGCGCCGGCCATGGCGTGCTCAGCGTATACGCGGCGCGTAGCAATAACGTAGCAACGGGCTAAAAAACCTCGAATTTCACGAAATCTAACCCAAATTTAAAAAATCAAACATAAACTGGTTCGTCGTGGGACCCATACGCACTCGCACAGAAAGTTTGAAGTCAATCGAAGGTGCGGAAAGAGGAGAACATCTCCGTACAAGAATCGGCGATTCCGTATTATTATATAGATGCCAAAACACTCTTTCAAAGAATTTGCGTGGCATTTCTTGTAATCTCAATGATAAAACCATATAACGAACTTCCGTAAATTATATTACAAAGCACACAATTTAATCAAAGATCGACAGAAAAGAGACGAATATGAACTTACTACACTAATTTACCAGAGCAGTGATTCACATTTCCACTGTAAACAAAGTGTCTCTAGAGCTGAAATCATAACCTTGAGCGTACAAGTGTAGTGGTCTATTGCCCTATGCTAGGCAAGTTACATTATCTTTTATAAGAAGTGAGAATATGTTATTTTTTCACTAAAAAAAATCATAACTTTGGTAATATTGAAAGGAATTCCTCCATTCAAACATGACACTAAACCAACTTTGGAACTTTCTTTTCATTTTTTGCACTTAAATTGCTGAAATCAACAAAAGGTGTGTTATTTCATATACACAAATGTGTTTTCACTCACATGAGAGGACTGAATTGAAGTCACATCAATTGTATTACTTGCAGACAGATTTTCTTAAAGACCCTCTTTGACCATATTATATGCCTTTCATTGTACTGTAATGTCATGGGAACCAGTACACACTAGTGGCAGAAATCAGTGGGTCATGTGATGAAAATGATGCATGCTGGTGTTGCTCAAGAAATCTTATTTGCCCTTATCTTCCTTATCAGACCACAGGCCCGTCAGATGGGGGGGGGGGGGGAGGGGGGCGACGGTGGCGAAAGATTTTTTTTTCTTTTTTTTTTTCAGGTAAAAATTGCGTTTTTCTTAGTTTCAAATATCAATGATAGTAAAACTACCCATAAAACATTGACTACAGTGCTTTTTGGACTGCGAAATTTTGTGTCCGTGATGAAATTTTTTTTGACTTCACCCCCCCCCCCCCCCCCCCCCCCCACTTACGTGGAAATTCACGAGGTGACTGACTTGGAAAAAATTTGGGGCAACACCTTTTACGAAAAAACAACAACCTAGCTACGCCACTGCTTCCGGTAAAAATCGTGAAAACGCCCCCTCTTGGGCAAAAGTGTCTGACGGGGATGATTGCCGCATACATTGGTTGCCTTCATATTCTGATAATATTATATTATTAATAATTATTTTACTTTGAGTACCACCTTTTTTTATTCACCCTGTATTATACCCCAGACTGCCCCTTGTCATATAATGCATCAAAGACAATCACATTTATAAGCCAAACATGTGGTCCATATAATTCAATATGGTTTTCTTATTTGACCAAGATGGGCAGGGACAAACTCAATCTTAATATGCTACATGTATGTAATTTAATGTATGTGTAACTGGAAATTTTCATGAGTTAAAATTTCATGAATCAGCAATAGTGGCCTAATTCTTTTCATTCTTTCCAGTTGGCCCAGCAGGAATGCAGAAAACAGTTGTTGGAAATAGATACATCAATTGTTGTATCACTTGAATAATAATGGAGGCCTATTAAGAGCAGTGATACAAACAATCAAATCAAGAAACATGTTGAGGGTTTATTCATAAGTATTTGTGACTTTGTTATTTAAAATTCTCCATTGTGAATACAATAAGTATTGAAAATTAGCTTTTAATAATTTATAGAGGGCCAATTTTGTATATTGACATGGTCTTCATATATTGACATGGTCTTCACTTACATAAATATCCCCCAAAACACCATAGATTCCATATGCATAGTATTTGGCTTACATATATAAGTAAGTGACTATGTAGTATAAAGTAGGCTGTGTTGCGTACTCCTCACGGAGTGATGATAGTCTTTTAGACATGTTTAGCAATCCGCGGTAGCGTTTAGTTACACATAGCCAGTGTTTGGTGGTTACTAATGGTGTCCTGGGCACTCTTCCCAGGTACACAGATTAGATACTAGTGTTGGCAACATACATGGTCTAGGGGCCGTATCTAATCTCCCTTAACTGTAACCACGTCAGTCAAATGTGGAGGTGAACCTAAACA